>CM026416.1:4880643-4898281 GCA_014858505.1 Corymbia citriodora subsp. variegata
CTCCGCTGCTTGCACAGACTTATAATCAAAATTTCTTGAAGAAGTTTATTGCAAGGCAAGCAACTCCAAAGAGGCCAGACCACTACTTGGAAGGATTCATCTACGGAATGTTTAATGAGAATAAGAAACCTGCAGGCGTGGATCAAAATTGGGGCTTATTCAATTCGGATGGGACGCCAGTTTATCCTGTATTTACAAAGGTTTGATTAAGAGTAGTAGACTGCCAATCCTTTTCAAGGTAATCTAAGAGATGAGCAATGAATAATGAATGAATATTCACTGATTTGTTTTAACATTATTCCCATTCATCTACGTGGATCTAGAGTTTAAAGTCAATGAATTAATTAGATGAAGTTTCATGTAACGAGAATCTAATATCTTTCAATTCCAAGGATCAATAGATTGGAAGTTCTAAATCTTATAAATGAATTTCAATTTAACCCTAAACTTTTCATTAGCTTCACTGAATAGTCCTAAATTTAAATCTTTCGTGTGGATTAAAATCGAAAGTTCTAAATCCAAAGTTTTTGACCGACGGCCAAGTATTTTCTAGAAACCACCCCATGCCTTCCTTCTCCATCACCCATTATAATGTGCATGATCGCATTGAGCATGTCCGTATAACTCATGTTGCCATCTCGAAGCACCGGACAAGTTGCGGCGAGATAAGCGTAATCTATTCTTAGTTGGATATGAGATGTATGCAAATACAGATACACTTCAATTAGTGGCGATGAACTAGGGTTTGACGGGAAGTTTACGATCCCCCATGTTGTCCTAAGCTTCATGGGAGGATGCACCGATTAAGGTTCTAGCACCATGTCAAATAAGTCCAAAGAAGAAGAGCCATTCATTTCCCTAGAAGCTCTTTCACTGTGATTAAGGACTCTTGCGGGGCCGAACGCAATTGTCGTGGCAACCCTCACTCCGTCATATTTATAATTACTTAAATTGATTGAAGATTTTGCCCTGTCGGTACTACACACTGTTGTAAATGGGCATAGCTTCTGCCTTCCTCTTTCTTCATTTAATAACAAAACAAACGACAACAGAAGCCCACAAAGACAAACTTTGAAGCTTGGCCGCGCCCTCCATTTTTCATGGGCATGCATGCATGCACATGACCATGTGAATGATTGCAGTTTGGAAAACGAGGTGGTTTATTTTGTTGGGCGACTCGTGTCCCAGTTTTCGTGGGTTTTGGATGGTTGGATTGACTGAATTGCCCTCCTCTTTTGAGATTATTCACGGATGCACTTTGGTTGGGAGGTTAACCAGACTTGGTTTCCTTGTTTATCCAACAACAGATATTTCATTTGTTTTGATTTTGTTATTACGGCTTCAATGCGGCCACGTCGACGTTAATTCGAAATTAACATGATTCCACTCTATTGATATTTCCTTGGCGGAAAGCGAGACTTATCATTACGGTTAAAATTTAAACAATTTCGACTTTATTAATGATTTAGAAAAATTAATTTTTCCCCCAATCTAAAATTGTTGTTTTCAATCATGAAATATGTTTTCCCACAAATCGATCAATTTTCAGTCATCCAAACACTAGAAATTTGGAAAGTAATATCCTAAAAATAGTTTTCATTCAAAGAATAAATGGACCGTAAGTTTATGGTGTGTTTGTTTTGCGAAAAGGATTTTTCGAGAAAATATTTTCCTCATTTTCCGATGTTTGGTGCACTTAGAAAAATGAATCAACCAAAAATATATTCCTAGTCAATGAAAAATATTTTCATAACAAAGCTTAAATTCAAGAAATGATTTTTCCTTTAAAACAATCGAAAAACGTTTTCCATAAGGTTTTCCTAATCTTAGGGTCTTGGTCGATGAAAAGCTTATTCTTATAAAAATAACTTTAAAAAAATAATTTTTAATTATTTTTAATAATTTCGATTTTTTTTATATCTTTTCTTTTCTTTTTTCTTTCTTCCTCCTTCCTTGGCCAATGGCAGCGGGCCAAGACACGACTGGCAAGCTCACTAGCCTGAGTTCTATTGAGATCGGCAAGCCCAAGCTTCGTTAAGGTCAACAAGCTAGCAACTCGCTTGAGGCAAACGAGCTTGCGACTTGGCCAATCCAGGCAAATCTAAGCTCTATCAATGCTGACGAGCTTTGACTCTGCCATGGTCAGCTAGATTGAGGCATGTCCAAGCTTAGAGCTTGCTAGATCAGGTGGGCTCCAACTCCACCGTGGCCGCTCGAGCTCGTGGCTTGCCTGATCCCCACAAGGTGGAGCTTGCCTATGGCCGTTGCTGGCCAGTGGTGGCGAAGGAACAAACATTGGCATGTGAGGAAGGAGACGAGAGCCAGAGAAGAGGGAAAAAAGAAAAAAAAATTAAAATAATTTAAAAATAAAATTAAAATAATTTAAAAATAAAATTAATTAGGTGGGCTCCAACTCCTCAGCTAGATCGAGGCATGTCCAAGCTTAGAGCTTGCTAGATTAGGTGGGCTCCAACTCCACCGTGGCCGCGCAAGCTCATGGCTTGCCTGATCCAGCGCAAATAGATCGCTAGTCTTGATAAGAATCGGAGCAAACAGAAGCTGATCAGCGCAAACAGATTGTTAGATCTAATTTTTTATTAAAAAATCCTTCAAAAACAACGACATACCTTTGCAGGATCGATCTAGATGCCAATCATCTTTTGAATAAAAATGCAGCAAGTCTTGAAAGGCCCAAGGCACCTTGACGATATGAACCATGGCAACTGCAATATTGTCCGGGGACAAGTCGACCCCGAGAAGCTTTACTGAAATCGTAGTGGTTTTCTAGCGAAGAACATTTTTGCTGGAAGTGCTTTTTTCTTCGTCAGATCGCATCCCCATTTCCTACACCTAAATTACTAATGGAAAAGGGATAAGGGAAAACAGCATCAGATCAGTAGTGGCATTATGGAATCAGCATCGAGTTTGTGGATACATGTTAGAGAAAACACTGCAACAAGCTATATCATGTTCCTAAGCAGAATCTAAGAGCTGCCAAAATGAACAAAAGGGAACAAAAAAGCCACTTGCAGTCCTGGTATAATTTATGATTCTTTGCACATTTCGTCCTAGCAATAGGGTCATTTGTTGTGCCCCTGGAAGTTTGATACTCTATCACCGCGGAAGTCAGCTTTCCCATACACAGTAAAATGATTTAATCATTTGTGATGGAGCCATTTTAGCACACTACATTATTTTGTAAGACAGTCTACTTTGCGAGAAAGCTGTATGAATATAATTTTCCCCATTTTCATTCTTTGGCACTGTTTAGGAGAAATGATTAGGAAAATCTTATCACGGTCAACAACAATTTGTATTCAACTCTAAGTACAGAATTGCTTGTAAAAACTATAATGTAGGCCTTGCGTAGTTAAAAAATATTATAATGAAATTCCATATAAATACCTGGATTTTTTAGATAATATTCTTTTAACATGTTCAGGTCATTATTAAAAATAAGAAGCTTTCTTGCTTCCAACTGCTAAGGTGCAGATGGACGAACAGAACTGAAAACAGAGGTTTTTGAATGTATGAATATGACAGCTAAATTCTGAATGACCCTTGCAGATCAAAACCTATTCCCAAACTGGTTGTCTGGTCAAAGATTAAAGCTCATCTTTCTTTTAATCAAATACCTACTCCATCTCTTGACAACATTTTCAGCGGTCCGACGTATTATATATCCTGTGCAGGAGGGTGAACGGGAGGGAGGATCAATAGCCGTGGCTACCCTCTGGATGTTACTTCGAGGACTTGCATCTGCCATGAGACATTCTTATTCCGAGAAGATCGTCGCATAGCACCACTTACGATTAACTCCTTGAAGTGGNGCGTTCATTCATAT
This sequence comes from Corymbia citriodora subsp. variegata, assembly GCA_014858505.1. Taxonomy (NCBI): domain Eukaryota; kingdom Viridiplantae; phylum Streptophyta; class Magnoliopsida; order Myrtales; family Myrtaceae; genus Corymbia; species Corymbia citriodora. The sequence goes on from CM026416.1 coordinate 4,884,488, forward strand.
GCTCTTGTTTTTTTTGGTCGAATTCATTCACATACCTGAACTGTATCTATATGCATATCTGAGGAGTGTTTTTGCATATGGACATCTGATTGTTCAGTGCGTGCAGAGCTGAGACATTCCTCAGTATACTTGACATTCTTTGGCAAATTTGCCAACTTACTTTCGTCAATTTGTTCGATGCTTGTATAACCATCAAATGTCGACATGTTGTGCTGATCAATGCTTTATAGAAGTTGCGCTTGGATATGCTGGAACCAGCTTATACCTAACCAGTAATGTTTAGCTCATTGATATGGTGTTGGGTTTGTTTTATTAACTTTCTCTGCTTAATCCTTCCTGCCAGATGTTTCAAGCGTATATGCCATTTTAGAACTGAACGTGTCAATGGATTGCAAAGTATATAATGTTTGTAGTTTGTCTGCCACTGCATCTATTGATCATGCGGCCATGGGAAATCCACTCTTACAGATTCAAAGCAGAAAGCTTGCACTATACTTTGCTATCGGCAAAGGTGGCCATTAAGCTCCATGAAAGTGCTCCCAGAAGCCCAGATAAAACGAAGCGATGTCTTCTTTTGTAACCAGAAAGCAGGACGGAGTCATTGCAATAACCATCTAGTTTGTGAATAATTTTCCTAGAAATGAAAATAGATACAAGAGAATCTTCTCAAGTATTAAAGAAAGTACAGTGGCATAAAAACTGTCAAGAGGAAAAGCTCACGAGTCTCTCTTCAGACTGCTGGAACTTACAAATTGAATTCTCTCAAAGGAGATATGATCTTTCATTTAAATAAATAAAAAAAACCTTCAGAAACAACGACATACCTTTGCAAGATCGATCCAGATGCCACTTGTCTTTCACATAAAAATGCAGCGAGTCTTGAAGGGCCCAAGCCACCTTGAACAACATAATCTGTTGCCACTGCACTATTATCCAGGGACAAGTCGAACCCAAAAAACTTTACCAAACTTGTAGTGTTTTTCTTGCGAAGAACAATTTTTGCTGGGAATGCTTATTTCATCATCAGTGTTTGCTGTCATCACATCCCCGTTTCCTACGCCTAAATTACTAATGGAAAAGGATAAGGAAAAACAGCATCAGATCAATAGTGGCATTATGGAAGCAGCATCGAGTCCGTGGATACATGTTAGAGAAAAGACTGCAACAATGCTAAAACAGGGTCCTGAGTAGAATCTAACAGCTGCTAAAATGAATAACAAAGGAGAGAAAAAAGCCGCTCAGAGATTAGTGACCATTGACAGAGGAGTCAAACTTCAACATAAGTTGCAAAGTTGCGTCAAATTTACAAGTCAACGCTTTTTTTCATGTTTGAAAAGATCGAGCATTTGAGATGACAAGGTTACGCTCAATTCCACGCGACCAATAAGCAGCACGTATTTGGCCAATAAAGTCGATATTTCAGCAGGTTTTTACTTCAGTCAAACAGTATTTTACAATGAAGAACACTCTCATCTCTACTTGTGCAACTTCAACTAAACTAGAGACAGGTCACAGATCAGCTCAACTTAAATTAGAGATGAGCATGAGCAAAGACGATCAGCCAAGAGTACCATGTAAGCCGCTCTAACAGCTTTCCAGGATCGACATAGCTAGAAACTCGTGAGTAACAACCAAGAAAGAAGAAGATTCGCGTACCTGTTTTCGAATCCATCGAACCTGATGCGGAATAACGTCGATCGAGTCTTCGAATGCTATTGATCTTCTCCTCTATCACCCTCAAAGCCCTGGCCTGATGAGATGGCCTCTCTTCTTCCCATGACCCCTCCTTATATAAGGTGGTATGTGGGTAACTTTGAAGAGAAGTTCTTCTAAGAGAAGGTCTTCCAAGAGAAGTTCTTCCAAGAGAAGTTACTTCCTAGAGAGGGTTACTTCTTAAGAGGATTAGAGGAGGGACCTTTAGCGCTATTTATAGAGTTTCCGATCAGGCCCTCTCATCACGGGCCAGGCCCAACTCAGCTCACACAAGCTAGGCCCATATTGACCTATTAAGAAAAACTTATATCTCATTTCAACAGACCAACCCTGTAAAACGGCAAATTACAATCTCAATTAATGTAGCCCACATTAGAAAAACTCTTACATTCTCCCACTTGGGCTATATTAATTGAAACCGTACTACAGGTGCGCACTTTCAAGTTGGTAATGAGATAATTCTTAATAGTCAATCCGGTCCCATAGAGTCTCCAACACCGGATCATGGCAGTAACTGCATGTAATCATGCAGAGCCTTCCATGGTCACAAGTGCTTTCAACTCTACTGACATGGATTCAATATGGTTGTGTGGCAAATGGAAGACACCTCATAAAGAGTAATACCATATATGTCATTCCATTTGTTGGTCACCCATTCTCCTAAGTGCTATCATATTTGATATACACTAGAGAATGCAATATGGTTCTAATGAACCCACATATGCCTTATCCCATGGTTGACCATTCTACTCTTGTATGTGTAATTAAGACATATGTACAAGGCTAATAACCAAATGCCCCTAGCCTTCACTCAAGGCTTACACAATACCTTGAGATTTTCATTAGATATATGTATTCAACTCGACGATAGTGCATGCAAAACGAGTTTAACATATATCAACATGTTACCAAATGTAACAAAACCACATATGTACTCTTTATTAGAGTAAACCATAAGCAGCTTCCACTAAACGACAGCATCGAAAGATGCTTCCAAGCCCATGTTCATGACATGTCGCTCAAATACACAAGGGCGAAGCCCTTTTGTCATTGGATCTGCTATCATATCATTTGTGGGAATATGCTTTACCATAATGTCACCTTTTTGTACCATTTCCTTTATAGTTAAGAACTTGACCTCCATATGCTTGGACCCCTTAAGACTTCTGTTGTTGTTGATAAACAACACAGCAGAATTATTATCACAATATAATTGTATGGGTCTATCCACAAAGGTAAACACGGCTAACTCCCTAATGAGGTTCTGGAGCCAAATAGCTTGAGTAGCTATTGAAAAACACGCTATAAACTCAGCTTGCATGGTAGAGGATGATATGGATTTCTGTTTCTCGCTTTTCCAGGACATTGCACCGCCTGCTAACATAAAGATATATCCAGTTGTTGACTTTCTGTCATCCTAACAACCAGCAAAATCCGCATCCGAATACCCTACTAGATGCAAATCCTGAACATATCTATAAGTCAGCATATAGTCCTTTGTTTTCTTTAAATATCTCAATACCTTCTTGGCAGCAACCCAATGATCGTGACCAGGATTTGACTGATATCTGCCTAGAAGTCCAGTCACGAAAGCGATATCTAGTCTAGTGCAAACTTGAGCATACATAATACTTCCAAGTGCACTAGCATAAGGAATGTCCTTCATTTGGGTTTTCTCAACATCTGACTGAGGACATTGTGATAGATTCAATTTATCACCCTTAACAACAGGAGCAATTCCTGGCTTGCAATGCTGCATATTGAATCTTTCTAAAATGCGATCAACATATGCCCTCTGAGATAAACCCAATATATGACGAGAACGATCCCTATGAATTTCAATACCAAGAACAAAAGATGCCTCACCAAGGTCTTTCATGTCAAAATTCTTTGACAACATTTACTTTATCTCATATAATAATCCTATATCATTACTTGCAAGCAAAATGTCGTCTACGTAAAGTATGAAAAAAATAAATCTCCTCCCACTGACCTTGTAGTATATGCACCGATCTACTTTGTTCTCAGCAAAGCCAAAAGAAGTAACAACATTATGGAACTTTAAATACCATTGTCTAGAAGCTTGTTTTAGACCATAAATAGCCTTTTTCAATTTACATACAAGCTTACCTGGTTCACCAGCGACAAAACCTTCGGGTTGTACCATATAGACTTCTTCATCAAGGTCTCCATTTAAGAAAGCAGTTTTAACATCCATTTGATGTAACTCCATATCAAAATGAGCTACTAACGCCATGATTACTCTAAAGGAATCTTTAGAAGAGACTGGAGAAATGTTGCTTCATAATCCAATCCTTCTCTTTGAGTGAAGCCCTTTGCTACTAGTCTAGCCTTAAACTTCTCAATATTTCCTTTTGAGTCCCTTTTAGTCTTATAAACTCACTTACAACCTATAGGCTTGTAACCTTCTGGCAATTCAACAAGCTCCCAGACACCATTATGTTTCATAGACTGCATCTTGTCTGTCATTGCATCTAACCACAAACTTGATTGAGGACAAGAAACGGCATCTATATATGTTATTGGATCTTTAACGCAACCAATATCATAATCATGCTCTCCCAAATAGACTATATAATCTGGTGGAATAGTCGAACGCCTTTCTCTAGTAGATCTTCTAAGTGGAGCTACTATAATATCATTATGAACTTGAGGAGCCTGTGGTGCTTCAGCAGGAGCTACTTCAACACTTGGATCATAGGCTCCAACATGTTTAGTCTGTGGCATTGTAGACTCCATAATTGTCTGATTAGGTAGAGAAAAGGACATAGTAGCCTCCACCATATTATTATCGTCACTAGTCTGTGAGCAATTACCTCCTTCAGCCACATCAAACTCCAAAAACTTTGCAATTTGTGACTCCACAATTCTTGGGCCTCCATTGGGATTATAAAATCGATATCCTTTCGAATGATAGGGGTAAGATACGAAATAACATCGAGTGGTTCTAGAGTCTAATTTACCTAATGCCAGATTATATAATCTCACTTCTGTAGGACACCCCCAAACTTTAAGATGGTTCAAACTAGGTTTACGTCTAGTCCATAACTCAAAAGGGGTCAATGTAACAGCTTTAGTAGGGACACGGTTAAATATATAAAGGACCATTTTCAAAGCTTCACCCCATAGAAAACCTGGTAAATTAGTCCTACTAATCATGCACCTCACCATATCCATGAGAGTCCGGTTGCGCCTTTCGGCCACACCATTCTGTTCAGGACTTCCAGGCATAGTAGATTGAGCCACAATCCCACAATCCTCTAAGTATTAAGCGAATGGCCCTTTAATCTATCCTGCATCACCATGCCTACCAAAATATTCACCACCACGATCAGACTTGACAACTTTTATTACTTTTCCCAATTGCTTTTCAACTTCAATTCGAAAAATTTTAAACTTGTCAAGAGACTCGGACTTTTCCTTAATCAAATACAGATAACCATATCTAGAATAATTATCAATGAACGTGATAAAATAATAATTTCTACACAAGGTTGCTGTGTAGGGTCCACTAATATCAATGTGAATGACTTCCAACAGATTAGAACTACGGACTGCTGTTTTCTTCTTTAGCTTACTCAACTTTCCCCTACAACAGTCTATGCAAGTTTCCATGTCATCTTTGAGAGTGGGCAGTATATTTTCCTTTACTAGCATTTCTACTCTTTCTTTTGAGATGTGACCAAGACGTTTATGCCACAAAGCGTAAGACTGTTCCTTGGGTAAAGGTCTTTTGGAAACAACGTTTTCAATAGTACAAGCGACGTATATATTGTCGGGAGATAAACATAATCTGTACAGTCCATTGAATATAATGTAGCACCCAACCTTATTTGAATTAAAGAACATAGATGTAATATTGTTCTTCACTTCAAATGAGTAACCACACATGTCCAAACAAGACATGGAAACTAAGTTCCGTCTAAAGGAAGGTACATAAAAAGTGTTTCTTAATGTCAACTTGAAACCAGAATCTAAAATCAAAATGACATCTCCCACAAACTCAACGTCAACTCTATCGTTGTTTCCCACAGTGAGTTTTGATTCATCTCGATTTGGCTTCCTTTGATTTATGAATCCCTATACGGTAAATGCAACATGATTAGTTGCACCACTATCTAACCACCATGAATTAGATGGTGCTTCAATCAGATTGGATTCACAAACAAGTGCCAAGGAATCAAAACCTGTACGCTTATACTCAGACAACCAGGCTTTAAATTTGTTGCAAGTCCTCCTCATGTGCCCTTTCTTCCTACAGAAATGGCAATGAATGCTATTATTCTTGGAAGGTGCTATCTTAGGATCCAACCTGCTAGATGGACCAGGGTTTTCAGGATTTCCTATTTGAGCATGGCTCTTTAACCTTTTACCCACTTTATTGCCCGAACTTGAGGCATACAAGGCAAGGTGTCCCTTTTCCTTTTTCAGTTTCTCTTCTTCAGCCACTACCCTAGTTATGAGGTCATTAATTGACCAAGTCTCATCTTGAGAGTTATAATTAGTCTTGATAATACAAAAGTCAGGAGGTAGCGTGTTTAAAGCTTGATGAACAATGCAAGTATCAGGAATGGTAACTTGAAGGACATGAAGTTTTGTCTGTAGGTCAACCATCCTAAGGACATAATCCCTAACCCCAGTAGTACCGTCATACTTCATATTGAAGAGTGTTTGCAGAAGTGTTCCTATCTCAGCATTAGGGGAGACACGATTCCTAGCCTCTAAGGCTTGCATCAATTGCCTAGCAATGCAATTAGTGGGCAAACCACTCAATAAATGTTCCTGAATGGATCGTTTCATTATAAGCAAGCAAATCCTGTTGCTCTTTTCCCAAGCAGCAAAATGTGCCTTCTGGGCTTCTGTACTAGTGCTAGTCAGATCTTTCGGCTTATCCTCAGAAAGAGCTATATGAATATATGCTAACTCTACTCCAAACAGAAAATCCTCTTTCCATTTCTTAAAGTTTGAACCCGTAAGAACCTCAATTGCGATGGAGTTGCCGTTTACAGAAAAGGTGACTGATTCAACAAGCAATGCATAGGATTAGCGTCATGTGAGTACACATAATTTGAGACCATAAAAGCACACATTCAGAGAGTTACATACATCATTATATAATCACCTTTGGGCAGAATATATGACATGCAATTGCATACTCTCCACATGACAGCGGCCATGAGAATATATTCCAATCTTTCATGAATTCACCACCTTTGGGTGTATGAACCACTAGGATCAGTCACTCCTCAACCATATGCTGTACATGCACCTCTCCATGGACCAATACATAGTCACCTCCTTTGGGAGTATGATCACGTATTAGTACAGGAGACATCCCGATACAATATTATGTACGAGACCGATATTTCTCAAATCCAATCAAGTGTGCCACTTTGGCGGTCACAACTTAATTGAATCCTTGAAAATTTCTCATACCAGGGATATTGCCTTTATGTCTCACATTCACTACACATGTGATTTTAACCATGATGATAGAGGGGACATTTATCATCAAAATCACACGCCATGCTAATCGCATTGCTTTATTCATTAAGACATGTTCGACCTTAACTAGGCCAACAATAAATCATACGCTACACATCCTTTATGTGATGATGCACATGTGAGCTAACACTTGTATTTCCAAAAACAATAGGGAAATACAAGCAAGAAATGTAAAAATAGTCCGGAAAATACACATTCTTAGAATTCCGGACGTATTTTCATATATTTAGAAGCATCAAACATGTAAAATAAATACACCATAGTGCAACGAATTTAAATATGAACACGTTGGTACTAAGGATGCACCGATCGAAGATCGAACACATCTCCACACACTGCCAGTAGTGCGTCAACCACCAATGCGCTCGTCTCGCCAAGACGAATTCGATTCCGTTATCAAAATCAAGTTTAGAAGGGCAAAAATTCTAAGGATAGGCTAAGTGCAATCGCACGAGTTCTAAGCTATGCTTGGCTCTGATACCAAATGTAAGCCACTCTAACGGCTTTCCAGGATCGACATAGCTAGAAACTCGTGCGTAACAACCAAGAAAGAAGAAGATTTGTGTACCTGTTTTCGAATCCATCGAACTTGATGCGGAATAACGTCGATCGAGTCTTCGAATGCTATTGATCTTCTCCTCTATCACCCTCAAAGCCCTGGCCTGATGAGATGGCCTCTCTTCTTCCCACGACCCCTCCTTATATAAGGTGGTATGTGGGTAACTTTGAAGAGAAGGTCTTCCAAGAGAAGTTACTTCCTAGAGAAGTCACTTCCAATAGAAGTTACTTCTAAGATAGGGTTACTTCTTAAGAGGGTTAAAGGAGGGACCTTTAGCGTTATTTATAGAGTTTCCGACCAGGCCCTCTCATCACGGGCCAGGCCCAACTCAGCCCACACAAGCCAGGCCCATATTGACCTATTAAGAAAAACTTATATCTCATTTCAACAGACCAACCCCGTAAAACGGCAAATTACAATCTCAATTAATGTAGCCCACATTAGAAAAACTCTTACACACCAATCTACCGCAAGATGAATTGAATTATACCCATCACCACTTAACCAGTTAAACTCTCAACAACTACATCGCCACTGTCACGTCAAGCAGACTCACAAGTCCTTCAGACCAACACGCAACCCAAATAAGCAAAATCCATAATTGGGTATCAAACAAACGTCCTAAACTCAAGCATCATCCTCGACCTATGCTCAATCAAACACTATAAATTCCTCAAGGAGAAAACAAATGCGTCCATGATCGGGGTAAATTGGTGAAAATAATCATCGGGTAAGAAAAAGTCGACGCAATAGCAGTTACCCATAGAATTCAGATCCTTGTCCCACCGGCGAGGGGCCGCCGGCATCTGGACAGTGGCGGACATGTCGTTACCCGGTAGCCGCAGCTGCTCCGGCGGGTTCTTCCGGCGAGCTCGTCTCCGGTACCGAGCGACAAGGGTCGACGACCTCCTGCGAATGCGGGACGAGATGAGGAGAGCAGGGGAGTGGGAGATGGAGGAGAAAGGTGGGATCTTTAGGGAGGGCAGTTCAGAGAAGGAGAGGGTCGCTGGGAACAGGATTGCCATTAAAACAGAGAAAAGGTTTCAACTTTAATTTCTTCGAAAATTCTGATGGCTTTCTGTTTTATTTTATTTTGTTGTCTCCCAGTTTCGTGGGTTTTGGACAGTTGGAATGACTGAATTGCCCTCCTCCTCTTGTGTCATTATGTACAGATCTTACTACAAAATGAATTTTTATCACTACAGTAACTTTTTCGGAATGTAAGCCATGCAATTGATGGTCATGGCCGAAAAGTCAGCCTTGGATACTCTTCGTGAAGAAGACCCGCTTTTTACATAAAAATGATTTCAATCCAAAATAGGAGTTCTCATTTATGAATCCTATATAAATTAGAAAATTTGCTTTGATCGGATTTTCTTTTGAGCTCAAACTCAGAGGTATATTTCAACACTTATTCATATTATAATCCATGCCAATCTAGTCAAAGAATAAAAGAAAATGCACAATTTATCTTTTTATTGATTCTTGTTTTAATTATGCGTTCTAACTGTCCACAAATATAAAAAGATAACTCAAGGCTACCTCACCCTTTATCATCGTTTTTCTCATCTATGTAAATGCTCAAAACTAGTTTCATCCTAAGCATGACATTAGAAGGTTTTGATGTCTTATTCGGATCTTAGGATCCCTCCTATGTGAAACACTTAGAGGGTACTATAAAGTATAGGGTAGGAAAAAGATTCTATACCAATCAAGGCATATAGGCGCCAAAACGGTAAAATATGTTGAAATTATTTAAAATAAAACATAACTTTCAGTTTTCTCTTTATAATTTTTCGCTTATTCAATTGAAAATCCACTTTAGGGCAAGATGGTATAGGGTAACTTGAAACTCGTGAAACAGATAGATTTTAAGCTTGTTCAAAGGTTCTATAAGATAAGTTATAGATTTCAAAAACTTAAAATTAATACCTCCATGGTAGATTAAGATAAGAGGTCTATAAGTTAAGAGTTACTTACTAAAGGATGCCTTCTCTCCCTCCCTCAAAATACTCCAAATAATTCAATGTGAGATTCTAAAATATCAATGCTCGAAACTAACTCGCGACTATTGGCACCTCCTCCAAGAAATCGCCGCTCAATGGAATTGATTGAATTCAGATCTAATAAGAAGATTTGTCTCCGCTATCTAATTGTTTTCTTCAAGTGCTGATTCGGACTCTATCTTTTCTTCCTTATCTTGATGCAAAAAAGTTCATCTCTTTTCATGGACATGCTTCACATGATTTCCGCGACACAGCTAATGAAGGTCCAAGGGTAACATTTGGGGGTGACTTGCACTAAATAAGATTAATCAATATAATGGTGTTGATTACTTAGGTCTACATTGAAAGTCAATCTAAGAAACTTTCTTACCTTCAGTAATAGCAACTACTTTAAAGATTAGAAAATAGGGTTTAAAACAGGGGTTCTCGAGTTGGCAAATCTAACAGCTAAGAATAAAGTCTGCATATTATAATCCATTTATATATGGCTTCCTCATCCAAGTTCGCAGCCCATCTTTCTCCTTTTAAATTCCCACATAATCTCAAACCAACGGTTCTATTGGTCCCACATTTTCTTTTTCTTTATTGTATAGGAGAGGTGGAGAGTAGCAGTCAAGGAGACCATGCTTTATTGCTTGATTTATCATAAAAAAACTCAACATCTGCAACCGTGTATTTTGATATAGAATTGCGAGAAGGTTGTCATCCAAGACCAGGCAAGGATCACCGGCACTCTACTTGTGGTCAATGAGGGTTAGAAGAAAAAAGAAAAAGAAAAATATAATTAAAAATTCATAAAAATTAAAAGTTATTCATGTTAGCATTGCTCATGCCACATAGAACAGTCGACATTGACTAGACTGCCACGTCAACGATTTCTTGTCAAAATTGATCAAAATGACTAAATTGTCTAATTGTCAAAAGATTTATAACTAAATTGACATAATTGCAAGTTTAAGACTAAATTGGCTAAATTAAAATGTTTATGACTAAATTGACATAATTATAATAAGTTTATGACTTTTTTTGATAATTTTTCCCTCACTTATAAGATTTGGAATAGGAAGTACCCCAATGTGTCTTGTTTGTAGATTTTTGGTTGATTTCGTGTGAGGATGAATATAATTTGTTTGTCTAATTGCTCTTATACTAGTTCATTTCACGCGACAATTTTCTCTTTTCTTGGGTGTATTTGATTTTCTCGTCAAAGATTTTCTATTTTCACATTTTCATCTCACATGCTAGCAATTTTCAGGCGACTTGAAGAGTCCAAAACAATGATTGTGATTCATACGAATTTTGTATTAATGATTGCAATTGGCGAAAGAAAGGAATTTAACAAAAGTCTAGGGTCTAATTATTTTTTTTTGAGTGGTACGAAATGCTCTTTAGTTTATTTTTTAAATATACCTATTATTTTTTTACCAAACCATTTAGAGTTGGTAACCCCTCTAAGTATATTATTGATATTACTTGAAGAAACAAACTCTGAGCCGTTAGTGCTATGCTCGTTTCACTAAAAAAATTAGTGTTTTCATATGGCTTTTTAGAATTAATTTTTGAAAAAGTGATAGGCTTTTATCGTCGTTTGATTGAAATTTGAAAATGAAGCGAGAACTAACCACTTTCCCTGCCCAAATTAGAAAATGATATTTAATTTTCTATCCAAACAGCATAATTTATTTATTTATTTTCCTAATTTGGGCAGGGAAAGTGGATTGGGCCAAACACTTCTTCACTTCTTTGGTCCATCTCACTTCTTTTCTCTTCTTACCGCTTTCTTTTTATCCCTTCTTCTCCGCGGGGCACCGGGAAAAGCTAAACCCTGTTCCTTCACGACGCAGCCATGGTAGTCACAGGATACAAAGTCAAATGGGGGCGATCAGGTGGCGAGAAAGCTGGAGGAGCCCCTCTGACCCACGTTTCTTGATTACTCGGCCCTTTGATTGGTGGAATTTCCCCCGCCCTGGCTTCTTCTTCTTTTTTTCTTCTTTTTTTTCAAGAATTTTTCCTGGTTGTGAATGGTGGCGGTGGTGGTCGCGATGGAGGCTGTGGTGGTGCTTGTTACTGTGGTTGGGAGTGGTTCTGAAGAAGGAAGATTCAATGGGGGTGGTGATTTGGACGGCGGTGGCTGACGATGGTGTGTAAATGGGAGGGTGGCATTCACGCATGTTTGCGGAGAGGACGAGAGGGATGATGATGAAACTGGTCTGCGATGGTGAGATGGGTAAACAGCAATTTCTCGATTTTATGATCTGAAATTATTCTCCTCAATTTCGGGCACGGCTTTTCCTCTGCATTTTCAGCGTTCGTTGTATGTTCTCTTCCCAACAATCTTTTTCTTGTGCCCTGGGCTCATTCACCATTGTAATCTGTATTGGCAGAATCTCTTTGAAGGATCACTTGCAAATGCTTTTGAGGTAGGACTAATGCTGTCAATTTTATGTGTCACTTTTTGCAAGTAAAAGAAAAAGAACAGAAGCCACTAATTTTATTTGGTGCACTGGTATGTTCTAATTTTTCTTCTAGTAAATATGATCTATGTAAGAATAATCTTTTCAATATCTTAAAACATGATTGGTTATGTGGCAACTGTGATATGATTGAAAAGAAAGAGGATGCAGTTCTTTTTTATGGTTTTCTTAAGAATCAGAACCTTCTTTTTGTTGATGATGATTCTTTGCAGTATTAAGCAATCAATCTGGGATAAAATTCTAGGCAGCTCATAGCTTCAAGCTTTCAATACAATTCCAGTTCATGACAGCATTGATATTCCATAAATCACCTTCCATTTGGGTCTTGGTCTGTGGCGGTTTAGGAGCTATTGCTTGTAGCTTGCTAGAATTTTTAGCCAATATACTTATACTTGTTTGGTCGAGATTGTAATGATATGCTGCCTGCCTCTGGGTTTGCATTTGCGTTTTACTCCACCGCGAAGTATGATTTCATCATACATTATGTCATTTTATTTGGAAATACCTTCTTATTTGGCATTCTTCTTGCAGGGAGTTTCTAAACAAAAGCTTCGAGCTCACTTGGGTTCCTTTGGTGTAACTGGAAATCGTGCGCTTGAACCAATGTGGACCTTGTCTGGTACATCTCCTCTCTCTCTCTGCTACTGTGGCATAGGTAAATTTTTTGGTGAAGCAATTTTCATATGACACTGTGAAGCTCTTGGAAATTAGTTAATTTGTAATATGAATTGTAGTTCGCTGTGTACTTTTGTGGAGACTTTTTGGCTATTATTGCAAATATAACATGGTGCTTTGACCATATAAATAGGTGGCCAGACAAGTAGAGTTGCATTTGCCAAGATAACTTTCAAGAAACCTCGCGGATTTATGCTCGACCAGCCATCCAATCATTTGGTAAGTTTTAGTCATTTTTCTCCATTTTATGACTTTGATTACTTTTTCAGTTATGCTTGTTATTATTCTTGCACCAATTGAACTTATCAGAATCTGGTCTTTACATTGAAAATATAGTAGAACCAATCAGTGAACACAACTACGAAGAGCCTCTGCCATCTTATATCTAGCCTATGGAACATAAACCAATCTAATTGTTCCAACTGGAAAAATATTGGGAATAGAATATTTATGATAAGCCTGATCAGTGTTTTTGTATTACAGTAGTCTATAATACCGAGTAGTTCAAATATCTGTGCCTATAGGCAGTATTGGGCTTTGCACATAATTAATGCGGACATTTCTTTGTTTATGAATGTGGACTTTAAATTCTTCTATGATGACTTGCTAAAGTGTTATCTTTGTAAATTGTTAATTTCTTGTCTAAGGATAGATAGAGTATGACTCTCCATTTTTTGTGCCGTTGAGGTGTTCATTCAAGGTTTGGCCTTGTTTCAACGAGGAATTCTGATGGTGAGATTGATTTACTTGCCAAAACACTTCAATTTGACCAACGATGGGAGCATCTTCACAGCTAATAGCCTTTTTTCCACCTTGATTTGCAGTTTGGTCACAAAGAGCA
>CM026416.1:4898381-5083817 GCA_014858505.1 Corymbia citriodora subsp. variegata
AATCGATAAATAATTATTTTTTTTAATATTATAGAGTCCATATCCAACAATAATATGAACTGACAAGGAGCATCCAATTTTAGAAGCCTTGACCCGACCTGATCCTCTCGGGTCTACCCAATAAATGCGTGAGGCTTCTCTTAAGGTGAAGCAATATATTTATTAGGGATGAGCATGGTTTCGAGATAAAAACGAGAATTAAAAATCAAACTGATAGGAACTTGTCCAGTTTCAAATTCTAAAACTTAAGGAACACGTTCCAACGGATAACTTTGAAGTTCTAAGTTTTTTTATTTTTCTTGTTTTATGTCTTTATGCAATCTTGTGATATTCCATAGCATCTGATGAGGAGTGTATAATCTAGAACCATCAATCTAAGCTTCCATTTCTAGTATTTCCATTACTAAAATTTTTACTTGTTTATATTTAATATTCTTTGTATATATAAATATAAGTTGTAATCAGTGAATTGTAATAGAAAATAACAATTATTACAGGAGATGGTTCATTGATCTTTAAAATTAAGAATACACATGGAACTTGGATAGACCCTAAAAATGACCTTAGAACCTATAACTGGGTAAATTCTATATTTCAGAGTATGTAGAGTAGGTTCTAAATTTTAAAAATTTGAGAATCGATTTTGACCGATAGATTCTAAGTGAAACTTGAACCAAGCCTGAAACCTTGCTCTTAATATCAGTCGTGAGGATCTCATCCACCAAAAATGAAAGCCATTAGATCAATTTCTTCTAATTGCAGCCATTCACTCTAATCTCACAATTTCACCATTTCAATGGGTCACCATCAGCCGCAAAAAGGGACGAAATTGATATTTTCCTTAGGATTTCATTTTTTTCATCAAAAATATATAATTTGGAGAATATTTTTTTAAATAGTCACTTATATTACTTTAAATAATAAGTCGATATAAAAAAATTTAATTATTGACAACAATCTATGTTTAATATTTATGTGACAATAAGAATATTTTATTCATTCATTTTTATAAGAGATACAGAGGATTGTTTTTGGAAAAATATTTTTGAAATTATTCATGTTTCACCAAAGAATGCACTCTAAATATATCGAAAAATGCATGAACTCTGGCTTGAGGAATAAAAACAATCACCGCTATCTTTCCCATCAAAGTGACCGCGCAGGTCATCTCTCATGGCTAATGATATTGATGTAGCAACGCACTAACCAACATGTTGCTTTTTGTCATCGAAGAGATAAATAAATTTGATATTTTCGAAATTGAAAGAAAATATATTTTTGCCAAGAAAATTGTTGGAAGGTATGCTCACGTTGTCAAAATGATATGCTCAAGTTGTCCAAAATGCATTCAAATTGAAATTGATACATTAAATCAATCAAGGATTAGAGTAGATCAATCCAATATTGAAATTGATTTATAGAATACATTCCTTCCTTTGTTGTGTACATTTTTGTATTATATTTACAGAGAATTGTTCATTGAGATTCATTAGAATAAAGGTCAATTCCAAAAAAAACCTCAAACTTTAAGTCAAGTCCCAAATATACCCCGAACTTTTTTTTGTCTCAAGAAAAACCCCAAACCTTAGGCTTAGTCACAAATATACCCCGAACTTTTCTTTTGTCTCAAAAAAAAAATCCTAAACTTTAATTTTAATCCCAAACCTACCCCGAATTTTGTTTTGTCTAAAAAAATCTCAAATTGGTGCACATATGACAAATTTACCTAAAATTATTTTTTTGACCACCAAAATAAATTACCATATATTATTTTCCGTTAGATTTTACTGTCAAATTTCTAAATTAAATAATACGCCGCAATTAACGAGTATACTAATTTGGGGTTTTACCCTCCATTTGTACTAAAAAAATCACCAATTTTTTATATGTTCTCAAATATACCCCATGGTCTAGTCCCAACTTAACATGGCATTTCCACATAGATAATAAATACACATAAACAAGATGTCATAGAAAATTATTTTCAAAATAAAACCATTTTAGGACATAAAAAATTAGGGATTACTAATACGGCTTTTGGACAGAGGCTAATGAGGGAAAATTTAGGATTAGAGTAAAATTTGATGATTTTCTTTTTGACAAAAAAAAATTGGGATAGATTTGGGAATAGACTAAGAGTTTGGGATTTTTTCAATGACAAAAGAAAAGTTTTTGGCAAATTTGGGACTAAACCTAAAGTTTTGGGTTTTTTCTGAGACAAAAAAAAGTTCGGGGCAGATTTGGAACTGAACCTAAAGTTTGGGATTTTTCTTGAGACAAAAAAAAGTTCAGGGTATATTTGGGACTAAACCTAAAGTTTGGGGTTTTTTTTATAATTGACCCATTAGAATAGAAATATAAAATTTTCCCCTATAGCTTGCTTTCCCTTATTCTGATTTTTCCTTGTCTTCCTTGCTTGTCTTGCCTACTTTCATGGTATCAGAGCGCATTTCATGCTCTTGAATTTGCTTTCACTCCATATTGATTGCCTACCTGTTTTTGTTTAATCTTTGTCGAAAACCCAATTTGGGAAGTCTATCCAACGCATTCATACTGAAAATGGAATATAATTTTTCAACCATGATTGTGCTTCTATTTTTGCATCTTATGGGATTTTACATGAGAGCTCGTGCATCTACACCTCGCAACAAAATGGGGTAGTGGAATGAAAGCACTACCATCTTCCGGAAGTTGCTCATGCGCTGAAAAAGCTTCAATTCCTAAAAATTATTGGGGAAATTATGTGATCACGGCAGCATACATGATCAATTGAATGCCCACTTGAATCATGGATGGACGAACTCCCTTCAAGCTGCTTTTTTACAAGGAAACCGAAGCTGGATCACCTTGAAGTCTTTGGTTGTTTATGTTACGCCACTACAATGGGCCCTCGGGACAAAATGGGTCCACGAGCCCGACAATGTATATTCATGGGATATCCAAGCTTGTAAAAGGGATACCACATCCTTGAGCCCTCAACTGGCAAATTCTTCATTAGTAGAGATGTCATCTTTCATGAAGACATTTTTCCATTCAATGAAAAGGAAGACTTAGATAAAGTTTCAGGCAATGGAAGTAATCCTTGTCATCTTTTGATTGAAGAGGAATTATATGAATGTCCTGATCATGTTCTAGTTACATCTCCAAGGAACTAGAATCCTCCTTCAACATTAACTCCAAATTCAGATAATACGATCACTCCAATGATGACGTTGGACCAAACACATGATGATTCACCTATTGAAGAAGCCCCTAGTCTCTCACCGAGACCAATTATTGAGGAACCATCGCCTTCACTACCACAATGAGATCCACCACAATGCTCCGGTCGTGTCACACGTCCACCAGCATGGACTAAAGACTACGTCTGTGCCACACTCAATTTACCAAGTATTCATTACCCAATTTCATCCTATGTTTCTTTCCATCAGTTTTCTCCGAAACATAGGTGCTGCATTAGTTGTATTTCTAAAGATCAAGAACCCTCTAGCTACAAAGAAGCATCCACTGATCCACGATGGCAGAAAGCTATGGAAGATGAATTGCGAGCCCTAATAGAAAATCAAACTTGGGAGATAGTGACATTACCTGCTCACCGAAAGCTGATTGGATGTAAATGGGTGTACAAAATCAAGTTCGTGCAGATGGATCCATTGAACGCTACAATGCTCTATTGGTAGTTAAGGGATTTACACAACAAGAAGGTTTTGAATATCACGAAACTTTTTCCCAAGTGGCCAAAGATGTCTCTGTCCGTTCTTTCCTGTCAATTACAGCTTTCCATGATTTGCCATTGCACCAAATGAATATGCACAATGCTTTTCTCCATGATGATTTAAATGAAGAAATTTACACGGAAGTTCCTCAGGGTTGATGGAGACAGGGGGAGAATAAGGTATGTTATCTCTGCAAATCCCTTTATTACCTCAAACAAGCTTCCAGGCAATGGTACGCTAAGTTTGCCAATGCTCTCACAGTTATAGGTTTCAAGCAATCTAAATATGACTACACTCTTTTCATATGGACAAAAGGTATGTCATCCATCTACTTGATAATATATGTTGATGACATACTCATCATGGGTAATGATAAAATTGCCATAGAGAGTCTTAAGGAATATATGCATTCTACATTCCATATAAAGGACTTGGGATCACCTAAATACTTCCTTGGAATTGAAATTGCCCTATCCAACCAAGGAATTTCTCTCAGCCAATGGAAGTTTGTACTAGAAATTAGGGGTATGCAAAAGAATCGGGAACCGCCCGGACCGCCCGGAACCAGTGGTTCCTAAAGGGACCGGTCCAGTTCCCGATTCCAACAAATTGGAACCGGTGGGTACTGATCCAGTTCCCGGTTTCATGGGCGGATCCACCCGCCCACCCATCCGAACCGGACCGGTATTATAATAATAATATATATTAATTTTTATTATAAAAAAAATTAAAATTTTGAAGCCCCATGTTTATAATTTTTATTGTTCTATTTGAGGCAACCTACCAAGAGAGTAAAGAAAAAAGCGCGAGAACATTTGCAAAATCTTTAAATAGACCATCTTTTCGATACGTGTCTAATGGAACTTCTTTTCTTCGCCCGCTTACGAGACCGGTTCCATAGATCCACCTAGGAACCGGACCGGACCGGTGGTCCGGTTCTTGGGTGGATCCATGGAACCAACGGGTGGTTCCCGGATCCAATTTTTTTGGAACCGATCCTTAGTGGGCAGTTCCCGGTTCTAGGGTGGGAACCGCCCACCCGGACCATGCACACCCCTACTAGAAATCATATCAGAAGTAGGTCTGTCAAAATGCAAACCCATTGTAATTCCAATCGAGTAGAACATCAAATTAACCACGGCAGATTATGATGCGAGAATATCTCAAGACGAAGACCCTATACTTAGAGACCCATTAAGTTAATAGAACCTTGTTGGAAAACTCATGTATTTGATCATGACCAGACCGGATATATGTTATGCTATATAAATGCTCAATCAATTTATGCATAAGTCGAAGCAATCCCACATGAATGTCCAGGACTTTGGATACTTCTTTCCAAGAAATGCAATATGGAAATGACAGCCTATTGTGATGCAGATTATAATACTTGTCCCATAAGCAAAAGATCCATCACGGGTTTTTGCATTAAATTGGGGGAATCTCTACTTTCATGGAAAATGAAGAAACAACCCGCTATCTCGCTATCTTCCACCAAAGAAAAATATTGAGCCATAGCGAAAACTACCTGTGAGATAGTATGGATACAAGATTTATTTCAAGATCTTGGAGTGAAAATAAAGGGAGCAACAAAGTTGTTTTGTGACAATGATGCAACCCTCAAACTTGCATGAGAGAACAAAGCATATATAAATGGATTACCATTTTACTTGAGATCAAGATTGAGGGAGGAATAATAGAGACGAGGAATTGGGATCATAGAACAACCTGCAAATGTCTTCACCAAACCCTTATGTTAGAGACAACATGCATATATCTTAAGCAAGCTAGGTATCTTAGACATTTACGAACCACCAGCTTGAGGGGAGTGTTGGAAGATATGCTCAAGTTATCCAAAAGATATGCTCGAGTTGTCCGAAATCCATTCAAATTGAAATTAATACATTAAATCAATCAAAGATTAGAGTAAATCAATCCAATATTGAAATTGATTTATAGAATACATTCCTTCTTTTGTTGTATACATTTTTGTATTATATTTACAGAGAATTGTACATTGAGATTCATTGAAATAGAAATACAGAATTTTCCCCTATAGCTCGCTTTCCCTTATTCTTATTTCTCCTTGTCTTCCTTGCTCGCCTTGCCTTCTTTCAAAAAGGAAAAGAAAAGTAGACCTTCGGTTCACGACCAGCCCCCTCCGATTGCGTTTCTCCTCCACGGGCACCACCTTCATCACCATCGCCGGGCTAGGGTCTGAGAAGCCAGCAGCGGCAGCCACCTTGGATCTGGTCCAAATCAAAGTCGGGCGATGCCGGGTCCATGCCGGATCAGGTCCCATGGCCACGCACGGCCGTACTGTTCAACGACTTGGGCCTGAAAGTCTTGGAAAGTTCTAATCCTTTCATTGTCGATTTCTTTTTGATTATTCATTTAAAATTTTTGCAGATTTTCTTGTCTGGGCATTTAATCTCTTACATCGTGTTTTGTACAAAGAGATGGTGCCTTTTTTTTCCATATTTAAATGATGAATTTAGAAATATCATTTTAATTTTTTTATAACATGACTTGTATAATAATAGATTTATACAAATCGATAATAGATTAAATTAATTGTGAATACCAGATTACTGCATTTAATGCATTAAAGGAATCCCAAGCTGGATTGACATATTCGTGATTGGATCGACAGTTGAAAGGACTCAGTTACAGAATCCGCCCTAGATACACGTATCACTCATCCAACAGCGAATGTGTAAAGATAATTTTTCATGGGCAGTGGACCAAATGATAATCCTTATTTCATCTTCAATTTGTCATTAGAATGAATGTGCGTATAACTCATCCTAGATTCAATTCTCTAGGCATGCATATGCTCAAGGGATTCAAGATCTAATGCCATGTTCAGAAAATAATAGAACAAAAGAGAGGACGAGCTGAAGCACTATTAGCTTAGCTTCTGCTGCGCAGATTGAAGAAAGAATCACCTCAATTCAAGCAAAGCCAACAGAGAAAACAAAAACAACATGCCCAGAACAATATGGAAAGTGACTGAGGCCTGCTCATTTTCCCACAGAATGACTCATTCCCAGGAGTCAAATCCTCAGGTTAAGTCTGAGAATCTGATGCCGAAACATATCGCCACCGGCTTTACAGCTATAAGATTGAATATCGAAAACAGCAAATGAATTCTCAAGTAGTGACGATTTTGTAGTGGATCGAAAGGGTATCTACGCAATCACAATGCCAATGCAACAGCAACACCTCTTCTCATGCCGCAGCATTTCGAGATAGGAACGGTTCTGCAACCAGCAAAGCAAGGCATGCTTATGTTCCTCAGGGCAAAACATTGGAGGATCAAATCAGGACTTGACATGCTGCTGCTGGCTTTACAGCTATGAGATTGCGTATCGAAAACAGCAGATGAATTTTTCAAGTAATTACGATTCTGAAGTCACATCGAAAGGGTATCTAGGTGATCGTGATGCGAACGCAGCATCACCACCTCTTTTCATGCCACGGCATTTCAAGACAGGAATGATTCTGCAACCAGCAAAGCGAGGCATGCTCATGTTCCTCAGGACAAAACGTTGGAGGATCAAATTAGTACTTTACAGCAAGCAATTTTTCTGTGACCGTACTACAATCATCCTCCTACCAGAGAACTCAATTTAGCAGCAGCAAGTAATGTAAGAGGGTATATAGCCTTCACTCCTTAGGACAAAAGCTTTACTTACATTTGATTGGAGCTCTTATGGAAAACAGAAGAAAAAGTAACCCCGCAAACCGTATAATACAATCCGTTTATCGGTGAGTCGGATTCCTTTGAATCAGGCTCAACTATGAACTTGTTGAACTTCCCGGCGCCGTCCTCTATCGGCTTCCCGGACATCAGCACCGAGCAAAACACACAGAAGAACAAGGCCAACTTGTTTCCTTTCTTCTCTTGCTGAGGCCAGATTAAAGAGCCTCTCATAGAGGAAGAACCAAGCTCCTGCTTCGGCCGTACTTCGAGAACAAGAACCTCCCGCTCGCCGAAAGCGACCTTGTTCTCGAGCTGGATCCACTCGCTAGCGACCTGCCGATGGACGAACTGGAACTGCCCGTCGACCTCATTGGTTGCTTCTCTTGACTAACATTCCTCTTGGGGACGATTGCACCGGCGATTCCCTGATTTTCTTCAGCCGATTCGGGACCGGACTTCCTCAAAGATCCCGATTCTCCTCGAAGAGCATTCGCAACCGCAAGACTGATCTTCAACGCTGACAGAGAGTCCATCGAGACGGATCTCCTCATCGGTTGCACCTCGTTGCTCGAGTCCTCAGTTCTCTTCCTTCCATCCTCCAAATCCAATTCACCTTCCTCCTCTCTCTCGCCCCTCGATTCCGCCGCCCTTTCTGCCTCTCTCCCCGAACCATCATCGACCTCCTGAATTCCCATCTCCTCTGCAGAGGCAGAGCTCTCCTCATTCGGCTGCTCCGGCGGCAGAGCCTGCGCGACGTTGGTGACGATAGGCGCACGGCACATGGGGCAATTGGTGTGCGACCGAAGCCAAGTGTCGATACACGGCACATGGAAAGCGTGGTTGCACTTGGGCAACAGCCTAAGAGTCTCGTCTTCTTCAAACTCGCTCAAGCAAACAGAGCACTCCGTCCCTTCGATCAGCCCCTCGCCCTTCTTGTACTTACACGCCGTGATCGCGCTTATGACCGACGGCTGGAGTCCGACGGTGCGGATGTACCAGATCGGGTGGTCGAGGACCGGCCCTTGGTCGTGATCGAGGAAGTCGTCATGGACGATGCTCGTCTCCGGCTCCGGCGGTCCCCTGCCTCTCGCCCTGGACCGATTCGAATAACACCTCGCGTACAGCGCGTAGCACACGACCAGGACGACGAGCGCGGCGAGGGAGGCGAAGAGGGCTACCAAGGCCGGGGACAGATGGTGGGATTTCTTCACGTACTCGTCCAAGGGGGGCTCATCTTCCGCCGGCGGAGGGATGAGCGGGATTGCGGTAAAGCGGCAAACGTCAGGACAGACGGACAAGCAGACCGGTGGGCAGAAGCCGAAGCCGTTCAGTGCAGGATTGCAGGAGGGTTGGCAGAATTCCGAGGGGGAGACGGTCATGTTGATCACTTCAACGAAGCGCCGGAGATGGCGCAACGAGCCCATCATCGTGGAGGAGGAAGGCGGAAGGAAGAAGGCGCTACGGAGGAGGGTTCATGCAGGGAATTTGATGAGAGAGAAAGGGCATGAACAAGAGAGAGAGGTAGAGAGAGAGAGAGAGAGAGGGAGGGGTTGGGGTGAGGTTGAAGTGGTCCTGGTTTGAGGAGGAGGAAAGGAGGAGGAGATGATGGACAGGCCAACCACCACCGGAAGCAATAAAGAGGGGGATGCGTTTTGGTGAAGCTTTGAACGTTGAAGATGGGAGTGGAGGAGAATATCAAACTCTCTCTCTCTCTCTCTCTCTCTCTCTCTCTTTTTCATTCTTTCTTTATTACAATTGTCTCAGCGGTTTTCTTCATTACTCAGCCGCTTGTTGTTGACTGGCGGTTTGATTCTTTGGGTAGGAAAGTGGCGGCTGATGGAAAATTGGGGACTCAAGTAGGAAGGCTGGCTGGCTAGCTCGCTGGATTAGGCTTGCTTTTTCTTTTGAATGGCTGGACGTGGCGGTCCAGTCCCGAACCCCCCGAAGGTGTCCGTCGTGTTTTCATGGGACCGTAGAGTTTGAAAAACGAAAAGATGTCCAATCAGATCCCTCGTGGAAGATCCGAGAGTCACGTAGGGGTGTCGGTAGGGGGCTGCGATTCACGAGCTCTCGGCCTTCTCGAGCATCTTGAATTTCAGGGATTCCTCTAGGGTCGAGACTTTTAGGGACGGTGGCTATCGTTCGAAACGGGGATTTTCAGCCACGAGTGTTGGATTTCTATGGCGGTGTCCAAGTTGGATTGCTCCGACCGGTTACCGTTTTTAACTTGTCAAAAGATTTATGAACAAACATTTGGATTTAGGGTTTTCGTGTTTGACGATTCAAATATCTTGAAAAAGGTAAAAGTACAAATTTGTATATGTATAGTTTTGAAAACTTTCGATACTATTTTTGGAGAGTTAATCTTTTTTCTAGTGGGAGAAGAAAATTTTGAGGAAAAAAGCAAGGAGTAATTCTTTTTAAGTGCATCCAATTCCAAACAACATTCTTGGAAGGATAACCTAAAATGTCTCTTGCTTGGTGAAGGCCAAAGAAAATCCCAATCTTTTGGATATGGAACAAAAATAGCGCAACATTTTAAACGTTAAATTAAAATAAAAATCAACCTATTACAATTTGAACAAAACCCTTTCAACCTATCATAAAATGACCAACCTTTCACTCATGGGACAAAAATTGTATGTTCTTGCTCTCTATTAAATTGTCAGGTGTCATCTAACGTGGTTCATTAATAAATCTTTAAAAAAAAGCGTGAAGCCATTTTTCGTACAAAACAGAAATAATTTGTTAACAAAGATTATAAAATTGAATATAGATCATAATTAGAATGGATGTCATTTTTGTGTTGGTTGATGTGGCTGACTGCGCATATGTTGGATGATAAATGGCGGTTTAGCGATAAGAAATGGATAGAACTTGTAACTGAGTGTCATTTAAAGAGTAGCAATTTAAGGCATGTTTCTTTGAGCTTAAATAAAAGTAACACGTACTTTTTCTTTGGTAGTCAAAACTCAAAATGTTATTTAAATTTTGGAAAATAATTGGAAAAAAAATATACATGAACTTACCTATAGAAATTTGGGGTCAATTCCAAAAAAAACCCCAAACTTTAAGTCAAGTCTCAAATATACCCCGAACTTTTTTTTATCTCAAGAAAAACCCCAAACCTTAGGTTTAGTCCCAAATCTGCCCCGAACTTTTCTTTTGTCTCAAAAAAAAACCCTAAACTTTAATTTTAGTCCCAAATCTACTCCGAATTTTGTTTTGTCTAAAAAAATCTCAAATTGGTACACATATGACAAATTTACCTAAAATTATTTTTTTGACCACCAAAACAAATTACCATATATTATTTTCCGTTAGATTTTACTGTCAAATTTCTAAATTAAATAATACGCCGCAATTAACGAGTATACTAATTTGGGGTTTTACCCTCCATTTGTATTAAAAAAATCACCAATTTTTTATCTGTTCTCAAATATATCCCATGGTCTAGTCCCAACTTAACATGGCATTTCCACATAGATAATAAATACACATAAACAAGATGTCATAGAAATTATTTTCAAAATAAAACCATTTTAGGACATTAAAAATTAGGGATTACTAATACGGCTTTTGGACAGAGGCTAATGAGGGCAAATTTAGGATTAGAGTAAAATTTGATGATTTTCTTTTTGACAAAAAAAAAATTGGGATAGATTTGGGAATAGACTAAGAGTTTGGGGTTTTTTCTGAGACAAAAGAAAATTTTGGGGCAGATTTGGGACTAAACCTAAAGTTTGGGATTTTTTCTGAGACAAAAAAAAGTTTGGGCAGATTTGAAACTGAACCTAAAGTTTGAGGTTTTTCTTGAGACAAAAAAAAAGTTCGGGGTATATTTAGGACTAAACCTAAAGTTTGGGGTTTTTTTTAGAATTGACCCTAGAAATTTGAGTAGTGCAAAAGTTTTGGAAGTTTCGAATTAAAAAATAACTTAAAGTAAGCTGCAAGATTTGAATTATGTAAAGAACAATCAAAAGAAAAATTAAAAGTCATGCTTGGACAGGCCCCAAGGTTTTATTTTTATTTTATTTTTGGACAATTTAAAATTGGGCTTTTTTTCTTTTTCTCTTTTTTTGTTCTTTTTTCTAGAGTTGGCCGCTAGGTATGACAAACATACTCGGTGCATTTTTGTCAAGATTGCAATCGCGATTGCATAGGAACCCCCATATGCCGAAACCGAGGTTGAAGCCAGTTGCACGAAGAAAAGTGACTTGACGTGCCGTACGTGAATTTTAAACCATAGGTTAAGAGCTTAGCCCTATCATATTTCCATTTATTCTTTCCGCGTGATGACCACATGGTTGAGAGCATGGTAAAAAATTTAAATAATCCTGGAAAAATAAATAATTTCCATAAAATATCCCTTGGCGAGGACAAGTTCAAGTGGACTTGTTCATGGATTATATACATTAGGCTTTCTTTGTTATTATTTTAGATGATATCATTTAATTCAAATTACATCCATGAAAGTTAGATTCAATGATCAATGTATCTAATACACCAAAGTCTAATTTCTCATTTGATACCGATAAAAGAGCACGCGTGCTGATGTGAATGGGGAGGTAGTGGGAAAAATCAAATTTTATAAGAAATAAAAGAGCAAGTAAAGATTTTTTTTTATTCCTGTCTAATCACATCAATGGTCATAAAATGAAATATTTGACAATATTTTTCACATATTTGACAATTAAATTGATTTCAAATTTAGAATGCAAGATATTCTTTCGATAATTTTGAAGAAATCAATAGCTATTTTTGGATTCGGGTTCTAAGATTGTAGTGAAACTTTGTGAATTTCTTTTGGACCAAAAAAAGTTCGGAACAAAGTTAAAATTTGACCTAAAGTTAAAAAGAAAAATTAAGAGAATTAAGCCAAGAAGAAGACAAATAGAATGAATTTTTTATTTTGGAGTTTTTCCAAAACGAAGACTTATAAATGGTAAGTTTTTCGGTTGACCAGATCCACACGAAATTTGAGTGGATTGGATTCACTTGGCGATTGTTCACCCCTCAAAAATGAAGACGACAGAGTCTCGCTAGCTGCCAATGCCAAGCTCAACTGCCCCCAATTTATGATGGATATTGAATCCGAACGTTTAAGGCACAGACAAAGTCGATAGCCTTTATTCTAGTTTCCAGGTGGAGAATCTTGGCAACCATGTGTACGGGACCATGACGATGTGATAGGAGACATTGGTATGAAAGAAAAATCCAATTCGGGTTTGTATTTTCTGCCGCTCTAGCTAAGAATGGAGGAAGGGTTTCTACGACTAATATATTGATTGGTAGGTTATGAATACAGATATCATTTGCTTTCAATCTTAGCCGGATTTGCATTTGGATGGTGTCCATAATTTATAGTTCGTGAATCGAAGACATGTCAGCCACAACTTTTAGTCTAGGGACAAAGCTACAAAGACGACTACAATTGACGGTTGGGGGTGATTGATGCAGAGGAAAAGGAGAGGTTGGAGCGAGAGAGCTAAGATCTCTCTCGATTTACATCCATATAATATAACCAAATATCTACTTACACTTTTTTACTAAATATTTTAGGCATAAGCCTCGAAATTATCGGTAAGACTAAGTTCACAGAGTCGAGGGACAAATATGATGCGTATATAATGATCGGGTATGTCGGGTGTCAAAATATAATTTTACATGGAACATCACATTTGCGAAATGCTTGACTCTTCCCCCTCTTTCTCCCTCTCGCCCGGCAAGTAAAGGGGGTTGCCGACAGCCACACCCTAACATCAACCACTTGCCAAGATTCCCATCAACGACTACACCAAGTCCTTGCAATCGACCACCACTACTCTTTCATTGCTTGCAAACCACCAATGGCTACCGCAACCACATCAGCCCCGACTCATGGCCCATCGCTATCGCCCCGTGCGGATCACCGAAGGCAACATGTTCATAAGGCGTCTCGGCATGTCACTGTCTCTGTTTCAATTTAAGTGTTAAACCACACAAAAGATGAGTTCATTCACTTGCTAAACTAAACAAAGTAGTATCTTGCCCCCTTGCACTTTAGCCGAACATCAATTACGTCATAGTTTTAGTCTTGTTGCTAAACAACTGGTAAGTAAGACTTTGTCAAAAGATGGACAAAAGGCTGTGAAGAAATCTAGTTCCTCACGCATTCGTTTGTTTACACTGAGGAAGCATACCTCATTGCCTTGCTGTCATGAAAAGGATTTTTTTAGTTTGGTCAACCGTAATACATTATTAATTCCTTTATTTGCAGTTTCTGCATGATTTCCGATTTTACTATTATATCACTGAAGAGATGATTTGTCAATCAGTCCACTTGAAGCTTCGTGCATTATAGCTGTGGGACATGCGATTGTTGCCTATTGGAAATTGTTAAGTAAAGAGGATCAACGTGGCGGTGGTAGTCCAATAACCTAGCGCCTTGCCTGGATGATATTCCTTTTTAACGTGCATAATCCTACACCGCTACTCCCCAATTCCTACCATATATTTCTCTTCCCTAATAGGCAGTAACACAGGAAGTAACATTGAAGAGTCTCATCCCTCGAGGGTTCTTCCCTTTTAATTCTCCCTTAAGCGTTTATAGGACCTACTCAGGTCCACACGTACATGACAGTGATAGGAAAACAATTCGAAGTATTGAAGTCTTATATGCAAGTCAAGAAAACCTTATATGATAAATAAAGGGCCTAGAACTAAAAGGTCCGTGAAGTGACATTCAAATAAACCCTAATATTAGATAGGAGCGCTCAGATCTTGGATGGGTCAGTTCTTAATCTAGAAATCAAAAACTGATCCTGTGATCACTAGTTTTAAAAAATTAAAACTAAGAATCGAGCCAATTTTTGTTTTGTCCAAAAAATAGGTTTTTTACAATAAAATATTATTGTTGTACCTTTTTACGATAAAAACATATTGAGGTCAAGTGGTTTTAATATTTATTTATGTTGCAGATCATGGTTCCATTCGTCATATGTGCAAAAGTATTTTCTTTATGATATGATATTACCACGGAAATGAACTTTTTAGCATAATCCAACAGACATTTACTGCATGATTAGTCTTTTTTATCATACTTACCATGTGTTATACACATTTTAATTGCGCGTGATGCATTTTTAAATACATGAATGTTGGGACACTTAGTTCCCGAGTAAGTTCCGAACTTAGAAACAGGAACCAACCGATTCTAGGTTCCTAGGTAGAGCTGGATCCAATACTCACCGCTTATATTGGGTATGAACCCCATGAAATTGACTATTATGAATAGATTCAGGAGCATATTTTGAATTTCAAAGAATAAATGCATTCGGTCAGATGTCAATATTTGCGGCATTTCATAACAAGTTGGATGCCACTAGCCGAAAAAACTAAAAAGAAATAGGAAAGAAAAAATCGGACGGATGTCCACACCTGATGTGCACAGCTTATATTGTATTTGCGCGAAATTACTTCCTCATTTAGTTGGTTGCCTAATTAGTTTTGAATATATTTTTATGTCATATAATCTAAACACTCTAATTTTTAGTTGAGCCTGATGAGGAGGCAGAAAGATTGATCCTCCATTTGGACAAAACATTGAATCAATTATTCATACTTCATAAAAAGCCCTTACATTAAGTAGTGGGATCAATTGACCCCAATATAAAGTTGAAATTATATGCAAGAGTTTCTTAATTTTGCATTAAATTAACCCGATAACTTTGTCAAGTTAAAACTTTAAGTAACGGCGGGAGAATTCGATGTTCTATATGGCTTACATTGATATATGAAGAGGATGTTTTCTTCCAAAAGTCCCCAAACCTTGAATAATGGTCAGCATCGTGCAGTAGTAACATTAAAAGCACAATAAATTAGGATGGACGTGAAAGAAGGACCAGATGATTCTCATAAACTCGAATGCCAGGTGGTAGGTGAAGAATGTCAAGTTAAGAGTCATTGGAAATCAAGAGAAATAGACGGTGTTTAATTGTGAAGAATCATTGTCGTATATTATTTTGAGTATATGCTTCTTCTTTTTTTCATGGCCGGAGGGACTATTGGGTTTGTCTAATTAACACTATAGATGACTAATGTACGGAGTTTGTTTACTCCATTTATTAAATTCATGTTCACACTTTGGCACGGCAAGTGTCGACTTCTTGTGCTTAGTGGGAAAAAGATATAGGGCTTGTTTCGCTAGCCACACTTGCCCCACTTCGGTCAGGAAAATGAAAAACGACAAATTGCGCTAGCCACCAAGCTCAACCGCCCCAATTTATGATGGAAATTGATGAGAGGTGTACGAGGACCGAGAGAGTCGGTTGCCTTTATGGAGTCCCCACACGGAAAATCTTGGCAACCAAGTGTAGGGCCATAGCATATCGATATAAAGAAAAAAGTTATATTGCGGATCATAATTTTAGCCGTCCCTACCTCAAAATAGAGGAAGTTTGCCATAACCAGTCAACTGATTGATGAGCTGTAAATAATGACATTGTTCAATTTTGATTTTGGTTCTTTTAATTTTAGTTAAAGTTCATTTGGGTGATCTCTATAATTTAAGAACCTATCAATAGAGATGCACATAAAGTCCACATCTTTTAGTTTAGCTCATCGAAACAGCCCGTCTTCTCTAGCAGAGCCGAGCCAACCCTACTGCTAGCTTTCGTCATACGTATCACCTCTCTCCCTTTCTTGTACACACTCGGATGAGCCTTGCATTTAGCGGATCGTCGCTAGCTTGTCGACAACCAGCGAGCTTGTTGCGAAGACGAGAGAGGGATGGAGAGAAGCTTGTCACTAGCTTGTTAACTACTGCAAAGAAGAGAGAGAGAGAGAGAAGCTTGACGTCACTAGCGGCCACCGAGCACGGCAGCTGACGTTTGCCAAGATCTGCCCATCAACGACTGCACCCTTAATCACTGCAAGCAATCACCACTGCCATCTTTTGATTTTCAGTGTTGAAACATGCAAAAGAAGTGTTAATCCGCTTGCTAAACTAAACAAACTAATGATTACTCTCAGCTCTCTTGTATTGCAGCCGAACCCTAATTACATTATAATTTCGTTTTATTGCTAGATAACGTAGATAAGGATGAGGCTATGAGGATCCGATGCATAATCGCAAGGAAATCAATAATAAAAGCGAAAAAGAGAATTTGAGACGCAATATATTATCCTGATTTACCCTTAATTTGGAGTTACATCAAGTAGAGGATTCCACTATAATTAGCATATCGCACCTCTCTGTTACATCCCTCAATTATAAGAGAAAGAGATTATATATACCCAGTAGCTATTCATTGGCCCAAACCCAAATTACTAATAAAATATATATTCGAAGTATGAAAAAGCTCTAGAGAGGCTCAAGAGTGTTGATCCAGGCAGCCTCGACCACTCACCAAAAAGCAAGATCCCTGTGCCATCATGTTGATAAGGGTGTGATTCATACCCCCACATAGATGACACGATAGACAAGTAAGACTTTGTCAAGAACGGACAAAAAGCTGTGAAATCTATTTCCTCACGCTCTCATTTGTTTACATAAAGCAAGCATATCTTATTGCCTTGCTGGTGTGAAAAGGAGTTCTTTGAGTCAACCAAATCCATTATATTCAATTTAAAAAATTTCTGCGTAATATCAGATATTACTTATATCACTGAAGAGGTGATCAGATTCGTAGCTTTAAGTTCTATATGGAGGTCAAGAAAACCCTAAATTATAAAATAAAGGGCCAAAAAACTTGAAAAGTCTGTAAAGTGATATTGAAATCGTTCTCATGAGCACATAAGGTTTATGGTAGGAGCATGTTTCGAAATTTCAAAGAATAAATGCGATCGGTCAAATGTCAATGTTTGTGGCATTTTCTTAACTAGCTGGATGCACGCACCAGGAGAAAACACTAAAAAGAAACTAAAAGGAAAATATAGCCGGATGCCTACGTGATGTGTACAATTAAAATACTGGATGTGCACAAAATTATTAGTTTTGATGTAATTTTGATTATCTTAATCCAGACATTTCTATTCTTAGTCGAGCCAGATGTTGAGGCAGAAAGATTGATAACGTGGACTCAATTATTCATGCTTAATGGCATCGCCTTAAGTTAAGCAGTGGGGTCGATTGACCCACCATAAAGTTGAAATTATATGTACAAATTTCTTAATTTCGTGTTAAATTAACCCAATTACTTTGTGAAGTTAAAAGTTTAAGTAATGATGGGAGAATTCAATGCTCTGTATGGCTTTCATTGATATCTATTGAGGAGGTTTTCTTTTAAAGTCTCTGAATCTTGAAGAAAAGTCGGTGTCACGCAACAATTACACTCGAAGAAGGATGAAGTGGAGAGGATGTGAAAGAAGGAGCGGATGATTCTAGTAAACTCAATTGCCAAGTAACAATTGAAAAATCTCGACATGGAGTCATTGAAAATCAAGAGAAATAGACAATAATTAATTGTAGAGGATCATCTTGATTGTCGTAAATTATGACTAGTATTTTGGGTTTATGCATATGTTTTTCAATGGAATTTTATGTAAAAAATTAATGTTAGAAGGGCCGTTGGTTTTATCTAATCAATAATACAGATAGATCAATTTATTGAATTATTACGTATAAGCACAGAGGAAAACATCATATAAGAATAAGGGGAAAAAAACAATCCAATCAAGTTCTTACTTTGGTGTGACACGTGTCAACTTCTTGTGCTTGGTGGGGAAAAGACTGGATGATAAGCTTTTCGGTTGACCGGATCCATATGAAATTCGAATAAATTGGATTCACTTAAAACGATTGCTCTCCCCCACAAAACTGAAAACGACAAGTTGCGCTGGCCACCAAGCTCAACCGCCCCAGTATGTAATCAAATTGATGAAAGGCGTAAGACGACTGAGATAGTGGATTGCCTTTTAGCCTAAAGATGGAAAATCTTAGCTACTAAGTTTAGGGCCATGATGTGATAGGAGATGTTGGTGGGAAATTGTTGGATCAATTTTAAATTTATTTTATGGATGTGACAATTCGATGTTAAATTTTTCGATTTTGTCGATTTAATTATATTTTTTATGCAAAATTACATTAAAGTCCTTCCAATTAATTTATGATGAAACTTACTCACGTGACGATATATTACATAGAGCAGTTAATGATGACTGGTCCGTCACATCAATAATTTCCCATAAAAATTTACCAAAATGACTTTATCTAAATTGACAAAATTGAAAATTCTAGACTAAATTGATATTTGTTTAATATATTTACGATTGATTAGATAATTTTCTCAAAATAATAGGATAAAAAAATGAATTATGAATCATATTTTTCGCCATCCCTAGCTAGAAATGTAGATAGGTTTCTACAACCAATCTATAGTTGTTGGGCTATACATATATGGACATTATCCACTTTTAATTTTAGTAAAAATTTGAGTTTAAATGATGTCTATAATTTATAGCTAGTCAATCAAAGACATGTCCACAACTTTTAGTTATGTCTGTCGCCCCATGCCACCCTCTCGAACCAAAAGCCAACACTACTGCTAGATTCTGTCATGCCCACCGCCTCTCTCTCTCTCTCATTTGCAAAGCTTGCCGTCGCTAGTGGTCATCGAGCATGGTGGCTGATGTTGGTATGGCTGCCAGCTAGTAAGCAACGCCGTGGCGACGAAGGTGGTAGGATTACTATAGTTGGTGGTTGTGGGGTACTGATGCAAGGAAAAGTAGGTGAGATTTTTCTCAATTTAGTGATTGTTAGGCACTTGGTGCACATCCAAACGTTCAATAGATGGAATAAGATGAGTTTGGAGGTAGTCGTCTCCCTTGATCAACATCACGCGGAACTTGATATAGTAGCCAAGCATCTACCATGCTTTTATTATTATTATTAGTGGTAAACCTTGTAAGCATAAAGCCCAAACATCTTAGTAAGACCAAGCTTGCAAACTTAAGGGATAGAGGGATGTCTATATAGAACTTCATGATTGTCAAATATCTACATATAATCTTAGATGAATTAGGACATTTGCAAAATGCTTGACCCTTCGCTCTCTTTCTCTCTCTTGCTTGGCAAGCAAAAGGGTTGCCGATTGTAACACCCTAGTGTTGACCACTTGCCAAGATTCCCCGCCATCGATGAGTACAACCCTAATCACAGCAATTGATCACCACTGCTATTTCGTCCTCTATGAAACCCCTACGAGCACGTCGTCCCTCACCCATGAACCATGGCTATTGGCCCCATGCAGACTATCGAGGTCGACACATTCGAGGGCAGAGCTTGGGGAGAGAATAGAAAGTCGTAGGACATTTCGGCATTGTACTTCCACCCTTTTCATTTCAGCCTCAAACCATATAAAAGAAGAGTTAAGTTCACTCATTAAACCAAACAATTTCATAATCATTCTCGCTCTATTGTATTGTTGCCGAACCCTAATTTCATTATAATTTCATCCTGTTGCTATCAACAACACTTATAATGTACCGTGCGAGCTGCATCGGGCCCCTGTAGAGAAACAGAAAAGAGAGCAGTCAAGGATGAGATGTGACGATTGGTGAGTACTGACTTTGTCAAACAAAATGGACAAAAGGAGCTGTCAAATCTATTTCCTCACGCATTAATTTGTTTGCTTACATAGAGGGGGCATGTCTTATTGCCTTGCTGGTCTGAAAAGAAACTTTTGGTCAACCATATTCCATTAGATTCCTGGGATTTTTTCCTATCTGCAATCTCCGCATGATATCAAATGCGACTATTATATCATTGAGGAGATGATCAGAGTCGTAGTTTTGAAGTTTAATATGAGTGCAGGTCAAGAAAACCCTAATAGACGTATTAAAGGGACGAGGACTTAAAAGTCTATAAAGTGAAATTCGAATCATTCTCATCTTGGGCTTGAACATCAAGAAATTGACTTTTATGAATGGATTCAAGACCACGTTATGAAACTTTTTACATGATCAATCACCGGTCAGATATTAATATCTGTGATATTTCACAACTAGGTAAATGCGCAACCGGAAAAACTAAAAAGAAACAAAAGGGATGAATGTGACGGATGTCCACACAATATGCACCAATATAATTTGTGCAAAGTTATTTCTACACATAGTTGGTTCCCTAATTAGATTTGATGTGATTTTTGTTATCTAATCTAGACATTTTGTTCTAGTTGAGCCTGATGAGGAGGCAAGCCCAATAAAGCTGAAAAATATATGTATAAGTTTGTTAATTTGGTGTGAAATTAACCCAATTACTTTGTCGAGTCGAAAACTTAAGTTTTGACATGAGAATTCAATGTTCTATATGGCTTTTCTCCCAAGGTCCTTGAACCTTGAGGAAGGGTTAGCGTCGCGCAGCAATAACGCTAAAAGTGTGGATGAAGTAGAGAGGACGTCACAGGAGGGATGAACGATTCTAGTAAAACTCAAATGTCAGGTCGCAGGAGAAGAAAACCGAGTTGGTTTGAGTCGCCGGAAATCAAGAGAGGTGGTAGTAATCACTGTGAAGACTTCCCCTTCGTTGGACTGCCGGAATTCTAAGTCTTCAAATACCGAACTTGAGAAGCCCATATGAAACGAAAAGCTGACGGCCGGAAGTCCAAACATTTCTCCAAATGAAGGTGAAATGATGGGTTTTTGCAGCGAGAGGCAAAAAAAATAAAAAAATTTGGTTTACAAAATCATGCAAATCTTGACATAGGAAAATTACAGTAGATGAGTTACCACATATTAGGGGACACAAATCATTCACGAGCTACTGCAAATTCAAAAGAGCACCAAAACCACCGGAGAGGGTTAGGAAATAGGATGAGCTATCCTTGATGAGTCCTACTCCAATTTCACTAAGTCAAAACTCTCAAAAGTTTCTCAATTGAACGAGAATAATCCAGGATCCTGTCATCTACCCAAATGATCTTTGCATTGAACAAGGTTCACGAAGTAAACATGCGACAAATCGCTGACGATGGCATTTGTCAGTAAACTTAGGGAATCGTGCCTTCGAGGTCGGAGGTGATGATGCAACTCAAGTTCAGCTCATTCCCAAGCATGATTTGTGAGCGAAGAACCCACTCAATACCTTTTTCATGAAGTTGATATGCAGAATAAACGTAGCCCACAATAAGCGGATCTTAATAAAAGTTCAATAAAGAATCCGTTACCTCATTTTCTGAATGAATCTTACAAGTAACTCATAAACATAACATTATTCTTCAAAGAGTAGGTTGAAATTACATAGGTGAAGAAAAAGAACGTGGCAATGGAATTGACTATTATGATAAAACAAAGGGCCAAGAACTTTAAAAAAGTTAATGAGGTGACATTCAAATCGTTCTTGTATTGGGCATGGACACCATGAAATTGACTATTATGAATGGATTTAAGGCCATGTTTTGAAAATTTTCAAAGGGTAGAAGCGCATCGGTCAAATATCAGTGTTCACGAAATTTCAAAACTAGGTGGATGCCCACAAGCAAGCGAAAAAAAAAAAAACTAAAAGGAAACAAAAAGGAAAAACTAGACAAATGCTTATACGGTGTGCGCAATTATCATACGTGCTTCAATATAGTTTCTACATAATAGTTGGTTGTCTGATTTATTTATATTTTTGGCCGAAAGGTTGCCTAATTAGTTTTGATGTAGTTTTGGTTGTCCAATCTAGACATTTCGATTCTTAGTTGAGAGGCAGAAAGAATGACAACATTGAGTCAATTCTTCACGATTAATGACTGCACCATACATCAAGTAGTGGGGTCAATTGACCAAATTATAAAGTTGATAGTAAGCCTTCATTTATTTCGTGTGAAACATTTTTTGGGAAAACATTTTTCATTATTTTAAATTGCTTAAGAAAATGATTTAACAAAAAATGTTTTCTCAATTAACAGAAAACCTATGCTTAAGTTCAAGAAAATCATTCTCTTTTGAAAATCGAAAATCATTCTTAATTTATGCTAAATATCGGCGATTGGACCAAAAACTTTACACTCGGCACGGATACCTTAATACTCATATCAGGGTCCTCACCACCCAAACTTGTGTCATTGATGCCTTCCCCAAGTCCTAATGACTAGGGGTTTTGAACTCGATCTCAATGGACCTAAACTTGTTTGCGAATGACGTAGACATGGGCACCGGCATCCCCAAGCCATCTCGATAGACCAAAACTCAAGTGTCGAGGACCCAAGTCCCACTAGGGTCTCAAGCCCGGCCTTTGTGGACTCTGGTTAGGGCACTAAGGAGTATTGAATGCATATTGAGTTCTCGATTTGGGCTTTTGTGGATGTGGGATTATTACCTTGCTCTTGCTCAAGACCCAAGTGGCCTTGCTCAAGTCCTTGGTGCCAGGGTCAGCGTCCGATGTCCATCAAAGTTGGACCTAGGACATTGGTACCTGTGCCTAGTTTCCTAGTTGTCCGTACGCAAGTCACTAGTGGTTGAATAATGTATGTATTTAGGAATATCAAATTAGGTTTTCCTTTCAAACAAAGGAAAATTTTGTCCAATTCTCATTTAAATTTCAATTAAACACTAGAAAATATTATCATTTTTTTCCAAAAATAACTTTATGGAAAACATTTTTCTGAAATGTAACATTTTCCATGAAACGAAAGCAAAATATGTGTACACGTTTCTTAATTTTGTGTTAAATTGACCTAACTACTTAGTCAAGTTTAAAAGCTTAAGTTACAACGTGAAAGTTCATTGCCTACTTACATTGATAAATGTTGAGGAGGATTTCTTCCAACGTCCTTGAGCCTTGAACAAGGGTTAATTTCGTACATCAGTTAACGCTAAAAGCGGGACGAAGTAAAGAGGATATGATAGGCGGAGCGGATTATTTCAATAGATTCGAATGGCAAGTGATAGGTGAAGAATGTCGAATTGTCTAGAATCGCTTGGAAACCAAGCAATGTATATTGTGAAGAGTCGTGGAGAGCCCCCATTAGTTTCATTGGGCCATGGAATCATCATTCCTTTCCAAGGCTAGGGAGCCATTTGGGCCCATTGAATAAAGATTAGACCGCAAGATAATTTTATTTAATTAATGATATTATTAGATATCCATAGCAAATCGTTAATCATTATCTGTAAACATATGTTAAATAGTGAGACGACAAATAGAATCAAGAACTTTGCCACGACAAGTCCCTTTGTTGCAATAGTAACTTTTGGCTGCAATGGTAAATTTAGAGAATGATATTTTTACAAACATGTTCATAAAATTTTTATGGGCAACTTTTAATTAAAACACGAGTGTACGTAAATTAAATTGATTGTAACTCTCATTTGGTTCTCAAATTAATTTTGCTTACCACGAAACAAGAGAAATCTCATTCTTCTCCGACAAACTAAACGCAAATAAAATGAAATCTTCATTTAATTTCTTCGTTCATTCTAATTTATCGTACCAAACACATTCTAAAGTGCTTTGAGAGAAAACAATAATTAAAGTAAATCACAATGAGTTTCTAGAGTTAAAATACGGTGAATTAATTACCAAATATTAAAGACGACATATATGTTTAAATGTCTAGGGTACATTTATTTTTACAAAGAATCAATCATTGGATACTTTTTTTTTAAAGAATTTTGCACTGTTTAAAAGAATTTTAATTATCAATAATAATTTTTTTCTAAACAATTAGAGTGGGTGGGGGGAAGGGAAAATTTCGAACGTGCTCTGGGGCGGGTCCTGGGGGGCCGCGCTTCTCCCTAGTTTTCCCTCTGTCCAGTCCCATCGTCTTCTTCTTCGATCTTCCTCTTCTGCGGCACGGACCCAAGTTCGATCTCTCGCCCATCGAGGGAAGCAAAGGGGGAAGGAGATGGGGGATTCCTCTCGGACCATCGATCTGGAGAAGCTCGTCTCCTATAGCGGCGACCTCGCCCAGGTGCTCAGGGACGACAAGGACGTCGCCAACCTCGCCCAGTGTCTCCGCCACTCCGACACTCTCCGGTCCTCCTGCGACGCCGACCTCGACGGCGTCCTGTCCTCGCTTCTGGGTCAGGAATCTTTTCCCTTTTTGCTGTACCCTTTTACTTCCGCGTTGTGGGTTGGTAATGGGTTCGAGTTGGAGACGCGCGAGTCTGCGTTTATGGGGAGGCCGCGGAGTCTTTTCATGTCAATGGGTTGGTTTGAGCTGAAAAGGGTTCAATTTGAAGTTATTGATAAGTTCCAGTTCATGCCTGAATTTACATGACATGGCGTCGTTTGAATTGGGGCTGCTGTTCTGTAGTGGGTTTTCCGAGTCTCTTTTAAAAATTTCTTCTTTTATCGATAGTGGTGACAGGATCGAAGTGCAGGTAGTTCAGGGGTCCGGGCTTTTGAAATGTGTCTGGTGTGCGAGTGACGTATCTGGCCAAGTTTGCTTATTCGTTACATGACAATGAAAGGAAATTGCAGGCAATTTGTTTTGGCATACCCTTTTACTCCTTGTTTATCTGCAGTGCTTTGCTTCCTGGCTAATTTTGTAGAATCTACTATGACTGAGGAAGTGATGCACATTAGTCTGTCTTCATTAGTACAATGTGCAATGTAGTGCGTACTGCTCTGCTACAGTTTTCATTACTCATATCCTTGGAGCCCCCCATATTAGTTATGGACATCCTAATACTAGGATGAGGACATGAGATCTGATATAGAGACCCCTCAAGAACATGAGCCATTTTGCAGATGTGGTTGATCGATCTGTTGATTATGATGTTAGTAGAACGAATATTTGGAAGCCCTTTGTGATGCCTGCACATTGTTCAAGTGAACTATATATTGACCGTGTAGTTTCTTAGCCATTGATTTACATAGAGAATGACAAAGGAATTTACTGGCTGTAAGCCTATTTGACTCTTTTCTCTTGCTTTTTCCCTACTTAATTATGCAATTCTATCATCTTAAACAGAATTTCTTGTTTGATTCTTTCTTGCTGTCTTTGATTTGATATCCTATTCTTTTATGCTGAGCAGTTCTCTCTTTGCTTTTGCATATTTACAATTTCTCAAAGTGGGTTCTTCATTCAGTGGAAATTACAATCACATCTTTGTGTGACAGTTCATCTCCTATCAACCTTATAGATTGATTGGCTATTGGGATTAGGGGTGCATTCTGAAAGTGATTGAACATCGTGACTTGTGATTGTCCTTAATGGATGCAAGTATTTTACTGTGACAGCCTGACAGGCTAACATTGGAGACAATTCTTGAATCACTTTACTGGTGACGACATCCAGGAAACCCTCAAGTTCACGTTGTGTCATTTCAATTAAAAATATTTGAATAAAGGCTAGTGTGTCAAAATTAAATCTTGCTGGTTTGCTTTTTGGTTATTTGGTAATGAAATGAGAACCGGGCTATTTCCTTTGGACCCCTCTTTTCCCTGTTTATCTGCTGTACCGAGCTTTCCCCCTTATTCCGTAGAATTTGATACCATTGAGGAAGAAATGCAAAGTTATGTCTATTCACAATCACTATGACTTAACAATCTAGACCAACTTATTAAGAAGATGGTTTGCTTTGATCTTATACCTCTTTGATGCTCTCTCTTTATTCTAAATGTTGTGGTTGAGCAGAGTATGAGGATAAGATTGATGCTTGCAAGAAGAAAACTGAAGCAGTGAGATCTGAAGTTGCTGGAGATGTGGATATTGACCAACTCCAGAAAGAACTGCAAGAGGAACTTGAGAAGGAACGACTGCTTATGGAGGATTTGAGATAAGTATCTAAACTATCTTTTTTGTGATAGCATTGATGATTCTTTTACATGTTCATTGATAAACAATGATTTTCATTTTTGTCTTTTATATGTATCAACACAATTGTCGCCAATGAAATTAATGAGCTAGATCTTCAAAGGATTTCCATTGAGGAGAGGAAGCAACTTTTGAAGAAACTTGAGCAAAATGACCGGAAAGAACAGTAAGTTCATATGCAGAAGCTTTTTCATTCCTCAAATTAATAACTCGACAGATTTGATATTTTGAATTTGCATA
Organism: Corymbia citriodora subsp. variegata; assembly: GCA_014858505.1. NCBI lineage: Eukaryota > Viridiplantae > Streptophyta > Magnoliopsida > Myrtales > Myrtaceae > Corymbia > Corymbia citriodora. The sequence goes on from CM026416.1 coordinate 4,924,769, forward strand.
TCTTTTCTGTTTGTTTGGAAAAAATTGCATGAAATTGAAAATAACATAATATTAACTTGTGTCTTGTATTATAAGTTTGCATCTGCATTTCCATATATTCTTGCTATTGTGAAAAAAGCGAGGCTCTGTATGCTTTTCTAACTGTCCATGACAGTGTCTGTTGCTAGCTAATCATTTCCAAAGAACCATTAGTTTGCATCATCAGTTTATTGGTCACTTATGCTGTCGATGGACATACATTGGAATGGTCACTGTAACCTTTTCTCCATCTATAAAATTCTTGAGATTACATTTCATGTGATTAACACGAGAAGTAAAAAATGGTAGACTGCCCAATCATGTTTTTGCTACTTAAGCTTATCTCTGTTAAATGATGGGGTAGGATGAGGTTAGTGGCATTGGTTGGGTCCTACATATTTGTGCAATATTAGGATCTAGTTGGCAGCTTGCATGTTTTCTCCTTGTTCATACTCTATCATTTGTGCTAAGGGGATAATTGTCTGCTGTGTCCTTTTGCTATAACTCTATTACCACTGAAGAGGGGTGTAAGGGGCTGCAGATTCTTATACAATCATCAATGAGAACTGTAATCTTCAGCATTTATTCACACATAGATAAGTCTAATTTAAAATTCCACTAATAGTAAGTCTCCTATTCCTTCCCCTCCATATAATCCCAAATTATAATATCTCTCTCTCTCACTTGCCACCACGGGCATGTCTATGATATTTATCTATTGGTGCTTTTTAGCATCAAATCATCTTCTGGTAAATACTGCTTCCCCAAAATCAACAAACTAGCTGGCATTAGTTTTTATGTAGTCAAACTTGGGGGTAGTTTCTTGCAGATTAAGATTGCTTGTCTTCTTATTTTGGAACAGCCTGCTCATTTGCTTTAGGAGTTGTGTACCTCGGATCCTCTAAGCGCTGGAGCAGCCCAAATGCTATCTTTTCAACGATCTAACCCCCTATAATGCATGAAAGAACGGAAAACTTAGTGAATAGTAGCTAAGAAGTAAGAACATTGTCGTCGAAGTCATTTAGGTCCGGAAAATAATCTCTTTTTAAGCTGCTATCTTATCATAATTCGAAGGACACTATCAAAGTTTTGCAATTGTTAGCCCAAGTGTGTTTTGAAACCTGAAGTGTTAGCTTAAACCCAAGCCAGAATGTATATGACCCACTTTTGTGGCCAATGCATCGAGTTTATTTGGTTTCTTGCTTCTTAGTATTTATGTTTTATCTAATCATATCCTTAAATTCTTTATTCTTATGCAATCTTTAGATGTGTGCGTGCTGTGTGCATGCTTGCTTAGGTTGATTTTTGCTTGTCTTTGTGCATTCTTGTGCAGGGATAGGCAATGAAATTTGCATGATGTGAGGCTCAAAGTTATTTTGCTTTCTTATAAATCGGTCTTATAGCATGGCCGTTTCGATGCACAATATGCATGCACGACAAGATTCTCTCATGTTATTCCAAAATTAATATCCTTCCGTTCTGTTTGATTTCACAGGATGAGTCTTTCAATGTACGCTTCTGTGACGAAGATCATCCCAAACTTGGATGATGGCTCCAAAATTGCAGGATGTATCCTTTCAATTGTTCTCATTCATGTACTCCAATGCAGTGGCACTGACTAAAGTTCACCGGATCAGTTCGTCCTTGAATCTCAATAACCACAGATATTGTCGACAGGGAGAAAAGGGTGGTGGATAAGTTTGAGTTCAACTCGACAAAGATGACGGCCTTCGACACGTGCACCAACATCTGGAGGATGATTAGTAACTCATAGATATTAGACGGCGTTACAGCCCCGTCTACTAACTCCATATTTATCTGGCTGCCAGAGATTCTGCGCAAGTTCACGGTAGGTGAATGGTCTCTCCTTCAGGAGGAAGCCGATCATAATGTCCTCTGAATATCGGGGGGATCAGTTGATTCCTCTCTTCATCAGGCAAACAACTAATCGGAACGAAGTGCAATCGGCACATTTTTCTGTATGATGTGTTTTTTCGACTGATCGGATGGACCCTTGACTCCATTGACTGCTGATCAAGGTTGGGGAAGAGGTTGTAGGTGCAATTGTTCTTCTGTTTCATCGGTGTGATTCATATGAGTAGGTTTAGAAATTTGTTGGCTTGTAGAAATCTGGAATTGGATTCAAATGCAGGTTCTAGTGTGTTCTTGTAAATCAATCTATGTTTATTTCTTTCTTTTTTATGATGAGGTCATTCTGATTTATTTATTTTTTAAGGAGTAAATATGATTAAAAAAAAATCTCAAATTATGCCCTCTTGAATTTTATTTTGTATCATAAAAATCCTAAATTTCTTCATTGATACAAATAAAATTAATATTTTTGTACCACGAAATAATCAAAATTTACTTATTATTTCATATAATGTATGTTTGTCATTTTGATATAAATTTGAAGTTTTTTATAATGAAAAAAATTCGAGATATCTATTTCATAATGAATAAATTTAAGATTTTTAATAACACAAAAAAAAGTTTTGGATATTAATTAATTCGATTTACTCATCGACGATGGATTTCTTTTAGGCGAATCGGAAATCACATAAATAAGCGAATATGATTAGCAATATAATGATGATAATAAAAATAAGCTCGAGACGAACAATATATAATCAATCCGCTGTAATGATCTGTTCAAGGTGCATATCTCTCTGTGCATAAAAAAAATTAAAAAAAAATTGGTATAATGAAAAATTCAAAAAGAAAAGGAAATAAATAGTAGTAGCCAGCAAGCGGCAGCTAGAATCGGCAATCGCTCGCTCATACGAACAGACCAACGACGAGGGCGCCGATCGCCACCGATCCGGCGAAGCCAACTCTGTTGATGACGGCGTCACTGTCCCCAGGAGCGGCCGCCACGGCCGGCGGCGTCGCGATCGACGGCGAAGGAGCCTCGGGGGCGGGAGACGACGGCGGGGGCGACGGGGGCGGGGGGACGACGCCGGAGGGAGACGGGGCGGAAGCCGGCGGAGGGGTCGTCACCGCCGCCGGAGAAGGCGACGGCGAGGCCTTGGGGGAGACCGAGGGCGACGGCGACGGGGCGGGGCTCTGCGCCACCGCCAAGCCGACGAGGAGGACCGCCATTGCCGCCAGAGGGAGCAACGCGCTTGAGCAAGCCATGGAAGAAGAGCTTCCTAGAGAGAGAAAGAGAACTTAGTGCGAGAGAGAGAAAGAACCGGCTGATCGGAGTTGCGAGTTTTTGGTGCGACAATCGATGGAGAAAGCGGCGGTATTTATAGAAGGTGGTGCTCGTCGGAGTCGACCGTTGGATCCGTATTATAATCGGGGAAAACACTCGGGGTCGATCCGACGGCCGAGATTTGTTTATGTTTTCTCGACCGACTTTGTCCGATCAATCACGCGGTTTTCCGGACTGTCCTGCGCAGTTGATGCACTGCAAGCCTTCTAGCTGGGGGTTTAGCGGGGACAGCTGTAAAGGGGGTTGTGTCTCTCTAGCACGTTCTAAGAGCCCCAAATAATTTCGAAAATAAAGTATTTTTTTTTGGCATTTTTAGGAGTTTCGTCTGTCTTTCTAATTTACAAATACGATTTATACTCTAGGAAAAAAATTATATGTTTGCTTGAGCCATCGAAAAGTTTGACACGAGATAAATTAATTTTCGTACTGCATTCACGGGTTATGCCTCTAAGTCAAATACAATTTGACTTTTAAGAACTTCGAAAAGTACAATCAAATTCTAGAATATATTAAATTTGTGCAATTTTATCTCTCGGTTAATTTCGTCGAATTTGATTTGCAGAAAATGTCGATGTGGCTTTCTTTAATAATACTTTCTTAATACACAGCGGCATTGATGTGTTGCCCACCAAACACCGCATCGGGATTTTTTTTGAAAATTTAAAATGAAAAAAAAAATGCTAAGAGTTACAAAACTAAAAAGTTTAAAACAATGCCTATCATTAATACACCGGATTAGTAGACTGGTTCTTTCCCCACCGATTACCGAGGATCATAGTGCTTTGATCATCCTTTGCAAATTTTGTGTTTGTTCTTTTGCTTTCCAACTTCCCACATTCCTATTTATTTCACACCCAAACAAACACAATCGAGAAAAAAAAAAAGGAAAAAAGGAAAATTCTTCATGTAAGTTTTTCCCATTAAATTGAACGACCCAGTGAGCAAAATTCCAAAATTCAATTTAGCGACAACAATATCCACCGCACTCCTCAAGAGAATGCGCAAAAATCTAAGGCAAAACCGACGAAGATTCAAGAGAGAAGGTCAGTCAAAACCGCCGTCTCTTGCCATAAGAACAAGAATATAGCAAGGGCAACAACTATTTGGGAAAACAACATAATATAATATGGTCATTGAACTTTAATCCAATATGGCAATGTAATCCTTTAATTTTTAATTTGTTCGATATAACCCATGAACTTATGGTATATGTTCAATTAGTCCCCTAAACTAAATGAAAATTAATGAAATAATTACTTTGAACATTTTCATATGATTCAAGAGCTAAATTGAGCATGTATTAAAAATTTAAGGATTATATCGAACAAATTAAAAATTCAATAATTGCATATTGCCACAAATACATCCCTAATTCTTTGTGGCTCAAACGTTTGATTATCACTCCCTTGCTACTCCTACTAATTTGTGGCTAACGTATCACAAAGACCTTTTATTCCTTAGAAATTACAGTTTGGTAACTAAATAGTGAAGTCCTCACCATTTTATTTTAGTAAAGCATATTTTATCTTTGATTTTTTTTTATTGGAATTTGAGTAGCATTTGAAAAAATTAGACCAAACCGCAATTTTCTTCCGATCGTGAGGCATTTTGTTAATTTGGAAAATATATTGACAAGGGGTATTTGTTTAGGCAAACAAGAATCGCAAATAATAGATGAACAAATTAATATCCATTCACTAAGAAAATAAATACACAGAATATTATTAGCAATAAATAATAATAATAATAATAATAATAATAATAATAATAATAATAATATCCGGATAAACAATATAAAATCAATCATCTGTAATATGTCCAATATGCTTTTCTCTCTATACATAAAAATGTCGAAAAATTCAAAAATAAAAAATAAAAGAAATAAATAGTAGCCAGCGAGCAGCAGCAGGAACCCGGCGATCGCCTAGATGACCAGACCAACGACGAGGGCGCCGACCGCCACCGCCCCGGCGAAGCCAGCTCTGTTGCTCACGGCCCCGCTGTCCGCAGGAGCGGGCGCCACGGCCGGCGGCGTCGCGATCGACGGCGGAGATCCCGGCGAGGGGGCCTTGGGGGCGGGAGACGACGGCGGGGGCGACGGGACGATGCCGGAGGGAGACGGGGCGGAAGCCGGCGGAGGGGTCGTCGTCGCCGCCGGAGAAGGCGACGGCGAGGGGGTGTGGGCCGGCGACGGGGCGGGGCTCTGCGCGACCGCCAAGCCGACGAGGAGGACCGCCATTGCCGCCAGAGGCAACATCGCGCCTGAGCCAGCCATGGAAGAAGAAGAGCGAGAGAAGAAGAGCCTCTTAGAGAGAGAAAAGGAGAGGACTGAAACTTAGAGAGAGAAAATCTGCCGATCGGAGCGAGGATTTTCGGGCTGCGGTATGCGGCGGTGAGAGCGGCGGTATTTATAGAAGGTCGGGCGCGTCGGAGTCGACCGTTGGATCCCGTATTATAATCCGGGAAAACACTCGGGGCCGATCCGACGGCGGAGATTTGTTTATGTTTCCTTGACCGAGTTTGGCCAATCAATCACGCGGTCGTCCGGTCCGCCCCGCGCACTGATGCGCTGCAAGCCTCGAAGCTGGGGTTTGGCCTGGACAGTTGTAAAGGGGTTATATATCTCTCTAGCACGTTCTGATAGCCCCAAATAAATTCAAAATATATCGGCTAATCGGGTATATTCTTTTGACATTTTTAGGAGTCTCATTATCTTTCTACTTTACGAATATGATATTTATTCGGGGCAATTTTTTATAATATCGATTGCTATTTCCTGTGTCAACATTTCTTTCTAATTTATGGAACAGCAAAACTTTCGAGTTTGCTCGATCAGACTTTTTGAATCTATTGTGTTGTGGCTCGAACCCTTGAAAAGTTTGATGCAAGATAAATGAAATTTTGTTCTACATCCACTAGTTATGCCTCCAAGTCAAATTTTTACTCATTGAATAGAAAAGAGTCACTATGACTGAAAAATCCTTAGACTTGGCACATAAGTACAATTTGAATCCTATAATTTTTAAAAATGCAGTCAAGTCATAAAATACATCAAATCGATGTAATAAAATGCCTCCATTAACTCTGTTAAATTTGACTAGGAGGAAATACCGACATGGCTTTCTTTAATACTTTCTTAAGACACGTGGTGCTGATGTGGCACTCACCAAATGCAACATCAAGATAATTTTTTAGAAATTTAAAAAGAAATAAAATGCTAAGAATTACAATGATTAAAAAGTTCAAAACAAAGCCAATCAATAATGTACTAGATTAGCATATTGGTTCTTTTCCCTATCAATTACTGAGGATCATACTTCTTTGATTAGGCATGAACATGGTACATTTGGGCCAATCCAACATCTAACCTAGAGACCAATTCGCACAATATAAGTCCTCAAATTTTGAAACCGAGAACTAACTATGTTGAGCTTGGGACCGAGAATCGAACCTACCCTATGGGTCTAGTCCAATTCTTAGGTTAACTCAGGACCAATCCATTATTATTTTTTGTTTCATTTTTTTGTATTCCTTATAAGAACAAGCATACTATTTTAATTTACATATTCATTAATACTGCAACATTAAACAATCAAACTATGAACACCAATATATATAAAACATAAATATAGAATAAGATAATAGTAGAAATTTACACTCGTTAAAAGCGACATACCATAATAACGAACATGCGAGGCAAGGGAACAAAGGTGAGCAGCAAGACGAGTAAATAGAGGCGAGCAACGCCGAGGCAAGTGAAGAGGTGTTTTTTTTTTGGTTGAATTAGAGATGAGTTTCTTTCTACTTTCTAATTTACTTGACAAACTTTAAGAGAACAAATGAGAATACGCCAAATTTTGAGTGGACAAAAACATATAATATATAATATATTAGATCTATAATTGTATTATATTTAATATATATTATGTATAGGGTTGATCTAGGTTAGATTAATCCTAAACTTCTAGGATCAAGGATCGAGAACCATGATTGGATAGGTCGGACTGTGTTGATAAGACTTTTTCAAGGAAAGCCTTTACCCTAAACTACCCAATTTTTTCTCTGGCGTGTGTATATAAATATGTCATGTTCCATGGCAGGTGAAAAGAATATTAACATGAAAGGTCGGTTATTTTTTATCGGGGCTAAAGTATCGTTTGGAAAAGTGAAAAAGTAGACAAAATCGCAAATTATTTTTTCTTTTTTCCAGTGGCAAGGCATTTTGTTAATATCGAACATATATCCACGAGAATCGCAAATAATAGATAAAAAAAATGAATATCCATTCACCAAGAAAATAAATAAACGTATATTGAAAATAACGAATACTATTAGCAATCAATAAATAATAATTTATAATCAATCCTCCGTAATCATCTGTCCAATGTCCATATCTCTCTATACATAAAAATGTCGAAAATTCCCAAAAAAGAACTGAGTATTATGAAAATTCAAAAAAAATAAAATTGATGGTATCCAGCTAGAAGCAGCAAGAATCCGGCGATCGCTCGCTCATACGACCAACCCAACAACGAGGGCGCCAACCGCCATCAACCCAGCGAAGCCAACTCTGTTGCTGACGGCGCCACTGTCCCCGGGAGCGGGCGTCACGGCCGGCGGCGTCGCGATCGAAGGCGAAGGAGCCTCGGGGGCGGGAGACGACGGCGGGGGTGACGGGGGAGAGGAGGTGACGATGCCGGAGGGAGACGGGGCGGAAGCCGGCGGAGGGGTCTCCGACGGCGACGGCGAGGGGGACTTGGAGGGGGTGTGGGCCGGCGAAGGAGCGGGGCTCTGCGCCACCGCCAAGCCGACGAGGAGGACCGCCATTGCCGCCAGAGGGAGCAACGCGCTCGAGCCAGCCATGGAAGAAGAGAAGAGCGAGGGAAGAAGAGTTTCTTAGAGAGAGAAAGAGAGAACTGAAACTTTAGAAAGAGAAAATCTGCCGATCGGAGCGAGGGTTTTAGGGGTGCGGTTTTCGACGGAGAGAACGGCGGCATTTATAGGAGGTTCTGGCTCCGACAGGTGGCGGTCGGTGTTGGGAGTCGACCGTTAGATCCTTATTATAATCGGGAAAATCTGGGATCAATCCGACGGCGGAGATTTGTTTATGTTTTCTTGACCGAGTGTGGCCAATCGATCACGCGGTTCACCCACCTCATAGCTGGGGGTTTCGCGTGGACGGTTGTAAAGGGGTTATGTCTATGTAGTACGGTCTAATGATAGCCCCAAAATAAATTCAAAACGCGTCGTCTATTAGGTATATTTTTGGTATTTTTAGGAGTTTCATCGATGCTTCTGCTTTCCGACTATAATATATATATATCCTAGGCATTTTTAATAATATCGAGTGTTATTACCTATGTGGGTATTTCTTTTTAATTTCTAAAATAGAGATACTTTTGAGTTGTGAATATGTTATGGAATCCAAGGGACAATGCTTGGTTATAATTTTTGAATATGTTGTGTGCTAGCTGTTTGCTCAAGCTCCTGAAAAGTTTGATGTAAGATAATTGAATTATTGTTCTACATTCACAAGTTATGCATCCAAGTCAAATTTCTAGTTGTTGAATAAAAAAGGGTAACTACAACTGAAAAATTCTAAGACCTGGCAAAGAAGTACAATTTGAGCTCTAAAATTCTTCAAAAGTATAGTCAAGCCCTAAAATATGTCGAATCGATACAATCAAGTCCCTTGGTTAATTCTATCAAATTTGACTATGAATAAATGCCAACATCACTTTCTTTAATACTTTCTTAAGACACGTCATGTCAATGTGATGCCTACTGAACGTAACATAAAGATTTCTTTTTTTGGAAATTTAAAAAGATATAAAATGCTAAGGATGACATCACTTTCTTTAATACTTTCTTAAGACACGTGATATCGATGTGATGCCCACTAAATACAATATCAAGATTTCTTTTTTTAGAAATTTAAAAATAAATAAAATGCTAAGAATTACAAAAGTAACCACAACCCACCGCATTCCTCGAGAAAATGTGCAAAAATCCAAGGCAAAACTAGCAAAGATTAGAGAGAGAAGGTCAGACGGAACGACGGTCTCTTGCCATGAGAATAAGAAGACAACAACGGTAACAAAGAGTCCGAAATTGGCATTTGTCTCTATATGGACCTGGACAGCTCACTAGTCACAACTAACACGAGAACAACCAAAGCTTTTAAGAACTCGATTATTGTGGGACTTTTAATACAGTTATTCCCTTGAATAAATGAAGCTTTTAAGATAGATTTTCTTTCTTTCGTAGTAATTCTCATGTATTTTTCGAAAGAACTCAAATTTTGGATTAAAATTGAATCCTCAAACAATAATAACTACTTGGGAATATGAAACAAATAATCCATGAAATTTGGGTCATTAAATAATGTGATTTTTGAATTTTTAATTTGTTCAGTATGGTTGCTAAAATTTAGCCCAATGTGTAACGTAGTCCCCAAATTTATAATTTGTTCAAGGTGATCAATGTGATCCTAAACTTATAGATTGTATTAAATAAATTTAAAGGTCAATAATCCTTACATTGCACATTACGTTAAAATTTAGATACCATTTGTGTATTTATCCCTAACTCTTTGCAACTCAAACTGTTTGATTATCACGCTCGCTCGTTGTTCCTACTAACATATCACAAGTCAACTTTTTAATCCTTAGAAATGATAGATTGGTAATTAAATAGCGAAGTCCTCACCATTTTATTTTGGTGAAGTATAATGTATCTTCGATTTTTATATTATTTTATCGGGACAAGAGTAGAATTGAGAAAAGTAAAAAATTAGACCAAATCGCAATTTTCTTTATTTCAACAATGGGTAATTGTTTAGGTGAACAAAAATCGCAAATTATAGATAAACAAATTAATATCCATTCACCAAGATGATAATTACACGAATATTATTAGCAATAAATAATAATAATATCCGGATAAACAATATATAATCAATCCTCTGTAATGATCTGTCCGATGTGCATTTCTCTCTATACATAAAAATGTCGAAAAAAGAATTTTGAGTATTTTGAAAAATTAAAAAAGAAAGAAAGAAAGAAATAGTAGCCATCGAGAAGCAGCAGGAATCCGGCGATCGCCTAGACGACCAGACCAGCGACGAGGACGCCGATCGCCACCGACCCGACGAAGCCAAATCTGTTACTCACGGCCCCACTGTCCCCAGGAGCAGGCTCCGCGGCCGGCGGCGTCGCGATCGACGGCGGAGATCCCGGCGCGGGGGATTCGGGAGCGGGAGACGACGGCGGGGGTGAAGCGACGATGCCGGAGGGAGACGGGGCGAAAGCCGGCGGAGGGGTCGTCGTCGCAGTCGGAGAAGGCGACGGTGAGGCCTTGGGCGAGACGGAAGGCGACGGCGAGGGGGTCTTGGAGGGGGTGCCGGCCGGTGACGGGGCGGGGCTCTGCGCCACCGCCAAGCCGACGATGAGGACCGCCATCATCGCCAGAGGAAGCAACGCGCTTGAACCAGCCATGGGAGAAGACGAGCGAGGGAAGAAGAGTTTCTTAGAGAGAGAGAGAGAGAGAGAGAGAGTACTGAGACTTAGAGAGATAAAATCGGCTGATCGGAGCGGCGGTATTTATAGAAGGTCGTGCTAGTCGGAGTCGACCGTTGGATCCGTATTATAATCGGGGAAAACACTCGGGTTCGATCCGACGGCGGAGATTTGTTTATGTTTTCTTGACCGAGTGTGGCCAATCTATCACGCGGTTGTCCCACCGTCCTGCGCAGTCATGGAAGCCTCGTAGCTGGGGGATTAGCGCGGACAGTTGTAAAGGGATTATATGTCTCTCTTGCACGTTCTCATAGCCCCGACTAAATTTAAAATATATCGACTAATTGGATATGTGTTTCGCATTTCTAGGAATTCATATATGTTTCTGCATTACGAATATGATATATACTCTAGAAAAATATTCTAGATATTTGTTAAATAAGGCCAACCTTACTTAGGCGAGGCCAGCAATTGGCGAGGAGATCTCCACTTGTGACTTTTGAGGGCGGCCTCACCTATGGCCGGCAAGGACGACCTCCCCAGAGCAAGGGTCGCCTTACTCAGGCAAGGCCATCCCTCAAATCCAGTGAGGGTGATCTTCGCTTAGCCCTCTTCGAGTATTGTCGGTGATTGAGAAGAAGAAGAAACCTAGAAAAATTAAAAATTAAAAAAGGAAAAAGGAAAGAAAAAAAATTAAAAAAGAGGTAAAGGACAAAATGTTATGAACCAATTGGCAAGTCAAAACACTCTTTGAAATTGACACGACCATTTTAAATCTTTATTTGAAACTTTTCCTATGTTCCAAGCATTTCTAATGACGTTAAGTGTTATTTCCTATATCAACATTTTCTAATTTATGGAACAAAGAAACTTTCGATTATGAATCAATTGTAAAACCAAAGGGATGACGCTCGGTTAGAGTTTTTGAATCTATTGTGTTGTAGTTATATGTTAGCTCAAGCTCTCAAAAAGATTGATGTGAGAAAAATGAATTTTTGTTATATGTCCATGAGTTATGCATCCAAGTCTGATTTTCTAGCCATTGAATAAAAAAGGATAATTGCATCCAAAAAATCTCGAGACTTGTCACAAATGTGCCATCTGAGCCTTAAAACTCTCAAAAAGTGCACACTAAATCCTAAAATACATTGACTTGATGTAGTTAAATCCCTCTAATAACTTCATCCAATTTGACTTACGAAAAATGCCAACGTGGCTTTTTTCAATATTTTGTTAACACATGTGGTGCCGATGTGGCACCCATCGAAGGCCACGTCGGGAATTTTTTTTGAAAATTTAAAAAGAAAAAAAAATTCTAAGAATTACAAAAAATAAAAAGTTCAAAACAAAGGCAACAATAATATACCCAATTAGTCGACCGGTTCTTGTCCCCACCATTTGCCGAAGACCACACTGCTTTGAATCTGTTGTGTTGTGGTTGTGTTTACTCAAGCTCTTGAAAAGTTTGATGCGAGATAAATGAATTTTTGTTCTACATCCACGAGTTACGCCTCCAAGTCAAATTTTTGCTCATTGAATAAAAAAGAGTAACTGCAACTGAAAAATCCTAAAACTTGGCAAAGAAGTACAAGTTGAATCATATAACTCTTAAAAAGTGCGGTCAAGTCATAAATTGCATCGAATCGGCGTAATAAAATCCCTTCGTGAACTCTATTAAATTTGACTAGGAGGAAATACTGATGTGGCTTTCTTTAATACTTTCTTAAGAAACATGGCGCCAATGCGGCACTCACCAAATGCAACATCAAGATAATTTTTTAGAAATTTAAAAAGAAATAAAACGCTAAGAATTACAAAAAATAAAAATTTCAAAACAAAGCCAATCAATAATGTGCCAGATTAGTAGACTGGTTCTTTTCCCTACCAATTACCGAGGATCATACTACTTTGATTAGGCATGAACATGGTACATTTGGGCCAATCCAACATCTAACCTAGGGATCAATTCGCACAATATTAGTTCTCAAATTTTGAAACCTAGAACTGACCATGTTGAGCTTGACATCAAGGATCAAGCCTTACCTATGGGTCTGGTCCGATTCTAAAGTTAACTCAGGACCAATCCATTATTTTATTTGTTTCATTTTTTGTATTCCTTATAAGAACAAGGATACTATTTTAAATTACATATTCATTAATAATGCAACATTAAACAATCAAACTATGAACACAAATATATATAAAACAAGGAAACAACAGAAATTTACACTGGTTAAAAGCAACATACCATAATAATGAACATGCGAGGTACGGGAACAAAGGTGAGCAGCGAGACAAGTAAATAGAGGCAAGCAACGTCGAGGCAAATGAAGAGGTGTTTTTTTTTTTCTAGTTGAATTAGGGCTAAGTTTCTTTCTACTTTCTAATTTATTCGACAAACTTGAAGAGAACAAAGGAGAAGACACCAAATTTTGAGTAGACAAAAACATATAACATATAATATAAATATATTAGATCTATAATTATATTATATTATGTATAGGGTTGATCCGGAGTAGACCAATCCTAAACTCTTAGGACCGAGGACCGAGAACCAAGAATTATGATTGGATAGGCTCGAACAGAGCTAAAAGATGTGTTGGTCATACTTTTTCAAGGAAAGCCTTTACCCTAAATTGCCCAATTTTTTTCTGAGGCATGTGTATATATAAATATGTCATGTTCCATGAGCATATGAAAAGAATATTAGCATGAAAGGTTGATTAATTTTTATTGGGACTAGAGTATTGTTTGGAAAAGTGAAATATTAGACCAAATCGCAAATTCTTCTCCTTTTTCTTCTGGTGGCGAGGCATTTTGTTAATATCGAAATATATCAACGATGTGTATTTGTTTAGGCGAGCAAGAATCACAAATAATAGATAAAAAAAAATGAATATCCATTCACCAATAAAATAAATAAGTGAATATCGAAAATAAACGAATACTATTAGCAATAAATGATAATATATAATCAATCCTCTGTAATAATCTGTCCAATGTCCATACGTCTCTATACATAAAAATGTCGAAAATTCCCAAAAAAGAACTTTAAGTATTAAGAAAATACAAAAAAAAAAAAATGGTGGCAGCCAGCGAGAAGCAGCAAGAATCCGGCGATCGGTCGCTCATACGACCAACCCAGCAACGAGGGCGCCAACCGCCATCAACCCAGCGAAGCCAACTCTGTTGCTGACGGCGCCACTGTCCCCGGGAGCGGGCGCCACGACCGGCGTCGTCGCGATCAACGGCGAAGGAGCCTCGGGGGCGGGAGACGACGGCGGGGGTGACGGGGGAGAGGTGACGGTGCCGGAGGGAGACGGGGCGGAAGCCGGCGGAGGGGTCGTCGTCGCCGTCGGAGAAGTCGACGGCGAGGGGGACTTGGAGGGGGTGTGGGCCGGCGACGGGGCGGGGCTCTGCGCCGCCGCCAAGCCGACGAGGAGGACCGCTATTGCCGCCAGAGAGAGCAACGCTCTTGAGCCAACCATGGAAGAAGAGAAGAGCGAGGGAAGAAGAGTTTCTTAGAGAGAGAAAGAGAGAACTGAAGCTTTAGAAAGAGAAAATCTGCCGATCGGAGCGAGGGGTTTTAGGGGTGCGGTTTTCGACGGAGAGAACGGCGGCATTTATAGGAGGTTCTGGCTCCGACAGGTGGCGGTCGGTGTTGGGAGTCGACCGTTGGATCCTTATTATAATCGGGAAAATCTGGGATCAATCCGACGGTTGAGATTTGTTTATGTTTTCTTGACCGAGTGTGGCCAATCGATCACGCGGTTCACCCACCGTCCTGCGCGGTGACGCTAGTGTCACGGGCCGATCGTTCAGGACCTCGACCGTGCGGCGACTTAGGCAATTTCGGATCGCAGGGGATCGTCGCTCCTAAGCCAAGCCTTCTTCGGATCGATGGATCGCTTTGCTTCAACCGGATCGTAGAGAGAGAAACTAGAGAGAGAAGCTCTGAAGAAAGAAAGTGAACTTGGATTGCTAATTGTTGGATGATTACAAGTGAGGGAGGGCACCCCTTCTTATACTTGAGGCCCTCTCATTACAACCGTAGATGGAGATTCGATCTAGCGGACGAGATCGCACCGCCTCAACTACCATCTACCCGTACTTATGACGTCACCTACCAGTATTCATTACAATGACAACTAGCGGTATTAATGACGTCATCCCAACTAACTACACTTAAGACAGGAAGACTCTAGACCACGGCGTAATTACCGGATCGTCCGTCCTTGAGAATGTTGCGGAAGCGTTGGAGTTCTTTGAGGGGTCTTTGGGACGTTCCTCCTTGATCACGAAGGCCCCGTTGATGAGGGAAACCTCTCCTCCGTGACACTAGCCTCATAGCTGGGGTTCTCACGTGGACGGTTGAAAAGGGGTTATGACCATGTAGTACGTTCTCATGATAGCCCCAAAATAAATTCAAAACGCGTCGTCTGATTTGGCATTTTTAGGAGTTTCATCGATGCTTCTGCTTTCCGACTATATACATATATATATGCACTTTTAATAATATCAAGTGTTATTACCTATGTGGGTATTTCTTTCTAATTTCTAGAACATAGATACTTTTGAGTTGTGAATATGTTATGGAATTTAAGGGACGATGCTTGGTTATAATTTTTGAATATGTTGTGTGCTAGATGTTTGCTCAAGCCCCTGCAAAGTTTGATGCGAGAGAATTGAATTATTGTTCTACATTCACAAGTTATGCATCCAAGCCAAGCTCTAAACTATGTCGAATTGATACAATTAAGTCTCTTCATTAATTCTATTAAATTTGACTAAGAAGAAATGCCAACATCACTTTCTTTAATACTTTCTTGAGACATGTGGCGTCAATGTGATGCCCACTAAATGTAACATAAAGATTTCTTTTTTTGGAAATTTAAAAAGATATAAAATGCTAAGGATGACATCGCTTTATTTAATATTTTCTTAAGACACGTGACATCGATGTGGCGCTTACTGAACGCAACATCAAGGTTTCTTTTTTTGGAAATTTAAAAAGAAATAAAATGCTAAGAATCACAAAAGTAACCACAATCCACCACATTCCTCGAGAAAATGTGCAAAAATATGAGGCAAAACTAGTGAAGATTCGAGAGAGAAGATCAAATGGAACGACTATCTCTTGCCATGAGAACAAGAAGACAATAACGGTAACAAAGAGTCCGAAATTGGCATTTGTCTCTATATAGACCTAGACAACTCACTTAGTCGCAAGTCACAACTAACGCGAGAACAGCCAAAGCCAACCCATCTACCCACTCTTCAATTGGAAACTCTTCCCCACTGCTGCTGCCATCTCCTCTATGAAAGCTCACTTAATTGATCTCGCTTAATTAAGTTTTGTGAGAAAAATTAAGATTTAAATAACAAAATTGAAAGAAAAATACTTGTTAATAAGAACTGTTTAGCCAAATGAAAAGACTCGATTGCACCAATTCGTTAAATTTTAAAACTCGATCGTTGTAGAACTTCCAATGTACTTATTCTCTTGAATAAATGAAGCTTTTAAGATAGATTTCCTTTCTTTTGGTTACGTAATAATTTCTCATGTATTTTTTTCAAAAGAACACAAATTTTGGATTAAAATTAAATCCTCAAATGATAATAACTACTTGGGTTAATGAAACAAATAATCCATGAAATTTGGGCCAATATACAATGTGATCCTTAAATTTTTAATTTGTTCAATATATTACTCAAGTTTAGGCCAATGTGTAATGTAATCCCTAAATTTTTAATTTGTTCAAGGTGATCCTTAAACATTAATGCAATATACAATGTAATCCCTGAACATTTAATTTTATCAATATAGTCCATGAACTTTTGGTACATGTTTAATTTAATCCTTGAACTATATGAAAATTAATGGAATAATTACATCAAACATTTATATAATTTGGTACTATATTGAACAAGTATCAAAAAATTATAAATTGTATTAAATAAATGAAAATGTGAATAATCACTACATTACACATTAGGCTAAATTTCATAAACCATTTATGTATTTATCCCTAATTCTTTGCCCCAAAGTCTTTGCAGCCCAAACGGTTTGATTGTCACTCTCGCTCACTTGTCGCACAAACACATCACAAATTGACTCTTTACTCCTTAGAAATTATAGATTAATAAACTAATTAGTGAAGTCCTCACCATTTTATTTTGGTAAAGTATATTCTATCTTTGTTTTTTTTTTTTTATTGGGACTAGAGTAGCGTTCGGAAAAGCCAAAAGTTAGACCAAATTGCAATTTTTTTTTATCTGATCGCAAGGATTTTGAAAATATATTGACAACGTGTATTTGTTTAGGCGAACAAGAATCGCCAATAATAGATAAAAAAGTGAATATCCATTCACCAAGAAAATAAATAAACAAATATTGTTAATAATAATAATAATAATAATAATAATAATAATAATAATAATAATAATAATAATAATGATCTACGGATAACTTCCAAAAATCGAAAAAATTCCAAAAAATTAATAAATATATTAAAATATTATTCATTGGCGGCCACGTCAGCTTTTCTGGCGGCCAAATTGGAAGTGACACTTAAGTGAGTGTTTTTTAAATTTGTGGCACTCAAGTGAGCGAAAAAAAAATTTGACACCAAAGTGAGCGCCGTATGAAAGTTATGGCACTCCTAATGTTCTTCTGCCTATTTCTTATATGGGTATTTCTTTCTAATTTATGGAGTAGGGACACTTCTGAGTAATGCTGTAGAGTCCAAGGGACGATGCTTGGCTACAGTTTTTGAATATGTTGTGTCATTGCTAGATGTTGGCTCAAGCCCCCGAAAAGTTTGATGTGAGATAATTAAATTTTTGTTCTACATTTACAAGCTATGCATCCAAGTCAAATTTTTAGTTGTTGAATAAAAAAATGGTAACTATAACTAAAAAATCCTAAGACCTGGCATAGAAGTACAATTTGAGCTCTAGAATTCTTAAAAAGTATAGTCCAACCCAAAAATATGTCAAATTGATGTGATTAAGTCCCTCCATTAATTCTATTAAATTTGACTGGGAAGAAATGCCGACATCACTTTCTTTAATACTTTCTTAAGACACGTGATGTTGATGTGGCGCCAACTGAACGCAACATCAAGATTTCTTTTTTTGGAAATTTAAAAAGATATAAAATGCTAAGAATTACGAAAGTAACCACAACCCACCGCATTCCTCAAGAAAATGTGCAAAAATCTAACGTAGAACTAGCGAAGATTCGAGAGAGAAGGTCAGACAGAACCACTATCTCTTACCAATAGCCAAATCTTAAAAAGAAATAAAATGCTAAGAAAGACATCACTTTCTTTAATGCTTTCTTAAGACATGTGATGTTGATGTGGCACCCATTGAATGCAACATCGGGATTTCTTTTTTTTGGAAATTTAAAAAGAAATAAAATGCTAAGAATTAAAAAAAAAAAAAAACCTCTTACTTTACCCAAAAAAAAACTGCTAAGAATTAGCAAAGTAACCACAACCCACTACACTCCTCGAGAAAATGTGCAACAACCCAAGGCAAAACTAGCGAAGATTCGAGAGAGAATACCGCTGCGGTCTTCTCTAGGAAAGCTCTTTTGTGGAAGGGTGCTGGTTTTTTTATCTCACTTAATTAAGTTTTGTGAGAAAAAGTAAGATTTAAATAAGAAACAGTGGCTTTTTGGGTATATTGTTTCAATGGTAAAGTCACTTGTAAAGTCACTTGAGAGAGAAAAAATTGAAAGAAAAATACTTGTTAATAAGAATTGATTAGCCAAATGAAAAGATTCGATTGCACTAATTCATTAAGTTTCAGAACTCGATTGTTGTAGGACTTCTAATATAGCTATTCCCTTGAATACATGAAGCTTTTAAGATAGATTTCCTTTCTTTTGGTTCATAGTAATTTCTCATGTATTTTTTCAAAAGAACACAAATTTTGGATTAAAATTGAATCCTCAAATGATAATAACTACTTGGGGAAATAAAACAAATAATCCATGAAATTTGGGCCAATATATAATATGATCCTTGAATTTTTAATTTGTTCGGTATGGTCACTAAAGTTTAGCACAATATATAACAAGGTTCCCAAATTTATAATTTGTTCAATATGAACCTTAAACGTTAATGCAATATACAATGTGATCCCTAGATTTGTAGACTGTAATAAATAAATTAAAAGGTCAATAATCATTACATTACATAATATACTAAAATTTAGATACCATTTGTGTATTTTATCTCTAACTCTTTGCCTATCTGACTATCACTCTCGCTTGATGTTCTTACTAACATATCACAAGTCAATTTTTTAATCCTTAGAAATTATAGGTTGGTAATTAATTAGCGAAGTTCTCACCATTTTATTTTGGTGAAGTATAATCTATCTTTGATTTTTATTTTATTTTATTGGGACTAGAGTAGCATTGAGAAAAGTAAAAAATTAGACCAAATCACAATTTTCTTCCAATCGCAAGGCATTTTGTTAATTTCAAAAATATTTCGACAATGGGTATTTGCTTAGGTGAACAAAAATCGCAAATAATAGATAAACAAATTAATATCCATTCACCAAGATGATAAATGCAAGAATATTATTAGCAATAAACAATAATAATATCCAGATAAACAATATATAATCAATCCTCTGTAATGATCTGTCCGATGTGCATTGTCTCTATACATAAAAATGTCGAAAAAAGAATTTTGAGTATTTTGAAAATTTCATAAAAAAAAAATTAATAAATAGTAGGCAGCGAGCAACAGCAGGAATCCGGCGATCGCCTACATGACCAGACCAGCGACGAGGACGCCGATCGCCACCGACCCGACGAAGCCAACTCTGTTACTCACGGCCCCACTGTCCCCAGGAGCAGGCTCTGTGGCCGGCAGCGTCGCGATCGACGGCGAAGATCCCGGCGCGGGGGATTCGGGAGAGGGAGACGACGGTGGGGGCGACGGCAGGGGTGAAGCGACGATGCCGGAGGGAGACGGGGTGAAAGCCGACGGAGGGGTCGTCGTCGCAGTCGGAGAAGGCGACGGTGAGGCCTTGGGCGAGACGGAAGGCGACGGCGAGGGGGTCTTGGAGGGGGTGCCGGCCGGTGACAGGGCGGGGCTCTGCGCCACCGCCAAGCCGACGAGGAAGACTGCCATCATCGCCAGAGGAAGCAACGCGCTTGAACCAGCCATGGGAGAAGACAAGCGAGAGAAGAAGAGTTTCTTAGAGAGAGAGAGAGAGAGAGTACTGAGACTTAGGGTGCGTTTGGTTCGGCTTTGGGGGAATGCACTTGGGAAAATGCAAATATCTTTGAGCTAAAGGGGTTTCTCGAAATGCAAATACTGTTTGGTACATTTTGTATTGTAAAACAACTTTGACCCAAGTGCCGTTTGGTGAATACA
Source organism: Corymbia citriodora subsp. variegata (assembly GCA_014858505.1). Lineage (NCBI taxonomy): Eukaryota > Viridiplantae > Streptophyta > Magnoliopsida > Myrtales > Myrtaceae > Corymbia > Corymbia citriodora. The sequence goes on from CM026416.1 coordinate 4,944,925, forward strand.
TATTTTGTCAATGGGCTTTTGCGAAATTTTGTATTTAAAAAAAATTGTCAATAATTTTTTTTTTCAAATGTACTTTTCGGCTGCCAGATTGGCCGCCGGCCACACTCCGGCGGCCAGATCCGGCCGCCGGCCACCCTCCGGCCGCCAGATCCGGCCGCCGGCCACCCTCCGGCCGCCGGCCACCCTCCGGGCAGCCAGATCTGGTCGCCGTGCGACCTCAGGTAGCCTCGCCTGAGGTCGGACAACCGCAGGCGGCGGTCGCCTGTCGCCTGTCGCCTGGGTCGCGAACCTAGGCGACGGCGGTGGTCGCGCGACCGCCTGGTCGCCCGAACCAGGCGACGCCCGTTGCCTGAGGCGGCGACCCAGGCGGTGGTCACGCGACCGCCTAGGTCGCCTGAACCAGGCAATGGTCACGCGATCGCCTGGGTCGCCTGAACCAGGCGGCGACCGCCTGGGTCGCCCGAACCAGGCGACGCCCGTCGCCTGAGGCAGCGACCCAGGCGACGGGTGACGGCCGCCTAAGGAGGCAAGCCAGGCGATCACCCCCTTGGTCGGCAGTCGGCCTCCTTGGTGGCCGACGGTCGTCGGTCGCCGACGGTCGTCGGTCGTCAGCGGTCATCGGCGGTGTTGGCCACATGAGGAAGATGAACAGTGATCCTTCAAGTTGCATTCCGAAAATGCAACTTGCAAATGCACCTCTAGACCTGCATTCACCTAAGGGCCTTTAAGGATACATGGAGATGCAATTGCATCTCCCCAAAGCCCTTCAAAATTGCAAGCCAAACGCACTTGCATTTTCCCAAGGGGCTTTCGGGGCTGAAAGCCCCTTGGGAAGCCCAACCAAACGCACCCTTAGAGAGATAAAATCTGCTGATCGGAGCGGCGGTATTTATAGAAGGTCGTGCTAGTCGAAGTCGACCGTTGGATCCGTAATATAATCGGGAAAAACCTGGCGGTCGATCCGACGGCGGAGATTTGTTTATGTTTTCTTGACCGAGTGTGGTCAATCTATCACGCGGTTCACCCACCGTCCTGCGCGGTGATGGAAGCCTCGTAGCTGGGGGCTTAGCATGGACAGTTGTAAAGGGATTATATGTCTCTCTTGCACGTTCTCATAGCCCCGACTAGATTCAAAATATATCGACTAATTGGATATGTGTTTCGCATTACTAGGAATTCATATATGTTTCTGTGTTACGAATATGATATATACTCTAGAAAAAAATTCTAGATATTTGTTAAATAAAGACCAACCTCACTTAGGCGAGAGCAGCAATTGGCGAGGAGACCTCCACTTGTGACTTTTTATAGCCGGTAAGGACGATCTCCCCTAAGGCGAGGGTCGCCTTACTCAAGCAAGGCCATCCCTCAAATCTGGTGAGGGTGATCTTCGCTTAGCCTTCTTCGAGTATTGCCGGTGACCAAGAAGAAGAGGAAACCTAGAAAAAAGAAAAAAGGAAAGAAAAAAATTTAAAAAAAGAGGTAAAGGATAAAATGTTATGAACCAACCGGCAAGTCAGAACACTCTTTGAAATTGACACAGCCATTTCAAATCTTTATTTGGAAATTTTCCTATGTTCCGAGCATTTCTAATGACGTCGAGTGTTATTTCCTACATCGGCATTTTCTAATTTCTGGAACAAAGAAACTTTCGATTATGAATCAATTGTAAAATCGAAGGGACGATGCTCGGTTAGAGTTTTTGAATCTATTATGTTGTGGTTATATGTTAGCTCGAGCCCTCAAAAAGGTTGATGCGAGAAAAATGAATTTTTGTTATACGTCCATGAGTTATGCATCCAAGTCTGATTTTCTAGCCATTGAATAAAAAATCTTGAGACCTGTCACAGATGTGTCATTTGAGCCTTAAAACTCTTAAAAAGTGCACTCTAAATCCTAAAATACATTGACTTGATGTAATTAAATCACTTTATTAACTTCATCCAATTTGACTTACGAAAAATGCCAACGTGACTTTTTTCAATATTTTGTTAAGACGTGTGGTGCCGACGTGGCACCTACCGAAGGCCACATTAGTAGGTGAAACAAGAAAAAAGATACTTTTTTTCTTTTTCTTTTGAAAATTTAAAAAGAAAAAAATTCTAAGTATTACAAAAAATAAAAAGTTCGAAACAAAGGCAACAATAATACACCCAATTAGTAGACTGGTTCTTGTCCCCACCAATTACCGAAGATCATACTGCTTTGAAATTGATCATACACGTGGCGCCAATGTGGCACTCACCAAATGCAACATCAAAAGATACTTTTTTAGAAATTTCAAAAGAAATAAAACGCTAAGAATTAAAAAAAATAAAAAGTTCAAAACAAAGCCAATCAATAATATACTGAATTAGCAGACTGATTCTTTTCCTTGCTAATTACCAAGGATCATACTGCTTTGATTAGGCATGAACATGCTACATTTTGGCTAATCCAACATCTAACGTAGGGATCAATTCACACAGTATTGGTTCTCAAATTTTGAAACCAAGAACCGACCCTGTTGAGCTTGAGACGGAGGATCGAACCTACCCTATGGGTCTGGTCTGGTTCTAATGTTAACTCAAGACCAATCCATTATTTTTTTGTTTCATTTTTTTGTATTCCTTATAAGAACAAAGATACTATTTTAAATTACATATTCATTAATAATACAACATTGAACAATCAAACTATGAACACTAATATATATAAAACATAAATGTAAAATAAGGTAACAACAAGAATGTATACTCGTTAAAAGTGACATACCATAATAATGAACATGTGAGGCAAGAGAACAAAGGTGAGTGGCAAGACAAGTAAATAGAGGCAAGCAATGCCGAGGCAAGTGAAGAGGTTTTTTTTTTTTTTTTTTGGTTGAATTAGGGCTGAGTTTCTTTCTACTTTCTAATTTTCTCGACAAACTTGAAGAGAACAAAGGTGAAGACGCCAAATTTTAAGTAGACAAAACATATAATATATAATATATTAGATCTATAATTATATTATATTTAATATTATTATGTATAAGGTTAATCCGAATTAGACCAATCCCAAACTCCTAGGATCAAGAACCAAGTACCATGATTGAATAGGCTCAAACTGAGCTAGAAGATGTGCTGATCGGACTTTTTCAAGAAAAGCCTTTACCTAAACTACCCAATTTTTTCTCTGGCATGTGTGTATATAAATATGTCATGTTCCATGAGCAAGTGAAAAGAATATTAGCATGAAAAGTTGATTGTTTTTTATTGGGGCTAAAGTATTGTTTGGAAAAGTGAAAATTAAACCAAATCGCAATTTTATTTTTTTCCGGTGGTGAGGCGTTTTGTTAATATTGAACATATATCAACAATGTGTATTTGTTAAGGCGAGCAAGAACCGCAAATAATAGATAAAAAAATGAATATCCATTCGCCAAGAAAATAAATAAACGTATATCGAAAATAAACTAATACTATTAGCAATCAATAAATAATAATATATAATCAATCCTCTGTAATGATCTGTCCAGTGTCCATATCTCTCTACATAAAAATGTCGAAAATTCCCAAAAAAGAACTCTGAGGATTATGAAAATTCAAAAAAAAAAAAATTGGTGGTAGCCAGCGAGAAGCAGCAAGAATCCGGCGATCGCTCGCTCATACGACCAACCCAGCAACGAGGGCGCCAACCGCCATCAACCCAGCGAAGCCAACTCTGTTGCTGACGGCGCCGCTGTCCCCGGGAGCGGGCGTCACGGCCGGCGGCGTCGCGATCGACGGCGAAGGAGCCTCGGGGGCGGGAGACGACGGCGGGGGCGACGGGGGAGAGGTGACGGTGCCGGAGGGAGACGGGGCGGAAGCCGGCGGAGGGGTCGTCGTCGCCGTCGGAGAAGGCGACGGCGAGGGGGACTTGGAGGGGGTGTGGGCCGGCGACGGGGCGGGGCTCTGCGCCGCAGCCAAGCCGACGAGGAGGACCGCCATTGTCGCCAGAGGGAGCAGCGCGCTTGAGCCAGCCATGGAAGAAGAGAAGAGCGAAGGAAGAAGAGTTTCTTAGAGAGAGAGAGAACTGAAACTTTAGAAAGAGAAAATCTGCCGATCGGAGCGAGGGTTTTTGGGGTGCGGTTTTCGACGGAGAGAACGGCGGCATTTATAGGAGGTTCTGGCTCCGACAGGTGGCGGTCGGTGTTGGGAGTCGACCGTTGAATCCTTATTATAATCGGGAAAACCCGGGATCAATCAGACGGTTGAGATTTGCTTATGCTTTCTTGACCGAGTGTGGCCAATCGATCACGCGGTTCACCCACCTCATAGCTGGGGGTTTCGCGTGGACGGTTGTAAAGGGGTTATGTCTATGATAGCCCCAAAATAAATTCAAAACGCGTCGTCTAATCAGGTATTTTTTTTTGGCATTTTTAGGAGTTTCATCGATGCTTCTGCTTTCCAACTACGATATATATATATAGGCATTTTTAATAATGTCGAGTGTTATTACCTATGTGGGTATTTCTTCCTAATTTCTAGAACATAAATACTTTTGAGTTATGAATATGTTAAGGAATCCAAAGGACAATGCTTGGTTATAATTTTTAAATATGTTGTGTCGTTGCTAGATGTTTGCTTAAGCCCCCAAAAAGTTTGATGTGAGATAATTGAAATTTTGTTCTACTCCCACAAGTTATGCATCCAAGTCAAATTTCTAGTTGTTGAATAAAAAAGGGTAGCTACAATCAAAAAATCCTAAGACTTGGCATAGAAGTACGGTTTGGCTCTAGAATTCTTAAAAAGTATAGTCCAACCCTAAAATACGTCGAATTAATGCAATCAAGTCTCTCTCTCCATTAATTCTATCAAATTTGACTGGGAAGAAATGTCGACATCACTTTCTTTAATACTTTCTTGAGACACATGATGTCGATGTGGCGCCCACTAAATGCAACATCGAGATTTCTTTTTTTGGAAATTTAAAAAGAAATAAAATGCTAAAAATTACAAAAGTAACCACAACCCACTGCATTCCTCGAGAAAATGTGCACAAATCTGAGGCAAAACTAGCGAAAATTCGAGAGAGAAGGTCAGATAGAATCACTATCTCTTGCCGTGAGAACAAGAAGACAACAACGGAAACAAACAGTCCGAAATTGGCATTTGTCTCTATATGGACCTGGACAACTCACTCGTCACAAGTCACAACTAATGCAAGAATAGCCAAAGCCAACCCATCTACCCACTCTTCAATTGGAAATTCTTCTTCGCTGCCACTGCGGTCTCCTCTAGGAAAGCTCTTTCGTGGAAGGGTGTGGGTTTTGATCTCGCTTAATTAAGTTTTGTGATAAAAATTGAATGGTAAAGTCACTTGATAGAGAAAAAATTAAAAGAAAAATACTTGTTAATATTAACTGTTTAGCCAAATAGAAAGACTCGATTGCACTAATTCGTTAAGTTTTAGAACTCGATTGTTGTAGGACTTCCAATACACTTATTCTCTTGAATAAATGAAGCTTTTAAGATAGATTTCCTTTCTTTTGGTCACATGATAATTTCTCATGTATTTTTTCAAAAGAACACAAATTTCGGATTAAAATTGAATCCTCAAATGATAATAATTACTTGGGAAAATGAAACAAATAATCCATGAAATTTGGGCCAATATACAATGTGATCTTTGAATTTTTAATTTATTCAATATGATCACTAAAGTTTAGGTCAATGTGTAATGTAACTCCTAAATTTTTAATTTATTTAAAGTAATCGTTAAACATTAATGCATTATGCAATGTAATTTTATCAATATGGTCCTTGAACTGTTGGTACATATTTAATTTAATCCTTGGACTATATAAAAATTAATGGAATGATTACATCGAACATTTTTATATAATTTGATACTATTTTGAACAAGTAGCAAAAACTTATAGACTGTATCAAATAAATGAAAAGGTGAATAATCTCTACATTATACATTAGGCTAAAATTCAGAAATTATTTATGTATTTATCCCTAACTCTTTGCAACTCAAATTGATTGATTATCACTCTCGCTTGATGCTTGATGTTCCTACTAACATATCACAAGTCAATTTTTTAATCCTTAGAAATTATAGGTTGGTAATTAAATACCGAAGTCATCACCATTTTATTTTGGTGAAGCATAATCTATCTTTCATTTTTTATTTTAATTTATTGGGACTAGAGTAGTGTTCAGAAAAGCAAAAATTAGACCAGATCGCAATTTTCTTCCAGTCGCATGGCATCTTGTTTATTTCGAAAATATTTCAACAATGGGTATTTGTTTAGGTGAACAAGAATCGCAAAGAATAGATAAACAAATTAGTATCCATTCACCAACCTGATAAATATCCAATATTAATAGCAATAAATAATAATAATAATAATAATATCCGGATAAACAATATATAATCAATCCTCTGTAATGATCTGTCCGGTGTGCATTTCTCTCTATACATAAAAATGTCGAAAAAAGAATTTTGAAGTATTTTGAAAAATTCAAAAAGAAGAAGAAGAAATAAATAGTAGCCAGCGAGCAGCAGCAGGAATCCGGCGATCGCCTAGATGACCAGACCAGCGACGAGGACGCCGATCGCCACCGACCCGACGAAGCCAACACTGTTACTCACGGCCCCACTGTCCCCAGGAGCAGGCTCCGCGGCCGGCGGCGTCGCGATCGACGGCGGAGATCCCGGCGCTGGGGCTTCGGGGGCGAGAGACGACGGCGGGGGCGACGGGGTTGAAGCGACGATGCCGGAGGGAGACGGGGTGAAAGCCGGCGGAGGGGTCGTCGTCGCAGTCGGAGAAGGCGACGGTGAGGCCTTGGGCGAGACGGAAGGCGACGGCGAGGGGGTCTTGGAGGGGGTGCCGGCCGGTGACGGGGCGGGGCTCTGCGCCACCGCAAAGCCGACGAGGAGGACCGCCATCGTCGCCAGAGGGAGCAACGCGCTTGAGCCAGCCATGGAAGAAGACGAGCGAGGGACGAAGAGTTTCTTAGAGAGAGAGAGAGAGTACTGAAACTTCTTAGAGAAAGAAAATCTGCTGATCGGAGTGAAGGTTTCAGTGTTCGGTATCCGACGGAGAGAGCGGCGGTATTTATAGAACGTCGTGGTAGTCGGAGTCGACCGTTGGATCCGTATTATAATCGGGGAAAACACTCGGGTTCGATCCCACGGCGGAGATTTGTTTATGTTTTCTTGACCGAGTATGGCCAATCGATCACGCGGTTCACTCGCCGTCCTCCGCAGCGATGGAAGCCTCGTAGCTGGGGGTTTAGCGTGGACAGTTGTAAAGGGATTATATGTCTCTCTTGCACGTTCTCATAGCCCCGACTAAATTCTAAATATATCGACTAATTGGATATGTGTTTCGCATTACTAAGAGTTCGTATATGTTTCTGCATTACGAATATGATATATACTTTAGGAAAAAATTCTAGATATTTGTTAAATAAGGGCCAACCTCACTTAGGCGAGGCCAGCAATTGGCGAGGAAACCTTCACTTGTGACTTTTGAGAGCGGCCTCACCTATGGCCAATAAGGACAACCTCCCCAGAGCAAGGGTCGCCTTACTTAGGCAAGGCCATTCCTCAAATCTAGTGAGGGTGATCTTCGCTTAGCCCTCTTCGAGTATTGTCAGTGACCGAGAAGAAGAGAAAACCTAGAAAATAGAAAAATAGAAAAAAAAGAGGTAAAGGATAAAATGTTATGAACCAACTGGCAAGTCAAAACGCTCTTTAAAATTGACATAGTCATCCTTCTCAACTATTTTTTTGTTTTCTCTTGCCTTCAAACTTCCTCATTCCCGTTCTTGTTCCCATTCATTTTACACCCAAACAAACAAATCAGGGAAAAAAAAAAGGAAAAAGGAAAATTCTCCATTTAAGTTTTTCCCATTAAATTGAGAAAGCCAGTGAGCAAAATTCCAAAATTTAATTTTAGCGACGATGTGACCGACCCACAACCCACCGCACTCTTCGAGAGAACAGGCAAAAGAGAAGGGTCGGTCAGAACCACCATGTCTTGCTGTGAGAACAAGAAGATGGCAACGGCAACAAAGAGTTCAACAACCCATCTACCTGCTCTTCCACCGGAAACTTCTCTGAGGAAGCTCTTTTTGTGGAAGGGCGTGGGTTTTTAATCTCAATTATGATCCCGCTTAATTAAGTTTTGCCAGAAAAATTAAGATTTAAATAATAAACGATGGATTTTGGGGTATATTATTTCAATGTTAAAGTCACGCGGGAGAGAGAAAAACAATTAGGAAAAAAAAAATTGATAATAAGAACTGTATAGCCAAATAAAGAGACTCGATTATACCAATTCGATAAGTTTTAAAATTTGATTATTATACGATTTCTATTACACCTACTCCCTTGAAAAAATGAAACATTTTAAGATAAATTTCCTTTCTTTCACTTACACGATAGTTTCTCATGTATTTTTCAAAAGAACACAAATTTCGGATCAAAATTGAATTCTCAAATGATAATAATTATACAGAAAAATAACATAAATAATCAATGAACTTTAACTCAATATATAATATGGTTTCTAAACTTTAATTCAATGTGGCAATATGATCTATAAATTTTTAATTTGTTTAATGCAGTCTCTAAATTTTTTATACATGTTGAATCAAGTCCCTCAAACTATATAAAAATTAATTGAATGATTATATTGAATATTTTTATATAATCTTGGAACTAATCAAAAGCTTAGGGACCTCATTAAATAAATTAAAAATCTAGTCACGTTACATATTAGACTAAAATTCAAAGTCATTTATATATTCATCCCTAAGCCTTTGCAGCCCAAACGGTTTGATTGTCACTCTCACTCACTTTTCGCACAAACACATCACAAATTGACTCTTTACTCCTTAGAAATTATAGATTAATAAATTAATTAGTGAAGTCCTTACCATTTTATTTTGGTAAAGTATATTATATCTTTGATTTTTTTTATTTGGACTAGAGTAGCGTTCGGAAAAGCCAAAAGTTAGACCAAATTGCAATTTTTTTTTTATCTGATCGCAAGGATTTTGAAAATATATTGACATCGTGTATTTGTTTAGGTGAACAAGAATCGCAAATAATAGATAAAAAAAAATGAATATTCATTCATCAAGAAAATAATTAAACGAATATTATTAGCAATAAATAACAATAATAATGATCTACGGATAAACAGTATATAATCAATCCTCTGTAATGATCTTTCCTATGTCCACGTCTCTCTACATCAAATGTCGAAAATTCCAAAAAAAGAAAAAGAAAATTGAGTATTATGAAAATTCAAATAAAAAAAAAAAAGTTGCAGCCAGCGAGATGCAGCAAGATTCCGGCGATCGCTCGCTTAAACGACCAACCCAGCAACGATGGCGCCGACCGCCATCAACCCAGCGAAGCCAACTCCGTTGCTGACGGCGCCACTGTCCCCAGGAGGGGGCGCCACGGCCGGCGGCGTCGCGATCAACGGCGCAGGAGCCTTGGGGGCGGGGGACGACGGCGGGGGCGCCGGGGGAGAGGTGACGATGGCGGAGGGAGACGGGGCGGGGGCCGGCGGAGGGGTCGTCACCACCGTCGGAGAAGGCGACGGCGAGGCCTTGGGCGAGACGGAAGGCGAAGGCGACGGCGATGGGGACTTGGAGGGGGTGTGGGCCGGCGACGGGGCGGGGCTCTGCGCCACCGCCAAGCCGACGAGGAGGACCGCCACTGTCGCCAGAGGGAGCAACGCGCTTGAGCCAGCCATGGAAGAACAGCTTCCTAGAGAGAGAAAGAGAACTTAGTGCGAGAGAGAAAGAACCTGCTGATCGGAGCCAGGGCTTTTGGTGCGACATGCAACGGGGAGAGCGGCGGTATTTATAGAAGGTCGTGCTCGTCGGAGTCGACCGTTGGATCCCGCATTATAATCGGGGGAAAACACTCGGGGTCGATCCGACGGTGGAGATTTGTTTGTATTTTCTTGACTGAGCAGCCAATCAATCACGCGGTTGTCCCCACGTCCTGCGCAATGATGTGATGCAAGAAGCCTTCTAGCTGGGGCTGAGCTAATAGAGCTCCAAAAAATTCAACACATCCACTAATTGGGCATACCTTTCACGTTTCGTGCTTCCGTGTACGAATGGCCGAGATTTTTAAATAATCATTAATATCATTAAAGTTTTAAATTATGATATTTATGATAAATTTATTATAAGCGTTTGTAATAAATTTATCTCTAATTAATTTTGCGACTCGCATAAAAAAGTATAGCAGAAAGATGGAAAAGATAAGACTGGGAAGCATGCTAATTGTGAGTGCTTTTCAAAGAAGAGATATTAGTTTCTCTGCATGGTTCCATAATTCAAGATAGTCTCAATTATCTCATATCTCAAATTTTAAATTGATATATTTGTGACAATTTTAATATCACGAAAAATTATAAATCAATTTACCAAGGAGAAATGGAAAGTAAAATCTCAAACTAATACATTCGTCAACTACTACATATCATCCAACATAATAATTTGACAGTAAAATTTAACAAAAGTTAATGGAGCGCAAAATTTGTCACAAGTATATTAGTTTTTGGGTTTTTTTGTGATCAAAAAATTAGTTTTTGATAGATTTATCACAAGTATAATAGTTTGAAGTTTTTTTGTGATATTAAACCTTTCTAGTAACATTGAGTGTTATGTTTTATGTCGGCATTTTGTAATTTTTGAAATAGAAAAACTTTCAAGTTGGGAATTGAATGCACAACCAAAGGGATGATGCTTGGTTATAATTTTTTTTAACATGTTGTCATTATATTTTTGCTTGAGCCCCTGAAAAGCATGATGCAAAATCAACAAATTTTTGTTCTATGTCATGCAAGTTATGTATCTAGGTAGTTTCTAGTCATGAAATGAAGGGGTAAGTGCACCCAAAAACTTAGGGAAAATTCCAAAAAAGGGCCTCGAGTCTTCTCATTTTCACAAATAAGGGTCTATAGTGAACTTTGTTTCAAATAAAAGCCAAAAATAGCCTTGATTGTTTCAAATGAGGGCTTAAAATGATCATGATTGTTTTAAATAAAGGCCTCGCCGATCGCCCGTTGTCGGTTGGCTAAATTTTCCGATTGGTCAAGGGTATTTTTGTCTGAATCTTCTTGTTTTTTCCTTCCTTTTCCTTTTCTTTTTTCTAGTTCTTCTTCTTCCTCTTCGTCGGTGGCCGACTGACCACCTACGATGCCCACAGACAGTTGGGCGAGGGTCGCCCTCGCTGGCCATAGGTGAAGGGCGACTTCGCTTGGGGAGGCCGTCCCTCACGGCCAACCATAAGGCCAGCAAGGGCCTGCAAGCCCTTGCTAACAGTGGGCGAGGCCTCCCTTACTAGATCTAGTGAGGGTTGACCTCCCTTAAGGTCGATGAGTGCTTAACAACACCCGTCGGCTGCAGGCCTGCAAGCCCTCATCGCCCACGGGCAAGGGATTACAAGCCCTCGTCCACAGCTAGCGATGGTGGTTGGCCGCAAAGGGCGGCCTCCCTAGGAGAGGCCACCCCATGCCCAACCCTCGCTCAACCTTCTGTTGGTGTCGCCAAGCGAAGAGGAAGAAGAACCATAAAAAAGAAAAAAAGAAAAATGATAAATGACGAAAACACCTTTATCGCTGGAAAGCCATGTCATTATTTGAGAAAGTAATAGCACTTCGGGCTCCTATTTAAAATAAGATTCACTTCAAGTCCTTATTTAAGAAAATGTGGACACTTTGAGCCATTTTTTGAAATTTTCCCAAAACCTTATAAAGCTTGTTTTGAAATGCACTACTATTTGAGTTCTAAAACTTTTAAAAATGCAATCAAATCCTAAAACTTATCAAATCGATATAATCAAGTTCCTATGTTAACTCTATTCAATTTAATTAATTGAAAATATTGACATAGCATTTTTAATACTTTCTTCAAACACGTAGCATCATCAAAGAAAAATTGCAATTTTGTTTAATTATTCGCAATTATTGGAAATAACACTCGATGTCATTAGAAATGCCCCGAACAAATGAAAAGTTTCAAATAAAGATTTGAAATGGCTATCACAGATGTACCCATTTATGATTTCTAGAATAAAGAAACTTTCGATTATGAATCAATTGTAAAACCAAAGGCACGACACTCAGTTAGAGTGTTTGAATCTATTGTGTTGTAGTTATATGTTAGCTCGAGCCCTCAAAAGGTTTGATGCGAGAAAAATGAATTTTGTTATACATCCATAAGTTATGCATCCAAGTCTGATTTTCTAGCCATTGAATAAAAAAAAAGGATAATTGCATCCGAAAAATCTTGAGAATTGTTGCAGATGTGCCATTTGGCCCTTAAAACTCTTTAAAAATGCAGTCTAAATCTTAAAATACATCGACTCTCCATCCAATTCGATTTATGGAAAATACCAATGTGGCATTTTTCAATACTTTGTTAAGACATGCAGTGCCGATGCGGCACCCACCGAAGGCCATATTGGGATTTTTTTTTTTGAAAATTTAAAAAGAAAAAATTCTAAGAATTACAAAAAATAAAAAGTTCAAAACAAAGGCAACAATAATATACCCAATAAGTAGAGTGGTTCTTTTCCCCACCAATTACCGAGGATCATACTGCTTTGATCATCCTTTTCAAACTTTTTCAGTTTGCTCTTGCCTTCAAACTTCCCCCATTCCCATTGATTTCACACCCAAACAAAACAAATTTTGGAGCAAAATTGAATTTCCAAATGACAATAACTATATAGGAATAATATAAATAATCCATGGATTTTAATCCAATATATAATATAGTTTCTAAATTTGAGTCTAACGTGACAATGTGATCTATGAACTTTTAATTTATTTAATATAGTTATTAAATTTTTGGTACATGTTCAATTAAATCCCTCAAACTATATGAAAATTAATGAAATGAATACATTAAATATATTCATATAACTCTGGAATTACATTATGCATTTATCAAAAGCTTATGAACCTTATTAAATAAATTAAAAATCTAGCCATATTATATATTATGTTAAGATTCAAAGATTATTAATGTATCTATCCCTAAGTCTTTGGCACTTTGCCGCCCAAACGGCTTGATTGTCACTCTCGCCCACTTTTCGTACAAATGGACACTTTATTCCTTAGAGAGTATAGGTTAATAAATTAATTAGTGAAGTCCTCGCCATTTTATTTTGGTAAAGTATATTCCATCTTTGATTTTTTTTTCATTGGGGCTTGAGTAGAGTTCGGAAAAGCCAAAAGTTAGACCAAATTGCAATTTTTTTTTTCTGATCGCAAGGATTTTGAAAATATATTGACGACGTGCATTTATTTAGGCGAAGAAGAATCGCATCTAGTAGATAAAAAAATGAATATACATTCACCGAGAAAATAAATAAACGAATATTATTAGCAATAAATAATAAAAATGATGATCTACGGATAAACAGTATATAATCAATCCTCTGTAATGATCTGTCCTATGTCCATGTCTCTCTACATAAAATGTCGAAAATTCCAAAAAAAAGAAAATTGAGTATTATGAATATTCAAAAAAAAAACAATAGTTGCAGCCAGCGAGATGCAGCAAGAATCCGGCGATCGCTCGCTTATACGACCAACCCAGCAACGAGGGCGCCGACCGACATCAACCCAGCGAAGCCAACTCTGTTGCTGACGGCGCCACTGTCCCCAGGAGGGGGCGCCACGGCCGGCGGCGTCGCGATCGACGGCGCAGGAGCCTTGGGGGCGGGGGACGAAGGCGGGGGCGCCGGGGGAGAGGTGACGATGACGGAGGGAGACGGGGCGGGAGCCGCCGGAGGGGTCGTCGCCGCCATCGGAGAAGGCGACGGCGAGGCCTTGGGCGAGACGGAAGGCGAAGGCGACGGCGACGGGGACTTGGAGGGGGTGTGGGCCGGCGACGGGGCGGGGCTCTGCGCCACCGCCAAGCCGACGAGGAGGACCGCCACTGTAGCCAGAGGGAGCAACGCGCTTGAGCCAGCCATGGAAGAACAGCTTCCTAGAGAGAGAAAGAGAACTTAGTGTGAGAGAACCTGCTGATCAGAGTCGCGAGTTTTTGGTGCGATATGCGACGGAGAGAGCGGCGGTACTTATAGAAGGTCGTGCTCGTCGGAGTCGACCGTTGGATCACGCATTATATTCGAGGGAAAACACTCGGGGTCGATCCGACGGTGGAGATTTGTTTGTATTTTCTTGACCGAGCGGCCAATCAATCACGCGGTTCTCCGCAATGATGTGATGCAAGAAGACTCATGGCTGGGGTCCAAAAAATTCAACACATCGGCTGATTGGGCAGACCTTTCACATTTCGTGCTTCCGTGTACGAATGGCCGAGATTTTTAAATAATCATTAATATCATTAAAATTTTTAAATTATGATAAATTTATTATAGGCGTCTGTAATAAATTTACTTATAATTAATTTTACAACTCGCATTAAAAAGTATAGAAGAAAGGCTGAAAAGATAGGATTGGGAAGCATGCTAATTGTGAGTGCTTTTCAAAGAAGCATAAGCATTCCAAACTTTCCATGAAGAAGAGATATAAGTTTCTCCGCATTGTTCCAGAATTCAAGGTAGTCTCAAGTATCCCAAATCTCAAATCAATATATTTGTAATAATTTTATCTTTCATTAATTTAGATTAAAATATATTAATATTATAAAAAAATCGTAAATCGATACATCTGGGATAAACGGTGGGTAAAACTCTAAACTAGTATACTCATCAATTGTCACGTGTTACTTAATTTAATAATTTGACAGTAAAATTTAACAAAAACTAATGAAAAGAAAATTTTGTCACAAGTGTGTTAGTTTTTGTGGTTTTTGTGATCAAAAAATTAATTTTGGATAAATTTATCACAAATATAACGATTTGAAATTTTGTTTTAATATTAGACATTTCTAATAACATCGAGTGTTATTTCCTATGTTGGCATTTTGTAATTTCTGAAATAGAGAAACTTTCGAGTTGGTAATCAATTGCACAACCAAAGAACTGATGCTTGGTTAGAATTTTTTTAATATGCTGTAATTATATTTTTGTTTGAGCCCCAAAAGGCATGATGCAAAATCAATGAATTTTTGTTCTAAATCGTGCGAGTTATTAATCCAAGTCTAGTTTCTAGTCATTGAATAAACGGGTAAGTGCACCCAAAAGGTTATAAAGCTTGTCATGAAAGCACTATTATTTGAGTTTTAGAACTTTTAAAAGTGTAATCAAATCCAAAAACTTATCGAATCAATACAATAAAGTTCCTCCATTAATTCTATTCAATTTGATTAATTGAAAATATTGATACGGCATTTTTAATACTTTCTTAAGACATGTGGCACCACAAATCGCCGTATTAGAGAAAAAAAAGATTTGAAAATTTAATAAAGAAAAAACAGCACTAACAATTTCCCAAAGAATTTTAAAAAAATTCAGAGCAAATCCAATCACTAGCTCATTGCCTGATTTGGGGAACTTTCTTTGATTTACATTCAGAATCTCAAAATTAAAGACTGTCAAATTAGACATTATCTCTATTAAGTGCATGTAGTTTCTTATGTATTTTCTAAACAATAAAAAATTTGGATCACAATCGAATCCCTCTAAAGGCAATAGTTATTTTGTTCCGAAGTTCTTTTCAGCTCGAACCATTCCGTCACAACTCTCGCTCGCAATTCCCACTTAAAAATTCATAATTAATTAACTTTTTATTCCTTATAAATTATAGGCCGGTAATTAAATAGTGACGTCTTCACCATTTTATTTCGGTAAGTCCATAGAGATCTTTTGATTTTTTTTCGCTCCATTTTAGAATTTTAAATCTTCATTTTCTTTATTTGGAATAGAGTAGGGTTCGGACAAGAGATAATTAGACCAAATCGCAATTTTCTCCGGACAGCAAGGCAAAGTGTTAATTTCCAAAATATATCGACAATGAATTTGTTTAAGCGAACCAGAATCACAAATAATAATTAGAAAATGAATATCCACTCATCGAGAAAATAAATAAAACGAATATTATTAGTAATAAATAATAATGATCTCCAGATAAACAATATACAATCAATCGTCCGCAACAGTCTGTTCAATGGGCACATCTCCCTTATGCCTAAAAATATCGAACAAAGAATTTTGTGTATTATCAAAATTTTTAAAAAAGAAATAAATAGTAGCCAGCGAGTTGCAGCAGCGGGAATCCGGCGGTCGCCTAGATGACCAGACCGGCGACGAGGGCGCCGATCGCCACTGCCCCGGCGAAGCCGACTCCGTTGCTCACGGCCCCGCTGTCCGGAGCAGCGGGCGCCACGGCCGGCGGCGTCGCGATCGACGGCGGAGATCCCGGCGCGGCGGCCCCGGGGGCGGGAGACGACGGCGGGGGCGAGGCGACGAAGCTGGAGGGAGACGGCGCGGAAGCCGGCGGAGGGGTCGTCGCCGCAGTCGGAGAAGGCGACGGCGAGGACTTGGGCGAGACGGAAGGCGATGGCGACATGGAGGGGGTGTGGGCCGGCGACGGAGCGGGGCTCTGCGCCACCGCCAAGCCGACGAGGAGGACCGCCATTGTGGCCAGAGGGAGGAGCAACGCGCTTGAGCCAGCCATGTAAGAAGAAGAGCTTCCTAGAGAGAGAAAGAGAGAGAGAACTGAAACTTTAGTGAGAGAAAATCTTCCGATCGGAGAGTGAGTTTGCAGGGATGATAAGCGACGGAGAGGGCGGCGGGCATTTATAGAAGGTTTCACGCGTCGCGGCGAGTTCCGTACTGGGGCGGGGCTCTGCGCGTCGGAGCCTGACCGTTGGATCCGTATCATATTCGGGAACCATCGGGTCGATCCGACGGTCGAGATTGATTTATGTTTTCCTGACCGGGTTCGGCCAACCAATCACGCGGTTTCCCACCCGGTCCTGCGCAGTGATGCAAGCCTTGTAGCTGGCTGTGCTTTAGCGGGGACAGTTGTAAAGAACATATCATGGTGGCACGTTCTGATTGTCTAAAATAAATTCGAAACACATCGAAGCGCTTTACGCTTCCGCTTTATGATATATTCTGGATACTTTAAATAAAAGTTAATATGGCAAAAAATCTAAAATTAATATATCTGTTGTCGAATCTTTTAATCACAAAAAAAGCTCAAATTAATATACCTGTGAATTTTATCTTGAACAAACTAGTACATTGTAATAAATTTATCCAGTTAATTTTCATTAAATTAGATTAATACTACTAAAAATCACAAATGGATACACATGTGACAAATTAAAGGTAAAATTTTAAACCGGTATATCCAATTTAGGGATTTGAAAAAATTTAAGGAAAACTAAAGAAGAATAAATTTATTATGTGTGTACCAATTTAGAGTTTTATGCATAATTTAAAATAAATTTGTCATGGGTTAAACAATTTAGGATTTTTTGTGATATTAAAATGTCGAGTGTTATTTCTTATGGCAGCATTTTTTAATCTCCGAAATAGAGAAATTTTCAAGTTAGGAATCGGTCACAGAACCAAGGGATGACGTTTTGTTAGAATTTTTTAATCTATTGTCACTATATATATGCTCGAGCCCCCAAGAGAAATTTTCAAGTTAGGAATCGGTCACAGAACCAAGGGGATGGCGTTTTGTTAGATATTTTTAATCTATTGTCATTACTCGAGCCCCCAAAAGCTTGATTCAAAATCAACAAATTTTGATTTTGTATCCACGGGTTATGTATCCAAGTCTAGTTTCTTGTCATTAAATAAAGGGGAAGTATACTCAGAAGTCATAACATTTGTCACAAAAAGTGCCACTATATAAGTTTTAAAAACTTTTAAATAATGCAATCGAGTTTTAAAATGTGTCAAAATACTGTAATCGAGTCTCTCTTTAACTCCCTTCGATCTGAATGGCAGACACGTGGCACCCACGAAACGCCACATCAAGGGAAAAAAGAAGATTCGAAAAAAGAAAACAATGCTAAGAAATGCAAAAAGAAAAAGAAAAAAATCAATAGACAGCCAATCAATAATATACCGCAGTGGTAGACCAGTTCCTTTCCCCATCGCTTACCGAGGATCAACATCTTTTTGCATAAATTTTGTTTGCCTATTTATTAATCCAAATCCTAAATTTTAGCGAGTACATAATGCCGTTTAAATTTCTTAATTTATATTCAATATGATGCATAAATTTTTATTACATATTCAAACTAACTAGTCCTCATACTATATAAAAACCATTCACATCTACCTGTTTTTCTAATCTCACTTAATTGATATTACTTAACATAGTTAAGTTTCAAGAAAAAAATTAAGATTTAAATAAGAGAAGATGGCCCTTTTTGTATTATTCAAGGTATTTTAGTCATTGCTCTCGCTCGTATTCCTACCACTAATCGGCTCTTTTTTTTCCTTATAAATTATAGAACGGTAGTTAAATTGCGAAATCCTTACCGTTTTATTTTGGGGAAGCATATCTTTGATATTTTCACCTAATTTAAAGATAATTACCTCTTTATTTTATTATTTTAATGTAAAAAGCCAAGAAAATCATGGGAAGGTTACTGCTTTTTGGGATTAGCAGCGTTCGGAAATGCGAATAATCGGACCGAATCACAAATATTTTTTCCCGGTCGTGAGGGAGAGTGCTAATTTCGAAAATAATATTGCAATGTAATTTGTGAAAGCGAAACGGAATTACAAATAATAAATAAAAAAATAAATATGCATACACCAAGAAAATAAATAAATGAATATTATTAGCAATAAATAATAATAATGATCTCCTGATAAATAATATATAATCAATCCTCTGTAACAATCTGTCAAATGTCCATATCTCTCTACGCCTAAAAATATCGAAAAAAAAGAATTTTGAGTAATTATGAAAAATTCAAAGAAATAAATAGTAGCCAGTGAGCAGCAGCAGCAAGAATCCGGCGATCGCTCGCTTATATGACCAGACCAGTGATGAAGGCGCCGACCGCCACCGCCCCGGCGAAGCCGACTCTGTTGCTCACAGCGCCGCTGTCCGCAGGAGCGGGCGCCACGGCCGGCGGGGTCGCGATCGACGGCGAAGATCCCGGCGTGGGAGCCTCGGGGGCGGGAGACGACGGCGGGGGCGGCGGGGGCGAGGAGACGATGCTGGAGGGAGACGGGGCGGAAGCCGGCGGAGGGGTCTTCGTCGCCGCTGGAGAAGGCGACGGCGAGGGGGACTTGGAGGGGGTGTGGGCCGGCGACGGGGCGGGGCTCTGCGCCACCACCAGGCCGAGGAGGAGGACTGCCATTGCGGCCAGAGGGAGCACCGCTCTTGAGCCAGCCATGGAAGAAGAGCTTCCTAGAGAGAGAAAGAGAGAGAAACTGAAACGCAGTGAGAGAGAGAGAGAGAGAGAGAGAGAGAGAGTCTGCAGATCGGAGCGAGGGTTTTCTTGTGCTATCAGCGACGGGGAGAGCGGCGGTATTTATGGAAGGTTTTGCACTTCGAGCGGCCGTTGGCGTCGGGGACCGGGATTTCCGTACTTGGGTGGGGTCCGCCGGAGTCGACCGTTGGATACGTGTTGTAATCGGGAAGCCCTCGGGGTCGATCCGACGGTGGAGATCTTTTGTTTCGTGTTTTGCTGACCGGGTGTGGGCCATTCAATCAATCAATCAATCACGCGGCTTTGGGGCCTTAGCTGGGGGCTTTAGTGGGGACAGTTGTAAAGAGGGTCTAATCTTCGTAGCACGTACTCATTGCCCCAAAATAAATTTCGAAACACAGGAAAATTCCAAATAAAATAACGAAATATCATTATTTTCTTAAATAAAAATATATTCTTTTAAATAAAATATAAAATAAATATTATTTCAAGAAATAAAATGAATTGAACTTTATTTAAATAAAGTCATGCAGTCAAAAAAATGGTGTGACCTCATGGTATTTTTGTTATTTTACTTTTTTTTTCATTAAAAAATTTAAAAAAGAGAAAAAAGTTAAAACTTAAGAAAACACAAGTGATAAAAGAACAGGTGGGCAGTCCTTCGCCACTATTTTGTTTTTAAAATTTTAGCCTTTTTTTGCAGTCTGTCTTTATTAAAAAGAAAAAGCAGAAAAAAGAAAAAAAGGAAAAAAAGTAACGAAAAATTAAATGACAAAAATACTCTTAACAAACCAGTAAGGTCAAGTCCTTCTTTAAGAATCATGTGATCACGTCAGATTTTCCTAGAAATAAGATTTATTTTATATCTTTTTGAGAAAATAAAGATACTTTAGATTATTATTTAAAAATTTTCCAAAATTCATCAACTTACTATTCTTTCTCTCTCCAGGACTTTCTTCCATGTTTCTGCTTTACGAATTATATATAAATCGTAGAATATATATAATTCGAGCATTTCCAATATCAAGTATTATTTTCAGATCAGCATTTTCTTATGGGACAAATAGACTTTCAAATTAGGAACTGGTTCCAAAACTAAATGTTTGTTTGAGAGCCCTTTGAAAGCTTTATTCGAGTTCAACGAAGCACGAGTATGGCCATTTTGGTTTTATTTAAAGCAATTTGCTTACGACTTTTGATTTCCTTAGAAATTAATTGGCAATTAAATTGCGAAGTCCACACCATTTTACATGCCACTTTATTTTATTATTTCAATTATCATAGGAAAATAATTGTTCATTAGGACTTGGGTTGCTCCCGGAAAAGCGCACATTTAGACCAATTCACAAATTTATTTATTTTTTTCCCGATCGTGAGGCAGCGAAGTGCTATTTTCCAAAATTTATAGATAATGCGTATTTGTTTAGTTGAATAACAATCGCAAATAATAGATAAAACAAAATGAATACCCAATCACCATGAAAATAAATAAACGAATATCATTAGCTATAAATAATAATAATCATCTCAGGATAAACAATATATAATCGATCCTCTGTAATAATCCCTCCAATGTGCACATCTCTCTACGCCTAAAAATAAAGAATTCTGAGTATTATGAAAAAATAGAAAAAAAAATATAAATAGTAGCCAGCGAGCAGCAGCAGGAATCCGGCGATCGCCTAGAGGACCAGACCAGCAACGAGAGTGCCGATCGCCACCGCCCCGGCCAAGCCGACTCTGCTGCTCACGGCGCCGCTGTCCGCAGGAGCGGGCGCTACGGCCGGCGGCGTCGCTATCGACGGCGAAGATCCCGGCGCGGGACCCCCGGGGGCGGGAGACGACTGCGGGGGCGACGGAGGCGAGGTTTCGCTGCTGGTGGGAGACGGGGCGGAAGCCGGCGGGGTCTTCGTCGCCGCCGGAGAAGGCGACGGCGAGGCCTTGGGCGAGGGCGACTTGGACGGGGTGAGAGCCGGCGACGGGGCGGGGCTCTGCGCCACCGCCAGGCCGACGAGGAGGACCGCCATTACCGCCAGAGAGAGCAACGAGCTTGAGCAAGCCATGGCGAAGAGCTTCCTAGAGAGAGAGAGAGAGAGAGAGAGAGAACCGAAATTTAGTGAGAGAAAATCTTCCGATTGGAGCGAGGGCTTTGAGTGTGGTTTACGACGGAGGACAGCGGCGGCATTTATAGGAGGTTTCGCACTCCGAGTCGGTGTTGGGAAAGCGAGTCGACCGTTAGATCCATATTATAATCAGGGAAACTCTGGGCCGATCCGACGGCCGAGATTCGTTCGTATCTCCTGACCGAGTTGTCAATCAATCACGCGGTTTTCCGTCCTGCGCAGCGATGCCAGCCAGTTGCGACGCCATCGCCGCCGTACACGTGGCGAAGGGAGTGGGGTCCGGAGGCGTCGGATTATTGCCTGTAGCAACGGTCAGAAGTCAAGCGGTCAACTGTCGTTCGGGGAGAGAAAAGCCGTGCACGGGAGTATAACGTTATAGCACGTGTTTCGCGGCGCTATTTTAGGGAAATTAATTAATGGAATTTTAATTAATCTCTAATTAGCTTAGTTTTAGGAAACAAATAGCCCAAATACCAAAACTTGGTAAAATGGAATACTTAAATGTTAAAAGTTACTAAAAATACATTTAAGTACTATATTGTTTTCCAAAATCAAATCACTTTTCCCCGCTGAAAATCTAACGTAATTTATTTTAATAAGTTTTAACATTTACACGGTTAGCTGGGATTCTATATTATCTCACATTTATAAAAAAAAACGATGTCGTTTTAGCCAAAATTTAAATATTAATTAAATAATTTTTAAAACGAAAAAAAAAAAACAATAGTACAGGCGAGGGAGCCTCTCTTGCTTTTGGCCGCTGCCTTATCACCAGTGGGATGGTAGTAATGGGCGACAAGGATCGCTGATGCCTAGGCCCAGGTCGGTGACCTTCATGGCCAACACTGCAGCCCCACTGGCAATAGGGTGGTAGCCATAGGCGGAAGAGCCCCTCTCGCCTATCATCTGCCATTTTTATAATTAATATTTATATAAAAATCTAATTAAAGTCAAAATTGCGTCGTTTTGGGTTGCGTTTTGGGCTAATCTAACCACGTTAGCACTTCAAACGATACCATTTCGATCTCAACTTACTCGAAAAGTGCAATGTCAGCATTTTGGCTAGATTTTCTTACCAGTAACATTTATCTTATTATTTTTCTTCGATCTTGACACTTAAGTGTACATTTTCAAATTTTTGGCACTTGTGTCCCTTCATATCAAATTTTGGCGCTATAAAAGTTCGCACGTCTAGTTTTAGAGGGGATGTATCATGTAAAGTAACGAATTTAATGCAATAATAATTCAAAATTCATGAAAAATGTCTACCCCTTTTATTTTCGTATATGAGCGTCATTAATGGTTTTGATACGTCAACTTCCAATTATATTCCCAACTTCATATAATTAGTAAGTTTTTCAAATTTGAACCTTTGTTTGCTTTATAGAAAATGGATTATCCGAACCAGCATTTTAGAAACAAGTAGTCAATGAAAATTATCCTTATTACCAACAATAATTTATGTCTAAATATTTTCTTGTCTTTTTGTTGTATTTTTGTAAGTTTTTGAACCAATTTATATTCCACGAAATAAAGGAAGCCTGATAATAAAAATTACATCTTTTATTAGCACAACGAAGAAATTTGTTTGTACTTTGAATATATCAATTCTAATGCTATTTGAATCTAATAATAGATCTTAGAATACGTGTGAAGCAATTTGAATGTAGTAATTCTCGTTTTGGGAGTCAAGGTCTACTATTCTTATTAAGTCGAATTTCATTTTAAAGAAAAAATAGAAACGACTTCACCTATTTTACTGAGAATGACAATAAATTTAAAATGTGTCACACAGACACACAAACTTAAGTTTTTATTTCATATTTAGCCCACGTTATTCTATCTATCCAATCTATTGATAAATAGCATACATGGCGGTCGGGTGTCATTTTACATTTATTCAGTAGTTGAGTACCCCATGGCGCATTTATCAAAAACAAATTTTCGTCAAAAAAAATTCACAAGCCGGTACCGACTTGACAATTAATTTTATGGCACATTTACCTTAAGTTAATTTTTATCTTATCAAAAACCTTAAATTGGTACCCATGATCCAAATCGACCGTCCATCGACATTCCATATAATATATTGTTAGAACTTCTATCACACAATGACCGTCTAGCAGCCATGCTAGTTGGATTTGGTGTAAGGACTGGTTGGAAATATTTTTTTTTAAATATTGATTGGACAAATTAAAAATACTCAAATTGAATTAAAAAAAGGATGAAAGTACAAGGATGAAAAGTAGAATATTTAAAAAATAATATTTGATCAAATATTGATGGAGTACAACTATTTTGATTGACATCTGATCAAATTGATTCTCAACATCACGAAAAGCTAGCGACACAAAATTTTCTCAAGTGTAATTTGATTTTTTTGAATCAATGTGTGGGTTTCCATTAATCAAGCTCAACCATCAACACGAATCATAACAACTTGCTTGTGAAAGGCTCCAATTGAGGTGATTCTCAAGACATTAGAAAGCTTATAAATCACGTCGCTCTGCAAAAGCCATACTTTCTTCGGCTTCATTTACATTGAAATGGTTAAAATCACAATATCTAGAGATCCCGTCTGTCTAATTTGGTGAAGTGGGTGCCATTGGAAAGCTCTCACTATGTGCAATTAAATTGTACTACTCAATTGTACTTATGTTTTTTTAAATCAAGATTGACCATTTCCATCAAAAGTTATTCAAACAATGATGAATAACTACTATGTTTATAGTGACTATGTCCATCTAAACCTTGGTGGAGAGAGAGAGGCTAAACGATCGGAGTAGAGGGACGCAGTCGGAGATGCGAGGCGTGAGTCATCTTGATGCAGTGAGAAAGAAAATTTGCATGAAAAATAAGGAAAAAATTGAAAACTTCGTGAGTTGAGGAGAGCCTGAGATTTAAAAATTTCTCCAAATTTTCATTTTATCCCCTTCCTCTAATTTGCCCAAACGAGCATGGTGATTCAAATTATCAGTAGAGAGGAATCTTGTAAAAAGAACAAATTTTTTTTTTGGGTTTTCAAAAAAGAAATAATAATAATAATAATAAAAGGCTAAAAAGGAAAAGCAGAGAAGAGAGGTGACGGTGTGTCTGCTCTTTGCTGTTCCCTTTTGGTTTCTTCAAGCCATCGTCTTTCCGAGATTGCAATGCTCGAGGGAGTGGAGGAAAACGCAGGATTGGATGTTCTTATGTCAAATCAATTGAGGTGATGTCGGTGATGTCAGTGATATCATGAAAAATAAATAAATAAATGCATTAATAGTCTGAAAGTGTAATTAAATTTTAAAATATTTAGAAAATTCAATCAAATCATACAATACCAAAATTGGTGAAATTAAATTGCTCAATTAATTATATCTTTTTTTTCTTTGAAAGTAAATACATCATTCATATTTCAAGATCTTAAGATGATATATCAGTGATTCAAAATAAGACAAATCCCAAATAATAAAGTAAAAATGTCACAAAAAATCATAAGCTATATTATCTGTGATAATTTTACCCTAAACTTTTTTTTATGTCACAAAAAATCATAAATTATGCTACTTGTGACAATTTTACCTTGGACTTTTTTTGTGCCATGGATTTGTTTGAATCACAGTAGTTTGGTCATTTCCACGTTCTGTTGCTAGAAGAGAACCTCTCATCCTATGGAAACCTCAGATTCATCCTCCCCTCCTCTTCCCATCTCTCTTACTTCTAAACTTTCTCTTCAACCTCCACCTGAACTTCGAAAGTCTTCATGTTCAAAGATAGACTATCTTTATGAGGTGGCATATCTCACAGAAGATAGCAAGATCTCAGAAACCCAACTCCCCATGATGAACCCATACACAGCCTTCGCAAAACCCCCTTCCTTTTCCCCACTGCGGTCTATTAAACACCTGATCAAACACACCCCTCGCACTGTCAAAGAATATGTTCAGTCTTCTCGTTTTGATCAACACCCTATTCAAGCAACTGAACAAGAACAGTTCGTTACTCTCCAAATTCCACCAGAATTTCCATCTCAATGGATTCAATAAGGCTATACTCATCTCCATTTTGGAGCCATCCGCCTTGCTTTAACTTTTCATGGTCGAAAAGGCTTACCAGTTACAGCAAGAATAGCCCTGTTAGACACCAGGTTTTTGGAATACCAACAAGCTTGTGTTGGTACTATCCAAACAACAATGAATGCAGGCACTGTTTTTGTTACCTTGTTCCCAAACTTTAACATTGCTCTTGCAGATCCCAACCTGCTGACTGCTCTAAAGGTTCAGTTACAAATTACAGGAGCTCCACAGACTCCTGGATCCATTGCTGCCACCTTGCATTACCAGATGATCTACCGAGTTCAAAATCATGCCATAGATCTCAACATTCCAAACTCTGAGGATGCCCTTGTTATCTCGGTCGACCACGACCAGACCTCTTGCATCCATGTTCCTCGTCAGATACCTAGAAATGAGCTTGTTAAGCTTCTCCCGGATAGTTGGGTCACCAACTATGAGAAACTCCATCAAAGTTGTAAACCATTCCAATCCAGTGAACCACAGTTCACCCGCAAAAAAGATGGTACTGTTCCATCAAGTTCGGCAAAGCCAAAGAGGAACCTTCCTCTATTTTTCCTACCATCCTTCATTTTACACCCTGTCCCACTGATCCTGTTTCAAGCGAACTAGATGACAAACGCTTTGTCCATTCTTTTAGTCCCTAAGGACAGCCCATTCATTATTTCAAAGACCCTACTGGACATTGCTTTTGGGACCCGGATTGCATTTGTCCATCATGCACAAAACCTGATGATGAAGATGATAGACCTTCTGCCAAAAAGAAGAAAACGAAGAAAGACACCCTTTACCAAAGGTATCTTGATGGAGATCCAACTGTTGAACCCCTTGGAGAAGATGGAGGCAGATACCAGTTCATTGTCTCTTATGGACCATCCAGATCCGCTCCATCAGCTGCACCACCACCACTTTGCAAGCCAGTTCCTTCCTTTCAACCACCACCAGCTAAACCCATGATTACTTCGCCCTTCTATAAGCCAATCCAGAAATGGGTAAAAAAGAATCCTTCATGTCCCCTGAAACTATCTCGACCAAGCACCTGTATACCTAAACCTGTTTCACCTCCTGTTCTATCCAGCATATGCATGTTCCATTCTGATGATTTTCCTCCACTAGAAAACACAGAAACATCTGGAACCAGCACCCACACTCGGAAGTTTCCTCCTCTGGAAAAATTCTCTGACCCACACCAAAGGTAATAGCACTCACCCAAGGTACCCAACCCCACTGGCCTTGATGCACAAGGACAACGTAAGCAACCTTCTGTTGCCGAAACTGTTCTTAATTGGCAGACTGAAAATGCCTTAGCCCATAACGAGTTTTTAAGCACAGTTTCCACACGTCTCGAATGGGTAGATAAGACCACTGACTTATCCTACCGCATGTTGAAAGACTTCCAAAATCGGCTTCATTTGCTAGAAACTAAGCAAACACCTCCAAGTCATTATTTGGAAGATCAGAGATCAGAGATAGAAAAACTCCGAAGGCAGATCCAAATTCTCAAGGGTCAGCAGTCATTTACTCCACTTGATCCACAACTTTTTCCTTCTCCTGCCCTGCCACAAAAGCCAGAGTCATCATTTGGCTCATCCTCTTCTTTTGCTGCTGTTTTAAGCTCAGCTCCTCCTTCTCCTTAGAATAATTTTCTAACTCTTCGAGAGAACCTTCGTAAGCTTAAACTAAAGCAAAAGAAATCATCTTCTCCCACTGAGTATTCCCCACCTTCTCCGGGTACACCTGAACATCCTCCCGGAAATCATCCTCCTAGCAACCCCCCTCCTGGGGAAAAATCAGCCATCCTGACCATTTCCAATCCACTCGAGAATTTTCTTCGACAGCAGATACCTTCTATTGCTGTAATCAAACCTTCCGCCACGAACCAGATTGAAACATCATCTGGGTTTGATTCTGACATTTTAATTGAGTCACCCTCTTCAGAAGGGTTATTTTTTATGGCAGATAGTGTCAAGGATGAAGAAATATTCTCTGAACCCGAAATCCATCATCCGGAGCAACCGGACGCCACCCAGTCCTTCACAGCCTCATCGTCCAAAATCTACTTCACACTAGATGATATTCCATATTTCAAATGGCCTGATAGGCTTCAAGAATTTCATGCTTGGCTCACCGCCCGGCATATTTCTGAACCTAGCACCTATGATATTCTTTTGGAATTCACTAGTCGTTTCACAGGAGCACTTAAGGATTGGTGGCACACTGCTGCAGAACAAGATCAGATGTACTTATTGACACAACCTTTGGATAATGCTATCCAGATTATCCATATGTATTTCATTGGCAAGCCTGAAGATTCCAAGGAACTCAAAAGAAAGGAGTTCTTTGACCGGAAATGTTGCTCACTAAGACGCAAAGATCTTGATCGTCATTTTCAGGCTATGATCAAATTGTTTTATTTACTTGGTGCAGATTGGAATCTTAAGCCTATCTTCTTGGCATCTATCCCAAAAGAACTCAGCCAAGCAGCTGAAAAAACTCTCCAACAAAGGCAGAAAAGCGTAACAGAAGCTACACTTGGTGAAATCCAGCAAGCCGTTCACATCGCCATAGAAGAACTTTGTCTCCGAAGAGAAGCTTTCTTAAAGAAAACAGATACCTTGATAAGGCATGCTTCAAACCCGGTTTGAAGATTAAATGTCCCAAGGATTGTTCTGATCCTTCCTGCATAGGATGCAAAAAGAAAAGATATTTCAAACGCCTTTCCTTCAAAAAGACTTGCAAAGGAAAAGGTAAAAGTAAGTGAAAATTTTTGAGGAAAAACCATCATCGTTTCTCTAAGAAACGTAACAAAGACAGGTGTTATGTCTGCAACAAA
Source organism: Corymbia citriodora subsp. variegata (assembly GCA_014858505.1). Taxonomy (NCBI): domain Eukaryota; kingdom Viridiplantae; phylum Streptophyta; class Magnoliopsida; order Myrtales; family Myrtaceae; genus Corymbia; species Corymbia citriodora. The sequence continues at coordinate 4,973,252 of CM026416.1, forward strand.
AAAGGACATTTTGCAAAAAATTGTCCAAAGGCAAGCAAGCGAAGAAGCCATTTGATCGACAAAATTGCTAACAGCACCGGCATCCAGCTTGATGATTCGGATATTGAGTCTGTTTTCTCTTTAGACGACCAACCATCCGAAAATACCCTTTGCGCCATTCAGACATATAGCTCAGATTCAGATTCTGAGAACGATGTCTTCACATTCTTCCCTGATTCACCTGCAGAAATTGAACTCAATGAACCTGTCCATCACCCGTATATCCATGTCCACATCTTTCTGTCCAAATACCATAAACCAATTCCTTTGGTAGCACTCATCGATACTGGAGCAAGCTCTTCCATTCTGGACACAAAGATCCTTCCAGAAGAATTTTGGAAACCGTACACCAGGTATTTCAATTCTGCCTCTGGTGACACTTTTGCTACCAAGTATCGCAGTAAACCCATTACTATCCAGTTCTTTCCCCAGTGTTCCATAACCACCAAAGTTCTTGGTTCTCAGTCTCCAGATAAAGATATCATCATTGGGTGGGACATCTTGACCCAACTTCCCAAACTCAAAATTCTGTCCCATGGCCTTCGCTTCAAGAATCAATTTAAGGAATTTGTAGACATCAAACGATTCTATGCCCTTCAACCAACCATCCTGGATCCAATAATCCAGAATCTACTTTCTTCTTGTGCTGAAACACACTCCCAATTTTCCCAAACTTGTACCCAACCTTTGTGGAAAAACTCTTCTTTCTATGTCAAACTTCCTTTTAAACGGAATGAAGACATCAATCTCACAAAGGCTAGTCACTCTGGAATGAGCCCCAAACATCTCACGCTCGCGCAGCAAGAGTGCGCAGAACTACTGACATAGGGTCTCATTGAACCCTCTGACTCTCAATGTGCAAACTTGTGACAAGTATGCTATCCCACACACGGCCCTCTTGGCCTTCAATAGGGACTGCTTGTCAGTCACCAAGTTTCTTCTCAAACAGCGAACTTAGATGTCAGTAAACTCTAAAATATCGGAAATTCTGATGCACATGATCCCCTAAGGGCAAGTGCAGAGCATACTCCAGGATTTTTCTCAATTACAGTGTTTGTTCAGAACCATCGCTCTGAACTAGAAGATGATGAGAGTGTTTAGAAAATCATGTTGGAGGTAGAGTACACAACACACTTCTTATTTTACTCGATGGATCTTACAATGGAGACTCATTGCTCTTATATAGGCAAAGGAGGATACAAACGACAAGAGCAGGCATACTGGCCATGCTATGACATAATTGAGCAAACTTAGCCACTTAAGGGCTAGACACGTAGGGAGTCCTAAAGAAATCCTGTGACAGGCTATGAACAGTAGTTTTTCGCCTGTTGCTACAGTAAAAACAGACTGAATGAACAGTGAAAACAGACTGGGTGAACAGTGAACAATATGCTACAGTACCGGTGTACAGTGTTTTCAGGACGGCTTTTTTAAACGTCTCTTCCGTCTCTAGCATTGTAGTGGTCATAGTCTGAATCATCAGAGCTATGATGAGCCAACTGTTCTCTGTAGAAAGCCTTTTCTGCATCTGGACTGGAGCTTCCGTCTTTTTCTCTTTTGAAAGCTCGGATGAGGTTCTCGATTTCTTCTGCCGACAGATCTGGTGGACGAGATGAGCTAGCATCGAAAGTATTGGAGAAAGAGCCGGAATAAGGGGCGTAATTTGGGGTGTCTCCCCAAGGGTCCTGTGAGAGTGGCCCCCCCATGGATCATAGGGGGTGGAGGAATCTGGATTGTTCTGCCGAAAGGTATGAAGAGCCTCTTGGATCTGTGGTTTGGTGGAATCCCAAGTTTCAAGGTGGTCCCAAGAGGCAGGGACCTGTGCAGATAGCCATGCTTCTAGTGGGATGGTACGATTCTCTTGGCATAGGATCCTTTGGAGTTCACGAGATGCTGGTCTGCTTGTCGTAACTGAGTATGGAAGTGTTTGGTGAATTCGAGCAAATTCTTGAAAAACTTAGGGCCTGTAGCTTGATATTCCTGCAATAGAAGGTTTGTCAGAAATCCATCCACATGGATGGGACAATGTCCATGGTCGGTGGAATAGGACAATAGTGTGTCTTTCTGGTTCAGGCCTTCCTTGGCGATTTTGGATTTTGAAGAGTTCTCCTTAATATTGGAGTGGTTTGTACCACGCAAAAATCTCCAAGAGGTGCTTCTGATTATGAGGTTGAGCTTGGCCATCCTTGTGAATAACCTGCAAAATTTTATCAGTGGGAAATTCAATGGCTATAGTGTACAGGTTCAACATGTACCATAATAGCCATTTCAGTTTTTCTGGGAACTCTTCATCAGGAGACCATTTGAGTGGGTGAATGAATGGGTATTGCGGATGAAGTCCGTCTGGTTTAAGCATCAGACCACCATATTCACGGAAAATTCGGAGGTGATATTCCCACATTAATTCTGGAAGTCTTTCTTTCAGATTATTGTGGTGGATTGCCTCAGGAATATCAGGAGGGTATTTTAAACTGGGCCATCCTCCTGGAATTTTGTTTGTTTGGTATGTGTCCTGAAAAGGCTCTTTTTTGACATACATGTTGATGGTTTGTATTGGCTCCTTTGAACGGGATAAGAAATCAGCAAGGACATTCTTAGTTCCTGGAATGTGTTTGACTTCAAAGGAGTATTTAGAAAACCATTCAGCCCATCTTAGCAGTTGTGGATGGGGAACCTGCTTTTGTTTGAACTTAAGCATTTGAGGAAATGAGGACATATCCATTTCAACAAGAAAATGGTGTCCGATGAGATGGAATTCAAACTTCTTGATGCCATACTTTACTGCAAGTATTTCCTTAAAAGTGGAGTGATAATGGATTTCTGCTTGAGAGAATCGACCACTTTTGTAGGCACAAATATGCCTATTTCCATCAACGTCTTCGAAAAGAATAGCTGCCCAATACTTGTCGCTGGCATCAGTTTGAAGAATTCTTTTGCCAGTGGATGGAATTTTTAAAGGAGGGAGGTTCTGCAAGAGTTGTTTGAGTTGAGCAACAGCTTGAGTTTGTTTGGATCCCCATTGAGGAGGATCCTTCTTGAGCATTCGCTGGAGAGGTCTCAGATACTTGGAGATGTGTGGAACGAAGTCTCTCAGATAATTTACAATGCCAAGAAATTGCTGGACTTGTTTAGGATTGAGATCCTTTTCAGGAAATTTTTGGAGTTCATCAGCAATATGGGGTTCAGGGCAGTAGGTTCCATCTTTAAGACGCATGCCAAGGAATTCAATTTCCTTTTGGGCAATAATCATCTTTTTCTGAGAAAGCATGATGCCATGGTTTTTAACAATGTCAGCAAAATGTGTCAAAAGTTGACAATGGGACTGTTCATCATGGCTGAACAGAAGGATATCATCAATATAAATCTGGGAATTTGAAAGGATGGGTTCAAAGATTTTGCACATAGCTTTTCAGAACAGGGAGGGGACAGTTTTGAGACCAAAGGGGACAACTGTCCATTGAAAATGTTGGTTTGGGATACAGAATCCAGTTTTGGGTCTATTTGCTGGGTCAATACCCAGTTGCCAAAATCCTGCTTTAAGATCAAATTTTGAATAGATCTTTGCCTGGGCAAGACTTAGGAAAATGGAATTTCGATGAGGCAATGAGAATTTGTCATCTTGAAGGAACTCATTCAGAGGTTGGTAATTTATTACTAACCTCATTTTTCCACGGTTCTGCTTCAAACTATGTTACTTGTGACAAATTTATCCCAAATGTTTTGACAGAGGGGCATTTTCATCCTTTCCTATTTTTTTCCTATTTCTTTCTTTTTCTCTCGACCGAGGGACGCCGATGAGGTCGCCCTTGTCTGCGACGGAGTCGGGTGAGGCTCCGGCAGCCCTTGCCCGACGTCGACGAGGGTTGCCCAAAGGCGACCTCACCTGACTCTGTTATCGGCAAGGGTTGCCGGAGCCTCACCCGACTCCGTCGCCGGCGAGGGTGACCTCACCAGCGTCCCTCGGTCGAGAGAAAAAGAAAGAAAAAGGAAAAAAGAGAGAGGAAATGACGAAAATGCCCTTTAGTAAGAAAATTTGGGATAAATTTGTCACAAGTAGTATGATTTGGGTTCTTGATGGCACAAAAAAAGCCCAGGGTAAAATTGTCACAAATAACATAATTTAGGATTTTTGGTAACACAGAGAAAAGTTCAAGGTAAAATTGTCACATATAACATAATTTAGGATTTTTGGTGACATTTTCCCTAAAGTAACATAGTAAAACATGGTTTAAGTACATTCTCATCTGACAAGAACATATATGTCTTAGTATCAAAATAGAACAAATGGTGATTAATCACCAAATCTCGTATCATCATAAGTGAGAACAAACATCGTAATCTCATTCTCTAATAGTTACAACTTGCCCAATGGGCAGTGCACGCCGAGGTTAGGCTCCTTAATACTATCGCTATACAAAAGCATTAGAAACAAGTTGAACAGTCTCTAAATCTAAATTTAGAGTAGGAGAGGTTGAACATGTATATAAACTCTTTTGGGGAACTCCCTGATCTAAATTTAAATTGGGAGAGAAGAACTTCCAAATCTAGATCTACATCGGAAAATAAGAGCTTTATACCACTTCTAGTGCAACAAGAACTCACCATGTTCCTCCTTGATCCTATTTGACTTCTTGATTTGGAGGATCCGAAGCAATGTGTTGATTCCTTGATGGAAGCAGAAAGCTGTGGCCTAAAGCTCGACGAAGCTCGAGTGCTATGGTCAAGCTCCATGAAGCTAGAGCAGCCATGGCCACAAGCACCTCTCCATTTGACGTGCACCTCCTTTCCGTTTTCCTTTCAGCCATGGCCGCGAGTGCCTCCTTTCGATTTTCCTTAACAACTTCTTTTAATCTTTTTCCCCCCTAAAATGGCCGATGTGGTTGACAAGTTAACACCTCTCCTTTCCAATTTTTTTTTTTAAAAGGACAATAATCTTTTCCATTTGTCAAACGGAATTAAATTAGTAAAGAGAGACTTAATTGTATTAATTTGATAAATTTTAGAATTTGATTACAATTTTTAAATATTTTACAATTTAATTGCACAAAATTTACCCTTAAAAGAAGGATAAGTCGAAAAGATATTTAGTAGTTTCGAATAATCACGTTAACAAAATTGTTAACTCGGCATGCATTTTTTACCCATATCTAATAATAAGATGACACATGACTGATGAGTTGGAATAAAAAAGCAACATAACCTAATTCTCCCCTTCTTCTTCCTCTTCCATCCTTCATTCTCCTTCGTCCCAGAACACCATAGATCTCAGCCGACAGAAAAACTCAGGCAGTGCCGGTGCGGGATCTGCAACTCCAATGAAGCAAAGAAGCTTCCATTGTTGACATCGTTCGTCCATGGACGAGATTTGGAGCTCGCCGTCAAAACTCACGGCCATGGACAATCTAATAATGTCTTCGGATCTTTAGATGAGGCTCCTTGCGAGCCATGGACAAGCAAAAATTCTAACCGTGGATGATGGAGGACCACTTCCGACGTTGCTCGCGGTCGGCCCGAGCCTCCCTTTAGACTCTTTTTTTTTCTCCCAAGCTACAGATCTGGCATCGTGTCCCACGTCCGTGGTCGTCGTCACCTTCGTTGGCGTCTCCAGATCTGGCCATCCATGGCCGAACGTGTTTAGGCATCGTGTCGCTTGTCCATGGTCATCGTCGGCGTCGAGCAACGCCGGAAGGCGGGGATCGATTTGGAAGTTCGGCCAGATCTGGAGCCATGCCGCGAGAGACGATAGCTCGTTTAGTCATGGACGAGGGACGTCGGCGAAGATGTCGACGACCATGGCCATCGAAGGTCGTCGGCGTCGAGCAACGCCGGAAGGGGCGGCCCGATTTGGAAGTTCGGCCAGATCTGGAGCCAGGCCGCGAGCGGGACGGCTCATTCGGGCATGGACGAGGGATGCAGACGAAGATGACGAGGTTCATGGATGAGGGACACCGATGAAGATGACGATGGCCATGGCCATGGCCGTCAAAGGTCACCTTCTTGCTGCTGCTCCTCGAAGGATGGAGGAGGAAGAAGGGGACAATTTGGTCCTTTTACTCTTTCATTCCGACTTAGCAGCCAAATGTCACCTTATTATTGGACATGGGTAAAAAAACGCATACTCCGTTGACACCATTGAATATTTTCTCAAATAAATCATCTTATAAGGAGAGACCCTAACCAGTGTGATACTAATTAATTGTATTTCGAGAGTTAAAAACATGTCAATACATAGGAATTTTAATGACAAATTTTTCATGGGCCCTTATCTAACCAATATATACACGTCATTCAATAATCAGATATAGCATTTTCACTTTTTGAGTAAAAAAATAATTTCTCCATTGAAAATAAGTGCATCCATTAGTCTTCAAAATTGAGATTTTTCTCGTTAGACTATGTATAGCCTCTTTAGCTACTTATTAAAATAACCTATGTATAGTGCATCCTGCGTTAGTAATTGATGCGGCTATTTGAAATAATTGAATATTTTCTTGAACGAGTCATCTTATATAAAATGATCATAACCAGATGTGATGCTAATTAATTGTACTTCAAGAGTAAAAAACACGTCAATACATAGGAATTTTAATAACATATATTTCACGGACACTTATCCATCCATATACATGTTATTTAATATTCAGTATAGCATTTTCACTTTTCGAGTAAAAAAATAATTCCTATGTTGAAAGTGAGTGCATTCATTGGTCTTCAAAACTAAGATTTTTTTCATCAGGTCACGTACAATCTCTTTAGCACTCATTAACGTAACTTACATATAGTGCATGCCGCATCAGCAATTGACGTGGCTATTTGAAATCATTGAATATTTTCTCGGATAGGTCATCTTATTTGGAAGGATCATAACCAAATGCAGTGCTAGTTAATTGTACTTCGAGAGTAAAAAACACGTTAATACATAGGAATTTTAATAACAAATATTTCATGGGCACTTATCTAATGAATATATACATGTCATTTAATAGTCGGTATAGCATTATTACTTTTCAAGTAAAAAAATGATTTCTCTATTGAAAGTGAGTGCATTCATCGGTCTTCAAAATTGAGATTTTTCTCATTAGGCTATGTACAGCCTCTTTAGCTACTCATTAACATAACTTACATATAGTGCATGCCACGTTAGCAATTGACGTGGCTATTTAAAATCATTGAATATTTTCTCAGACAAGTCATCTTATTTGGAAGGATCATAACTAGATGTGGTGCTGATAAATTGTATTTTCAGAGTCAAAAACATGTCAATACATAGGAATTTTAATAACAAATATTTCACGAACACTTATCAATGAATATATACAGGTCATTTAATAGTAAGTATAGCATTTTCACTTTTCGAGTAAAAAAATAATTTCTCTGCTGAGAGTGACTGCATTCATCGGTCTTCAAAACCAAGAATTTTCTCATTAGGCTATGTACAGCCTCTTTAGCTATTCATTGACATAACCTATGTATAGTGCAATATACTCATGCCCATTACTTGTTTTTGTGTATTACCAAAAAAGTGTTACCTATTACAATTAAGCTAATTCAGTTTTAAACTTTTTATTGTTGATTAAGTCTTTAACATTTTGCATTTGTACTAATTTAGTCTATTTGGCTAAATTTGACTGGTTGTTATTGACGTAGATAATTTTTAATATTATTTAATATTTTTCAAATTTTACTTATTTTTCATTTTCCTTTTTTTTTTCCTTTTTCTTTATTTTTTTCCTCATCCTTCTTCCTTGGCTAGTTGTTGAACCTCGATTGGGTGAGGGCAAACTAGCTAGGGGAGTTGTTGTGGTCTAACGAGGTTGACTGCACCTAGGCAAGGGCTTGCCTTGCTAGTGGCTAGGTGAGCTCGCTCTTGTCAAATTCGGTGAGGCAAGCCTTGCTCGTGGCTAGTGAGGTCACCTCAGTTTGATGATTGGCTAGAGGAAGGAGGAAGAGGAAAAAAAATAGAGGGAAAGAAAATATAAAAGAAAAAAATAATTAAAAATTGTCCACATTAGCATCAACTATGTCACATAATCACTGATTGTGTCACGTCAACGCTGATTATGCCACGTCAACACCGGTTGTGTGACGTTAGCATTGGTATGCTAAATTTGGTCATATAGACTAAATTTGCATAAATGCAAGAGGTTTAGGACTCAATTGATAAAAAAATAAGTTTATGATTGAATTGAGACAATTGCAATAGGTTTATAACTTTTTTGGTAATTTTATTGTGTTTTTTGATTCGTGAAGTAAATTAATGATAGAAAGTTTAAAAATGAAATATATAGTCATTTTACGATACTTGAGTATAGTAGTAGGGGTGAATGGTTTTGAATTCCGTACAGGTTCATTTTGGAACTTGGAACCTATTTATTGGAATATGTTATTCACCTTTTTGAAATTTGGAATCTATTTTGCATATCTTGTAACATGAAATCTTTCCTACATACTCTTTACCTTGTCATAGGTTTCAAGATCTACTCAGGATTTACATGTATTATTAATTACACGATTGCATAGAATTATTACTTTTAATGGTCACAATTTGCTACTATTATTCATTAACCATAACTTATATTTAGATAAATGAAGAATATAAAATATCAACAAAGTAAAATTTCTTTTACTTATTATCTAACGTCATGAAATACCTCAAGGTTGTAGAAATATAAACAAAAAAAATATAAAAGCTTATTTCAGATTCCAAGTCCTAAATTTCAGGTTTTAAGTCTAGGTTCCACAAATTTAGAACTTGGAACTTGTCAAAAGAGGTTCTCCAATCTTTGAAACTTGAAACTTACTTTACATACCCTGAAATCTATCGGTCCGTTTCTCAAGTTTCAAATTTTACCTTAGAACTATGTTCACCTCTACAGAGTAGGAACGACAACAAAATAGCTATATCCTAATTTTGATTTGCATGATAAATTTGGTTATTTTTCAATGGATTGGTTATCCACATGTATTAAAAATGCTAGAAAAATTACACAGAACTCCAGTGAACTTTGGAAATTGTCTACATTCGGTCTCCAACTCTCAACTGTCATATGATACCATACTAACCTTTCGTAAACTCTATTTTTTTCGTTGGTATGGGCAATGCGTGTGGTTTTCAAGATGTACAACTATATTTTCATATTATTTTATGTAGGAAATCTTTCTTTTACCTTAATTACCGTAAATAAATGAAAACAAATGTGGAAAATTGAGAGAAAACTAAATTAAAAGGAGATAATAAATCAACTAAAATGCTAAAAATATCAGCACGAACATTAATAACAGTAAAAGGATTTTTCCTTCTTTTTATTTTTTCTTCGATTACAATTACCTTTTTTTTAATCTAAAATTATTAATCATTTTACAATTCTAATAAAGAAAATTTTCACTTTGGCATTGGTGCTCGCGGCTATCCGTGGAGATCTTCTTTTAAGATCGAGGTTGATTTTGTGTAACGGTCAAAATTTCAAGAGGGAATGTACATCATCTTGAAAGTTTCGTGAGTTTAGTGTGATTTCTTCGAGCTATAATTTTGTTTTGAGAAAATGATCTAATAGTTTTTAACTTTAGTAATTCATGAAATATTAGTAAATGTTCGAAGATTATATCAAAATATTTAATATTATTTTTAAAATTTAAGGAATTTGCTAAGGTAGAAAAATATTCAAGGGATACATATTATTTCTAGCATGTATTTTTTCACTCACATCCACTCGCAAGTTGACATATGTCCAAAATATCATATCAACAATTGATACAGAATTAATTAAAAAATTAAATATCTGTAATTTATTTCTCTATTTTTTCTCCTCATTCATCCACAGCTAGCTTTCTCTGTTCTTCCTCATCCATCCAGAGCCCTTTGACCTGCATGCTTCCCCACCGTCACCATTGGCGAAGTCATGAGCGCCACGTCCTATGCGTCCAGGTTCAGCCACCCCTTTCACCATCACTTGGGGTTGTCTACTCATCGCCCTTTTGGATCTACCTCACCCATGGCCGCAAGCTTTGTTGGTCCATGATTCACTAGTCCAAAATGCATTTGCGCCTCCACATCTAGCTTGCAAACTTCCATATTTGGAGCTAGCGATGATGGCTCTTCCATGGCTGTGAGTGACGATGATGAGGATGGGTGTGGTTTGTTTTGGATGATCGACACCGACGATGATCATGGATGAACAAATCTCACTAGGCAACGAAGCAAATAAGCTATGTTTATGGGCAACAATGCCAATCTTCCTCAGCTGAATATCTATCTAACTAAATTTATTTATTTATTAATTTAACTTCACATGAGTGGATCTAGCTTGCAAACTTCCATATATGAAGCTAGCGACAATGGCTCCTCCATGGCTATGAGTGACGATGATGAGGATAGGTGTGGTTCGTTTTGGATGATCGACACTGACTATGACCATGGATGAACAAATCTTACTAGGCAACGAAGCAAATAAGCTATGTTTATGGGCAACAATGCCAATCTTCCTCAGCTGAATATCTATCTAACTAAATTTATTTATTTATTAATTTAACTTCACATGAGTGGACACGTGTTAATTTCTAAGTGGACGAGACAAGAATGCTTAGTACAAAATAGACATAAGTATATTGAAAGTGCTAAAACTTGTCAACAAAATTCAATTTATTTACAAAGCTTTTAAAAAGTGTGATTAAGTTCTAAAATTTATCGCGATAGTGTAATTGAGTTGTCAAATTGATTAAATTAAATCTTTCGTTTGATAGCACTTTTTAAAAGTATTAGAATTTAATTGCATTTTCGTGACAAATTTTAAGATTTAATCGCACTTTTTGAAGATTTTATGAATCGATTGTATTTTTATGATAAATTTTAAGATTTAATTACATATTTTGAAAATTCTAAAATTCAATTATATCTCTATAATAAATTTTAAGATTTTTAATATAATCATTTTTATAAAATATTTAAGTTTAAACGGTCGATAATCTAAAAAAGCTACTTTCGGACCATTCAAGGAATATGTCCTCGTGATATAATGATTCATGTCGTTGACCGTAATAAGATCTTGACAAGACAACGAATATCGGTAAAAGGTGATAGACCGTCTTGTAGTTTTGCCTAAAATCTGGCAGGCTTTTCATAGGCTTGGCCACAAAATCTCAAAGGAGGTGAATGGGTAATCTCTTTACTAGATTGGCAAGACACCAAAGCAGGAGGCGCCGCGTGTGAAGCTGTTGGTACATCTGAGGCGATTAAAAGACGAAAGCGCACGCTTCCATCTGACGTGCCAACTCTCTGGTCTTCTTCTTCTTCTGCTCGTTCTTGGGAAGTCGGACAGTCAGTCACCGGAGATCGATCATGGCTCGCCGCCGCCGTCACCAACGTCATGGCCACCGTCGCCGGAGAGAAGACGAAGGTGCCGAGCGGGAGGTGACTCCTGCTGCTCCGCTAAGCCGTCCTCATTTCTTCAAGATCGTACTCTCTCACATGCTGGAATCTGGAAAGCTTGTAAGTTCATGCTGGAATCTGGAAAGCTTGTAAGTTCGTCCACGCTTCAGAGTTCGCTCCATATCCTTCAGCTATCTTGCGTTTCTTTCGTTCTGCTAGCATCTTGTTGGACATCTCTCGACTGGTGATGTTCATTAAGCACGTCCGCTATTCTTTCCGGCCTCTGCTTTTCTTTTAGCGTTCTTGAGTTTGGCTTCGTGTAAGCGCAAATGGGTTTACCGTAAGCTTTCGTTACAGGGAATCCCGAAAAGCTTCTTGAGAAGATATGGGGAGTATCTCTCGGGTTTGGTGCTTCTCAAGGTGGCAGGCGGTTTAACCTGGCCTGTGAAACTAGAGAAGAGTGACGACGACGTGGTTTGGTTGTGGAAAGGGTGGCGAAAATTCACGGAGCATTACTCGATCTGTCATGGTCACCTCCTAGTCTTCAAATATGAAGGGGACTCGGTTTTCCGTGTGATAATATTCGACAAGAGTGCTTCGGAGATTGATTATCCCTCGAGCATCAAAAGTTATGGAGCGAGTCCTAAGGGCGAATGCCTCACTCGAAAAGAGGAAGATGTCATGGATATCGAAGAATCAGAGGGGTTAGCGCCTCGTTCTCGGCCAAGTTCAGGCGGCTCGTCACGAGAATTTGGAGGTGTGACTTGTGATTTTCCATCATGTTCCGTTTTGGCATAGCTCTCTTTCCTCAGTTCTGTTCGAGTTTAATTTCTTCGAAGTTTTTAATAAGCTTTCTTCACGTGTTGATCGATAAAGTATGTGGACAATGTAGTTTATTTAGTTACTTCTAATGTGAAGTGCATGAAGTTATTTTTACTTTAAAAATAGATCCCATTGCTTTTCAATCCATGCAAATGTCATGATAAGTAAATTGATAAAATCTAGTGCAGTTGTCAATTTTTAGTGTATAGGAAATCAAACGGTTTGGATGCTGAGTGAGTCATCTTGAGCTGGTTTTGCGTGGTTCTACAGGTCCAAGTTCTCTCACTGCTCTTGAATTAGCCAGCAAATTCGAATCGGACCATCCATTTTTTAAAGTGGTGATGCGACCTTCTTATATTCAGAAATATTTGGTAAGATCCCAAGCTCTATTCATCGATGGCATACATTGAGTTCAAACTTGATCGCTGTCTATATTTTGTCTTATGTTCTCAAAGTTGATTTAGTTTGTGTAGGAAACCACATGACATGTTATTCTCCTTGAAGTGTTCATGGTATGAGTCAAATTATGAATGGTATCTGTATCTAGTCTTTGTCCAGGAGCATATATTTTGACATTTAGATGTGAAATTGCAGGCTAAGTGGTTATAATTGATAACTGCTACTGACAATTAAAATTAATTGATTAGCACTCCTGAAACTAATAATTTTTATCATATATCCACATCTGGTGAATGTTTTTCTTGTGAGTGTATCCTTGTTCTATCACCTTCTTAATCATATTTTGATTGTTCAAACATGCACTGGGCAGTGCGTTCCTTGTGAATTCTTCAGGAAACATGTTCAAAAGAGCAAGCAAGTTGTGACTCTTAGGTACTTAGACAGATTGTGGCAAGTGAAAATGAAAAGCTATGAACACAGACGAATGGCATTTCTCTCTACTGGTTGGTCCTCATTCGTCAGAGAAACTGGTCTTCGTCTAAGAGATGTCTGCGTGTTCGAGCTCATTGATAGGGATGACATTATGTTCAGAATCTCCATTTTCAACAATGATGGTAAGGACCTGATTTATATTGATCGAGATGGACACTAGAATTGTCACTTTGAGCCGTCTAAATCACATAGGAATTCAGTATTCCTAATGACAACTCCGTTGTTCAGTTTAGTACTGCTGAATCCGTAAAAAGTGCACTTTTGGCTGCTTTTTCTTCCTTAGTTATGAGCCTTTTAAGAGATGAATTTTCCATATGGCGTGTGAAATTCATAGTAATTAACTGCATGGTGCTGTTGCTGATCGCGCTACATCTAATCTAAATTTGGAGTTGTCTGTCACTTGTTGCTTTATAAGTTATGTTTCTGCTGACATTCTTGCTATTCTTAATCTGTTTTCAAATCCTAAAAAATCTTTAAAGAAGCTGTGTCTTTCTTGATGAATGAGATAATGATTTGGGAGGTGCTAAATCTACTTGGTCACATCTTCTAGGAAGATGACCAAAACGATCATCTATATTGATATGTGATCCTCGTTAAATCCTTCCATTGTGAATTCGTGAAAGCTCAGACTGGCACTCATGAGATTTCTCCTCTTTGTAGTACAGGTCGGATTGAAATCAAACAGTCTCGATGCCGAGAGAGCTCTTTGGAGCCAGATTTTCATGGTTCTCCATGTCTGAGCCCTGTCACTGCTCATGAAAAAGCTAGTGCATTTGAATCGGACCATCCCTTTTTCAAAGTGGTGATGCATCCTTCTTATGTTCAGAATTATTTGGTAAGATCACGAGCTCTGTTCATCAGTGGTGTACATTGAGTTCAAATGTGATTGCAGTTCGTATTTTGTCTTGTATTCTAGTGTTTACCAAGTTGATTTAGTTTGTGCGGGAACCGCATGACGTGTTATTCTTCTTGAAGTGTTCGTGGTATGAGTCCAATTCATATATGAATCGTATCTATGCTTGTCTCAAAATTGATGGCTTTGGTTATGTCCAGGAGCATATATTCTGACATTTAGATGTGAAATTGCAGGTTAAGTGGTTATGATTGTTAATCCATTGGCAAGTGAAAACGGTTGATTAAAACTCCTGAAGCTAGCGCAGTTTATCATAAATCCACATCATGTTTCTCTCTCGAGTGTATCCTTATTCTATTACCTTTCTGAATCATTTATTGGTTGTTCCAACACCTACTGGGCAGGGCATTCCTTGTGAATTCTTCAGGAAACATGTTCAAAAGAACAAGCAAGCTGCGACTCTTAGGTACTCAGACAGCTCGTGGCAAGTGAAGCTAAGGATTTTTGAACACAGAGGAATGGCATTTCTCTCTAACGGCTGGTCCTCATTTGTGAGAGAATCTGGTCTTCGTTTAAGAGATGTCTGCGTATTTGAGCTTATTGATAGGGATGACATTGTGTTCAGAGTCTACATTTTCAACAGTGATGGTAAGGACCCGATTTATATTGATTGAGATGGACACTAGAAGTGTCACTTTGAGCTGTCTAAATCACCTAAGAATCCAGTATTCCTAATGACAACTCCTTTGTTCAGTTCAATACTGCAGAATCCATGAAAAGTGCACATTTTCTGTTTTTCCTTTTTACTAATGAGCCTTCCAAGATGATTAATTTTTGTGTGTTTATCAATTCAAATGCAAAGTCACTGTCATTGATGGCGCCATATTCATATCTAATCGAGGTTTCAGGCACTTCTTTTATAAGTTTTGTTTCTGCTGACATTCTTTCTATTCTTAATCTGTTTTCAAATACTAATAGAATCATTTAAGAAGCTTTGTCTTTGTTGATTTATGAGATAATGATTTGGGAGTTGCGACATCTACTTGGCTATATCTTCCGGGAAGAGCATGAAAATGATCATGCATATTGATTTGCGATCCATGTTAAATCCTTCCACTGTGAATTCGTGAAAAGTTCATTCTGCTTATGAGAAGTCTATACTTTGTAGTGCAGGTCGGATTGAAATTGAACAGTCTCAACACCGAGAGAGCTCTTCCAAGCCAGCTTTTCACTTTTCACCATGTCTGAGCCCGGTCTCTGCTTATGAAAGAGCTAGTGGATTTAAATCGGACCATCCCTTTTTCAAAGTGGTGATGCGGCCTTCTTATGTTCAGAAACATTTGGTAAGATCCCGTGCTCCAGTCGTCGTTGGCATACATTGAAGTCAAACATGATTGCAGTTTGTAGTTTGTCTTACATTCTAGTGTTTACCAAGTTGATTTAGTTTGTGTGGGAAACCACTTGTTAGTCAAACTCAAATATGAACCGTATCTATATTTGTCTCATAATTGATGGCTTCAGTTATGTCCAGGAGCATATATTTCGGCGTTTAGATGCAAAATTGCAGGTTAAGTGGTTATGATTGGTAACTTCCATTGGCAATAAGAAACTAGCAATTTTACTCCTAAAACTAGCAATTTTATCATAAATCCACATATCGTGCGTGTATCCTTATTCTATCACCTTTTTAATCGTGTATTGGTTGCTAAACACCTACTGGGCAGGCCATTCCTAATGGATTCTTAAGGAAACATGTTCGAAAGAACAGGCGAGTTGTGACTCTTAAGTACTTAGGCAGATCATGGCAAGTGAAGTTGAGGAGGTATGATCACAGAGGAATGGCATTTCTCGCCATGGGTTGGCCCTCGTTCTCAAGAGAAACAGGTCTTTGTCTAAGAGATGTCTGTGTGTTCGAGCTCATTGATAGGGATGATGTCGTGTTCAGAGTCTCCATTTTCAGCCATGATGGTAAGGACCTGATTTATGTTGATCGTGATGACCGCAAAGAGTGTCACTTTGAGCCGTTTATATCACCCAGGAATTCAGTATTCCTAGTTACAACTCTTTTGTTCAGTTCAGTACTGCTGAATCCATAAACTTTTGTTCACTGTTTTTTTCTTTCTTAATTATGAGCCTTCCGATGAATTTTGTTGTATGGTTTGTGAAGTTCATGGTAATTCAAATGCACAGTCGCTGTCGCTGATGGCAACATATGTTCTGCTGATGCTATTTCTAATCTTAAACTGTTTTCAAATCCTAGAAAACCATTTAAGGAGCTGTCTGTTTGTTGATTGATGAGATAATGATTTTGGATGTGCAAAGTCTACTTGGAAGAGCATGAAAGCGATGTGATCCATGTTGAATCCTTTCATTGTCCGTCCATGAAAATTTCATACTGGTGCTTATGAGAATTCTTGTCCTTCTGGTGCAGGTCGGGTCGGAATTGAACAGTCTCAATGCCGAGAGATCTCTTCGGAGCCAGCTTTTCATGCTTCTCCATGTCCGAGTCCTGTCGCTGCTCATGAGAAAGCTAGCAAATTTGAATCGGAGTATCCGTTTTTCCATGTCGTGATACTGCCAAGTCACATTCACAGAAAATTGGTAAGCCGGAGCTGTCTTCTGTGCTTCGCTCAAGAATTTGCACGCTTATATAATGCTCGTTTTCTATCATCCCTTGGTTGATCATCATAATTACAATGTGAGCAGAACATTCCCTGGAAGTTCATAGAGACATACGTTCGAGGAGACCGGCGAATGGTGACTCTTGTTAATTCCGGAAGATCGTGGGAGGTGAAGCTCTACTGCAATCGGCGCTATCGCATTGCATTCTTGGCAGCCGGCTGGCCCGCATTCGCAAGAGAAGCTCGCTTGTGTGGAGGAGATGCCTGCGTGTTCGAGCTCGTCGATAGGGACAACATCGTGTTCAGTGTCTCCATTGTCAGTCGTGTGAATAAAGAAGTGATCTGCATTGATTGAGATGAACCAACGTAAGTGTCAGTGCCAAGAGGAACTCGAGAAACTAATTTGCCAACGTGATTAATCAATGAAGAGCTCGCTCGCTCGTGTTTGCTTTAGAAAGTAATTTGCCAAACTATTTTTTCACTCACATCCAATCATAAGTCGGCATGTGTCTGCAAAACCACGTCAGCAGTTGACGTGGAATTTGTTAAAAAGAATTAAACATCCGTCTTTTGTTTTTCTTTCTAATTTTTCTCTTCCTCCTCATTCATCCACGGTAGCTTTCTCTCTTCTTCCTCCTTTATCTGGAGCCCTCTGATTCCACCCTCCGTGCTGAAGAAAATAAGAGGACTTAAGAAAATAATGATTCAAATGTAAATTTTCCAAGAGAAGAATGTACTTAACCGAAAGCCATGATGCATTACTTTAAGCTCCTACAACACATACTGCTATTTATATTAGAAGATAATCAAATGAGTTGTGTGAAAAAATATTGAGAGGCAATCAAATTTGAAAACTTATTGGAAATTTTCATTTCAAAAACTATTGAAGATATTCTATTGGAGATTTTCCTTTTAACTCGGTGATTTTTCACTTGCTGATAACTTCTCTTCTTCTGCATCTTCCGATGGTTGACCAATATTATCAACCTTATCAACCTCCCTCAAACTGGGATCAGGTGGTCCTAGTTTATATCGTAACCTGCAATGACCAAAGCGTGGTAAAGCTATACGTAAGCAATTTGATAAATAGCGGGAACATAGCGGACTTCAAGTGACTTGATAGCGACTTTCTCTCGAACAAAATGAAAATTGATCTCCATGTGCTTTGTCCTTGCACGAAGGACTAGATTCGTTGCCAATGAAATGGCCGAGCGGTTATCATTGTAAAGCAGAGTTGGACCCGTGAGCGGAATACCCAAATCACTTAATATGGAAGAAACCCATGTAAGATTGGCCATGACAAAAGCGAAGGTCCTATATTCAGCCTCTGTCGATGACCTTGACTCTGTCGCCTACTGTTTTTTAGACCGTGAAATGATATTCGATCCCAAGAAAGTACAAACCCCGATTGTTGACCTTCAAGTTTCAGAACAGCTATCTCAATCAAAGTTCGCATACCTATATAAATTCATTGTGCTATTAGAGTGAAGATAAAGCCCAAATTGCAAAGTTCCTTCACATACCGCGGCAGCTATTGTAAAAGTTTGAAATTGCCATTCGTAAAAGAATGCATTTTCTGACAGATTTTGATTTATTGAATGAGAGATGTTCGGTCTTTTGATCGTTAGTTATTGTAATCCACTTACAAGACTTTGAAAGAAAGAAGTGAGGATCATGAAAAAGGTTCCATGTCATGTATCTTTGGATGAATTTTAATAAGCAATGGGGTTTTGATCGGCTTACTATCTTAATATTATTAACCTTATCACGTGCTTCCCCATTGTCCCCACTGGTAGAGTCATGAGCGCCATGTCCTAGGCATTCGGGTCGAGCCACCCCTTTTGTCATCGCTTGGGGTCGTCTTGCTCGTTACCCATCTAGATCTAGCCTTGCTCATGGCTACAAGCTTTGTTGGTCCATGGCTTACTGGTCCATATATGGAGTCGCGTCTCCACATCTAGCTTGCAAACTTCCATATCTGGAGCTGGTGCCGATGGCTCCTCTATGGCTATGAGTGACGACGATAAGGATGGGCTCACTCGTCTTGGATGATTGACGCTAACATGAACATGGATGAACAAATCTCACTAGAAAACAAAGTAGAGAAGTCATCTCCATGGGCAATGAGGCAGAGCTTCCATGGCTCTTTATCTCTCTAAACAAAATTTATTGTTTTAATGTAACGTTGCATGAGCTGACATGTCAATTTCTAAGTGGACGTGACAAAAAAATGCCTACTATGAAATCTTTTCTTGCCTAAATGGTTATCAATATGTCAAGTTTGAACAATAAAGAAAAAAAGTTACACCTAATTAATTCAAATAAGATATTCGTCTTAAATCAGAATAAAATAATCTACCACATCATATATAGACAATGATATATTATATTTTTTTACTCTTTTTAAATTAGATGAATATAAATCATATCGACTCATATTTTTAAAAACCCAACTTAGTATATAATAACTTTGTCGTGTGATCAAACGAAAGTGTTACATTAGACATTTACTTGTAGTTCAAAATTTCACATTATATAATTTAGAAGTTGAGAAATATGGAGCAAACGTTGATAGATCATTCTTGTAATTTTGCTTAAAATCTTTTAGGCTTGAGCAGGCTCGGTCACAAAATCTTAAAAGAGATGAACGTGCAATCTCTAGACAAGATAGGAAAGACACCAACGCAGAAGATGCCACGTGTAACGCCGTCGCTACGTCTGAAACAAATTAAAAGACGAAAGCGCACGCTTCCATCTGACGCGCCAACTCTCTGGTCTTTCTTCTTCTTCTCGTTCTTGGGAAGTCGGACAGTCAGAGTTACTGGAGATCAGTCATGGCTCGCCGCCGCCGTCACCATCGTCGTGGCCACCGTCGCCGGACAGAAGACGAAGGTGCCGAGCAGCAGGAGGTTGCTCCCGCCATTCCGCCCAGCCGTCCTCATTTCTTCAAGATCATACTCTCTCACACCCTTGAATCTGGAAAGCTGGTAAGTTCGACCACCCTCCACAGTTCGCTCCATATCCCACCCTTGAATCTTCGTGACATTTTCGATTTTGCCTCCACCGTCTTGCGTCTCTTTCGTTCTGCTTGGCGTCTTGTTTGGAAATCTCTCGGTCTGTCTACTTGTGCTGTTCATCAAGCACGTCTGCTATTCTTTCCGCCCCTGTTTTTCTTTTGGCGTTCTTGAGTTAAGGCTTCGTGTAAGCGCAATGGGTTTATCATAAGCTTTCATCACAGGGAATCCCTAAAAGCTTCTTGAGAAGATATGGAAAGGATCTCTCAGGTTTGGTGCTTCTCAAGGTTGCAGGCGGTTTAACCTGGCCTGTGAAACTAGAGAAGGGTGACAACGACGTGGTTTGGTTGTGGAAAGGGTGGCGAAAATTCATGGACCATTACTCGATCGGTCATGGTCACCTCCTAGTCTTCAAATATGAAGGGGACTCCGTTTTCCGTGTGATAATATTCGACAAGAGTGCTTCAGAGATTGATTATCCCTCGAGCATTGGAAGTTATGGAGCGAGCCCTGAGGGCGAATGCCTCTCTCGAAAAGAGGAAAATGTCGTGGAAATCGAAGATTCAGAGGGGTTCGCGCCTCGTTCTCGGCCAAGTTCAAATGGCTCGTCACGAGAATTTGGAGGTGTGACTTGCGATTTTCCATCATGTTCCGTTTTGGCATAACTCTCTTTCTTCAGTTCTTTTCAAGTTTAATCTCGTCAAAGCTTTTTAGTAAGCTTTCTTCATGTGTTGATCGATAAAGTACGTGGACAATGTAGTTAATTTAATTACTCCTGATGTGAAGGTGATGACAAATTTACCGCATCAAGTTATTTTTACTTTAAAAATAGATTAGATTACTTTTCAATCTATGTAAATGTCATAATAAGTAAATTGATAAAATCTAGTGCAGTTGTCATCTTTTAGTGCAGACGAAATCGAACAGTTTGGATGCTGAGTAACTCATCTTGAGCTGGTTTTACGTGGTTCTACGGGTCCAAGTTCTCTCACTGCTCTTGAATTAGCCAGCAAATGACAACTCCTTTGTTCAGTTCAGTGCCGATGAATCCATAAAAAGTGCACAATATTTTCTGTTTTTTCATTTTAGTAATGAGCCTTCCAAGATGATGAACTTTTGTGTATGTTTAGTAATTCAAATGCACAGTCACTGTCATCAGTAGCGTCATAGTCATATCTAATTGGGAGGTTTCAGGCACTTGTTTTATGCGTTTTCTTTCTGCTGACGTTCTTTCTATTCTTGATCTTTTTTCAAATACTAAAAGAATCATTTAAGGAGCTTTCTCTTTGATGATTGATGAGATAATGATTGGGGAGGTGGTGCGACATGTACTTGGTTATATCTTCTGGGAAGAGCACGAAAATGATCATGCATATTGATTAGCGATCCATGTTAAATCCTTACATTTTGAATTCGTGAAAAGTTCATACTGCTCATGGGAGTCATTACTTTGTAGTGCAGGTTGGATCAAAATCGAACAGTCTCAACACAGAGAGAGCTCTTCCATGCAAGCTTTTCACTTTTTTCCATGTCTGAGCCCAGTCTCTGCTTATGAAAAAGCTAGGGGATTTGAATCGGACCATCCATTTTTTAAAATGGTGATGCAGCCTTATCATGTTCAGAAATATTTGGTAAGGTCCCAATCTCTATTCATCGGTGGCATACATTAAATTCAAATGCGATTGCAGTTTGTATTTTGTCTTATATTCTAGTGTTTACCAAGCTGAATTAGTTTGTGTATAAAACCACGACTTGTTATTCTCTTTGAAGTGTTCATGGTTTGAGTCAAATTCAAATATGAATCGTATCTATACTTGTCTCACAATTGATGGCTTCAGTTATGTCCAGGAGCATATATTTTGGAGTTTAGATGCGAAATTGCTGGTTAAGTGGTTATGATTGATAACTTCCATTGGCAAGTAAAAATGGTCGATTAGAACTCCTAAAACTAGCAAATTCCATCATAAATCCACATGTCATGCGTGTTTCTCTCATGAGTGTATCCTTATTCTATCATATTTCCTAATCATATTTTGGCTGTTAAACACCTCCTGGGCAGAGCATTCCCTGTGAATTCTTCAGGAAACATCTTCAAAAGAACAAGCAAAAGCAAGTTGCGACTCTTAGGTACTTAGGAAGTTCGTGGCAAGTGAAGTTGTGGAGCTCTGATCACAGAGGAACGGCATGTCTCTCTATCGGTTGGCCCTCATTCATAAGAGAAACTGGCCTTCGTGTAAGAGATGTCTGCGTTTTTGAGCTCATTGATAGGGATGATGTCGTGTTCAGAGTCTCCATTTTCAGCAGTGATGGTAAGGACATGATTTATTTTGATTGGGATGAACACTAAGATTGTTGCTTTGAGCACATTTATATCACCTAGGAATTTAGTATTCCTAATAATGACTTTTGTTCAATGTACATTGTTTTTTTCTTGTTTTTTCTTCCTTAATTACGAGCCTTCCAAGATGATGAATTTTTCTGTATGGTTTGTGAAGTTCAGAGAAATTCATATGCATGGTCGATGTTGCTGATGGCGTCACGTTCAAATCTAAATTTGTAGGTGTCTGTTGTTGCTTTATAAGTTATGTTTCTGCTGATGTTCTTCCTATTCTTAATCTGTTCTCGAATCCTAGAAAACCTTTTAAGAAGCTGTCTGTTTGTTGATTGATGAGATAATGATTCGGGAGGTGCGAAATCTACTTGGTTATATCTTCTGGGAAGAGCATGAAAATGATCATGCATATTGATTAGCGATCCATGTTAAATCCTTCCATTGTGAATTCATGAAATGTTCATACTGCTTATGAGAGTCATTACTTTGTAGTGCAGGTCGGATCGAAATCGAACAGTCTCAAGATCGAGAGAGCTCTTCCGCGCCAGCTTTTCACTTTTCTCCATGTCTGAGCCTGGTCTCTGCTTATGAAAAAGCTAGGGGATTTGAATCGGACCATCCATTTTTTAAAATGGTGATGCAGCCTTCTCATGTTCGGAAATATTTGGTAAGGCCCCAAGCTCTATTTGTCAGTGGCATACATCAAATTCAAATGCGATTGCAGTTTGTATTTTGTCTTATATTCTAGTGTTTACCAAGCTGATTTAGTTTGTGTGTAAAACCACATGACTTGTTATTCTCCTTGAAGTGTTCATGGTTTAAGTCAAATTCAAATATGAATCATATTTATACTTGTCTCACAATTGATGGCTTCAGTTATGTCCAGGAGCATATATTTTGGAGTTTAGATGTGAAATTGCAGGTTAAGTGGTTATGGTTGATAACTTCCATTGGCAAGTAAAAACGGTGATTAGAGCTCCTAAAACTCGCAAATTCTATCATAAATCCACATCTTGTGTGTGTTTCTCTCATGAGTGTATCCTTATTCTATCACATTTCCTAATCATATTTTGGTTGTTAAACACCTCCTGGGCAGAGCATTCCCTGTGAGTTCTTCAGGAAACATCTTCAAAAGAACAAGCAAAAGGAAGTTGCGACTCTTAGGCACTTAGGCAGTTCGTGGCAAGTGAAGTTGTGGAGCTCTGATCACAGAGGAATGGCATGTCTCTCTATCGGTTGGCCCTCATTTGCAAGAGAAACTGGTCTTCGTGTAAGAGATGTCTGCGTTTTTGAGCTCATTGATAGGGATGATGTTGTGTTCAGAGTCTCCATTTTCAGTAGTGATGGTAAGGACATGATTTATGTTGATTGAGATGAACACTAGGAGTGTCGCTTTGAGCACATTTATATCACCTAGGAATTTAGTATTCCTAATAACGACTTTTTTGTTCAATGTGCACTTTTTTTTTTCCTGTTTTTTCTTCCTTAAGTATGAGCCTTCCAAGATGATGAATTTTTCTGTATGGTTTGTGAAGTTTGGAGAAATTCATGTGCATGGTCGATGTTGCTGATGGCGCCACATTCAAATCTAAATTTGTAGGTGTCCGTTGTTGCTTTATAAGTTATGTTTCTGCTGATGTTCTTCCTATTCTTAATCTGTTTTCAAATCCTAGAAAACCTTTTAAGAAGCTGACTGTTTGTTGATTGATGAGACAATGATTCGGGAGGTGCGAAATCTACTTGGTTATATCTTCTGGGATGAGCATGAAAGCGATCCATGTCGAATCCTTCCATTGTCCGTGTGTGAAAATTTCATACTGGTGCATCGGAGAATTCTCCTCTTTTTGATGCAGGTCGGATCGAAATTGAACAGTCTCAATGCCAAGAGAGTTCTTCGGAGATGGCTTTTGATGGTTCTCCACATCCATGCCCTGTCACCGTCCATGAAAAAGTCAGCAAATTTGAATCGGAGTATCCGTTTTTCCATGTGATACTGCCAAATCATATTTCCAGAAATTTGGTAAGCGGGAGCTATCTTTCTGCACTTCGCTCATGAATTTGCATGCTTATATCATGCTCATTTTCTTTCAAATTACTATGTGCGCAGAACATTCCCTGGGAGTTCATGAAGACGTACGTTCCGGGAGACCAGCGAACGGCGACTCTTGTTAATTCCGGCAGATCGTGGGAGGTGAAGCTCTACGGCTACGAGCGCTCCCACACTGCAATCTTGGCGGCCGGCTGGTCCGCGTTCGCAAGAGAAGCTTGCTTGCGCAAAGGAGATGCCTGCGTGTTTGAGCTCGTCGATAGGGACCGCATCGTGTTCAGAGTCTCCATTTTGATTTGTGTGAATAAGAAAGTGATCTGCATCGCTTGAGATGAATCAAAGGAAAAGGAACGCCTACCTTATCTGTTGCTTGTTAATCGATGAAGAGCTCGCTTTTGCTCGCTCACATAGATATTCTTTTTATTCCCCGGTGATTGCGATAAGAGAAGGTTAATCTGCTTGAACCAGAACGTTGCCCGAACATTAGGGATGTGCAAAACAGACTACTCGAATTGGGAGCTGCTCGGACTGGCTGGTTTTGTATGTTCCCGGGAGTGTCAGTTTGGTTCTTAATTTCAAGGGAGAACAGACCGGATCGACTATATATATATATTTTTTATTTTATAAAAAAATTAAAAGTAACTAGCTTTTTCTTTAATTTCTTCATCACATATAACATCAAATAGTGAAAAAAAAACTGGTTTCATTGGACCGGACCGGATTGATGGTGCGTTTTGGTTCCCAATCCTAGGATCAATTGGTTTGGTCTTTGATTCTCAGTTCCACCTTGGTATAGGATTGGATTGGGAACTAACCATCTCGTTGAACATATTTACTAATGGGTTACCGGAAAAACAGGGGAAAGGCTTGAGTGTTGGGAAATGAGTTTGTTCTTGCATTTGTAGATTTAAGTCTTGTTAGTGCTGAAGTTTTTGGCAGGGCGTCGGTGGGTTAAACAGCAGCATATACACCAAATTACGAAAAGAGGGTGTTATGACTCGTCTGCAGTATGTATGAAGAACAAAGGTAGGCTCCAAAGAATGCCATGCACGACATCTCGGGGTCTTGTTTTCCTCCGTTTCTAGTGGGAGGAAGTTCTCCAACCATGCCTTTTGATTGGAGAGTAATGGAAATATGAAATCACTCACGTCTCAATTTACTTGAAAATAAATATGCATGACATTATGCTCATGTGGTATATTTCTAGCTTGTCGGAACTCTGCACAATTTTAGAGAATGTAACTGGTATGTTGATTTCAGCAAATGGGGTAATTCATCCTTAATTTTAGGTAGGCTACCGAAATATTTGATTTTTTATTAATAGGAGATCGGGTTAGATCTAGTTTCGTTAGGCAAATTCTAGATTAATTTTGTGCTTCATCCCTTTCTACTAAATAAAAGAAAATTTGCGCGATATTCATCTTTATCCGGTTGCAATATAACTTCATATGCTTCTTCTTTTAAATATTGATGTTGGAATTTTTTGTTTGTAGTACAGAAATTTGTGCCTTTTTAGGACATAAATATTATAAAATTTCATCATATGATTAGGACATAAATATTATAAAATTTCATCATATGATCAGTAACACTGTGCTAGTCATTGTAAGGTTCTTTTATGAGAAGGTTGTCCGAAGAACGCAAGGCAAATCGCACGAACCACCTCCACCTCCTGGTCCTCCTTCGCCGGCCCCTGCATGGCTCGCGGTGGCCGTCGCGCGAGTGAAGATGGAGGCATCGACCCAGATGCCGCGACCGGACCTCGTCTCGAGAGTCCTCACTTCTTCAAGATCATTCTCTCCAACACCCTCGAATCTGGGAAGCTCGTGAGTTCTCGCATTTTCGCAGTCTGTTTCCGTCATGATTTAGAAATGTCGCCCTCGTGCTGTGTACTTTCAATCCGGGGATCTTTCCATGCGTTTAGCTTTGAATAAACCTTTTGATTCTTGCGGAAAGAGAGGAAAAACGAATACCCTGAAGAAGAAGTTGTTCATCTTGAACGATTCTGGATAAAAATCAGTTCTTTTACTTGGAATTGAGGATTGGTTGGGCAAGGATAGTGTGGACAAAGGCGTTGGGTCTCTCTAGCTCGACTCTCGTCAAATGAAGCAACTACAGCTAAAACTCGATGCTTACTTGCTCGGTGACACCCCGCTTGTGTGCAAGCCTATCTTTCATCGCCATGTTGCAGAACTTAAAATTTGCTCATGCTCTTACTCTTTTCCCTGTACCTTCGATCTAATTTTGATGAATTTGAGTCTTGGACGTATGACTTTTGAGTTTTTCTGAATAGGGAATTCCGAAAAAGTTCTTAGGAAGATATGGAAAGGATCTCTCAAGGTTGGTGCTACTCGAGGTTCCAGGCAGTTCGAGTTGGACTATAGAAATTGACAAGCATAATGATGCGGTTTGGTTGTGGAAAGGGTGGCGAGAATTTATGCAGCATTACTCCATTGGTCACGGTCACCTCATAGTTTTTAAATATAGAGGGAACTCCACTTTTCATGTGATGATATTTGATAAGAGTGCTTTGGAGATTGATTATTCATCGAGCAGCATATCAAACCTCGGGAGTGGATTTATCTTGCCAGAGAGGGAGGATGTGATAGAAGTTGAAGATTCGGAGGATTCTGCTCCTTGTCAAAAAATGAGGGTTGAACCTCATTCACCATGTTCTCAGCTGAGTCCAAGCTGCTCATCACAAGATCTTGAAGGTGTGACTTGTTATTTTATGAATCATGTTCCTACTTACAGCCCTCTCTCCTTTGTTAGTTCTTTTTCATTCACTTGAGAACTTTCTAATAAGCTTGTTTATGTTGACTGAGAACATAATGATTTCAATCATGGGTATTGTGGTTAAGTAGTTACAACTTCTGAGGTGAAGAAAACTGAATTTTCCATGTGGTTGACTTATCTAAATCTCGATTTCCATAACTGTATTTTCTTCCATTCTGCATTAAATATGTTCATCATAAGTAAGTCAACTAATGAAAAGTTCAAATTGGTGTAATCTGAATATTTAATGTTTTTTTAAAGAACAGATGGGTCCGGGCAGTCTAGATGCAGAGCTAGCCATTCTAAGCCGGTTTCTGGTGGTTCTATGAGTCCGTGGCCTCTCTCTAGTTTTGAATTGGCTAGCAAATTTGACTCAGAGTATCCTTTTTTCAAGGTGGTGATGCGGCCATCTTATATTAAGAATGTAGTGGTAAGATTGAGAGCTTAATTTATCACCATTCTGGCATTTTTTCATAAGCTGATTGGATTTCTGCAGGAAAGTATTTAGTGTTTTCCTTGGATGTGTTAATCGCTATTTGTTTGAAAGGGCAAAGGTCCTCGACCCATAATGATAGTTCTATGAGCAGAGACTTTGACTTTTTGACTTTTGTCCTGTTAAGACCGTAGATTACAGGTATTAGAAGTACCAAATCAATTTGCATTTTGCTTGCTGGGATCTTTCTTTACCAAGCATGGGTTGTTCAAACATGTGCATGGGCAGTATGTTCCTCGTAGGTTCATCATGCACCACAATCTGGAAATCAAGGAAATTGCGACTCTTAGGCATTCAGGCAAATCGTGGCCGGTGAAGCTTAAGAGCAATCCACATTTAGTCCATGGAGCAGCACTCTATTCTGGTTGGGGCGCATTTTTGAGAGGAACTCGCTTGCATGTAGGAAATGTCTGTGTTTTTGAGCTAATTGATAGGGATGATGTTGTGTTCAGAGTCTACATTTTCAATGGTGCAGGTAGGTACTTGATTTACATTGTCTGAAGAAACCTTGGGCTAGTTATGTCATGACATGAGTTCTATGCTAAAGATCTTCATAGTCAATTAAAGAAACATTCACTCCAATAATGTCTCTTAAATTTCTCATTTTTACTCCAGGTAGGTGCAAACAATCTAAATGCAAAGTGGACCATCTTGAGCCAGTACTTCGTGATCCTACTCCTCCAAGGCCTCTCACTAATCCTGAATTTGCCAGAAATTTTGATTCGGAGCATCCTTTCTTCAAACTGGTGATACGGCAATGTCATTTGAAAAAACTGGTACAATCTTTGAGCCTAATCCATCATTGCCACATCTCAAGTTCGATTACAATGGCTATCTGAACCTTGCCTCAATATTGTGTTTTCCCTGGTTGATTTGGTTTGTATTGGAAACTGTATGACGAGATATCTTTCTTCGAGTGATTGTGGGGCATCCCAATGGTGGAGTGACGCTGAATTGGGAAAAAGAGGAGTAGAGGAAATAGAAGTAAAAGACAGTAATCAGGTCGAGACTATCTATTCACTTGGATATGATCGACAAGGTGCTTGATCCCTATCCAAGTGAAAGGATGGACAATCGTTTGAATCGACTACTAACCTAAAATGGCAATTTATGGGCAGTCATTTGTTTGAAAATGCTTTACATTGCTGGTTAAGATCAATGGCTTTAATGAGCCTCTTAAGACAGTTGATTAAAGCTCCCGAAACTCGCAGATATGGCCATGTGTGCTTTTTTTCCAATAGTGTATGCTTACATTATTGTCCTTTTTTCAGCGTAGATTGGTTGTTCAAACATGTACACATTTGCAGACCGTTCCCTATCAATTCATCGAGCAACATGTTCAAGAAAACAAGGGAGCGGCAACTCTTAGGTATTCGGACAGATCGTGGCTGGTGAAGCTCTTAAGATGTAAGAATAAGCTAGCGTTCTTCTCTGCTGGTTGGATTGCATTTGCAAGAGAAACTCATTTGCGTGCAGGAAATGCCTGCGTGTTCGAGCTCATCGATAGGGAAGATAATGTGTTCAAAGTCTCTATCTTCAGCAACGGCAGTAAAGGCCAGATTCACATCAGTTGAGGTGATCATGGGATGGGGTACCGTATGCTGTTCAAAGTGTCGATATAAATCCAGGATTCCTAATTATACCTCCTTCATCCAGCAATGGCGAATCGATGAAAAGGGGACTCCTTTTTGTTCATGTTTTCTTGTTTTTAGTTGGTAGTTTCGGTTCCATAGTTCCATTTTGGAAAGAATCCCTCAGACTGGGGGCTTCTTTTACGTTTCTGGTTTGCTCAACTGACCTCAAGGGTTCATATGTAATTTCTTAACGTCTTAATATTTTGTGTTATTCCAAAGAGTCCTTGCGTTGTAACTTTTTGCATTCGTTGCCTTTTAACGGTATATTTATATTGTTTTATGGGTAATTGAAAAAAAAAATTGAGAAAGTTGCATGGGTAAATGCATGATTGTAAGGGACTGATTTCTGATCAGATTATGTTTCTAATTCAAACTAATCTCTTCACTCGAACTGCATGGATGCACCGATTATGTGCATCTAGGCCAATCTGACAAAATCGAGAAACTGGTGCTGAGAACTCTTTTTTTCGGTTTTTGTTTTTTGGGTTGAAGGTGCTGAGAACTTAAGAGCTTATTTTTAAGTATAAAAATAAAAAAAAACCAAAAAAAAGAAAAAAAATGTGAAAATCACTAAATGTCTACAGTTTCTTTCCAAAACATAGAATCGCGACCACATCAGATAGGTAATAACCACATAGTTGAAAAGATTATAATTACCACCAATTATTTTTTATACCGAATAAATTAAGTGGTTTTTAACGTATTATATAAGTCAATTCCCAGCTTAATTGAATCTTTTAAGTCAAAAATAATCCGGATTATCTAACAAGCTTAATAGCATTAATTGCGGAAAAAAAGTTTAATAATAAAATGCCATAAAATGATCTGGACGTCGTGTTCAGTGTCTCCATTTTTATTGACTTGCATTGATTGAGATCAACCATGGAAGTGTCACCCGTTGGGTTGTTTACGGTGTCGAGAGGAACTCGAGAAACTATTTAGCTAACACTAGTTAAATGCCTTCCTTTCTCTAGGTGATTGATTAATCAATGAAGAGCTCACTTTTGACTAGTGCACAATTTTCTTTTTTCCAAGTAATTGCAATCAAAGAATGTAAATCTACTTGAACCACAACACATCCGAACATATCTACTAAGGTTAATACCACAATAATCCTAAATTGATATGTTTGTTGTAAATTTACAAACCCTAAGGCTCCGTTTGGCAACATTTCTCTTTCTCAATTTTTCTGTTCTTTTGTTTCTTGGAATAGAAAAAAAATAGAAATGCATTTGGTAACGCAAACTGATTTTTCTATTCCCGAGAATAGAAAGTTGTTCCCGGGAATAAATTTGGAGTAGAAATGAGAAGTAGAAAAAACTAGCTTATTATTTATGGGAACAATTTCTAAAAACAATTTCTTGGGAACTTCTCACCCTTACAACACGCGGCCACCCACCCAGCCGCCCGGCGGCACCAATTGGCGACTGGCGGTGGGTGGCAGCCTCCGGCCGCCGAATGTCGGTTGGCGGCCGTCGGTCGTCGATCACTAGTGGCCCCCGCCCACCGGCCGCCGGTTGCTGGTCGTCGGCCGTCGCCCCCCATCGCCATCCGCACCCCACTGCCGTCGGTCGCCGCCCTCACTCGCCGGTTGCCACCGCTATCAGGAAAGAAAGAAACAAAAAAAATTTGTCGATACCAAATGCATTTCTATTCTTTTTCTATTCCAAGAACAAGAAATTTTTATAGTTACCAAACGCCCTATTTTACTCAGAAATTGTTCCAAGGAGTAGAAATAGAAAAGAACTATTTCTCAAAAGAAACTATTCCAGAAGTAGAAATGTTACCAAACGCACCCCAACTGTCTCGTAATCACCGTCAACCACCACAACTTCTGACTTTACAGACGATCCAAAGTCCTCCAATTATGCCTTTTGACTGGGGAGTTATAAATAAAAAAATTGGTCATATGTCAATTTACGTGGAAATAAATGTGCATGATGATACTCACGTTCATCCGGTTCATTGAAGTGAAATAGTCTTGGCTGTATCCGGCTAAGTATTAACGTCAAATGCCTCTTTACTATGGATAGGACTGATGTTTGGACTTTCTTGCTTTTAGTACCGAACTCTCTGTACCTTTTCAGGACATAAATATTACAAAGTTCTATCAAATCATCAGCAACATTATTAGTCATGTGGTAAATGTTCTTTCATCTGAAGGTTGCCTCAAGAACACAAGGCAAATCGCGCGAAACCCCCTCCCCCTCCAACTCCTGCACTGATCCCTGTGACGCTACCGTACATGGCTCGCGGTCGCCGTCGCCCGAGAGTAGACGGAGGCGTCGACCCAGATCTCGCGGCTGGACCTCGTCTCCAGAGCCCTCACTTCTTCAAGATCATTCTCTCCGACACCATTGAATCTGGGAAGCTCGTGAGTTCCCGCATTTTCGCAGTCTGTTGCTGTCACGGTTTAGAACTGTCGCCCTTGTGCTGCTGTGTACATTCAATCTGGGGGTCTGTGTATGCGTTTGTCTCTGAGTAAACCTTTTGATTCTTCCGAAAAGAAAGAAAAAACGAATACCCTGAAGAAAAAAAGTGTTCATTTTGAATGATCTTGGATAAAAATCAGTTCTTTTACTTGGAATTGAGGATTGGTTGGCTAAGGATAGTGAGAACAAAGGTGTTGGGTCTCTCTAGCTTTACTCTAGTCAAATGAAGCAACTACAGCTAAAACTCGATCATTACTTGTGTGCAAGCCTATCTTTCATCGTCATGTTGCAGAACTTAAAATTTGCCCAGTGCCCTTTCTTTTTCCCCTGCACTTTCGATCTAATTTTGTTGAATTCGAGTCCTGGACCTAACACTTTTGGGTTTTTCTTAATAGGGAATTCCGAAAAAATTCTTAGGAAGATATGGAAAGGATCTCTCAAGCTTGGTGCTACTCAAGGTTGTGGGCAGTTCGACCTGGACTATAGGAGTAGAAAAGCGTGAAAATGGCACGGTTTGGTTGTGGAAAGGGTGGCGAGAATTTATGCAGCATTACTCCATTGGTCATGGTCATCTCGTAGTTTTCAAATATATAGGGAACTCCACTTTTCGTGCGATCATATTTGATAAAAGTGCTTTGGAGATCGAATATTCAGTGAGCAGCATATCGAACCTCGGGGGTGGATTTATCTCACCGAAGAGGGAGGATGTCATAGAAGTTGAAGATTCGGAGGATTCTGCTCCTCGTCAAAAAATGAGGGGTGAACCGCATTCACCATGTTCTCAGCCAAGTCCAAGCTGTTCATCACAAGATCTTGACGGTGTGACTTGTCATTTTAAAAGTCATGTTTCTTCTTATATTGCTCTTTCCTTTTTCAAATCTTTTTCAAGTACTTGAGAGAACTTTTTGATAAGCTTGTTTAGCTGACTGATAGCATAATGGTTTTAGTTATGCTTATTGTGGTTAATAGTTGCAACTCCTAAGGTGAAGGAAGCGAATTTTTCATTTGGTCAACTTATTTAAATCTTGGTTTCCATGGCATTTTTAACTTCCATTCTGCGCTAAATCTTTTCATGGTAAGTGAATCAACTGGGTGTCATATAAACATTTCATTTTTTTAATGAACAGAAGGGATCAGACAGTCTAGATGCAGGGTGAGCTCTCCTGAGCCGAATTTTGGTGGTCCTAAGAGTTCCTGGCCTCTTTCTAGTTTTGAATCGACCAGCAAATTTGACTTGGAGTATCCTTTTTTCAAGGTGAAGGTCAAGCCATCTTATGTTAATCATTATAAAGTGGTAAGATCGATAACTTCTGGATTTTTTTCCTAAGCTGATTAGATTTCTATAGGAAACTACATAGTGTTTTCCATGGATCTGTTCATTCCCATTTGTTTAAAAGGGCAAAAATCCTCTCCCCCTCGTGCTGATTCTAAGGGCAAAGACTTTGACATTTTAACTTTTGTCCTGCTAAGACTGTTGATGAGAGTTACTAAAGTACCATGTCAATATACATTTTGCTTGCTTGCTTGAACAAGGGAATGCTTTCCCAGTCTTTCTTTACCAAGCAAGGGTTGTTCAAACATGTGTATGGGCAGAATGTTCCTCGTAGCTTCATCATGCAGCACATTCGGGAAATCAAGGAAATCGTGACTCTCAGGCATTCGGACAGAACATGGCCGGTGAAGCTTAGGAGCTATCCAAGTGGGGCGACGTTCTCTGCTGGTTGGATTGCATTTGTGAGAGGAACTCACTTGCGTGTAGGAAACGTCTGCGTGTTCGAGCTAATTGATAGAGTTGATATTGTGTTCAGAGTCTACATTTTCAGCAGTGCAGGTAGAAGCTTGATTTACGTTGTTTGAAGTGAAACTTATGGCTGGTTATGGCATAACATGAGTTACTCTAGGCTGCAGCAAACGGTCTACCAGTGGAGTGAACCATTCTAAGCCAGTATTTTGTGATCCTACTCCTTCGAGGCCTCTCAATCCTCCTGAATTAGCCAGCGAATTTGATTCTGAGCATCCCTTCTTCAAACTGGTGATGCAACAGTCTCATATTAAGAAAATGGTACAATCTCGAGCCTAATCTATCACTGCCATGTCTCAAGTTCGATTATGATCTCAATCTAATCTTGCCTCAATATTGTGTTTCCTCTGGTTGATTTGGTTTGTATTGGAAACCATATGACATTATTTTCTTTGAGTGATTGTGGGGCATCCCAATGGCGAAGTAACGCGGAAAAAAAGAAGAACGGACAGTAGTAAAGACTGTAATTAGGTGGGGACTATCCATTCACTAGGATTTCCTTGACAAGCTGCTCCATAACTATCTTGAGTGAAAGGATGGACAGTCACTTGAATTCAGTACTAACCTAAAATGGCGATTAATGGCAGTAATTTGGTGAAATGCTTAACATTGCGGGCTAAGATCAATGGCTTTCATGAGCCTCTTAAGACTGTCAGACTAAAGCTGGCCTTGTGTGCTTTCTTTCCAAGAGCGCATGTTTACATTATTGTCCTTCTTTCAGCATACATTGGATGTTCAAACGTCTACCCATGTGCAGCATATTCCCGCTCAATTTGCCAAGCAACATATTCAAGAAAACAAGAAAGAGGGAACTCTTAGGTATTCAAACAGATCGTGGCCAGTGACGCTCTCAAGATATACAGGGGAAATCCGAGTGTTCTTCTCTTCTGGTTGGCCTGCATTTGCAAGAGAAACTCATTTGTGTGTAGGAAACGCCTGTGTGTTTGAGCTCATTGATAGGGAAGATAACGTGTTCGAAGTCTCCATCTTCAGTAATGGTGGTAAGGGCCGAATTTGCATTGATTGAGGTGATGACGCGACATGTTCCTATAGGTTGTTTGCAGTGTCGATGTAAATCCACGATTCCTAATTGTGTCTCCTTCATCCAGCAATGGCGAATTGATGAAAAGGAGATTCTGTTTTGTTCATGTTTTCTTGTTTTTATGGTGGTAGTTTCGGTTCTGTAGTTCCATTTTGGGAAGAATCCCTCAGATTTGGGGCTTCTTTTAGGTTTGTGGTTGCTCAACTTACCTCAAGGGTTCATATGTACTTCCTAACATCTTAATATTTTGTGTCAAACCAAGTCCATACGTTAACTTTTTGCATTTTAACAGTATATTTATATTGTTTTATGGCTAAATGAAAAAGTTGCATGGGTTAGTGCTTGGTGACAGGCTCCTGATCAGATTATGAGGAAAATTATAAAAAAGGCATAAACATACTGCTGTTGTGTTAATTAAGTCCTAACCTCTTCACGTTTTGCTAATTAAGTCTATCTAGTCAATTTTAGTTGAAAATTATTAATGTAGATGCCAATCATCTTATAAAAATTGAAATTTTTTATAATATTTTTCTTTTTTTTTCC
The DNA here is from genome assembly GCA_014858505.1 of Corymbia citriodora subsp. variegata. Lineage (NCBI taxonomy): Eukaryota > Viridiplantae > Streptophyta > Magnoliopsida > Myrtales > Myrtaceae > Corymbia > Corymbia citriodora. Next base: position 5,007,956 of record CM026416.1, read on the forward strand.
AAGTTTGGTGAGTGCCAATCATAGGTGAGGGTTGGCTGGCGGCCCTTATCGAATTTGATAGGGAAAAAAAGGGAAAGAAAAAATATAAAATATAAAAATTCAAATTTGTAAAATTAAAATATTATAAAAATTGCCATGTTAGCACCTTGCGGTTTTACATGGCACTATCATTGTTCAGTTCAATTATTTTGGGTCAAAATTGACTAAATGGAATTAATTGATAAAGTAAAAATATTTAGGACTCAATTGTTGTAAGTGGTTAAAAGGTTTATAATTAAATTGGTATAATTATAATAGATTTAAGACTTTTTTTTGTAATTTTCCCTCAAATTATGTTTCCAATTGAAAGTAATCTGAAATTGGAGGCTATGTCCATCACTTTATTGGAGAAATCTTATCCTATACACGTGAATGTATCAGTTATATACATTTAGGCCTATCCAAAAAAAATTGAGAAATCAAGAACTTAAGAACTTATTTTTAAGTGCTAACAATCTTAAGTATTAAAATAGAAAGAAAATGTAGACAATCACTAAATATCTTAGTTTATTTCCAAACATGGAATCACAACCATAATTGATAGTTACTAAGCATATAGTTAAAAAGATTCTAATTGCCATCAATTATGTTTTCTATGGAATAAATGAAGTAGCCGCTTTTTTATGTATTAGATAAGTTTATAGCTTAATTGAATCTTTTAAGTCAAAACTAAGCAAAGTTATCTAATGAGCTTAATAGCATTAATTGGGAAAAAAAAGTTTAACAAAAAAATTGCCATGAAATGATTTGGCCGAAAACGTCGTGTTCAGAGTCTCCATTTTCAGTGATTTGCATCAGTTGAGATTAACCATGGAAGAGTCGCACGTTAGGCTATTTACGGTGCCGGGAGGAACTCGAGAAACTAATTATGCAGTAACCTTCTTTCTTTCTTTTCTTTCTTTTTTATGGTAATTGCAATTAGAGATTGTAAATCTACTTGAACCAGAACATTTCTAAACATATTTACTAATGGGTTAGAAGAAAAACAAGGGAACGTCTATGACTTCATGGAGCATTACTGGTAAGGATGAGCATTATTCTAAGGTAGAATTTGGAATTTGAGAACTATATTGGTGGAAACCCGTAGATTCCAAGTTTCAAGGTATGCATGGTAGGTTTTTGTTTCAAAATTTGGGAAACCTATTTCAATGGATAGGTTTTAGGTTCTAGATTCTAGTTGGTAGAACTTGGAACCTACAATCTAAAACAATTTTTTGTGTTTTTCTTAGTTTATGTCTTCACACAATCCTAAGGTATTTCATGGTATTTGGTGATGAATATATAATTTGGAACACTAGTCTGAACTTCTATTTTATGATTGAGAATTTTATTTTGTTAATGTTTCATATGTTTCATGTGTTTAAACATAAGTTATGTTGAGTGAATTGTAGTAGTAAGGTTCAATCAATAATATAGATGGAACTTGGATAGACCCTCCCGTGACAATGTAAGTTTTAGGTTCCAAAAAATGAAAAGCTTGTTTCAACAAGTAGGTTTCAGATTCCAAGTAGTATCTGTACGGAATTTGGAATCTGGAATCTGGAACTTCTCACATTTATATGTGGCTATTAAAAGATAGGGAAGAATGATGAGATATCTCAATTTTGAATGAAACCAAGATATGATTAATTCTGCAATATGATATGCTTGTATGTTTATGATTAATGTGTTCTCATAGACTATGAGACTAGTAGACATTCCAATTGCTTTTCTACTGCAGTTATATTTGAGCAATTGCTTCTTTTAATGTTAATGATTCTATATAACATAAGAGTAATCGATGCATTGAAAATTGTAGAATTTAATTAGTGTATTGAAAATTGTAAAATTTTCTTAATACTATTCGACAAGTACATATAAATACTCATTGTTAAATAATCGATAATAAAAATCCTTATTCATTTTTATTATTGCGCTTATTTTTGTTTTGCTTAACTAAAATGAAAAAAGAAGAAGAATCTATTAGAATTTAAAACCGACGTTAAAACTTGTAACATGGTAGGTTCTAAGTTTTAGATTCTAATGAGTAAGTTACAAGTTTCAAAAAATAAGAAATTTGTATCCAAGGATAGGAACCGCTCACCTCTAATTGGAATGATCTTTTGCTCATGCCATTTATAGTTTGAAGGACGAAAGTAGGCTCCAAAGATTGTCCGTTATTTTGGGTCATTCTTTCCTTCATTTCTAATAGGGAGGAAGTCCTCCAACTATGCCTTTCGATTCGGGAGTTATAAATATAAAAATTAATTGAAAGTAAATATATATGTGATATTCATATTCATCCGGTTCAGTTCATGAAAATAAAATAATGGCGGTTTTTTCTGGTTAAAATATAGTTTCATATGCCTCTTTACCATGGATAGGATTGATGTTTGGACTTTTATGTTTTGTGATACAGAGTTTGTGCCTTTTTAGGACATAAAATATTATAAATGTTTTATCATAATATCATCAAGAACATCATTAATCATATGGTAAAGGTTCTTTTACAAGAAGATGGCCTCAAGAACACAAGGCAAATCGCACCACCACCATCCCCCTTCCCCTCCTCCCCCTTCACTGACCCGTGACACTGCCGTACATGGCTGGCGGTCGCCGTCGCCCGAGAGAAGACGGAGGCCTCGACCCAGATGTCGCGGCTAAACCTCGTCTCCAGAGCCCTCACTTCTTCAAGATTATTCTCTCCGACACCCTCGAATCTGGGAAGCTCGTAAGTTCCCGCATTTTCGCAGTCTGTTTCTGTCATGGTTTAGAACCGTCGCCCTCGTGCTGCTGTGTACATTCAATTTGGGGATCTTTCTATGCGTTTGGCTTTGAATAAACCTTTAGATTCTTGCGAAAAGAGAGAAAAAACGAATACCCTGAAGAAAAAATTGTTCATTTTGAATGATTCTAGTTAAATATCAGTTCTTTTACTTGGAATTGAGGATTGGTTGGCTGAGGATAGTGTGGACAAAGGTGTTGGGTCTCTCTAGCTTTACTCTCGTCAAATAAAACTCGATCCTTACCTCGATCCTTACTTGTCCGGTGACACCCCGCTTGTGTGCACGCCCATCTTTCATCGCCATGTTGCAGAACTTAAAAGTTGCCCAGTGCTCTTCCTTTTTTCCTCGCACTTTCGATCTAATTTTGATGAATTCGAGCCCTGGACCTAAAACTTTTGGGTTTTTCTTAATAGGGAATTCCGAAAAAATTCTTAGGAAGATATGGAAAGGATCTCTCAAGCTTGGTGCTACTCAAGGTAGCGGGCAGTTCGACCTGGACTATAGGAGTAGAAAAGTGTAACAACGGCACAGTTTGGCTGTGGAAAGGGTGGCGAGAATTTATGCAGCATTACTCCATTGGTCATGGTCATCTCGTAGTTTTCAAATATATAGGGAACTCTACTTTTTGTGTGATCATATTCAATAAGAGTGCTTCGGAGATCGATTATTCATTGAGCAGCATATCGAACCTAGGAAATGGATTTTTCTCACCAAAGAGGGAGGATGTCATAGAAGTTGAAGATTCAGAGGATTCCGCTCCTCATCAAAAAATGAGGGTCGAACCGCATTCATCATGTTCTCAGCCGAGTCCAAGCTGCTCATCACAAGATCTCAAAGGTGTGACTTGTCATTTTATAAGTCATGTTTCTTCTTACATCGCTCTCTTCTTTGTTAGATCTTTTTCAAGTAATTGAGAACTTTTTGATAAGCTTGTTTATGTTGACTGATAGCGTAATGGATTCGGTAATGCTTATTGCGGTTAAGTAGTAACAACTTCTAAGGTGAAGGAAGTGAATTTTTCGTTTGGTCAACTTATCTAAATCTTGATTTCCACGTCAGTATTAATTTCCATCCTGTGCTAAATCTTGTCATGGTAAGTAAATCAACTAATGAAAACTTCAAACCGGCGTCATATAAATTTTTTTTTTTTTTAAGAACAGAAGGGATTGGACAGTCTAGATGGAGAGCTAGCCATCCTGAGCCGAATTTTGGTGGTCCTATGAGTTCATGGCCTCTCCATAGTTTTGAATTGGCCAGTGAATTTGACTCGGAGTATCCTTTTTTCAAGGTGGTGATCCGACCATGTTATATTGAACATCATTTTTTGGTAAGATTGAGAGTTTAATTCACTACTACATTAACTTTTTTCCTAGGCTAGTTTGGTTTCTGTAGGAAACTACATAGCATTTTCCTTGGATCTGTTCATTCCCATTTGTTTAAAATGGCAAAGATCCTCTACCCCTCACACCAATTCTAAGAGCAGAGACTTTGACATCTTGACTTTTGTCCTGTTAAGACTGTCGATGAGAGTTACTAAAACTACCATGTCAATCTACATTTTGCTTGCTTGCTTGTATAAGGGAATGCTTCCCCAGTCTTTCTTTATAAATCATGGGTTGTTCAAATATGTGTGTGGGCAGAATGTTCCTCGTTGGTTCATCAGGCAGCACATTCGGGGAATCAAGGAAATTGTGACTCTCATGCATTCAAACAGAACATGGCCGGTGAAGCTTGGCAGCTATCCAAGTGGGGCGATGCAGTTCTCTTCTGGTTGGATTGCATTTGTGAGAGGAACTCACTTGTGTGTAGGAAATGTTTGCGTGTTCGAGCTAATTGATAGAGATGATTTTGTGTTTAGAGTCTACATCTTCAGCAGTGCAGGTAGAAACTTGATTAACGTTATTTAGTTAAACTTTAGGCTGGTTGTGGCATGACATGACTTCTATGCTAAAGATCTTAATAGTCAATCAAAGAAATATTCACACCAATAATGTCTTTTAAAGTTCTCATTTTAATTCCAGGCAGGAACAAACAGTCTAAATGTAGAATGAACCATTCTGAGCTGGTGTTTTGTGATCCTACTCCTTCAAGGCCTCTCACTACTCCTGAATTAGCCAGCAAATTTGATTCGGAGCATCCCTTCTTCAAACTGGTGATACAACAATCCCATTTTAATAAAATGGTACAATCTTGAGCCTGATCCATCAAAGCCATATCTCGAGTTTGATTATGATTACTGTCTATTATGCATCAGTATTGAATTTTCCCTGGTTAATTTGGTTTGTATTGGGAACCATATGACATGATTTTTCTTGGAGTGATTGTGGGGCATCCCAATGGTGGAGAAATGCAGACTCAGGAAAAAAAGAAGAAAGAACAGTAGTAAAGACTATAATTAGGTTAGGACTATCCATTCACTTGGACATACTTGACAAGCTGCTCCATCACTATCTAAGTGAAAGGATGGACAGTCACTTGAATTGAGTACTTACACAAAATGGCAATTAATGGCAGTGATATTTTTGCCAATGCTTTTCTTTGGGGGTTAAGATTGATGGCTTTCATGAGCCTCTTTAGACTGTTGACTTAAGGTGGTCCTGTGTGCTTTCTTTCCTGAGCGCTTGCTTATGTTATTGTCCTACTTTCGGCATACATCGGTTGTTCAGATGTCTACCCATGTGCAGCATGTTCCTGGTCAATTCGCCAGGCAACATATTCAAGAAAACAAGAAGGAGGGAACTCTTAGGTATTTGGACAGATTGTGGCCGGTGAAGCTCTCGAGGTATAGGCGGGATATCCGAGTGCTCTTCTCTGCTGGTTGGGCCGCATTTGCAAGAGAAACTCATTTGTGTGTAGGAAATGCCTGCATGTTCGAGCTCATTGATAGGGATGATGTTGTCTTCAAAGTCTCCATCATCAGCAGCAATGGTAAGGATCAGATTCACATTGATTAAGGTGTTCATCCGACGTGTTCCTCTAGACTACTCGTGGAGTCAATACAAATTCAAGGTTCATAATTATGCCTCCTTTATTCAGCTGCGGCGAATCCTTGAAAAGGAGACTCTTTTCTAATCATGTTTTCTTGTTTCTTAGTGCTAGTTTTGGTTCCATATTTCCATTCTGGCAAGAATCCCTCAGATTTTCACGCTTCTGTAAGGTTTCTGGTTGCTCAATTGCCCTAAAGGGTTAATATGTGTTTAAAACCCAAGCCTTTGCAAGAAAGTGAAAAATACAAAGAAAGCAGTCCATGCTAAATTTTTTGTGTGCTATTTGTGAGAAAGTTGCATCGCTAAGTGCTTGATCAAACAGGATAAATTCCTGATTCATTTATAGGATGCGTTTGGTTAAGCTTTTCCGGGGTCCATAGAGAAAATGATATATTCAACTCAAATTAATTTTGAATTGGAGGCCATACCCCCACCACTCACTAAGAGCCTTATTTGCTCTACGTGAATGCACTCATTTTTGTGCACTATGCTGAGAATCCAGGGATCGATTTTAAGTGTTGTTGCCGCAAAGTTAGAAAATTTGAGATTCAATGTTCCAATTGCAAAAACAAGAATTGACTTTTTGATGGACGTCCTATCTTAGAAATGTCAACTAGAAATGTCAACTTTAGGTAAAAATTATAAAACACGCAAAATAATTTGCATGTGTGTTAATTTAGCATATCCAATGTAATATTAGGCGTTTAGATTTCAAATTTTCATAAAAATGGCCAAAGATGGACCTTTTGGTTAAACGAAATAATTTTATCTTTGATTGGAAAAAAAAGGGTAAAACTTTGTTAGTTTCTAATCTTTTTAGACGTTTGTCTTAGGGATAGTAAAATTTAGGGATCTCGGATCCAATTTCAACCTTTGGAGCCGGTCAACCATATTTAGGAGACAATATTTTGGTACCGTAAGATTTGAGTTACTTAAACTTACGCCCCTAGAGATTGCGTCACTTAAAGCGGCCTCATAAAAAAAAAAAAAACCTAAAACAATGGCTTATGCTGTGGCATCCTCTTTCGCTGTCGGACGTCCTCCATCATCACCGGCGATCACCTCTCCGCCGGTGGGCGAGAAGTCCTTCGCCCTGCCCTGTTTTACCGTTAGTGCGTTGGAGAAGTTTGAGCCTTCGTTTGAGGCCTTTTCGGCCGCGAAAAACACCTCATGACCTCCTCCTGCTCCTTGGTTTCTCCTTTCACCATCGCCGCCTCCTTCATCTCGCCATCCTTGCCTGTGCCGTCGTCAGGATAGCGTTCACTCTAGTCGAACGGTTCCTAGTCTCGTGCGTCGAGCTCACACCTGAGCAACGCGCATCGCTCAATGGCAGCAGAACTTCAGGTGACGATGGCTCGGGGTTGGACGAGAGTTGGCTTTTGGCTTCATCCACGGACCGAGTTTCCCTAGCTGCGGTAGCTACGGTCGGCAAGCAACAGCAAGAGTCCGTGCAGCTTCAACGACGATGACGGGAGACATTCGCGCCTGCCATGACAGCCGGACCATACTCGAGACGATCTGTCTTTCTCAGGGATGGTGATGGCGAGTGGCCTGAGACAGGGAGGCATCATTCTTTCGTTCACAGCCGAGAGAGTGAGAAAGCAACTGAGATTTTTAGACCATCGCCTCTTCGCCATTGTCGAAGAGCCTCCGCTTTGCCCTGTCTTGCCACCCGTGCGTCTGAGAAGCTCGACTGGTGATGGAACAGTCTTGTTTGTACTACTCTTATTTCGTGAAATTTAAAGAAATTTAAATGTAATGTTGATTTATTTCGCGAAAAATGAATAACTTGAATTACTTTTTTCCTGAAAATGATTGCTTCTTGATGAAATATGTTTTCATTATTAATGACAATCTATGTTTAAGCATTTTTGGGAACGACGAAAAGTTTTTTGTTCATTCATTTTTGTAAGCAATATAAGCAATACTTTTCTAGAAAAATGTTTTTCAAATTATTTTTTTTTTTGGTAAAGTATGTTTTTCAAATTATTTATTTTTCACAAAATAAGAGAATTTAAGATTGGGAGTAACTCTGTATTGTTTGATTTTGTCATGGTGAATACTGGCGAGGAAATGAACGGGAGACTCTTGATGGACCCTCATTTCTTATTATGCTCAACTTAAATTTATTCGGTCTGTTCCATTTTGTACGCTACACAATACACATAATTTTGGAGTCATAATCGAGGATGGATGGTGGCGGTCCGACGACGAATGTAGGTGGCCGAGGGTGAATCATATATGTTCGTAATTTGAGGCTTTGGTATATTGATCTTTATGGTAGCTCTAAGGTTCATGTTGTCGAGGATCAAAATTTGGTGGGGAAAATTACCAAAAAGTTCTAAACTTTTTTTTTTTTTGGCAAATTAAGTCCTAAACCTTTTGCAATTATGTTAATACAATCCATCTAATCAAATTTGATTGGTCGGTGTTGGCAACAATTTTTTAATAATATTGTCTAGATTCAACTCATTCCCTTCCAAGACCTAAATCTCCTTGCCATCGTGGATTTGGTGAGGGCTCACCTCATCGGTGTCTAGGTTAGCTTGTCTTTGCTAGGGACGAGGTCCTACGGGTATTGAGGGTGAGGATTGAGCGGATTGGGGTGAGGAAGATTGGGGTTGGGGCTTTGGAGGTAGTCTTCATAAGCTCCGTTGAAGGAGGGAGTTGCAGAGCAAGATTGAGGCATGTGGAGGCATTTCCACAGATCTCACCAAGCTTTTGGGAAGATTTGTGACGGTGAGGCGAGCTCGCCCTCCCCCAGCGATGGTAAGGCGAGCTTGCCCGACCACCTCAGTCACACTAGTTGGCCCTCCCCTCTGGCTAGATGCTAGAGCCAAAGGAAGAAGGAGGGAGGAGGAAGGAGGAGATAAGGAGGGAAAAAAAATAGAAAAAAAGTTAAAAAATTATTGCCAGTGCCAATCGCTGGCCATATCAGTGCTAACCAGCCAAATTTGGCCAGATAGACTAAATTGACACAATTAAATTGACCAAAAAATAAATTTAGGACTGAATTGTCGTAATGGTAATAGGTTTAGGATTTTTTTTTTTCTGGTAATTTTCCCAAATTTGGTGTGCAGAAAGGGGCCTAACTTGTTCATAATGTTAAAGGGCTAATCTGATGAGCCCAATAGAACCCCACGGATCATGAGGCCAGGTTTAGTCCACATTAGATTGGGCCCAAGAATTCGGCCCCATGCTCTATTTGAGAGAAAAGGAAGGAATTTGCAAATATTAAGTAAAAATTATTATATCAGATCACAAACATAGGAGAGAGAATTAGACTCGCAGTGCAAATTGTAGGTGTAAAAGGGAAAATATAAATGAAAAATTTAAAAATAGTAATAAAATTGGAAAATAAAAAAAAAATGATTAGAAATAGAGACCTTGATTAGGTTGCTAAGTTTTTTGCATTAGATTTAGCTTAGCTTCATTTTAGCAAGAACATATAGTTTAAGACACTTAGTGAACACCGTATAGGTTATCTTGAGATAGATTGATATTTTAGATAAGAAATTCGACTAAATTTGAACTTAGCTTATGAGTTTGTTGACGTAGGACTTAATAATAAGGCCATGTTATATTTTTGACCCACTTGTAGTAGATTATTTTAGTGCACTCTATCTTTAGTTGCTCTTTTATTATTGTTTTGATAAATTGGCTGTGATTCTTGAATATCGTTTTCGTGTTTTGATTTGCTTGTTCTAGTTGAATAATTGGGTTACCTTTTTAGGATCATTATAAAGACCAAAAACATTGCATGAACGTTTAGTGGACAAGAATTTCAGGATTTATAATTTGGTAAAAAGTTGGGTTGATACTTTAGTTGGAAATTAATCGAGTTTAGGTACCGGAAGAGTATTAGTTGAATAATTAGTGTAATCAAGTCCTTAACTTTAAATTTCTGATTGTGTATGAAGTGAGGTAACCTTATGTGTCTCACTTGATTTCTAGACAACCCCAATAAGTTAGTATCAAATCTTTCACATATAATTCTTTTAGATTAACTCGACTTAAAATGAAAATCTCAATGTCACATGAGATGAGGATTTGGGAGAACCTGTGCTGATCGAGGATTGTCGATCCTAATTTGACATTACCTCTAAACTTGTTATTTCCTAGACACATGTTCACGAGGATCGTGACAAATTTAACAAATTCAAGTGTTTGTTTGACAATCACAAGAAAAGCATATAAAAGAGAGGGAGAGAGAGTGAGATTAAAGCTACCTGTAAAAAAGAAATCAACTTTTAATCTTGCATAAAGGGCAGCTATAAAAAAAAATCATTACATATACATCACTTATATTATATTTGTGTATAGGCATCTCCCGTTAGGGATGATTGGTTTCAAGTAGGTTTCAGATTAGAAATCTGGAATATAATTATCAGAGCCAATTCAAAATTTTTGAAAGTACAAATGGAACTGATCAACCTTGAAATGCCTATAACCAAACTAGCTAGCTCTAGTGTTGACTAGAGAACTAGCCTACCTTTTTTTTTTTTTTCTCTCTCTTTTCTATTTCATGTTTTTACTAATTGCTCTATCATATGTATTATTTTTTTCAAAATTTCTCAATTTAATATACCGTAATGGCCTATTTATGTTGAAATGCTCATCCTTGCTATTTTTTTGCTATAGTTCTCAATTAAATGACTTGAGCTGGTTCTCAATTAAATGACTTGAGCTGGTCCCCGTGTGAAGTTGCTAGGAACTGGTCGAGTAAGGTCAATTTGGTTTGCTTATCAGATTGAAGTGTCTCAGTTGCTCACGCTAATCTCTATTGTTAAGATATTGCAAATATGCAATTCTCTCTATTTAAGAATAAATGGGGTTCCCATCCAAGTCAATTTTATGGAAATCACCAAAAGAAACAAATCCATACTGTTTAGGTAGAGACTATATTTTCTTAAGAAATTTGCAGAATATAAAATACAATTATTCTTTATAATAAAAGATTATACTTACTCAACACCTTTATTATGCAATTATTAAATATCAATAATATGATAATTTTATTTTAACATTTGAATTTCCTTAAAAAGTAATTCAGAATGCAAAATGAGCTTATTATTTACCGGAAACAATTATGCTTAGTTTTTATTTTGCTCGGCAAACAATTATGCTTAGTAAACCTCAAGATTAGTGCAGTTGGTTAAGGCATTGGGGGATTTCCAACTCAGGGAATAGAGATTGCCCATTTGAACCTCAAAAATGATGTGTAAACTGCTTTGAGTTAGAGTCATTATGTTGGCAAAAAGTGTGACGTTTTGAATTTCAACCCATTTCGGTATATGAAATGGTTATTTTATCAATGCTTTATTAGTTATATTTACTTTGAACTGATCACTCATGAGTTAATTAACTTATTGACAAATGCCACTAAGAATTAAAACATGCACAACCAGAGAATTCAATCAAGGAAAAACCGCTCCATCATAAGAATCAAAGAGGGGCAATACTACGTTGTTACAAGCCAATTAATGAATACAAATAAATTGATTTGATATAAGTACGTAGTCAAATTGCGAGTGATTCCGCATGAGTGCAATATTAATTGCAAACAACTATAAATCAATTTTTTTTTGGCTTTGTACTCATTATGAGTAATTGATCTCTCATGATTACATGACAACCGAGGGCAACCCATGATTTGAAGAGGCACAAAGGTGAATTAAAAATTTATCAACCACGGGTCAAACATGTGAAAACCCCTAAAAGCCACCCAATAGTTTAGGTCATACTAAAGTCACATTTGATCTAATTTAATCTCGAATTTCAATCCAATTTCAGAAATCAAACTTTCAAGGACTTCAAGACTAAACTATTGAAAGTCACTTCATTAATCCTCATGTTTATCGGTATGCACGGAATTTTCGGAAAAGGAATTAGCGGGTTGAGAATTGAAGCAAAAAAAGGAGTTAGGCTAAACGAAGGCCCAATGGCTTAAGGCCCGTTAAGGTTCAGCCACATTGGGCCCAATCAAGCCAATTTCTCTTCAATTTGAGCCCAAATTCAAATTATACATGCCTGTACAAAATTCTGACCCATATACGCGTATAGTGTTTAATACTATATTTTGTGAAATTACCATTTTGCCCATTCTAGAAGCCTTTGCTTGTTGAAGAAGCCTTGCAAAATATCTCCTTGGCATGTTAATGAAGATTCAAAGGAAGCTTGCAAAGAAAGCCTCTATCTCTCTCTCACTCACGTTTTCCCCCTCCCCGTCACGTCCACCTCTCTCTCCCCCCTTTGCTTCCCCCTTCGTTCAACCATCACACCCGCCACCATCATCGTTTGCTGTCCATGCCGTGGCCCATCGTGAGCCGGTCGTGAGCCACCGAGCCACCATTGGTGCCACTAGCCCCGTTGCTGCCGTGCCATGCCGCCGCTTTGTGCCATTGTCGGCATGGCCATAATGCCACCACCACCATGCCTCACCACCACCACTGAACCATCATTGTTGCTGCTTGTTGCCTCACTGTGATGTCATTGCCATCCATGAGCCGTGAGCCGCCATAAGTTGCACCTTCGTCGTTTTGCTGTCATCGTGCCACCATTGAGTTAACTTCATAATCTTAGATTAAGGTGTTAAATTTGATTAGGGGTAGTTTTCTTTAAAGCTAATCTGGATTAGGGATAGTTTAGTTGTAGTTAATCCTGATTAGTATTAATTAACTATGGTTTAATCAATAAGCTATCATGATAAGATAGACGGAATTGATAGGCTATCGTGATAGGTTATCAAGGAAAAATAGATAAGTTATTGACGAATGGGCGATAAGCTATCGAAAAGGATGATAAGTTATCATCAAGTGGATGATAAATTATCAGAAAAAGGAATGGTAATCTATCATCAAAGAGGTGATAAGCTATCGGGAAACAACTGATAAGATATCATCAAATGGGTGATAAGCAATCATTAAATGGATGATAAGTTATTGCTAAATAGGCAATAAGCTATTGATGTAACATTGATAAGTCATCGTGATAGGGTGATAAGCAGAGAAAGCTTGTTTATAAATTTTGACAAAATTGCCCAATTAGAAACTTTGTTTATAATTTTTTTTCATGGACATAAATGATAATTTCTAGGGTGTTAGATTTATATGTCGTGTTTTATGAGTTAAATGAGGCAAGTATTTTTTAAAAGAAAAGCATGCTGATTATGACGGGTTAACTGTATCTACGTGACCATGTGCGAATATTTCTGGCATTTTTATATAAATAAATCTGCAGTAGTTTATTGTTGTGAGCATGAACCACGTCTGCATTAATTAATTGAGAAAGACAAAAATGGGCTTGAGTGGCTAAGTGCTCGTATGATCATGTAATGTCTTGATGTGTATGATTACGTGAGGCAATGGTTCTGTCATGATGCGTATGATTAGGCGAGACGATGCCCGATCTTTATTGGATGCTCAGGCGGGGTCTGGATGTCGAGTCGGGGGTTAAGGCTGGACTGATGCTCCTAATGGAATGTCGTCCTAATGCATAAGATTACACAGGCTGATACTGTGTCCGATGGGATGGGATGAAGCTTGATTATGCTAGAAGCCAACCTTTGGGTTGTGCCGTGGCTAAGAGCGGTCATAATAATTGGAATACGTGTGAATGCATTGTGCATGGGAAAGTATGATAAGTGTTCTGATTATGTGATATGCTTATTGCGTTATTTGTGGCACGTGATAATTGATGTCCTGCAAGGTGTGTGCCATGGCGAGGTAAGAATGCTTGTGGGGTTATTCAATGGCTTGTTTGTTGATATTGGGTTGAGTGCCTGATCATGTTTATAGTTAAGCACAAGGGTCGATTTACTATTGATTTGCCATCAATATAGTGCTACATGATTAGATTGCATCCGAGGCGAATTAGCTTTCTAAACGAGGCTCAGGTTATTAACTTATTGAGATTTCATTTCACTAGTCATTGTTTAACTATTTTTAGGCCCATAGTATGGCAAACTGACACGTGCAGTTTAAGGTTCTTATGAACTAAGACCTTGAAGTGACATCACACCAAGTTTCGGGGGGACTAAGCATGTGATGGGCATGAGATGCATCACTTTCAACTAGCCTTCGTGTTAGAGGAGATTAAGTTAACCCTAACTCCCTGCTGGTTTTTGTTGGTTTGGAAGGAAGTTGCCTCTTGAAAGGGCTTGTAAGTATTAAATTTCCTAGGGTTAACAAGTAAATAAATAAAAGTTATGCTTTTGAGAGTGTTGCTTTTATGGTTTTTTCCTGGCTATCCCTATTGTTATTGTTGAATGAAGATATTATGCTTCCACTTGTGTATAATTGTAAGATAAAAAAAAAAAAAAGGGTCAGTGACGCATTTTGGGACGTTATAATCAAATGACCATAAGAGAACATGGGTTTTCACGTGCTCAAGGGTCGGGCATGACAAAAAGTCTAAGCTTGACAAGTTCATAGACCTTATGGGATATTTCATGAATTACTAGGTAGACAAGTTTCCATGCATGTGCCTTTAGATTATTTGGAAAAAAAAATGCTTAATTTATGCGGTATTTTTTTTTATATGAACTTATTTCTCATGAATTAAGTAGTTATTATGCAAAAGGTCCTTATCAAATTAATTCAAAGAGAATAAATAATCATAATAATTTATACATACTTAGTAGTAATTGGACATTCTAATCTTCCAATTATGTTTGGCAAAAAAATTAAATAATTTCAAAAAATTAAGTGGGATGATGTGAGATGATTTTTTCTCAACAAATCTGTGAAAATTGGAGGGATAATACATGAAAAGTCAATACATATTTTCAACTAATGGTCAACACTAATTAGTATAAGGGTCTAAATTAGCTCATATCTAATATGTCAATGAGAAGAACATTATCAAAAATGTCTATTCAATATGTTTGTGTGTATATATCACGACCATGGCCATTTTATGCTTTATCGAGTGTTTTCATTATGTTTAATTTAGCATTTTATGTCATTCTGAAATTTAAAGTTGATATGGATAAAAGATTCCAATTGATTATGGTATTAATAGAAGAACATCAAACGATGTCTAATTTAGGACATGAATGAAGTGTCCATATGATAAAGTGGAAAACTTACAGGCCAAGCAGTGAATCAAAAGGCAGGAGTCCGCAAAAAAGCACACAAGTCAGTACTATTAATGTGGATTTGTTAGTATTATTCCATTTAATTTTAACATTCGGAGCTCTTAGTTTGTACTTTCCATTTGGAAAAAGCAATGCGCGTTGCTCATACCCAGATCACTATTTGAGTGAAAGGAATGGACAGTCACTTGAATTGAGTACAAACTTAAAATGGCAATTGATGGCAGTAATTTGTTTGAAAATACTTTTTTACATTGCGGGTTAAGATCGATGACTTTAATGAGCCTCTTACATTGGGAGGTGTCACTCGAGGACATTCACAGCATTGATATGAATCCAGGATTCCTAATTATCCTGCCTCTTTATTCAGCAGAGGCGAATCAATGGAAAAGGAGACACTTTTTTGGTGCTAATTTCGATTCTTACTTCCATTTTGGGGAGAATCCCTCAGATTTGGCGCTTCTCTGAGGATTCTGGGTGCTCAACTGACCGAAAGTTCTTTTGTAATTTCCTTAACATCTTAAAGTCATGTCTTAAACATCAAAGCTTTTTGTAAGAAAGTAACAATTCAAGAAAGCAGTTCATTCGTTTGCTTTTTGCATTCCTTGCGTTTTAGCCTATTAACAATATGTTTGTATCGTTTTTATGGCTAAATGAAATAAAACATCAACACTTACAGAAAGTTGCATGGAGTGCTTGATTGTATGTGACAAATTCCTGATCAGGTCATGTCTCCAATTCAAAGTAATCTCAAATTGAAGGCCACGCCCACCACTCTATTGAAGGAGCCTTCTTCAAATCTACATGAATATATCGTTCAATGTGTATTTAGGCCTATTTGTCTTCGACGAAAAAAAATTCTATTTGTCAAAATCGAGAAATCAGTGTTAAGAACTTTTTGTTTTGTTGGTCTTATTTTACTTTCACTCTCAAACTTTTGCCTTGCCTTTTTGTATGGCGTGGGAGTCAAAACTCACATCTGAAGCTAAATTGTCCCCCCTTCAATCCTCTTGAAAAAGTGAGGATTCAAACCCCTCACCTCCCCCTTCCATGTGATAAGAGTGACCACTTGAGCAAACTCTAGTGGTGGTTCAGTGGTGAGAACTTAAGAAATGATTTTTCAATGTTAACAATCTTAAATGCTAAAATAGAAAGGAGAAGTTGTTAGACAATATCTATAATTTCTTTCCAAACATAGATTGTAGGCCTAATCAGATAGACATATCGGTTACACCAAGTGTTTCACAAATACACATTAGTTCATAATTTAATACTACACCATCTCTTTATGTCTTTAGCTCATCCAGGGAGAATCCACAAAGTGACTTGGACTATGTATCTTTTAAATTTCACGACTTCTATCTCATAAGTTTGGCAATGCAGATATACATCCAATTCTTGAGTTTGTGCGGTTTTATCATTTGTAAATGAAAAGGATACTATGATTTTTGGTTTTATATGAAATAGAGATAATTGCAAGAGAAACTATAATTTTTTTTATTGTAAGTACAATCAAATCCTAAAATAATCAAATAAGTGTAACTAAGTAATTTAGTTAGTTTCCTCAATTATGACTGTAGAACAACCTAACATGTGCGCTTTTAAATAATTTCCGAAAATGTAGTGTCAATATAACGCCAAGCAGGTGCAATATCAGCAAATAGCCCAAAAACTCATAGAAAATATTGAGAGAGAGAGAGAGGTGCGGCCAACATTGCACACCCTCCTGCCTCCTGGGTAAGGACCACCCTTGCCTTGATTTAGGTGATGGTGAGGATTAAGAGTAGCCGCCTCTCACTTTCATTTAGTGGTGTCACCCTGCTCGTCACCACCAATGATGGTTAGCCTCGCCAAGATTGGCTATATAGAGCTGGCTGATCTTAGGTCTTGTGTTGATTGGTGCGCCACATGAGTACTAACTTGGTGCCACATCAATCTTGACTTAAATAAAAAGTATTTGGAAAGGTGGCATTAAATTTTGGTCGCTCAAATGAGGGAGAAAAAGAGAATTAATTGAATATTTTTAAAATCAATTTTAAAGTTTGATTGCATTGCCTGACAGTTTTAGTTATTTCATACTTACAAATTTTATGTCTTGATATGACTAAACTTGGTAACGTGTTTTCTTTTTACCTGGTTTGATGGTAAAACTAGTATATGAAAAAAATTAATAATTTTTCCTTTTTCATACTTCAATTATATGAACATCTTCATAGGATGCGAATTGTGAAGCCCATTGTCCCGATCCAATCCTGAAAGTATATGGTGTGTGGTTCAAGTTTCCACAACATATTTTGAACATCAATATTCTGAAAAAAAGAGTAAGAGCATAGACGACAAAAATTGATATTACAAGGCAATGGGCTTTTTTAAGGTGCCGTGCTTGTTTGGGTGGCAAAGAACCGTCGGATAAAAGAAAAGTAATGTCAATGTTGGATGGCGAAACATCTCGACCGTGGGATCAACATGAATTGATGCCAACTGTTGAATTTGCCATGACGATCTCATCTTGCCAACCCCACTTCCTATTCTATTTCATTTTCTCACAAATCATAGTGAAAAGGATACATTGGATTCTCCAGCATTATTCTTGTGAAATGAAGCAATCATCACTGAAATTCCATCTGCACTTATGCTGAACTGAAGCACACTGCTTGTGGAAACGGATCTTTCATCCATGTTATGAAATTCATTTTTTTCTCTTTATGGAGTTTTCTTCATTTTCTTTCTGCACTTGCGTTCGACTATGATGAGTTAAGGATAATGGACTAGTAGCTTTTTGATTTTTTTTTAATAATAGAGAATTAATTCCAAGAAGTTTCTTGAGAAAATCTTGAAAGGATATCTCAAACTCCTCTTTTCGCGTAATGCTATTCATTAAGAAGGCTTTGGAGACATCACAATGACGTTCAATTGTACAGAAATGCAAAGCAAGCATTTCAGCATTCCAAAGGCTACTCAATACTTGCATGAACTCTATCCAACATCAACATGGTGTTGGCGCTTTAACTAAACAAGATCAGCCAAGATTGACGTGTAGTTCCAAAAATTATAATGCTCCATTATTAAACTTCACTCCCCAGCAAGGGCATGTTTGTACATCAGAAAATAGCATTATGGACTAGTCGGATAGTGGGATGAAAAAAAAGTTAATCAAATACGAAAAATATAAAAGTGTCCTAACAATTTATACAGAGGAGTGAAGAAAGTTCCAGTCATGGATTAAAGTTAGGCCCAATCATGAACAAGGGCGTGTGCCGGCAACGTACCAGGGCACGTCCAGATCACGGACAAGGCCCCTTCCTGATCATGGATCAAACTCTGTCTAATTGTCACTTAATTCATTGATGGTCATCCTTTGAAGGAAGTTCTCAATCTCTACGAGCCAAAAAACTCGTTGATAACAGTACAAATGTTCGATATACATGCTGCATGTAAATCTATGTGCGATCCACATGTATAATACGTGCTATCTACTTGTTCGATCTGTTAAATTATGACTCGAGTTTGAATTTTCATGAACTCGATCCATAGAAGGATTTTGACTTATTCAAAATATTTCCTATCCTATTCAAGATTGGTTTTCTTGTTATTCCAAGTCTGACTAGGATTACTTTTGCACAAAAGGATAAAGACAAGGGTTTCTTCTCTTATCTATAGGAGAAACCTAGTAGTGCTAGGTTTACACACACACACACACACACACACACACACACACACACACACACACACACACACACACATATATATATATAAAAGGTTTTTTCAGCGGATAGAGAAGAGAGTGCCGCACAAGAATAGAAGCCAAGCCAAGAAGGTGCAGTTGCCGTACGAAGCATACAAGAAAGAACGGAGTTCTTGTTTTTCGTATGTTCGTGAGCAAATTGCAGGAGGGCTTGAACACTCGGTGATTTTGTGCTGTGAGTTTACATTGTTTATTTGTAAACACTTTGAGTTTGGGTTAAATCTAGGTGTGGGAAATACTCTAGTGTGTGAGCGATTGTAACTCTGATTCTCCGATTATAGTGGATTATTTGCTGCTGGCTCTCCTCGTGGATGTAGGTACCGATACTTGGACCGAACCACGTAAATTTATGGTGCCCTTATTTTTCTTTAGTATTTTCATATTGACGTAAATTGCAAGATCCTGTCGTTTCTGCGTTATATTTTCAACACGATCTACATGCATGGAGGAAAGGTATTCGTTCTTTCCCTTTTTCAAATGCACGAAACTTGCCCCTTTCCTTTGTCAAATTTCGGCATCCCCACCTTCCACAACCTACCTTGATTCCTACTTTGCTTAAGGCGGTCCAAGGTGGCAAGCAATTTTGCCCAAGTATGGTATGACTCCATGCCATTACGATCGAAGGAGAGAGAAAGACCAAACTTCAAAAGGGCTTTCGGACCTAAAATTTACAACCAAGATGGGCCAAGGCTTCGATTGCATGGTAGGGCCTTATTAAAAATAACCATTTAATCTGTATCACAATGATTTAAATTTTTTGCATAAATTTTGAGTTAGGTTGCATATCAATCAGGATCATAAGATTGCGTGATTTTATCTAAAAAGTATTTCTAATTTCCAAATGGAAGAATGCGGTTAAAGAATAAGAACGTGGGTCAATTTGGATGTTTTTATTTAGTCATAACATATTTTTTTTGTTAGAAAGTATTCATAACCTCGACAATAGCCATAAGCATTTGTGTAATAGTCTTGCTACAGACGGCCGTGTTCGACGTAACAAGACTGCAAAGGACACCAGTTAGACTCTGAATTTGTAATATATGGGTTTTGACCCAGTCAAAAAAAAAAAAAAAAGAGAAGAAGAGAGAAAAAGAAGAGTTGAATGGTCAAAACGAAAGGGGAGGAAAAAGAGGAAAGCTTCAGCGAGAGGGAGTGATCGAGAGGTTTCGAGAGAGAGAGAGAGAGAGAGAGAAGAAAAGAAAAGAAAAAGAAAAAGAAAAAGAAAAAAAGAAAAGGATATAAAAGGATAAGAAGGGGGGGAGCTCGAGCAGAGCAGAAAGAAAGAAAGAAAGAAAGAAAGAGAGGGAGAGGGAAAGAAGAAGAAGGAGAAAGGAAGAAGAGATGAGGGTTTTGCATCATGAGAACCTCACCAAGCCGATTCAACTTGGTATTACAACACCCGGTAAGTGCTCGCGTCCCTCGTTCGTTCAATCAGAGTAGTTTTGAATTTATGGCTCAAAATTCGGAATTATTGGATATTTGAACGGCGAAGACCAATTTTTGAGTCGTTGAGCTGCGCATTTTTATAGAAATGCTAGTTTAGGATGTTGTGAAGTTATAGGATTTTACGGATCTTGATTTGAGCTTACGGTTTGCTCGGAATAAAATTTTGAAGTTTCCCGCACGTGATGAACAGTGCGCGTCGAACACTTCGGGGCCATATTTTGTCGATTTCTGGCTTGATTTTGGAATGGGTAATTTAGGGTTCTTAGAGTATGTGGAAAGAGCTTTCTATTGACTATAAGAACGTTTAAAACGGAGCTCGGTGGAGAAAGTTATGGCATGATTAAGTTGCACGTTCAAGCTCCACATCATTTGGATATGCGAATTGTTAGCGCGTAGGTGTCGTTTTATCGACAAATAAGTATGGTTTAGCTAGGTTGTAATTAGGATAGCGTTTTACTCAATTTTAATATTATTTCTCACCTATTTGTTAGGATTGTGGGTCCTGACGGTTCAAATAATTGTCGTCATTTAAGCATAGGCTTTCTAAGGTGAGTGGTACTATATCTTCTTTGAATTTGAAAAATTCATGTTGGGAAAATTATATGGATTATATATAGTATGGGATTATGAAATGGCATGGTTATTGCATAAAAATCGGATCGGGCATGGACTACCTCTTGATTGTTTATAAAGGTTTGGAAAGCATGTTAGGCAAAGTTTTGGAAGGAAAAATATATTTGCAATTGCTTTGCAAATGGTTTATGGAAAAGTACGTGGATGACTTGAGAAATTGTGGATGATGATGTTGCAAAAATGTATTTATTTGGTTTATTATATTGATTTATGGATTGACTTTCTGGTATTCGATGATGGTTATTTTGCTCATTATTGCTGTGAGCCCATTGAGGGGCATGTTGGTATGCATACTGGGTAGGATATCCTTCTGGGCCGAGCCACCAGCATTATAGGTGGAGACCTTGCCAAGGGGGGAATCTTGGTCGCCTTGTCACAAGGCGTTGTGTCGTGACCATGGTAAGAGATTGAGCAATAGATTAGTCAGTGGATGGACCATTGACTTGTAATTTTTGAAAGGAGATTATTCAATGGACTCGACCATTGATTCTGGTATTGGGATTGTGGTTTAAATGAGTTTTTCATACAAGTATAAAAGTAACTCTTATATGATTTATTATGTATTTTATATATTGGATTGAGTTATAAAGTTTTGATATTGCTTTGAACTCATGCATAGTGCTTGCTCGATCTGCTTAGAAGATGTATACTACTCACTGAGCTGTGGTTTGCTCACCCCTCTATTATTCCAATCTTTTCAGGTTTTTCAACTAGTGATGAGTAGTACGAGAGCGATAGCCTTGAGGGGATTTTTGGGAGCAGACTTTTGGGAGCTTAGAGGCTGCGTCCTTCGAGAGGAAGAACGGCCGTGTCATTTCCCTTTCTGGCTAGGATTTGGGGTGTGACAGAATTAATGACTCAAAGGAAGTTCTCAATCTCCTGTAATTTTGTTTTTCCTCTAGATCCTTCCCAATATACCAGAATCTCTGCCTTTTCTTCCTCAAAATCGTCCCAGGTATCACGAACAATTGATGGAAAATCCGGATTCGATGAAGTCCCCACCTTCTGCGAATGCCTTGATTCGTACTTTGCTTTAATGTTGTCCGAGGTGGCAAGGAATCATGCCCAAGCATGGTATGATTTCATGCTTATTATGAGAGGCGAGGGGGGAGGCCGGGCTTCAACAGGCTTTCCGACCTAGTCTTCAGAACCGAAATTGGCCAACGCTTGGCATGCAAGCTACGGCCTTATTAAAAATCACATTAATCCATACCGAGATGGCTTAAATTTTTTGAAGTTTTAATTCAGGATCCGGTTCACAAAATTCCGTGGTCCTGTCTAAAAATCCTTAATTTCTAAATGCGAAAGAATGCCTCTAAAGAATGAGAACGTGAGCCTATTCAGTTTGAATGCAGAAAAAATGTAAAAGGTAAAGCACCTTAACATTTTACCTTTTACATTTTTAGGTCTTAGTCTATACTTTTGTTTTCCACGGCAGCCATGCATTATCACCAAAATCCCATGATTAAAGATGAAATAATTTGAATAGATATTAGATAGTGGGTTGTCCCATCACCATTTTGAGTCCACCTTTAATAAAGGAAAAGGTAAAGGTAAAGCGCCTTGGCATTCAGAGATGTTGTCTATACTTTTATTTTCCGTGAAATCCTTGTTAAAGAATGTGAAAGAATGCCTTGTAAGAATGAGAACGTGAGCCTATTCAGTTTGAATGCAGAAAAAAAGTAAAAGGTAAAGCGCCTTAACATTTTTAGGTCTTAGTCTATACTTTTGTTTTCCACGGCAGCCGTGCATTATCACCAAAATCCCATGATTAAAGATGAAATAATTTGAATAGACATTAGATAGTGGGTTGTCCCATCTCCCTTTAGAGTCCACCTTTAATAAAGGAAAAGGTAAAGTGCCTTGACATTGAGAGATGTTGTCTATACTTTTGTTTTCCATGAAATCCTTGTTAAAATTATTTTTTTCAAGAAAGCAGTCATGCATGACCACCGGAATTCCATGATTAAAGATGCAATAATTTGAATAGATATTAGATAGTTGGTGTCTCATCTCCCTCTCTAGTCTACCTTTAATAAAGATACTTTATAAAAAAGCTAAAAGGACGAAAGGAGTTACCATTTGTAAATGGCTCAGCCTAAGGAGCATCAAATGCAAGCGACTCTTGCTACGATGTGGAAATAAATCAATAGATTAATGATAAAAAAAATGGGTGTCCGTTGGCAATTTTCAATTTTGCCATTGAAATCACTACTGTTATGTTCTGTTGCCTCTTTTGTGGTGAGTTTGTTCTAGCGTACTTGTCTAATAGTCTTGTTTCAGATGGGTCGTGTAGCTTTCTGGTGGGGGTGTTGGGGCTTGTTTCTATTGGCTACTATTGGTAGATTCAGTCATGGATTCTCGATTTTGGACCTTGAGGCTCTGCATATCGTCAAACCTTGTTTAAGTCAAGCGTTAGAGCTAAAGATTTGGTGATTTGGCGCTTTAGCTGCTTGAACAAGCAAAGACACCATTTATATCAACAAAAACAATGATGTTTCATGTAACCTCAGTCCAGATCGCATCATCGCTTCTACATGTAGGACAATCACGTGTATGATTAGACCATCATATCAGATGAATGAAGCGAAACTTGGCCAAAAGGACTTTATCACAATTTTCCTTAAAGGATCAAGACTAAATTAGCTTAATTAAAAGGTTTAACACTCTTTGATGAAAAAAGAACATTCATCTGTACCTCTCTATCTTGATCATGTCAGAATCTTAACCTAGTATGTTTCTTAATTTCTCAAGTAAATTGACAATTTGAGCTTGTCAATTTTGATTGTATAATTTTACATCCTCCCTTCATCGTGAAACTCTATTTCCACATGTTAAAACCTCCACACCACCAAAATAATTAGATAGAGTGGTATTTGGGCGATAATTGTGTTCAACACACATAATTTGGGTCTCAAGTGAAAATTACATAACACCAAGAGTTATAGATCATTTGGGCTTATGAGGACTGGGTTCATCTAACTAAAAAACCCATTTTGTTTCTTCAAAATGTGGCTATAATGGCAACAAGGAAGATCCTTCACTCATGCGTGATGGATTTTCCCAAGCCATGGTTGTCGTAAAGGTCAAGATGATCTTCTCTGTTCTTAATTTTACAATTGCTCGAGTTGAAGAAGCTCGTACTTTTCGAATACTCCTATTTTTGAAATTGTAATGCCTATTCGGTCAAAAGTTCTAAATAAGCTTGTGTCCGGCAGGCACCAATCAAGGTAAAAGTTTATAATTTTGTACGCACTTATCGTTTGAATATTATCAGGAAAGAATTATATTACAACTAAAAAAATTGATTTATAAAAGTGATGCAAATAAGCTGATAAGACAATCACATTGTTTTGTCAATCATTTCCAAACGCATTATTCTTAGTAGGGTTCAATTAGCAAGCAAATTTGAATCGGATCCTCCATTTTTTAAAGTGGTGATGCCGCCATCTTAGATGAAGAGATTCATGGAAAGACCCCAAGCTTAATTCATTAGTGGTATGTCTTCAAATTTGAAAACTTGCCACTTGTTTTAGTTTGTTTTTAGCTTGAGTTTTCACTTTGTTTGCTTTTTCCCTTATAATTATGCGGAAGACTTTGATTATATTATGTACCGTACGGATAGTCTAAGAGCACAAATTTGAAAGGTTAAGTTTGCTGACTTTCAACTTTTGAAACTAGCAAATACTGCCAAGTGCACGAAACACATTTTTGTGTTCTCTCATTCTTTGTGCTTATATTAATGGTCTTTCATATTCATAGATTGTTTGTTCAAATATGTATGTGGCCACACAACTCCCCTTGAAATCTTCAAGGAATTAATTGGGGTAAATAATCGAATCGCAACTTTTAGGCATTCAAATAGATCAGGCATGATAAAGCTAAACATACATCACATCTTGTCAAAAATGAGGACTACATTACATTTATCTTGTTCTCTGCTACGTTTGAACTACAACCACAAAATTTGGTGGTTTTGTTGTACTTTTATAAGTCATGTTTTTGCTCGCATCTTGTCGATGGTCACTGTTCAAGCAAAGGGACAATAATGCAGAAAATCATCCATTTTTACACTTGAGAAATTGACCGGTGCTTAACAAGGTTAAGTCGCCGAGCTCCATTATTTGTGCTAAAGATATTTAGATTTTTTTTGAAGATATTTAAAATGTTTTCTCTGAAGATAAAATGACTAAAGACAATATCGACAAAATCAAAAAGTTACTAAAGATAAAATGACTAAAGAGAGGGACATAAAGAAAAAAAAGGCTAGGGTTTAAATTAATTCAATCTCTCTTGTGATTTAGGAAATATTTTAAATATCTATGCGCCAATAATTGGATCTCTAATATTGAATCTCACTCGTGATAATCAAATATTTTATAAAAAAGTAGCTATGTTTCTACCACCAAAATTTAAAGATTGTCATGTCAATAACCTAAATTAGACAAAAATGTACTTCTCGATTATAAAGACTCGTCATATATTTCTCTTCATCACCCGCGAATTAAAAAAACATGGACAATATTGTAGCCCATTTATTCAAATAAATATAGAGTTGGACCCCTTCAGTAAAATGTCCTATTGTTATGAAAAGAAGTCATAATACTATATCATCATAGTATTTTTAGTAACATTTTTGTTCCTGAAAATAATTTCTTTTCAAAAATAATTAGTTTCTATCCTTATTACTTGAAATAATTTTTGAGTAAAAAAATGCGTTCGATAACTGCACAAAATTTCTATTCCTGAAATAAAAATGCGTTTGATAACTACATAAAATAGGAACATGTTTTGTATGACCCATAAATTTTTTTATGACGTAAAATTTCTTTTAATTTTTAATAATTTTTTGAGATTTTTCTGTTTTTGTTTTCTTTTCTTCCTATCTTCTTCTTCTGCCGATGGCAAACAGTTAGAAGAGGAAGAAGAAGAAAAGAAAATGAAAAGAAAGAAAATGACTTATTCTAAAAATTATTTTCGAGAATAAGAAGTAACTTTTTTCATTTTTTTGTTTCTGTTTCAAATTTGGAGAAATAGAAATATTAACTGATATTATCAAACATATTTCTATTTTCTTTCTACTTTGAAAAATTAAAAAATAGAAAAATTAAACGTTACCGAATGCTCCTTAATTTTCATAGGAGAGGAAAAGTGTAAAAATAATTTCAAGTCGCAGGTGATAAAACTGGGATCTGGCACCATGGCACCATGGTTCATGTTGTCCTGCTTATCAACGTGTCTAGCTTCACCTACCCAGTACCAAACCCTGGCCCTAAAAAAATGATCCTAGAGATTAAAGCTGTTGGTGAAAATAAATTTGAACTTTTTATCTTGCAACAACGGTAACTGTAAAAAAAAATCACTGTATTTATTTCACTTATATTTCTGTCTGCATCTTCTTATCAGGGGTGAAGTTTCAAGAAAGATATGTTTCAAAACAAGAACTTGGAGCCTCCAGTTCTAGGGTTAACTTCGGAACTGGCCTATCTGTCACGCCCCGACTCTCGAGCTCGCGGCAACCCCATTTCACTTGAGGTCTTAAAAATACGACGTCCCAGGTACTATCGTCGACCAATTCATTTTATCTTGTAATTAAGCACATGCGGAAATGAACAACTCCCAAACCAAACAACAGGGATAGCAACAATAGCAGCAGAGGAAAGACAACACCATTTTTATATATCTGAAGGTTAGCCAGCACACCAGCAAATACATACACACCTTACTATAGGTGACAAGCTAAGGCCTACTCAAAAAGAGACCGGCCTAGCTAACCTAACACTGCACAGGTGCCTACTCGCTGGCCTCAGAGGAATCGCTCTCTTCGATCCTCGGGTACTGTATCATCTAGGGCCTGAAAATGTTAACCACGACGGGTTGAGATAAACTCAGCAAGTTAAAGTCCTAAGCCCCGGTTAGGAACTTCGCTCGCCTCGGGAGTTTAACATACAACCTAATACAGCAATCAGTGCAATACCACCTCAGAGAGAAAGACAGCAGAAGACAGTTTAATAAACATGTGCAATCACAAGCGACCAAAGATGACATACCTTAAGGGAAACGCAACATTGAACTTAATAATCAAACAATCTTAGTCTTGTCTGTATCGCTTTTCTGACGTTAGCCTGCCCCTGACATCTTAACCACATCCACTGATTGCCAACAATCTCCGGACCAAAGATCATCCTTTCTCTAATGTTATTCCAATAGACTGGAGTTCCACAAACTTGACCATACTTCTGCTATATCACTCGAATAAATTTTATCCCACAAGCATTCTCTTTTTGTCAGTTTGTAGTTCAGTTTATTTCTGCCCCTTTCGACATCCTAGAAGCCTGCCAGGAGTCGCTCCTTGCTCAGGCACTCCGGCCCCGGCGTCCACTCCCCGCCCTCATCGGATCAGTCGTCATGGGCATCTACGAACTGCACCACTTCTAACAAAAGTCCCTTTTAAACATGCTTTATCTCATAGAGGTATTATCCGCTTTGGCCTGTCCCATACCAAGCCTCACGGTTTTAACCTCATCTGAGCACCTCAAAGTACAAAACTTTATCCAGCTCGTCAACTCATGAGCTCGTTTCCACAGGACCACTCGTCAACACTTGAAATTTGATCCACTAAATTTTTATGAGCTCACATTTTGAACTTCACAAGCCCTCAATCGTTGTGACGAGTAAACAACTACTCGTCCTTGTTGTCTTACCACTTAGTCAAATCCTTTATATGACACCTCACTGTAAGTATCGTATTCTCCAATACTAGACTAAATCCTCAAAATTCCACCAATCAATAATTACGTACATTCCCTAATTCTCGGGAATAACTCAATAAATCAAACACTTTCACTTCCACTCGATCTTCGATCGTGCATTTCATCATTATTCACGCATATAATTAACAATCGGCACTTCAAGAAAGCATAACAACCAAGAACACAACAATTTGAAACCAAAATTTACTTCTGTATGAATAGTGCCGTGAACAGTAATCCGTGAACAGTAATTTCGTCCGAAATTAAATAAATAAATAAAAATAAATAAACTTAACCATGGTTAACAAATTAACTCAACCCTAGTTAATCTAACCCAACCATAGTTAAATTCTAACCTTGGTTACTTTTAAAACTAACTATGGTTACTTTAATTAATTAACCCTAGTTACTTTTAAAACTAACTCTGGTCAATTAACTAACCCTAGTCAGAATTAATTAACCAGACTAATCAACCAATCAACATTAATTAATCACAAACACACAAATACACTAATTAACCCCTAAGCAAGATTAACCCCTAAACAAGGATTAGGAAGTTAACTTACTTGGATCGGAAATCCGGCGACACCGGCGCGTAGAGGGGAACGAGGGCTACGAGGGGTAAGCTCGAGGATGGCAACGGACGACAAACGGTGGCCAAAACGGGCCAAAACAGCCCTCGGAACACTGTTCATGCGGAACTGACCAGCAGAGGGAAAAAGGCCGAAACGGGCGGTTCGGGGCGACCAGCGGTGACCAGGGGTGCGCGGCTGGCTTCCTAACTTCCAGGACTACACTTTGGGTGGTGTTAGCGGCTCCGGTGACGGCGGCAAGGCTGTTTTCCGGCTGGAAAACAGTGAAGACAGCAAGGAACACCAGAAATGGAAGAGAAAATGAAGAGAAAAAGGGAGAGAGAGGAAGGCTGGGCTGGTGCACGAATTTTGGGGGAGAAAGAGGGGAGAGAAGAGGCTGCTAAAGGCTTGGATAAGGCCAAGGCAAGTGGGCAAGCCACTTGCTTGAAGAGCCAATAAAAAACAACCAATAACAAAGCATAAACAAAGCCCACTTGGGCACAAAAGCAAAAGGCCAAAAGAGAGAAGCCCATGGGCTGGAAATAGAGGGGAACTTGGGCCAGCTTAGGCCCCCTTTGGGCTGGGCTAGATGGGCGCAAGGCCCATTGGGCCGCCGGTCTTGGGCCGGCCCACCTGCGGGCCCGAAACCCGGTCCAATTTTTCCTTTTTCCGACACTTCCGTTTCCAACGGAAAATTCCAAAATAAATGAGGCGACGTCCAAATATATAGTCCTGATATCACTGAGAAGTCGGTTCCCAAAATCGGATTAAAAATCGAAGCCAAATTGAGTCGATTGCGACTGTAGTACAATTTGGATTATCGGGCGCCCTTTTTGGACTTTCCTCACATTTGACCCATGGTCAACCATTCTTTGAACCACGTTTACGCCAATTCTCGAGTCAGGGACGTCCCTCGATTGTCGTGTGATCCCGAGGGCTCAATTGATAATCCCGAGTACCAGATGAAAAGGATTCGGTTTACCGTCGTTCGTAGTTCGTATCGAAGTCGTGCGGAAATCACCCGCAGATCGACTTCGTACTTCTGCCGAATCGATTTATTTCCGTTTCCTTAATAATCTAGTACTTAGAGGATATCGTTCCCGCCCAGGTCCTTATGGTCGAAGGGTTCGTTCCTGATCGAAATTGCAAGTTGTACGCGAATCATTTCTTATCAACGCCTCTCTGTAATCCATTATCCCACGAACACACAGTTCGGAAAATTTGTACTGACCAGACCTTCGACTAATATTGCCCTTTTATAAAATCCTAAAATGGGGTCGATTTTCAGGATGTTACACTATCTCTTTTTTTCTTTTCATTTTTTATTTAATTGCTATATCATATTCATTAATTAGATATAAAGATTTAAGTTAGCCCAAATTTGATATGTCAATAGGTTGAACATTGTAAAAAATTATTTACACACTCTATATATATACACGGCCATTTTACAATTTATTGAGTGTTTTCTTAGCTTTTAATTTATAATTTCATGGCATTATAAAATTTAAAGTCAATAGATATAGAAGTTTTGAATTGATTATGGAATTAGAAGAAGAATATCAACCGATGTATAATTTATGACACGGTAATCAGGAAACTTACTGGCAAACTTAAGTAGGGAATGATTTGACAAATGACATTCAGAGCTCTTTGTCTATTCTCTCGTTTTCTATGACATCCTCAAGAAAGTTACTATTTCCAAAAAAAAAGCGGCCATGAATTATTATTACCAAAATCCAAAGATTGAACCATTCATGCAAAAAATGGGGTCCACAAATATCCTCGTCCGATAGAGCGCTATCATTGGGAAAAAATCTATGCACGTTGCTCCAGGCCACAAGGTGCAATAATTTGACAAGACATCATTTAATGGAGTGTACCCTCTCTCTCTATCTCTGATTGACCTTTTGGCATGTGGAGCATCTTGCCCAAGATATTTTTTCTGCGATGTGGAAATAAACCAATGATTGATGATAAACCAAGTTGATTTTTTGCTTGCCGTCGAAATAAAATTGCTTCTGTTTTATCGTGTGCTCCTTTCGCGGTGAGTTTGTTTATGTGTACTCCTGTGGTAGTTTTTGTTTCAGAAGGGTAGCGTTGCTAGTTGGTGTCGGTGTTGCAGCCTTGCTTCTATTCGCTGCTATTGGTAGAATCAGTCATGGATTCTCGATTTTGGACCTTGAGGCTTTGCGTACTGTCGGACCCTTTTGTTTAGGTCAAGTGTTAGTGCTAAAGATTTGGTGAGTTGGGGCTTTAGCTTAGTTGCTTGGCCAAGCAAAGACGCCATTAATTTCGACAAAAACAGCATCATTTCTTCGTAACATCAATCCTTGTCACATCATCTCTGTTACACATAGGAAGATCGGATATGTCAATCGGTAAAACACACTGTCGTTTTACATTTCAAGTAGAGTTTGCATTATTCTTAATTTGGAATTTATGGTATTTTGAAATTTAAAATCAATAAAGATAGAAATTTCCAATTGATTATGGCATTAGAAGAAGAATATCAACCAGTGTATAATTTACAACCTGAATGAAGTTTCCATAAGGTAATTAGGAAACTTACTGGCAAACTTAAGTAGGGAATGATTTGGCAGACGAAAATCGCGAGATTGAATCATTCATGCAAAAAATGAGGTCCACATGCATTCTCATCCGATGGAGCTCTGTCACTGGAAAGGGCAATGCACGTTGCTCAGGCCACATGATGCAATAATTTGACAAGACATCATTTAATGGAGTGTCCCCACTCTCTCTGTCTATAATTGACCTTTAGCATGTGAAGACATTTTTGCCACGACGTGGAAATAAACCAATGATGATAAACTAAGTTGATTTATTGATGGGCAAAAATGGGGGTACGTTGGCAATTTTCATTTTCGCTGTTGAAATGAAATTGCTTCTGTTTTGTTGTGTGCCTCCGGGGGGGGGGTTGCAATAATTTCCACTCTTATAAGGTTCCATAATAAGAGAGTGACTAAAACAGGTCCAGAATGTACAACAATTTGAATAGACATTTGATAGTGGGTGTGTGGTGTGTCCCGTCTATTTCCCTCTCATGATCACCTTTAACAAAGATTCCTTTTACAAAAGCTAAAAAGACCAAAGGATGCAAGTGCTCGTGGACAATCAACGTTCGTCCATTAGTGGTGTAGGATAGGATAGAGATCAACATTGTCGACGGTCACTGTTCAAGCAAAAGGGACAATAATGCAGAAAATCATCCACTTTTACACTTGAGAAATCGATCGATGCTTAACAAGGTTAAGTCGCTGAGCTCCATTATTTGTGCTAGAGATATTTAGATTTTTTTTAAAGATATTTAAAATATTTTCTCTGGAGATAAAATGACTAAAGACAGTATTGACAAAATCAAAAAGTTACCAAAGATAACACGACTAAAAAAGGGGCATAAAGAAATAAAAGGTTAGGATTTAAATTAATTCATTCCCTCTCGTGATTTAGGAAATATTTTAAATATTTCTAGCCATATGCACCAATCTCCTCTTTCTCGTGGTTTGTGCCTTTGTTGAAGCTCTAAATAGTTGGATCTCTAATATCTAATCTCACTCGTGTTGATAATCAAATATTTTAGAAAAAAGTGGCTACATTTCTACCAATAAAATTTAAAGATTGTCATGTCAATAACCTAAATCAGACGAAAATGCAATTCTCGATTATAAAGACTCATCACATATTTCTCTTTATCACCCTCAAATTTCAAAAACATGGACAATTTTTTTTTTTTTAGGTGGCCGACGAACTGCCAAAGCTCACCCTTGGGAGAGCACACGGCCCTCTAGTGCTCGATGGCACTGTCGGGTCTCACCGCAAGCCGTTATTTAGACGTAAACCTCAGGGGAGGCTAGCCTAAGACCCCAACACCATAACCCTCCTCGTACAATACTTTAGCAACGAGAGGGTTCGAACTCTCGACCTCGGTAATGAGGGA
Organism: Corymbia citriodora subsp. variegata; assembly: GCA_014858505.1. Classification (NCBI taxonomy): domain Eukaryota; kingdom Viridiplantae; phylum Streptophyta; class Magnoliopsida; order Myrtales; family Myrtaceae; genus Corymbia; species Corymbia citriodora. Next base: position 5,039,947 of record CM026416.1, read on the forward strand.
GAGAACGCACACCAACTGCGCTGCCCGTGGTTGGGTAAAAACATGGACGATATTGTAGCCCATTAATTCGAATAAATATAGAGTTGGACCCCTTCAATAAAAATTCCTACTATTCTGAAAAGAAATCATAATACCGGATCATCATAGTGTGTTTGATAACATTTCTATTCCTAAAAATAATTTCTTTTCAGAAATAATTCTTTTCTATTTTTATTCGTTGAAATAATTTTTGAATAAAAAAATGAGATCAATAATAACACAAAATTTATATTCTCAAGATAAAAAAGAATAGGAATATGTTTAATACAACTCATAAATTTTTTTATGACATAAAATTTATTTTAATTTTTAATAGTTTTTTGAGATTTTTCTATTTTTCCTCTCTTCTTCATCTGACAACGGCAAATGGTTAGAAAAGAAAGGAGAAGTAAAGAAAATGAAAATAAAGAAAATGACTTATTCCAAAAATTATTTTCAAAAATGAGAGGTAACTTTTTTTTCTTTTTCTATTTTAAATTTTGAGGAATAGAAATATTAACTGTTTTTATTAAATGAATTTCTATTCTTTTTTATTTCAAAAAATAAAAAATTAAAAAATTAAAACATTACCAAAGGCTCGTTAATTTTCACAGGAGAGGAAAAGTGTAAAAACGACTTCAAGCCGCAGGTAATAAAACTGGGATCTAGCACCATGCCACCATGGACCATGTTGTCCTGCTCATCAACGTGTCTAGCTTCACCTACCCAGTACGAAACCCTGACCCTAAAAAAAATGATGCTAGAGATTAAAGTTGTCGGTGAAAATAAAATTCAACTTTTTATCTTGCAAAAACCGTAACTGTCAAGAAAAAATCACTGTATTTATTTCACTTATATTTCTGTCTGCATCTTCTTATCAGGGGTGATGTTTCAAGAAAGATACGCTTCAAAACGAGAACTTAGAGTCTCTAGTTCTGGGGTCGACTTAGGAACTGGCCCATCTCTTCTTTTTTTTCATTTTTTATTTAATTGCTCTATCATATTCATTAATTAGATATAAGGATCTAAGTTAGCCCAAATTTGATATGTCAATAGGTAGAACATTGTAAAAAATTACTTACACTATATATATACACGGGCATTTTACAATTTATTGAGTGTTTTCTTAGCTTTTAATTTGTAATTTTATTGGTATTATAAAATTAAAAGTCAATAGAGATAGAAGTTTCCAATTGATTATGGAATTAGAAGAAGAATATCAACCAATGTATAATTTATGACATGGATGAAGTTTCCATACGGTAATTAGGAAACTTACTGGTAAACTTAAGTAGGGAATGATTTGACAAATAATATTCAGAGCTCTTAGTCTATACTCTCGTTTTCTTTGACATCCTAAAGAAAGTTATTATTTCCAAAAAAAAAAAGCGGTCATGAATTATTATTACCAAAATCCAAAGATTCAACCATTCATACAAAAAAATGGGGTCCACAAGTGTTCTCCTCCGATAGAGCTCTATCACTGAGAAAAAAACAATGCACGTTGCTCAGGCCACGACGTGCAATAATTTGACAAGACATAATTTAATGGAGTGTCCCCACTCCGTCTCTCTGATTGACCTTTAGCATGTGGAGCATTCAGCCTAAGATATTTTTGCTACAATGCGGAAATAAAGTGACCAAGAGTAGTCCAAAAGGTACAATAATTTGAATAGACTTTTGATAGTAGAGTGTCCCATCTATCTCCGTCTCGTGACCATCTTTAATAAAGATACTTTTTGAAAAAGTTGAAAAGACCACATGTTGCAAGCACTCGTGAACAATCAATTTTGTCCATTAGCTGGGGAGGATGGCATAGAGACCAGACATCGTCAATGGTCACTGTTCAAGCCAAGGAACAATAATGCAGAGTATCATCCATTTTTACGCTTAAGAAATCGACGGTGCTTAGTTCAGGCCAAAACTAAGGTTAAGTCGCCAAGCTCCATCATCTATGCTAGAGATATTTAGAAGCTATTTTCTCTAAAGATGAAATGAGTTGACAAAATCGTAAAGTTACTGAAGATGAGATGTGTAAAGATGACAGAATAAAAGACCCAAATTTAATTTGATTCATTCTCTTTTGATAGATTAGGAAATATTCTAAATATTTCTAACACTCTGTACTAATCTCCTCTTTCTTCCTCGTTGTTTGTGTCTTTATTCAAGTTTTAAATCATTGGATCTCTAGTCTTGAATCTCAGCCGTCGATAATCAAATATTTCAGAAAAAGATTTTTGTATTTCCATCACCAAAATCTAAAGATCATCGTGTCAAGAATCAAAATTTGGATTATTACAAGAATCATAAGACTTGTAACATATTTCTTTTTATCGCCCTCGAATTAAAACAACAGACATTATTGTAACCCATTATTCAAATAAAGGAAAATTTTTCAAAAATGATTCAAAGTATTCTCATTTTCTCAAATGAGAGTCCAAAACAGAAATGCTATCACTTTTTCAAATAAACATCTGAAGTAAATATTGTTTCAAATAAAATTTTGAAGTGATTATATCTGTTTTAAATAAAGACGTAATTATTCAATAGTCAAAGACATTTTCGTCTTTTATAGTTTTTTTTTCCTTTTTCTAGTTTGTCTTCATTCTTTGCCGGTGGTTGGCAAGGGCTCCACAACCTCGTCGACCGCTAGTAAGGGCTAGTGATGGCTCAACAGCCCTTGGTGGTCGTTGGTGAGGGCTTAACAACCCTCATCAGTTGTTGGCAAGGGCCGGCCTGGGGCTGGTTGCTAGTGAGGGCTGGAAAAGAAAAAAGAAGAAAAGAAAGAAAAAGAAAATTTTTTGGATAAAAACACTATTGGTTGATTAGAAAATTTAGCCAACCAACAATTGGTGAGGTCTAGATCCCTTATTTGAAATAAGCTTTATCACTTTAGATTCTTATTTAAAATAATTATAATCAATTTAAATTATTATTTGAAATAAGGTCTAGATCCCTTAGTAAAAACGCTTGTTGTTCTGAAAAAAAAAATCATGATATTGTCCCGCCATAAAAAAATGACTGGAGAGGAAGAGCGTGGAAACGACTTCAAGTCGCCGCTAATACAACTGGCATCTGGCGCCATGGACCAAGCTGTACTCCTTATCAGTGTGTCCATCTTTGCTTTCCCACTACCAAACTTTGACCCTACAAAAATGATACGAGAGATTAAAGGCGTCGGTAAAAAAAAAATTTAACTTTTTATCTTGCAAAAATGGTAGCTCTCAAAGAAAATCACAATATTATATTTCACTTATACGTCTATCCGTGTCTTTTTATTAAGGAGTGATGTTTCACAATATACATGTTTCAAAAGAATAACTGGGAACCTACTCTGTCAATATATTCCTAGTCATTTTTCTACTTAGATCTATATTCATTTGATAACGTTGTTTAGAATATATGTCATGAATTAGGAATATGCACGACTCCATACAACATTCCATCATCATTTTTGTCTAGCTTCTATAGTTAACTTGCTCTATTTGTTTACACTTTGTAAATACTATTTTTTGCGTTTTGCTTTTGCTAAAAAAAATTGAAAATGAAAATAATTAGGTAAATTATAAAAAACAAAGAACTCTACTTGTCAATAATTGTATAGTTTTGAAGGCTCTGAAAATCAAATTTTGATAACTGCAATATTTGGATAATAGATGTTAGAAATAAACTACAAACCAGCCCAAGCATTTATGATAATTAGAATCAGAAGGGTCACAAAGCATTGTCAGTCATAGCTCACAATCATTTCTATATTTAATTTTGTCATGGACGGAGTAGTAGTATTCAGAAAAAAAGAACGGAAAAAAATTAAATTTTATAGGAGTTTTTACCAACAAACTCTATTGAAGTTAGCCTAGTGTGACAATTTCAATTGACAATTCAATCTAACAATTTGCTTAATTATAATGTTAATTTTATATTTTAAATTTGAATTCATTGATCCGAGCAAAGAGTGGCTTTAAGACTATTACCTAATTAGCGTTTTGTCCATTACCGGTGGTGGAAAGGATGGATCGGGGCTAGTACATTAGCGGTGGAAAAGCATGAAAGGATGGATACCTACCCTTGTCTGTCCATTAGGATGGAGAAAAAGATGGAGAAAGGACGTCGGTGATGGTGATTGGTCCAGCAAAGAAACAATAATGCAGAAAATCACCCATTTCTATACCATGGAAATTGACTTGTGTTTAGTTAAGGCCTAAACTAAGATTTGGTTAACAAGCTTCATAGTATGTGCCCATCTCCTCTTTCTTCATCGTGGTTTGGATCTTAGCTAATGTTCTAAATTGCCAGATCTCTGGTACTAAATCTCAGCCTTTGATAATCAAATGTTCTAACAAAAAGTTGTGTTTTTATCACCAAAATCTGAAGATTATCCACATGTCAAGAACCATAATCTGACTTACTGGGAAAAAAAAAAATTCTTAGGCATTAAGACCCGTCGTGTATTTTTCTTTCCATCACCCTTTATTAAAAATAACACCCATCATTGGAGCGCCTTCATTCCAATGAATCTGGAGCTAGACACCTCAATAAAAAGGCTCGTAAGAAAAATCATTGTATAGTCGCACCATTATCATACACTGCAAGTGCAGAGGAAGAGTGTAGAAAAGGACTGCACATCACGGCTCATGCAACTGCCATCTGACGCCAAAGGTCATGTTGTACTGCACATCAGTGTGTCCATCTTCACTTACCATTACCAAACTGTAACTACGGAAAATGATACCAGAAAAGCAGCAATTTCCGTTGTAGCGAGGGGTGGGGAGAGCGATTAAAGCTGTCGGTAAAAATGAGATAAAACTTTTTATCGTGCAAAAAGGGTAGCCGTCAAAGAAAATTGTCACTTTATTTCACTAGTCGACCCTGGAACCAGTCCGAACTGCCTAGAACGAGCTTGGGACCGCATCAATGAGTTTCAATGTCGGCTCAAGAACTGGCCTGCTTTTTTTTCTATTTCATTTTTATTAAATTCCTCTTTAATATTTAATATTTTTGCCAAACTTCTCAATTAGAACACCATAATGGCATGTTTATGTTGGAATGTTCAATCTTAATTTTTTGCAAAAGTTCTCCATTAAAAGATTTGTAGAGTTTGATTTTGAACAAATTCAAAACTAGTTCTAACTGATAATTGGTTTTGAAATCGATTCTACTTGAGAACCAGCTTTGAAATCAGTTAAAAATTGTTCTAGTTGGGAACCAGTCTTCCTAAGTAGAACTGACTAGTTTAGGGCCAAGAATAGGGGATCGAACTCAAAAATACCAGGGAGTTGAATCGGTTTTAGTGTGAATAGACTTGAAATTGGTCAATTAAGATCGATTCAATTTGGTTCTCTGTTGAGCTAGCCCAATTGTTCACCCTTACTTCTAAATCATTAACATATTGTAAATATGTGATTGGCCCTATTTAAGAACATCGCGGCGGATTTTCCATTCATGTCAAATTTATGCAAATCAATCACCAAAAGAAGCAAAACCATACCATTTAAATAGAGATGATCTTTTCTTAATAAATTATTCAGAATGCAAAATACAATTATTTTTTACAATAAAAGATTATACTTACTTAACATCTCTCTCTTGCAATTATTGAATATCAACGATGTGATAAATTAATGTTATCATTATCATTTAAAAAAATAATGCATAATGCAAAATGCACATTATTTACAGTAAAATATTATGCTTAACCAATAAAATTAGTGCAATTGATTGGGTTGTTAGGAATTTCTAGTTCAGAACAAGATGTCACTTCTTTGAATCCTACAAAGTACATACAAACTACTTTGGGGTAGAGCTATTTTTGTTAGCCAAAAGCCTGATATTAACAATTCATGAGGTTTGCAGGATATTTCATGAATTACTAGGTAGACAAGTCTCCATGCCCATATCCTTGAATTATAGAAAAAATGCTTACTTTATGTTGTAATTTTTTAAAATGCTTTAATACTTATAAATGCAAAAGGTCTTTATCAACTTAATTACAGAGTCATAACATTTTTGGATAGAAATTTAAGACACACAAAGTTGGGAGTAATTTGACATTCTAATCTAACAATTATGGTTGGTAAAAAATTTAAATAACTTCATTTTCCTTAAGAATTGAGTTTATTTTTTGTTTTTTTCCCCTTGAAGGGATGATTTGAGGGGTTTTTTTTTGTCAAAACCCACGAAAGTTTTCAACTAAAGTCAAATCATTGATTGGATAAACAAATCAAAAGTTAACCCAAGTCTATGATGTCAATAAATTAAACATTACAAAAAATTGCTATTCAATATATAAAACAACAACATTCCTATATTACTTTTTAAAAGTACTTCGATCTGTATATCATTTTGACCTTTAAGCTTTCAATTTTTTTTTCCTGTTGCTTAATTCTAATGTTACTTCTATATTTTAACATGGCTTCGATGACCTGCCCAGGGAGTGGGTTCAGCACTGGCACCTAATTAATGTTTGTCCATGATCTGTGGAGGCAAGGATGAAAGGATGGATTAGGACTAGAACATTGGTGCTGGGAAAGGATGAAAGGGACCATTTGCAGTGGGCAAGGACGAAAGCATGTATACCTCATCAATGTCTGTCCATCGACGGTGGAGGAAAGGATGGAGACATGGACATTGGTGATGGTGATTAGTCGTGTAAAAGAGCAATGATGCAGAAAATCATCCATTTCTAATTTCTGTACTTGAGAAATTGAATGGAGCAACAATGCTCCATAGTCTATAACCATCTCCTCTTTCTTCCTCGAGATTTGGTTCTTTGCTAAGATTCTAAATTATGGAATCTCTGGTACTAAATCTGATTAACAATTATCCCAGCAAAAAGTTGCGTTTCTATCGTCAAAATCTGACTTACTGGGAAAAAAAATAATGCTTAGGTATAAAGTTTCATCATATATTTGTTTCCATCACCCTTTATTAAAAATAACATACATTATTGGAGCCCCTTTATCCGAACAAATCTTGAGTCAGACCCCAAGGACAACTATTCGGATTAGCTCTCAAGTTCAGCCACTTTATCTTTTTTTTTTTCTTTTTTAATGACCCAGGGAACCCCGCACCCTGCCGACAGCTAGGGGAGTAAACCCTGGGGGTTGCACATGCTAGCTACCACACACATGCAACCAGGTAAATCACCCTATGACGAAACTGGGATTCGAACTCTCGACCTTTTGCGAGAGGAAGAGAGCGCGAACCAGCAACGCCACCCAGGTGAGTGGTAGTTCAGCCATTTTGTCATTCTCTTCTAGGAGTTAGAAAGAGAAGCATGACGGGTTTTAACAAAGTTAGGCCAGAATAATTTTTGGAATGCAAGTAAAAAAAAAAAAAGGTTGGAAAGCTAATTTGTGTTGGGAGCGTACAGAAGTTTGATACCTTCATTTAAGAAGATTTCTAAGAGAGAGCTCAAGTTCAAACTCATCAATATATTCAATTGGACACACATTCACTTAAAAATTTAAACTAGTGAGTTATGGGTTAACTATAATATATTAACTACTCCACACCACGTCAATTCTTTGATGTGGGACTTCTCTAATATAATTCACACTTGTATCTTAACAATTTGACCTCATCATTTTATCAAATTATATTATCCTATGTTAGACTAAGACATGTTTTTACAGAAACTTACACGTAGTAGTTATCCGACCGGATGGCTCGGCAAGCTGCATAGTAAATGTCAAGCCAGCAATTCATAGGGCATAGTGGCACTTAGCTTGAGATTTCTTTAGTATCCAATTCTCTGTCTAGTCATATTAATCATCTGCCACAAGCTGCCACCGCCATTAAAATCAGTTCATGCTTGCTGCAATCTTGCTCTTGAGAATGCACTTTTTCCTTGCCCTGACCCGCATTCCAGAACGTGAATCACGAGTGAATGTCGTTATAAGAATTTGTTTGAAGAGCGAGAGTGTACTCTTCACTGAGATTGACAGTGGGCAAGACCGCCTGGCTCCATCGTGGTGTGCCGCTTAGCAAAGTCATTCGACCTCCTAGGTCATTGATGCATCATTGCAAACACATTGGAGCGCAAAGCGAACTCATCCTTCAAACGGGGAGTAGAAGAGACTCATCCAGTGAGGCGATGGGTGGGAATCAAGGTCCTCGGCATCATTTGGCACGCATGGACGAGCTACGCTAGCCAAAGCATTACCTTCCTAAATGCGCTAATTCGGTGCTAGGGCTTCCAAGGGAGAGGATGAACAGAAAATTAAGAGCATTTAAAAAAGAGATCAAGATAATAGGAAAAGAGAAATTTAGCGAGAAAAATGAGCAAAATAATGTCGTTTTGAATATAATTTTATATCATATTATTAGTGATCGTTGGACAAAACTATATTACAATTGATCAAAAGAATTACAAGAGAATTTTGTGCAAATATTTCGAATTAAGTTTACAAACCTGAAAAGTGTAAAACGAAATTTGAATTTGTACAATAGGATTAAGATAAGTTGAATAATTTCTCCTTCGCAATTGAATTTATCACCGGACAAAATTACATGTCACGTGGTGTGACCTGTCCTTCTCCATTAGTACTTACCACACGTGAGGATTTAAGGGGAATCGTTTTGTTATTTCGACAGCTGGTCATTACTTTTACGATTTTCTCATTTCCGTTCAATTTATGCATCAGTAGCAGAGGCTCAGATATTGGTGATGGTGTCCGGTCAACAAAAAAATAAAAAAAAATAAAATGTAGAAAATCATCCATTTCTGTTACCTCGATTATTCATGAGTCCGCCATCCTATTTTTGTCTTGATCGAGGTGACCAATAGCGGTCTTATTTAATTTTAATCTTTCGCCAGCTTCGAATATGTTATCAAGTTTTTAACTACCTAAGGAATTAGGGTGCGTTTGGTACAGCATTTGCAAAGGGCTTTCAGTCCAATGCAAATGCTGAAAGCCCAAAGCTACTTGGGGAAATGCAATTGTGTTTGGTAAAATTTTTTTACAAATGGACTTTGAGTTGAATGTGCGTTTGGTAAAAAAAACTTTCACAATGGACTTTGATGGGTATAATATATGTATATATATATTTTTTATTTTATTTTTTTTAAAATGACCTAAACCCTTTGCCGGACCGGCGAAGGGCTACGGCCGTCGGCGAGGGTCGCGCGACCCAGCCGAGGGCTACCAGAGGTCTCTCGAGCTAGAGGTCGCCCGGGTTGCGCGACCCTCGCCGGAGGTCGCCCAACGGCTGTCGGCGCCAGATCTGGCTCGCCGGTGGCCATAGCCCTTCGCCAGTCTGGCGAAGGGCTACCTCATTTTTTAATTAAAAAAATAATATTTAGGGGTAAAATCGGAAATATGAAAAATCAGCGAGGGTAGTTTTGGAAGGAAAAATAGTGATTTCAGCATTTTGAAGGCCAGCTTTCAATTGAAAGCTGGCTTCAAAGCTGAACCAAACGCACCCTTAATCGATGTTTGGTTAAGGCTTTAACTAAGGTTAGGTTACCGAGTTCTTTTATATTTAAACTGATTGCTCTTGGCTCCACTTCCTTCATGCTTGTTTGCACTCAAGTCTCTTCGCCTTCTTCATCTCTCATCATCCTTGCTCTGTTTCCCTCTTTCTTCTCCTCAGCACAAACAACCTTCCTCCTCTTCTTCTTGGTCAGTATCTGCTTCTCTTTTTCATCATTCTCACTCCGTCTCCCTATTGTCTCGCCCTTTCTTTCTTGAAAAAAAATAAAATCAAAGAGAAATGTCGATCGATTCTGCTATTTCTATTGCGTGGGATGTCTTGAAGTACGTAGTTGCTCCCATCAAGCGTCAATTCGGATACGTGATCTCCTCCAAGAGGCACGCCCAGGATCTTCAGAAGGAAGTCGCGAAGTTCGAGGACGAGGTTGATAGGGTCCACAATGTCATTGAAGAGGCCAGAAACAATCTTCGGAATGTCTACGGTCGCGTGACGGAGTGCCATGCAAGTGCCGAGAAGGCCCTGAAGGAGGCGCGAGACCTGTTGAGCGATTCCCAGGAGGCGAGCAAGACTTGCTGCTATGGGACTCTTCCTGACCCCAAGTGTCGCTATAAATTCAGCAAGAAGGCCAAGGCCAAGATCGAGTTCATTCAGCGACTCACTCAACAATGCAGTGGATTCAAGGAATTGAGCGACATCTCCTCCAGCAATCCTGCTCCAGGTAACGTTGCTGCTCTGGCTCCGGCCAAGAGAGAGGGCAAAGATGTCGTCCAGTTGGCCACCGTGAGGGCCTCCGCTTCTTTTGCCTCGACGTCGAATAAGGTTCGGGACAATGATATCTTCGAGTCCAGAGTTTCTATCATTCAGCATATCATGGACGCTCTTACCGATGACAGCAATAGCGTGGTTGGAGTTTACGGGATGGGCGGGGTCGGGAAGTCCACCCTTTTGGTAGATGCTGAAAGGACAATAAGGGAAATGAAGTCCTTCGATTGGGTCAGTAAGGCCGATGTTTCGGAAAATCCAGACATCAAGAAGATTCAAGGAGAAATTGCACATGCGTTGGGCCTAGACATAAAGAACGAAGAGTATGTTAGCATGCGTGCGGCGCTTTTGCGCAAGAGGTTGGAAAATGAGGAGAGGATGAAAAAGAAGGTCCTTATAATACTGGACAACCTGTGGAAGGGTCTCGACTTGAAATCAGTTGGCATTCCATGCGGACATGACAACAAAGTCATAGGTTGCAAATTATTGTTGACGTCGAGAAATAGAGATGTTTTGCGAAGGGAAATGGGCTGCGACAGGGACTTCCTCCTCGGTGGGCTGCAGGAGGAAGAGGCAAAAAGATTGTTTGAGAGGATGGTGGGAGACAAAGTTCATGATGACAAGTTCAAACCCTTGGTGGATGAAGCACTCCACAAATGTGCAGGTGTGCCCTTCCTAATTCTCTCATTGACCAAACGTTTTAAAGACGCTGATTTATTTGAATGGAAGGATACTTTGAAACAAATCGAGATGTCCAAAGATAAAGGAATCAGTGAGGTGATAACTAAGATGTTGCAATTAAGTTATGATGATTTAGAAGAGGAGGTGAAGTCATTATTACAACTCTGTGTTGTTTATGGTGTCTCTAAGCCCCCTCTTGAACGTTTGGTGAGGCACGGAGTGGGTTTGGGATTATTTCGAGAAGATAGCAGCATTGAAGAAGCTAGAGATAGGTTGAGGTCATTAATTCGAACTTTGCAAGCCTCCTCCCTTTTGTTAGATGATGAAGATGCTGATGGTTTCAAGATACATGACTTGGTTCGTGGATTTGTTGCCTCAGTTGCTTCAAGAGATAACCCTCTTCTCGTGTGGAAAGATATTGATAAGTCGGTATCGGAGTTGCCGAAGGACAAGCTCAAAAGTTGTACAGCGGTATGCTTTCCCTATGTTGACATGAAGGAGCTTCCTGAAGAGTTAGATTGTCCTGAAATGCGGATCTTTTTGCTATTTGCAAACAATGAATCTCTTAAGGTCCCAGATTCATATTTCAACTCTATGAGAAAACTCATGGTTTTACATCTTACTCGGGTGTGTCTCACTTGTTCATATTTGCCGTTTCAGTTCTTGGAGAACTTACATACACTATGTCTTGATGGTTGTTCGTTAGAGGATGTAGCCATGATTGGCGAGCTAAAAGGGTTACATATTCTCAGCTTTGTGAACTCTAAAATTCAACGATTGCCAAAAGAGATTGGACAACTGGAAGAGCTGAGATTGTTAGAATTAAATTATTGCTCACGACTTAAGATAATTGAACCAGGTGTGCTTGGAAACTTGATGAAATTGGAGGAGTTGTATATGAAGAATAGCTTTGATCGATGGAATGCCGTGGAGCAAACTCCACCAACTAATGCCAAGCTTATTGAGTTGAATAACATGAAGAATCTATGCACTTTGCATGTATCCATTATCGATCCGAGTGCACTCCCAGAGGATCTAAACATCAAGAAATTAACCAAGTACAAAATCAAAATAGGTGATGTGCAGCGCTGGCAAAGCCACAAAGGATCGAGCACATTGGAGCTTAAGTTGGACCCAACAAATAATATTCTTCAGAAGGAATGCATACAAACTTTATTAGGCAAAACTGATGATCTATTTTTAGACGGATTAGACGGAATTGAGCAAAGCATTTGCTTGTTATCCCAAGAAGGCTTTCAAAAATTAAAGCATCTACAAGTTGAGAACAGTCCCTCTATCTATTATGTCCTCCAATCTCCATCCCATACAGATTTTACGATGTTGGAGTCGTTACTTCTCAAGAATCTCATCAACTTGGAGAAGATATGCAACAACTCTATCTCCTCAAAGTCCTTTAGTGCATTAAAAGTATTACGAGTCGAAAGTTGCAGCAAGATGGAAGTTTTGTTTCCTCTTTCATTATTGAAAGAACTTCCACAGCTTGAAGAGATCCGAGCTATCAAGTGCCCCTTAATGCGGGAGATTGTAGAAGTTGATGATTGTGGCAAAGTTGAGTTGCATAAATTGCGTGTATTGGAGTTGCGTGACTTGTCAAATATCAATAACTTTTTCACCGCCTGGAATGCTCCTTCAAGTAGTACATCAAAAGACCAAGTTGACACTCAAGAAGTTGCATTTTTTAGCGGTCAACAGGTAACTTTCTATCAAAAAAATATACTATTTAATATTTTGCTCATTTGCTAATTAGATGTAACGTAGATTTTAATCCTTATTATTTTTTTTTTCAGTTTATTTTCTTCCTACTCACCTTTTCCAGTCATGCCTTCTTTGTAATTAGATAAAACAATCTTCTATTTCTTTTCGTTGTGTAGAAGTCCAATTAATAGAACGAAATTCATGTTAATTTAGTTTGTGATAGGATCTGAGTTATTTTCAACTTGCATGCTACAAGTATATCTATATTAATAGGGTTTATAGAGAAACATTGAAGGGTATTTTGGCATTAGAATAATTCCATAATAACGTCATTTCATAATCTTATAAAATGGATTCACTGAATTGAGTTATCTAACTCTTTTATTATCTATTAGATATAATATCTAGGTGGCTTAGATAAAAATCAATACGAAGAATGGGCAAGGGGATTGGGTTTTCAAATGGTAGCAACGATGCTAATTTAATTGACGCACGTCATTTTCATATCTTGTATTTCAATTAGCACTTAGTCATTGCATAGGTCCTATTGGTATAAAAGTTCACAATTTCACACGTTCATGCTTGCAAGCATACGAAATTGTGAGAAAGATGTAGATATATTTGTAAGCAGTTTTGGCATAACAAACATAAATCTTCAACTTGTGCTAATATCTCATATTTGTAGGCATTAGTGAGCGGCTTTTAGGAAAAACTGCACGAAATCCCCCATGAAGATTTTAAGCGATACACATTTACTTCCAAAATTTGGATATATAAATTATGGCGTATTGAGCATAGCTAAATGATGTTATCATCCGATGGTCCTTTTAAAATAGCTGACTAGGGGGTTTATATGCGTAATGAAATAAAAAAATTAGCCTTTTTTATGATTGTTTTATGTGCTTGGGATATATTTGAAAGCCTACTAGATGATTAGCTCTTGTCATGAAGTCAACCATATTATTAGTAATTTTTGTCTTGATCACTATTAAGATCATTGCATATTTTTCCTCATTTTTCTTTATTTATTTTGGGAATTTTCAACTAAGTTTAGTGCATTTGGAGGCCAAAGGCTGATTTAACTAAAACAGATGCAAAAGAATTGCAACTTTATCGTAAAAAAATCACATGTAACATGCAAATGGTAAAATGCCCACAGGGTTGACATCCGCAATAAAATCGAAGTTGAACAAAGTCATGTAATACTTATAAGTTAGGAGTAAAGGTGTGTTCCCCTCAAAGTTCATAAGTGGGTTGGGTAATTTCCCTGTAATTTTTATGTCCTTTTGTAGGTAAATGAATGTTATATTTATGTAAATTAGCATCATTCAAGAATGAGGAAAAATACAAGTGTTAAAATCAAATAGTGAAATTATGGAGAAATAGAGGAGGAGAAAGCAATTAAAAATGAGTGGCTTGTTGAGAGAGGAGTTCTAAGATTGTCGTACAGGCAATTTGAAATACATGCAAATCAAGTTCTGACATTAGTGTTGCCGACAATCTTCATGGACAGAAATGATAGCATTTTATTTTTCATGAGGTTAAGTATAATCATGACCTAAATCAAGGGAACCTACATAGATTTGGTCCCTAATAGAGTGGAACCTTGATTATCATAATGAACTGAAATATAACTCAAGAATTCTATGTTAAGTGGAGAAAATCAGTCATTTTCCCGCTTTCTTTACTCAAAATTTGGGCTTAATTTTATTAATTAATTCTCGTAATTAAGTTTTAGTAAATAACATATGATAGGAGATGCTTTTTGTTTAGTCCTCACGACAAGTGTAAAGAGTCCAGGATAACAAATCATGCAAGTGAAAAATGAGGGGAGCAATTAAAGGTGAAAAAGGATTTGTTGTTTGTTTTTTATCAATGGAAACGATGTTAAAAATAGTGCCGAATTTAGAACCTGGCATGTGCTATAACGAATTTATGCTCGAATATAACCATTAGATTTGGAGTAAAAAAATTTCCAGAGGATCAATTTTAAGGATCAACAGTGGTCCAATTAAGGAAACATGTTTGAGTATAGATGTTTGCGGCCTACTATGCACCCATTGTCTACGACACGCATGGATGGCCAACACGTGTCATCTTGATTCTCTCTCTCTCCATCCGAACCAGATCTGCTTGCCCCCCACCATGACCTGCCACAACTCACCTCCGTTGACGTTGCCACCAATAGTTCGCGGATTCTATCCTCGTGCTCGGTCATCTCCCTTGCGGACCCAATGCAAATTCTATTTCAATCTGTTTTTCTTCTTCCCTCACAATCGCCTTTGCGAACTCAGTCGTGACCAACAAGCTCGACATTAACACGAGCCTTGGTTGCGTCTTCCTAAGGTTGATTCTTCAGTGACGTGAAGAGAGAACAAGAATTTGGTAAAAAGGTAAAAAAAACAAAGAGAAAATAATGTGCCACGTGTCTAATTATTCGTGTGAGCCGCAGACAATAGGTACACCCAAGTAGTTAGTATTAAGGTTAGAAGGTACAAGGCATAATGAACTACCAATTCCTAACATTTGTGAGAAGATACAAATTATAGGACATTTATTAAAGATAACCTATTTGTGTCATGGGATAAAAATATAGTAATTTATTGGATCTTATTGGATAAATTGTAATATTTCACCCATAGATTAATTGGCTCTGGGTAAGCCCAAGTTGGTGAAGGCGGATGCCCAGGCGTAAAAGGAAAGTTACTTGCAGCAACTAAACTTTTATGACAGTAATTTTCCAAGTAGTAAATTACTTTTTGAAATCGTTAAAGTTTCCTTAGGCAGGTAGTAAATCAGACATGTCCTATAGCATAGAAATTTACTTGATTGCAATCTCGCCTGTTGATCACTTATGCAGAGAGATATTTTCCTTTCTTAGTAAATTGTCTACATATTTCGTAATCATGGGCAATCTATAGTTTCTTTATTTATTTTTTCATGGTAGTATTCTTCATTGTGAGATAGTACAGTACTCTCTAGCATTCATCCGATAAAATGAGTAATGATTTCAAAGGAATGACACAACCTAAGAGGGAGTAGTTTACCTAATAAAAAGTAATTGACCTTGAATGTACTTCCTTTTGCTTTATGAATCACTAATTTTCAAAGTCATTAGCAAATTGAATGAATGCTGATTCTTGATCATTGTAGTTTTTCTTTTTGTTAATAAATTGCAAACAAAATCTAATAATAATACCATCCACGAATATATTATGAAAAAAATTGAAGTTCATTAGTCGTTTTTGGGGTCATGAAACACCTTTTTGGATTGTCAATTGGCTTTTGTTTATCATAGATATTTGTAAATGCAAAAGTTATTCTAAAGTTTGTGAATTTTCTTCCATAGCCATTAGTAATAACTTGCTATGGCACGTAATTTTCTCGCCTCGTCTGTTTGATGGGTCTATTCGTCAGGTTTCAATCCCATCCTTGGAGTCTTTAACAATGGCTAGACTTCCCAATCTGAAAGAAATATGGGCAGATGAATCTCTATTGGTGCTGGGCAATCTCCAATTTCTTGAGGTGTCTTTGTGCAAATCTCTCTCAAAGGTTATCAACTTTAGAACACTGGTAAAACTACACGAGTTACACACTTTAACAGTGGAAGATTGTGTTTCGGTGCAAGAAATTTTTTGCCTTGACGGAGTAGCTACTGATGCAAATATTAAGACTCTCTCTGAGCTAAACACCATATGGATAGAGGGATTACCAAACTTAAGGCGCATATGGGACAAGAATCCTTGTGGAATTGTGAGATTCCATAATTTGAAGAAATTACAGGTGAATAGCTGTAACAACCTCAAGTTTCTGTTTTTTCCATCCATGGTTCAATCTCTGGCACAATTGAGAGAGCTAGAGGTATGGAACTGCAAGAAGATGGAGGCTATCATTATGGAGGAAGAAGGGTTGAGAGCAGAAATGTTAGAAACACTATTATTCCCGATGCTAACCAAATTAGAATTTGTACGTTTGGGAAGTTTGGCTTGCTTCTCTCACAGAAAGTGTAAGATTGATTTTTTTTGGTTTCATCATTGAAGATCTTCTCAGATTAATTCATCCCTGCAATGCAAAAGATGACATTATTTTTCATCTAATGAAAAATTGATGACAGGTACACTAGAAGCTCAGGATGAGGACTGCATCAAATCGTGCTCTACTGTTCTCTTCAATCAAGAGGTATGTGATAGCGCTACATCAAAATCTTAAATATAACAAAAATCTGATGGAGTAAAATGCTTGGCATCAATTTTATGTGTCATCGCACTTTAGAAGCTTACAAGCTGTGCATTTCAAGTTGCCACATGCCACTACAAATAATTGGCAAGTTTCAAGTCACACCAATAGGAGTTGGATCAATCGCATCAAATTGTTAAGAAATTAGAAAAAAGATATATGCATATAACAATTATTATGCCAGCCAGCTAATTAATTAAAATCAACATATAAATAGTTATACCGGAGACCAAGCATAATCGCCAAAGCCCTCCCCCCCTCCTTTGGCTAGAATTGATTGCATTCCACACAATCACCGCACCATGAAACCTGGATAAGTCAAAGTAGAGTTACTATTCAAATTGTGATTTTAATTGAAATGAAGGATTTAAAGCAATGTCATTATATACACAAAAGTTGGATAATTAATCTTCAATGAGCTCAATTGTTAACTCTCCAAATTATGGGGCAACTATATAGTAAAAGATTTTGTAATATAGTCATTGAACTTTTATTTGATCACCTAAGGCAATAACTTTTCATTTCTTTATAGTTTATGCATATTCGAAATTTTCGAGCGAACTATCAATGTGCAAGACACGTGGCTTATTTTCTAGATGTGCTACTGTTTCCACTCCATTGAATCAACACCTCACTGGAAAATCTATGCAAATATTTAATACAATCATCGAAGCTTTTAATTTGCAAGATGATTGTTCTCCTTTTCTTGTACTTTACTCTCATCTTGCTTCCAATGAGAATTCCTCATTCTCATGGGTGGTTGCCTTGTTCAAGGCCATCGGTGTCAATGAGTTTTAGCATTGCAAATTAGCAATGTAACTCTTCCTATTATATATTTCTTTTGATTAGTTTTGTAATTTTCTCTCAATATTACAATAATCGTATATTTTATATATAAAATCACACTATGTCATATAATAATGACAATTAGAAAATTTTAAATGTTATCAAATCCCTGAGTTAAGAATTTAGTCTTTTTTCTTCAAAAAAGGTAGATTCACATGAAATGAGAAATAATTTAATTAATTAATTGTATTATAAACATATTCCAATTTACATATATGAAAAATTCCATGCCCGACAAACGCATGAGAATGTTGCTAATTACCTAGTAATTGAAGAAAGAAGAATCATGCAAAGGAGTCTCTCAGCTTCTGCTTGTTGGGTAGGCGTATAGGTTATTGAGAGAAGTATTTTGAACATTATGAAGCTTCCACATTAGCATCTTTCTTTCAAACATAACTAAATATAAGTAGTTTCTGTCAAAATAAGAATAAAAAATCGACTAGCTGGGAATTTATATTGATTGGACAACACTATATTTTTGTTAATTTTGCTACAAATTTACGTATATTATGTTCGTATGAATTTGTATCATTTTCGAATTTTTCAGATAATCATTTATGAATATGTTAATTCGTATCATAAATTGTCAACCCTTTCAATTCATATATTTTTATATATAAAATTCTAATAGTATCCTTTTTCAAAGTCAACACTTTTGGAGTTGTTTCAAAATTAAGATATCATCCAACATAGCTAAAAAGAAATTGTAAATAATGGACAGATTTATTACAACATAGATTTTATTAAGAAGTAGACAATAGGGAAGTCAGCATAATCGCATTAAGAGAACATATGAAAAGAACCAAAAAAAGAAGAAGGAGAAATTCCAATCATAAACGCATGCATGTGGAAGGGAAAATAAGAAAAGAAAAAAGCAAGAAAGAAAAACATGAGGAGAGAGAAGATCACATAAGTTTGACATATGTGAATTTAAGGCAACCCTAGGGTAATATTCCGCTGCTCTGCAAGCCTACATGACCGCGCCTGTCCGGGTCCGCCATGTGGGTGCACCGCGGTGGCAACTCGCGAGCCACAGACGCAACCTCAGACGTTGCGTCGTGTGGGCCCTAGCGCATTTCGACGGCGCTAATGGATTGGTCTCGAGTGCTCCAGTGCACAAGATCGTCACTCACGTAGGGGCCAGGGAGGAAGGGGTTTGCGGGAACTCTTTTGAGTTACTGTTTTGGAAGTGGGGGGCTTTCTATGACGTGGTGGGGAAGCCATTGGCGGAAAGGTAGAATGGGCGGTGGGCCCCCATTTAATGTGCTGGTCCTGAGAGGGGAAAGAGGGGTGCTAGTAGATGGCTCAAAACATTGGTTTGATACTTTAGGTTAAACTGTTCATCGGCAACCATATAGAATTGATGGTGGTGGTAGAGCTTTGTGTGAGTTCTAGATGATGATCCATCAAATTCGATTGGTCTATGAACTTTGATTCGTGCAAAGCGCACCTCATTTGAGGCAATGCTTTCGCCCGTATCATCGAGCCGATTGAGCTGTTAATAATGAAATTGAACAATTTAAAAAAAAATGAAAATAACACTCAAGATATTAAAGTGTGCAATCAAATGTAATCAAAGTAAACAAACACACAAAACAACTTAATATTATTTAAAAAAAAAGGTATCCAAAAATTCCTATTATAAAGCTCTAAATGCTTATTCAATTTCGGATTTTAGTTTTCAAAGGATTTTCTACTTTTTAAGAGAAAACTACATGAAAGCTAATTTTTTTGAGCTTTTTCCAAGGATTTCCATTTGTCTGAAATTTTCCGAATTTTTATGAATTTTCTATTTTTGAATATTTCATTAATTTTCAGAATTTTCGGAATTTTTAAAAAGTATTTTTTTAAAGCCCCTCTCCAATATTATCAATTTTGGCCCATAAAACAATTCAACCTTCAAGCCGTCTTGGATCCGACCTGACCCATTGACCTGATTTGATTGCTCGGGTTTTTATTTTTTATTTTTGGTCAGAGATTGCCCAGATTTGATCCGGTCAAGATTGTAGCTGACTTTTTTTTTTTAAATTTCCTTTATTTATTTTTTATATTATTTTCCATTTTTCATTGCCTCTTTTTTAATTATTCTTTTTTCTATCCTTTCATCCCTTCCTCCCTTCCTCGCGTCCTCTTCTTCCTCATGAAGCCTTCTTCACCGAAGCTCCAACCCTTTGACCAAGCTCCCGCTGAAGCTCTAATGGCTACCAAATCATTCCCCGCCGTCAGTCTTTCACTGACGCCGCTCACCGCCGTTTGCTGTCGGATCTTCACCGTCGATGACCTACGCAGACGGCGGCTACAATCCAATGCGCATCCTCTACTGAAACGAATTTTCCTTCTACATCAACAACCACATACAGCAATCTCCAACAGAACGAAACACATGCTTGAGGGGAAAAGTATAGAGATCTAACACGGTCGCGACTAATCGTAAATCGTCATCGGAGAAACAGAGGCGGATTTGAGACTCTGACCATGGACGACCGGCATCGTGAGCATGCACGATCTGGTTTCAGTCAATTCCACCGAGGTCAGGCACCAATGAATGGCGGAGTGCGAACGACAGATTGGTCATTTCTTTGGGAGAAGCCTTCTATGAGAAGATTTTTTGGTGGCTCCTCCCTCTCTCTTCTTCCTCACTCGCTCTTTTTCAAGTCCTGCAAGCTCTCCCTCTTGCCAGCTAAACCTTCTTTGAAGGACTCAGGGCTTTTGCTTTGATCACTCGTCCGTTCACTTTTAGTCGCTCACAGACACTTCATGCACTTGCCCACGGACGTCTGATTTTTCCTTGCGCCACAGGCGCTCTTCTCACCAAAGTGCACGTGCAAAGGAGCAGGGCCTATAGTATAAATGGCCCACCGAATCTTATTTTATTTTTTTATCTATTTTTCTTGTTCATTTATTTCTTGTTATCTTTTTTAATACTATATTTATTTTACCCTTTTTTGTATTCTTAGTTTTCTTTGTTATAAATGGACACCCGGAATGGTTGACAAAACTCGGGTATCACCAAACAAAAGAATAGAAATATAGAAGAATAAGATGATTACCAAACATGCCCTCAAATAAGAGGTCCCGCATTTTTCTGTTAAATTTAGAATTCTTTTCTTTCTTATATTTCCATGAATATTCAATCCTTTTTTGAAGGTTGCAATTCTTCCATTATTTCTCTCATTTCTCTTGTAGCTGAATCTTAAAAAGAAATGTCTCTTTTTTGCTGATCGATTAAATAGAGGCGAGAGAGACAATTATTGTGAAATTACCTTCGTCATACCAAGAAATGTTTTTTTTTTAAGCAAGAGTAGCGTATAAGCATAAGGGTTTAGAGTCGCAAACATGTATGAGTTACAACTCCTTATTTATTATTTCTTTGAAAATAGTTTCCATAAATATGGTCGAACATCTCTTATGACACATGTATGGTTTTGAAAAGCTTTTCGATATTCAAATAAAACTTAAAATTCTTAGCAACTTCACTTGGACAGTTTGGACATTGCAAGCATGTGTAGGAAAGAAATTGAGAGGAAAGTAAGTTGTAAGGTTCAAGAGGCTGGAGATGAAGGACCTTTGAGATCCTCACTTGACTTCATTTACACTTACTAGATCTTTTCTTCTTCTTTTTTAACAATTTTTTTCCCCAATGGAAGGGAGCTCTTTCCCTTAGATTAATCATACCCCCAAAGCCCAATTCTATCTTAAAGGCCAAACTGGGCAATATAGTTTCCACTAATTGCTCATTTTAGTTTTCACTAGTTGCGACCATATTTATGAAACTCATGTTAAAGTAATAAAATACATTTCGCAAAACAACTATTTTAGTCAAGTAACTTGACTAGTGGACAGTAGAAGAACGTTTTAATGGAAAATGAAATTGTGTAGTTCCCAATCGAATCCGATTTGACTTAACTAAAGGGTAATTTAGGCCGTTCATAAAAAATATTGCTTATGCAACCATATAGTCGGTAAAAATGGGCCCTTCAATAGGATTGATATGTTTTTTTTTTTTTGTTTTGGTCGAATATAGGATTGATATGTTGAGTTTATTAGAGATTTGTCCTTTATTGAGATATTTAGGACTATTTTCAATGATCAAGCTTAATTATTTGTATGAACTGCAATTGTTATCTAACTATTGAATCTTCCAACATGGTAAAAAAGTAATGAATCTTAAAAGGAAAATAAAATCAATTAAGTACATTGAGTTCTTTTGAGTGTAAAATGATATAAGAAAGATTTGCTCATTTTGACCCAAGCAATCCCGTTTTTCATTATTTTGTTTTAGCCTGACTTTTTAATTGGTTTAGAGTGATTTCATAGTGAATAAAATTGATATTGACTTTAACGGGAAGTAATGACGCCCCTTGACATATTTCACGTATATTTCAAAGATATTAAAGACTAACTTAATAAATTGTAATTTTATTTATATCGTACATGTTTAATTTTAGCAATTAGTAAAATTGGTATCATTTTCGAATTTGTCAGATAATCATTTACGGATTTGTTAGTTTGTATCACAAATTGTCAGCTTTTTCAATTCTTACATTTTTTATAAATAAAATTCTAATAGCATTCTCTTTTAGAGTCAATACTTTTGGAGTCATTTTAAAAATCAAGAAATCATCAAAGCGAGCTAAAAAGAAATTATAAACATTAGGCAGATTTATTACAACATTCACTTTATTAAGAAGTAGACAATCGAGAAGGAATCAACATCGCATTAAGAGAACACATGAAAAGAACCAAAAAAAAAAAAAACAGAGATTTCAATCATAAACGCACGCGCGGGTGGAAGGGAAAGTAATAAAAGAAAAAAGCAAAAAAAAAAAAATAGGAGAGAAGATCACATAAGTTTGACAAATGTGAATTTAAGGTGACCGGGGTACCGTTCCGCTGCTCCGCCAGCCTACATGATTGCGCCTGTCCAAGTTCGCCACATGCGTGTGCGGCGGGGGTAACTCATGAGCCATAGACGCAACCTCAGCCGTTGCGTGGCGCGGGCCCTAGCGTGCTTCGACGGTGCTAATGGATTGGTCTCGAGTGCTCCAATGCATGAGATCGTTGCTTGCGTAGGGCTGCGGAGGGGGGTTTGCGGGAACTCTTTTGAGTTACTATTTCGAAAGTTGGGGGGCTTTCTATGACGTGGGGGGAAGCCATTGGCAAAAAGGTGGAATGGGCGGTGGGCCCCCATTTAATGTGCTGGTCCTGAGAGGGGAAAGAGGGGTGTTACTAGATGGCTCGAAACATTGGTTTGATACTTTATGTTAAACTATTCATCAGCCACCACATAGAATTGATGGTGGTGGTATAGCTTTGTGTGAGTTCTAGATGATGATCCATCAAATTCAATCGGTCTATTCGTGCAAAGCGCATCTCGTTTGAGGTAATGCTTTCGTCCGTATCATCGAGCCGATCGAGCTGTCAATAATGTAATTGAGTGATTTAAAAAAAATAATAATAACACTCAAGATATTAAAGTGCGCAACCAAATGTAATCGAAATAAACACACAAAACAACTTAATATTATTTAAAAAAAAAAGAAAATGGTATCCAAAAATTCCTATTATAAAGCTTTAATGGCTTATTCAATTTCGGGTTTTAGTTTCAAAAGGATTTTCCACTTTTTAAGAGAAAACTATATGAAAAAGCTAATTTTTTGAGCTTTTTCCAAGGATTTCTATTTTTCTGAAATTTTCCGAATTTTTATGAATTTTCTAAAATTTTTTATATTTCATTAATTTTCAGAATTTTAAAATATATATTTTTAAGCCCTGGTCCAATATTATGAAATTTGGCCCACAAAACTATTCAACCTTCAAGCCGTCTTGGATCCGACCTGAACAGTTAACCTGATTTGATTACCTGGATTTGATCCGGTCAAGATTGTAGCTGACTTTTTCTTTTTTTTTTGATTTCCTTTTTTATTTTTATTATTATTTTTTTTCCATTTTCATTGCCTCCTTTTTAATTATTCTTTTTTCTATCCTTCACCCCCTTCCTCGCGTCCTCTTCTTCCTCGTGACGCCTTCTTCACCGAAGCTCCAACCCTTCGACCAAGCTCCCGCCGAAGCTCTAATGGCTACCAAATCGTTCCCCGCCGTCGGTCTTTCACCGACGCCGATTACCGCCGTCCGTCGCGGATCTTCGCCGATGAGGACCTACGCTGACGGTGACTCTAATCCAACGCCCATCCTCTACCGAAACGAATTTTCCTTCTAGATCAACAATCACATACAGCAAATCTCCAACAAAACGAAGCACACGTGCTTGAGGGGAAAAGTATAGAGGTCTAACACGGCCGCTACTAATCGCAAATCGTCGTCGGAAAAACAGAGGCGGATTTGAGACTCCGACCATGGACAACCGGCACCACGAGCAAGCATGATCTGGCTTCAGTCAATTCCACGGAGGTCAGGGACAGCGGCCACCAACGAATGGCGGAGTACGGACGGCAAATCGGTCGTTTCTTCGAGAGAAGTGCTTCTATGTGAAGATTTTTTGGTGGTTCCTCCCTCTCTCTCCTTCCTCACTCACTCTTTTTGAGGTTCTGCTAGCTCTCCCTCTTGCCAGCTAAACCTGTTTAGAAGGACTGGAGGCTTTGCTTCGGTCACTCATCCATTCACTTTCCTCGCTCACAGACACTTCATGCGCTCACCTACGGCCGTCTATGTTTTCATCGATAGGGGTCCCACCTTCTTATTATAAACTTAGAATTCTTTTTCTTCTTATATTTCCATGGATATTCAGCCTTTTTTCGAAGGTTGCAGTTCCTCTTGCAATTGAATCTAGAAAAGAAACGTCTCTTCTTTGTTGATCGATTAAACAGAGGTGAGAGAGACAATTATTGTAGAATTACATTCGTCATACCGAGAACTTTTTTAAAAAAGAAGAAGAAAGAGTAGCGTACAAGCATAGGTGTTTAGAGTCGCAAACATGTAGGAGTTACAATTTATAATTTCTTTGAAAATAGTTTCCATTAATATGGTTGAACATCTCTTATGAATCATATACGGTTTCCAAAAGCTTTTTTATTTTCACAAGAAAACCGAAAATTCTCAACAATTTCACATGTACAACTTAGACATTGCAAGTATGTGCA
Organism: Corymbia citriodora subsp. variegata; assembly: GCA_014858505.1. Lineage (NCBI taxonomy): Eukaryota > Viridiplantae > Streptophyta > Magnoliopsida > Myrtales > Myrtaceae > Corymbia > Corymbia citriodora. The sequence goes on from CM026416.1 coordinate 5,064,741, forward strand.
GGAAAGCGAGTGGTAAGGTTCAAGAGGCTAGGGATGAAAGGCCTTCAATAGTTCACTTGACTTCATTTACACCTACTAGATCTTTCTTCTTCTTTTTTTTAAAATTTTTTTCCCATGGAAGGGAGCTCCTGCTCTTGGATTAATCATAGCCCCAAAGCCCCGATTCTATCTTAAATTGACTAACTAGGCAATTTAGTTTCTACTAATTGTGACCATTTTTATAAAACTCTTGTTAGAGAAATAAAATACATTTCAAAAAACAACTATTTTGGTTGAGTCATCTGACCACTTAGTCGAAGGTCGTTTCAATAGAAAATGAAATAGTGTAGTTTTCAGGCGGATCTAATTTGACTTAATTAAATGGGAATATAGGCCGTTCACCAAAAATATTGCTTATGCAGCCATATGGTCGGTGAAAATGGGCCCTTCAATAATAAGATATTTATCATATATTTGTAATCTTCTCTAATGAGATATTTAGGACTATTTTCGATAATTGGAATTATTTGTATGAACTACAACTGTTATCTAACTATTGGATCATCCAACACGGTAGAAAAGTAATGAATCTTAAAGGAAAATTCAATCAATTAAGTATATTGAGTTCTTTCAAGTAAAAAATGATGTACGTAAGATTTGTTCATTTTGACCCAAGCAATCCTGTTTTTCATTGTTTTATGTTAGCTTGACTTTTTAATTGGTCTTAAGTGATATAATATTGTATAAAAATAATTTATATTGACTTTAATCGCAAGTAATGATGTCCTGGATATATTTCACTTATATTTCAGAGATTAAAGATAATAACTTAATAAATTGTAATATTATTTGTGTCGCACGTTTAAATTTAGCAAATTAATAAAATTAATAGAAACCACATGGGCTAACAAAGACAGCATGGAGATTAATACACTAATTTTGAAGTTAAACTTGTCCAAAATGGAAAGTAAAATGACAAAAGGAAAATTGCTAGTATGGACAGATCAATCGCGATTACTTTATTGAAGTAGCATAGTTAACGTAGAGAAGCCACAGAACCAATCATGCCAAAACCATGGCCCTCCAAGGTTTAAGTAATATCTATTCAAATATTTCATATTGCCTTTTGAACTGTCCTTTGAAAATATGGGGAGACTAATACATGTTGAAACATAAACAAAAAAGCTTTGTTCATCCTATTGTTTTGTGTGGTCTGTCCAATCTTTGGTACGACCTTTGGAAGATGAGGATGCGTAATCATCTAATAAGTCAACCACCATGGATGGACCAAGATTGTTAGGACCACCGCTTCTTCCATGTGTTTCCTTGCATCTAGTAATATTTCTTTACCACAATTAAGAAACTCATAATTTGATTTCAAGGTTAGTGCGAGCAGCTACTTTTGTACTGCACATTTTGATAGATGATTAGTCACCTTTTTAATCTCAATCTCTCCATAGTTTCTTTCTAATGTCAACACTCCTCAAGCTAGCTTTTCTGTATGTAATGGAATTTCATGAACTTTTAATCTAACAAAATCACTAATTTCATGAGGGAATACTACAGGTTGTGTTTCCTAGCTTGGAGACAATATACATCTGTGACATGGATAATATTGAGATATTATGGGACAATCAAGTTGTTGCAGAGTCTTTCCACAAACTAAAATCATTTAGTGTTTATGGATGCAATAAGCTAGTGAACATTGTTCCCTCTTGCATTCTTGGACGGCTCAGGAGCCTGGAAAGTTTGGAGGTAGGATCATGTAGTTCACTTGAAGTCATTTTCAAACAACAGCCATTGAGTCTTCTAGATGGACATCCCGTTGCTCATTTTCCGTTAAAAAAGTTGAAGTTAGATGGATTACCAGAGCTAAAGTGTGTATGGGATGAGAAACTCCATAGTCAAGACAAATTCCAGTGTCTTCATTCTATTATTGTTTCCAATTGCAAAAGCCTCGACTTTCTATTTCCAGCCTCAATAGCAATGCATCTAACCCAACTTGAGGAGTTGGAGATCTATGAATGTGGCATTGTGGAACTCATTGAGAAGGAAGGACTAGTTTCCAGGGCTGTGTTTCCAAGGTTAGTCTCTCTCAAGCTAAAGTATCTAATAGAGTTGAAGTGCATTTACAAAGGAACACATGCTTTATGTTGGCCGGCATTGAAGACCTTGGAGGTGCATGGCTGTGACAAAGTGGAGATACTTGCTTCACAACCTGAAAATGAGATGCCTCTTCATAAGCAACCTCTATTCTTGATAGAAAAGGTATGGTTGAACATTAGTTTTTTTTGCTTCGATGGTCAATATTGGAAATAATGATTAAGGTCATTCCCAATAATCTCATATAAGTTGCTATACATATGAAGTTGTAAACTGTACAAATCTCCTTGAATCCATAGATTTATTGCAACATGGAAATATTGTGTGTTCTTCGAATATTAAATCAACCTTCTTGTCGACATCTCACGTAATGTATAACTATTGATTTTAAAAAAAAATAGGCTAATTTTGATGATTAAGCTCTCTCTAAAGTACCATGAAGATTTAAAATATGTGGCATGTGGTGTGATCTTACCAAGGTGCAAGTGTGTTATCTAATTTGGGCTTTGTAAAGATAATTGATTTTATGCTTAAACTGAAAAGATGTGATGTTTTTGTCAACATCAATCTCTAAAATTGGTGCAATTGTGATTATAATTGATGAAGAAGTTATTTTCACAAGATATGTATCTATAGAATTGGGAATGTAGGGATTCGCTTGAGTTCAAACATGGGTGCAAGTCAAATATCAAAGATTGGTGATAATGTCTATTGCATGAGGTTGCATTTCATTCTGTTGAATTACATGAGACTCAACATCTTAAAATGGAGTTATTGTGCATGATATGAAAGACTTATATCATGATACACGAATACTTTTTAAACTAATTTGGTTTTTGATTTTGATTTGACTAATTTCTCAGGGTGCATTCCCAAATCTGCAAGAGTTACAATTGGATTTATCTAAACGGATGGAGATATGGCATGGGCATTTTCATGACGGAGAATTGTTCTGCAAGCTTAAAGTTCTCAAGCTTCATCATTTCTCAAAGGAATTTGCAATATCCACATCTCATTTTGTTCAAAGTTTAACCAATTTGGAAGAGCTAATTGTATGCAAATCGTATCTAGAAGAGCTTAGCATTATTATGGAAGCCAGAGAGGGCCCAAGTCATGAGCAAAAATTAATATTACCCTTTTCAAGAATTTTTCGACACCTCAAGACTCTAGATGTGTCATGTTGTGATGAGTTGTCCACTATGTTCACACCAACAATAGCTGGAAATTTGGTGGAACTCACAAAATTGAGGATAAGTAACTGTAAAATGTTGACAGAAATCATTTGTGACATGGGACGTGAGGAGGGGCTTACGGTGGCTTTCAATCAATTGAAATATATGGAGCTTGATGGGTTGATAGGGTTGAGATGTTTCAGCTCAACTATATACACTTTGAAGTTCTCTCTCTTGGAAGATGTTGTTGTGAGTGGATGTCCCAACATGAAGTTCTTCTCTGGGGGTCCAATAGAGGCACCAAAACTGGAGAGAGTACGAGTATCAACAGAAGCTTGGTTTTGGAAGGGAAACCTCAATAGCACTATCCATAATATGTTTGAAGAAATGGTATGCGTTGTTTATCAAATTCTATGCAATTGGATGATCTTCATTACCAATAGAGTAATTTCTGTTTGCTAACTGAAAGTTTACATTTAATGATGCTTTTTTCAACAGGCTACAATTTCTGGAATAAAGTTTATACAGCTATCTGAGTTCCCTGAGTTGATTGGAAAATGGCACAATGAACTTAATCCCATCAAGTTATCTTGGCAATTAGAATCACTAATGGTGGATAAATGTTCATCATTTATTAATGCTATTCCATCTAAATTGATGCTTCTTTTACACAAGGTAACAAGATTACAAGTGTGCAATTGCGAGTTACTAGAAGAAATATTCAATCTTGAAGGGCTGGAGGCTGTGACAAGCACTCGGGTGCTACCTACATTACGGTATCTACACTTGATCAATCTACCAAAATTGAGGCGACTATGGAGCAACAATTTTCAAGGAACATTACGCTTCAATTATATACATGGTCTCTTTCTTTACAATTGCAGCAACTTGAGATATGTTTTCACTCCATCGATGGCTCGGTGTCTGGGCAATCTATATCACATGGAAATAAAAAAATGCGATAAGATGGAAAGAGTGATCGCAGAGGAAGAAGGGCAGGGAAGCACAGTGGAAAAGATTACATTCCCGAATCTTTATTTAGTGAAATTGGAATGCTTATCTAGTTTGACTAGTTTCCTCTCAGGGAAGAATCTTATGCTGGACTGTCCCAACATGAAATATCTGACCATTGCCCACTGTCCCAAGATGAGAAGTTTGACTTGGGAATCTTTGATAGAGATTGACCTCCGAACTCCTTCTCTTTTCACTCCACAGGTTAGTCTTCTTTTTCTTAAACCAATGTTAGTCTTCTTTTTCTTAAACCAATGCTTTTGATTTTAGATTATGCCATTTTGTCAAATGGAAGTACCGGTGGAATGCTAGTTATTGAAAGTTGGAAGTAGAATGGTGCTTTGCATGTATTACAAGAAACAATTTCAGTTCTAGTGCAATGCAACATCTATTTTTTCTTTTCATTTATTTTTCCACCGAAATCCTCAACACAAAGTATCAATCAATGATAAGAAATTAGTTACCAATTACAAGCTATAAGATATTGTGGTTAGGTGTCAACACCAACTAAAACTCCATTATGGTAAACCCATTCACAAATTAATTAAACTAAAATGTTCCCAATCACTAAAATCCAACTCAAGAAATAGTTTCTTGAAGAAGGTTGACTGCATACCCAATTGCATGTTCAACTTGAAGCAAATAAATCAAAGGATCGATACCTTATAAGCCAATTGCAAGCAACTTTTTGTTTTTTAATTCAAATTGAGGGAACTTTCCAAGAAGTCATCACGGCAACTTTCCAAAAATTAGAGGGAGAAGGCATTGCTAGTATTAAATGTCAAATAAGCCAACTAAAAGTCAATGTTGACTGTATAATTGATTATAAATTGAATTTAGGAGAGGTTGTAGTCAAAGTAGAATAATAAGGAAATACACGTAGACATGAACATCTAATTTTTCGAAGAATATAAATCAATTCTCAAATTTGTTTTCATTGAATTCAGTGAACACACGAGCTAATATCTTTACCAAATATGTTTTTACTTCCATCATTTCTTAAAAAGGCAATAAACACATACCAACTATTAATGTTAGTTTTTTTCTTGTCACTCCTTTTTTGTTACATATACTTTACATGTTTTAACTAGGACCATGCTTTTTTCACTCCTTATTTGGCCTAAACACTCCCTATCATAATATTTTGCTTCTTCTTCTTTTTTTTCTACTTCTCTTTCCTCACGGGTCCCACTTTTCTCCTTCTTTATCTTTCCATGCCTTTAGTGTCCTTTAGATAACGTTTCTCTCGCCCCTTTTTTTTGTCTTTTCCAATTTTTTTGCTTCAGACATGCCTTTGGTGTCTCGTTCTCTCCCTTCTTCTTCTTTTTTCTCAAAAAACACTCAAATGCTTCATGTGAGTACCTAGCAAAACCTTAAAAGGAAGAGCGAAATGACGTAAAACGTCAATTGAACTTGTTGGCATTATTGTCTACCCTTCACCTTTTGCAACTTCATTATCAACTACATTTAAGCAATTTGGAAACAGAAAGGGATACTCTCTCTACACAACCCCGCAACATCTTTGCAACTCCGTCACCTTCTTTGTGTTTGTCCAACTCTCATCGATTCCCCTCGCTAACTCCTCTAATCCCCACGCCACCCTCCTCACCTCCACTCTTTCCCCTCCGCCATTTGCTTTTGCGTTCCTCCTCAACTTGGGAAAATTAAAGCGACATCGGTAAGAATGACACGGCTGGCCTCGAGATGAGCTGTCGTGAGCCTAGGAGCCCAACCGAGCTTGATGATGTTATTTTTGGTGAGAAGGAACGAGCGAAAGTGAGCTTCAGTAGGGAGCCACTTGGAGAGGACAAGGGTAGAGTCCCAGTGCTAGGATTTGGTAAGGGGACGACTGGTGACCGAATCGTAGACGTCCTCGTCTTGTTCGATGACATGTATCGATGTCCTGTGACTCCGGTCTTCCTCATGGCCATTAAACCCAGTGTTTGCAAGCTGCTTCAATGGGATTTATCAGTTATGATAGGAGCTAGCAAATGATAAATGTCATTTTTATGAATGTGATTGCCAGCTTGAGTTCTACGTATTCACTTCTTAGTGCTTCATCTTTTAATTGAAGTTTTGGGACTTTTGGCTTAATGTCTCTTCCATCAATCCTCCTTCTAGAGTCTACACATGCTCAGAAGGCTTGTTTGAAGCGAAAAATGGAAAAAGAGGGAATAGCGAGGGAAAGATATGAGGAAGAAAATTGAGACCCATGAAGAAAGAAAAGAAAAAGGAAAAGGAAAAGAAATAAAAAAGAAGGAGAATAATGCCAAAAGGTGGGCCACATAAGGGACGATATAGTCAAAACACTGTAATATGTAGCGTCTAACCTAAAGTATTGCTTTCTCTTCAAATGGAGGAAATGCTTGAGTTTTTTCTTATTATAATACTTTTTTCCATTATTTATTTATTTATTGTTATGTGTGAGTGAAACGTTTCATCATGATTAGCATTCACACTGTTTTTTTTTACTCTTTAACGATAATTACTACTAGTTATGCATTAATTTCTAATTTCATTAATACATCGTTTATGAGTTGTCATATGCCCACATTGTTAGAATACTTCAAAAGGCAGTGACCCAAGTTGCAATAATGTTATTTCATTTATTTGTCAACTATAAGGTATCCCCCACATTTTTTAAATATTTCAAAAAGTCATCATAATAATTAATTTAGAAAATTAATAGATTTAGAGAAGTGTGGAAATAGTTATCTTGTTTTTTTGGCAATGATAAGTCAGTATTTGCGTTAATTTTATGGAAACCACAAAAAAAAAAGGTCAATACCTGCTTCTCAGTAGACTAGTCATAAGAGCTTAAAAAATCCTTGATTTTTTTGCAAAGAAACTTAATGTGCTCGTAAGGATCATTTGACTAAGGTGAATATCTTGGTGGACCATTCGATACTCGTATGACAAGTTTGTCTTTTTCCGTGATCTGTGGACTTAGGGAATTGCGGAAATATGCATTTGGTAATTTAGGTTGTAGAATGTCATAATTTTATTAATTTTGTCATAATGAAATGAAAATTCCACACGGGCTCTTAAATGAACAATTCATAGCAACTCGTACAATGATCTCATTTTTTTCGTATCACAATCTATTTTGGCATAAAGTGCTTCATTTGTTCATGAAGACTAAATGCATTTTCCTAGTAATCCTTGCATAAAAAACTCGCCTTAAAATTTCATGTCATGTGAAATTTCTAGGAAATTGCAAAAGCATCATGTGGTATTTGAGGTCGTCATTGCATTCTTTGGGTTGTAACCCACCGAAGAATGTTTTCCTATCTTTTTTATGCATGAGTATTGAAAGATGGTATGGATAATAAGGTCATTTATTTTGTCGCACCCAATTTCATGCTTGTTCCAATGCAATATAACTGACATTAGTCACTAGTCAATTGAAATGAAAACATCAAGCAACCCCTCCTTGATTGAGTCACTAACAAGTTCTAGAATGTTATGATTTGTTAGAGGAATGGCAGTTTGGAAATTCCTTCATTTAAGGTCATCAATCGATGTAATCAAACTTATTGTGTCATTTTTCTAATATGGCAGGTACGATTTCCTAAGCTTCGGTGGATGGTCCTCTCCCACATGGACAGTTTAAGCAAAATATGGACCAACAATCCTCAAGATACTCTCACGTTTGAACATTTATGGAAAGTGAAGGTTGAGAATTGTAAGAGCCTTGAAAATCTATTTCCACATTGGGTGGCTACAAGTCTATCCCAACTTGACAATCTTCAAGTGGAGTCATGTGGTCTTGAGGAAATAGTCGCAGGTGGAGATGACACTTCAAATTCTAATACTACTCAATTTCTTTTCCCACAATTGACTTCTCTGGTGTTCCATGATATGCCACAACTCAAGAGCTTTTGCCCTAACTTGCCCACTTTGAACCAGTCCCTATTGAAGGAATTGCGAGTGACCCACTGTGACAAACTGAACATGTTGCCCTTTGTGGCATCCATGAACAAGTGGGCTCAAAGAAGTGATCACCATGACCTTTCAGACCATGAAGCACACTTCTCGTTTGAGAGGGTATAATTACAACTCCTCTTTCTTCTTCATTCTTTTATTCACCTGCTATAACTCATGTGCATAGCATTGTCATGTCACATTATGATAATATAGTAAACATGAACCCCTTACATATCAGTCCGTTGACAACATCAGATATTTCTAACATCTTTAAGCACACTTTTCAATTGTCGACACCCAAAATGTTTTTAGTAACGCTGTGAGCACATCTTGTCACCTGAAATTTCAAGGAACTATATATTTATGTTGACAAGATAAGATATTTTTGATGGAACATGAAATTTGGTTAGGGTGATTACCATACGACCTCTACTTAAAAATTCTCTTAAATATTTTCGATGTGAATAAAAAATGTGAATTTCCTATGGAATAAATTGAAAATCAAGCACTGACATTTAGCAATTTCTTTTCAAATCGTAGCAAGATGGCCATCTTTCTCTTGATGTTTTTTGGGTAAAATGAATTTTCATTCGTTTATTTGATCATTCCTATGCCGGTATAGTTCTTTCCCTTTGTATTATAATATGAGTGCAAGGCCTACGTTGGTTGGTGGATGGCCATAATGGAGCATTTGTTTATAGTTTGCATTTTGTAGCTCAACTTTAGAAGCTTGACACTCATATGCAAGGCTCTAGAAATTAATGAAATATAAAAACAGGGCCCCCTTCCATGGGAGTTAACCGACTTAAGTTTACCTTTTAGAGCCCACGATTTATTGTCAAACCTTGTGGAATTTACGTCTCTCATTGTTTTGGAAATTTTGTAGGGATTTCCCACCTTACAGAGACTTTTATTAGTCGACAAGGATATTCAGACAATACAGAACGGAAAATTTTCCAATGACTTCTTTGACAAGCCAAAAGCACTAACATTGGCATGCCTTCATGATGAAAATGCTGTCTTTCCTTCCATAGTCCTCCTACAAAGATTTAAGAACCTACAAAGCCTTGAGGTCTTTTGTAGTTCTTTTGAGGATATATTCCCTGACGAAGGACTTGTTGACGAGGGAAAACATTCGATGCTTGAAAATTTGAAAAAACTCAAGTTAAGCAAGCTATGCAACCTAAAGCGTGTTTGGAGAGAAGGTTATTTGGTGGCAAAAATTCTTCAGAGTATTAGCAAATTTGAGGTATGGGATTGTCCTGGTTTGACAACAATATTTCCAGCCGCCTCATCCTTTCGGAATTTGACGGAGTTAGAGGTAAAGAATTCCTTTGGATTGGTGCATCTAGTGACAGTTTCAACAATTACAAATTTGGTGTATCTCACTAAGATGACTATAATTGGATGTGAAAGAATGAAAGAAGTAGTTGCAAACGATGGCAACGGAGAAGGGAAAGTGATTTCTCTTGGGAAGCTAGAAATTTTGACCCTCCAAAATTTGCCAAGCCTAGAGTGCTTCTCCTCCACCACAAGTTGCATCTTCAAGTTTCCATCCTTGTTTGAAATTGAAGTGGAAGAGTGCCCAAAAATGAAGGTCTTTTCTAAGGGTGCATTGAGCATGCCAAAGCTATATGATGCGAGACTGTTCAAATACTATTGGGATGGGAACTGGGACGGTGATCTCAACACAACAATACAAAAGTTAACAGCATAAACAAATGCACATAAAATTGGTAAGATCCCATCGATGTCATTCTTATCCATTTGTTTGTCTCTTGCCTCTGCTTCTTAAATTGCCCGACATCTAAAGCATCATAAGTTCTAAATTTTTCATCTTTTTAACTTGTTTAGTCACTGATAAAGGGAAAGTCAGATGCTGCAAGTGGTACAGAGATCTGGAAGTTACTGAGGCACAATCAAAGGTTGAGATGACGAAAATTTCTATTGAGGTAATAATTCTGTTTCCACTTTCTCTTTTTCTTAAAATACAGTTTTGCAAAAGAAGTGGGGTAGCTGTTGGTGATGGATGAATAGGCAACGACATGGTTTTCTCACCATTTGCCACCTCAACAGAATTCCCTAGATCACCCATCCTCATTTTTCATAACTTAAGAAGCATCCCATTTCCTTTCTTTTTCCTTCAACTCTCTTCTCATTCAAATGAATAAACACGTTGATCCGTTCTTTTTTTAAGGAACTAACATAAAAAGATCTTAATCATTTTTCTTAATGTATGATCGAGTTCTAAAATTTTAAAAAATACGATTAAATTATAAGCGTCATGAATTAAATGCAGTGAAGTCCTTCCTAGTGGCCACTCAACCAAATTTGCTGACGTGGCGTTTCAGAATCCTACATTAATTTTTCTAATAGGTATTGCTCTCTAGTGATCAATACAAACATAGGTGCAGATTAATGTCTATTAATCACTTACTGAAATAATCAAGGATGAATAATAGAAGCCAGCATTGACATTGAAGGAGGAAGTTCCATAAGAGGACTAGTCGATCAACTTTTCAACTTAGAAAAAAATGAATGAAATTAAACAAAGTAATCGTGAACCTTACCTAAATATTTGCTGAAAAAACTTGAATTTAATCGCCTTAAAAGTACAGGACTCACGGCTAAGGAATTTCTAAAGGCTAAAGATCTTCAGTTTGTAGCAGGTACCAATGTTTTTCTTTCAATTCTCAGTTACAGGTATCGCTAGTGAGACTCTCCCAGCAATAATATAAATTAAATGCTAATCTGGACTGAACAAAGGATATAAAGATTGACTAGCTTAAACATGATAGATAGAACCAGCTGAGCTTAGTCAATTATATATATTGCACTAATTATCTCTAATAACTAGAGGTGGTGTTTGGCCTCACGGCATAGTCGGCCAAAGTATGCCAAGCCGGAGGTGCAAATAAGTGGGTCATGACGAATAATTTTTTCCTTTAGTTCGGCTCGCGGAACCCGCTCTGATCCCATCAATTTGAGAAAAGTTCATTATATCGGCAAATCTTTGCAAGAGTTGTTATGCCCAATTCCTACATCAACCCCCTCATTTGGTCAAGCCTTCTAACTAGTGGGCTGGAAAAAAAAAAGAAAAAGAAAAAAACTAGTGGGCTGAATATCTAAGTATGATGGTAATACTTATTACACATCGCTCATTATTCTTGATACAATTTCGATCAGTTAACGGATTGTCCATCGTTTTATCCATTCAATTCCCTATGTGTTCTTCTTAATGAGCTTCCTCCACAATTCATTTGTTTTTTTAACTTTTCGTTCCAGAGATGAATTTCTTCTCTGATTAAATGCTTCGTTTAATAAAGTCGGCTCATATAAAGCCACGAAACTAGTTTAGGTTCAGACATTGCAACTTACTACACAAATTTGTGCTCGGGGGATGACTCTTGTCGCTAAAGAGAAGATGAACAGCAGCCGGCAAAGTTTTGCACTGGAGGGACCTCATTTCTTCAAGATCATATTCTCTCTAAAGGAAGGAGATATCCATATGCTCGAGCTCGTTAGGCTTCCAAACTGATGAAGTAATGCTTCAGAGACAAGATTCGGTAGGTGTGTGAATCTCAGCCTATAAGTAACGCATACACTTTGTATCGTTTTTTCTTTACGCTCTCTGTCTGACTAATTCAGGTAGGATCGAAAATTCCAAACGCAATGTGAGCCCTGCCATGCTGGCTTCTCTTAGTTCTAAAAGTTCGCGAGTAACTAGGCCTCTTAAAGCAGCCAACAAGTAGATGCTGCAGTATCCTTCCTTCACAATAGTTATCCGGTCACACCATCTATCGAAGCAAATTGTGGTAAGAAAAGATCTTGAGATAATAGTTCTTATGTGTAAAAATTGGACAGGATTGGAATCTATTACCTTCTCGTAAGGTACCATTACATTCCTATTTGATTCAGTTTTGCCTAGGTGTGGTCTGGTTGACATTCTTTGTGTTAGTCGTCGTACCTTTCGTGTCCTCACTCAAAGATCATTTGTTGATCAAAAATCAACTCCGTAGAATGTCCTAGGTGGGATTTTAAAGGATGCATCGATGGAAGAATGCAAACCGCAACACTTAAGTACTCCGATGGATCATGGCCAGTAAGCTCCTGTACTACCCCACAGCATGGCTCGGGAAAGCTCTCTGCCAGTTGGGCTGCATTTCAGTGAGGAACTTCTCTATAAGAAGATGTCTCTGTGTTCGAGCTAGTTGATAATATCGAACTCAAAGTCTCCACTTTCAGAACGAATATCAAGTCTTAGGCGTTAACTTTGGTATGCCTACAGAAATATCTCTGCTTTGCTATGTTTTGTTTAGTTAATCAGATCAAAGAAAGCAAACCTTTCTGCTGCACCTAATTGAATGGTGATGTATTTCCTATGTTTTAGGAGAGTAATGAACATTATTACACATGGACATTGCATCTTCCAAAATTCCAGGTACTTGTGTGCCTACTTTCCAACCTCTTTTGTATATTGCATCTTCATTGGACCAAGTATAAATCGAACTCATGTACGGCATCTGACCTATAATATAAAAGGTCATAAGCAATCCTCATCTATCGCCATTGTGGGGAGTTGATCGGTAATAGACTTTAGTATATTTCTTGAAGTAATTCTTTCACCATCGAGGTGGTCACAGAAAAGGAAAGAAAGAATGTCCTGCACCAACTTTGGCATCTTGAAATATGCAATGATTTCTAGATATCAACATTAGATAGATTCCAGAGAAAGTTGATTTAGGGATAAACCTTGCAAGCCATCGATAACATGAGGAAGTTTCCATAAGAGGGCTAGTCTTTTACCTTTTTGCCTAACAAAATAGATGAAGGACATCAATAGAACAATAATGGATCTTATAATAATTAGAAAACTGAATTGCCGTAAAATTTCCAGAACTCATGCTCAGCAGGTATCCCAATGTTCTTGATCACGGGCTCTAAAGATAAAAAGTACTAACATAATCTGACGGCAAACTTACTTTTGTCCCCCCAAATAAACCATTAGCAGTCAAACTATCCAATGGCTCCTACGAGTCAGACACAGCTAGATCAGAAGAAACGGTACTGCTCGGCTTGCCGTTTTTGCTGATGAGATTGCTGAAGCGGCCATTGACTTTCGCCCCATAGACGTGCCCCATCTTGGAGCGTTTTGTCTCCAAGTATCTCTTGCTCTCCTCTGTTATGAGAGTTATTAGAGGGACTCTCCCAGCAATAGCCAAGCCATAACCTTTAAGCCCCCAAATACTTTGACGGATTGTTCCTCATTAACTTCATTGTTCTGACTCTGAGTTCCCGCCACATCTGCTGCAGCCAATATGTTAAGTACTGAAACAAATGCGTCAAATACCATGAAAAGATTGATGATGGAGTTTTTAAACTAATTCGATCTCGCCATTTTGAAATGAGGATTTGAAGCTCTGCTTGAGTCACCAGCTTCCTCAACCTCTGAAACAGTTACTGAAATTCAACTACCTTTAATATCGGATTAATGATGCTAGTTTACTAATCCTTCTCAATTGCACAAAGCATAATAATAATGGCCATGAATCAACCCCATTGGGAAGCTAAATTATGTAGGACCTCTCACATCAGTATAGTTTCCACTTAAGGAAGAAATACCGGAGCACCAATTCCGTACTCTATAGGGTCAGTGGGCAATCTGAGCTCCATATTTGATTCCACAGTGTCACGCCCACCGTCCTGCAGGTTATAGGCAGAGAGTTTGTGCTCAAACCTATGCCTCTTCCGTCGTGCCCTCAGAGGTACACCAGCACGCCCCTGCCAGCCGCTTCTATCTGCTGCAGCACAAGTGCAAGCTGGTTGCATAACACCAAGAAGTTTTTGATTAGCATATTAAGCGCAAGAACCGTCCCTGTTTTGGGGCATTGTTCATTGTCTCGCTGGTTAGCATCACAATCTATTCACCCTTTTCAGAATCTAAAACGCTGACAATAATTGTTTTATCTGCTCAGATTACCACAAAATCATGTTCTCAATTGCACTTTTCCCACCAATCGCTTCGCAAGATTGAAGAAAAGAGAGCAAAAGGAAAATGCTTCACTTTAAGGCAGTTTCGTCTCTACCAAGGATCGAGTCCATCCTTATATCTAATTGCTTTCACCAACTTCTCTTCTTCCAAGCATTGGTCCAAGGATGACTCACCGTCGCTGGAGTAGCTTCATCAAGATCATCCTGTGCGACACACTCCTATAGAGTCACAAAGCACTCCTGGTTGTTGTACCTGTTGTGGATATCACCGAACGTTCTTGTTGAGCCAAAGGAACAAATCCTTAAGAATTGTTGTCTCGTTCTTTATCCGTGGGGCAGGCTAAAAAAGTTATTCAGAATGTATTGGGAGAATCTTGCAAAAAGGGTGCTTCTGAGGATTCCAAAGGTGGGATTTGACCAGTTTGGTGTTGCAAGTATGGGATGACATGGTTTGGTTATCGAAGGGTTGGAGCAAATATGTAGAGCCTCACTCCATTTGTGATGGCCCCTTTTTAATCTTCCAATATGAATGGCCGACTCATTTTCCATGTACTCATATTTCTATGAAAGCGCATCCGAGATAGAATATCCGCTGCCGAACGCCGGTGGTGGGAAATCAGCCTCAAAGTCAAAGATGGTAAATTCATCTCGCCCAAAATGGAAGTTGTCGATGATGATGATGTTCGCACGGGCATATACTTTAAAATACATTTATCATCAAGTATAATTGGAGCAACCAAGACTACGTGTTGCAATTATTTTCTTGGATAGACTAGCCTAGGATCATAAGAGCATTTGATGTTATATATATAACTAGAAAGAAACTCACAAAACTAGTGAATGCTCACATATTTGTTATTGACCATCGCATAAGTGTATGTTGTATCATTTACACACACTCCGTTATGTCTTTTTCTTCTTTTTGATGGTAACACATCTCAAGTTGAATAATCGATAAATCATTCAATTCTTTTAAAATGGGGCATATGATGACATATAAAAATTATAAACTTCTGATTATTATCAACAAATAACAAACCAAGTTATTAAATAGTTTGGTAAACAATTGACAACTCTCTAATATAATCATCGGCACCAAATATGAGTTATCTATGAAAACTTTCACCAGTCGATGAAATGATCAACAACCATTGCAGATTTTGCTAGGTGCTTGAACTTGAAGGCAATAATGATGAATTGGCACTAGAACATAACCACCGGATGGTTATTTTATAACTTCTTATAGATAATTGTTGCTTAATATAGGATATTGCAGTATAATTTTGTAGCTGTGGATAGGATTAGGATGTTACTTGTTTATTCAAATTCAATAGTCATTGTATGTAACCATATGTATATAGTTATAAACACCGCAAATGTATTTATTGTAAACCCCCCTCAATCAATCAGAACTCAGTGCTTTTTTTATTTTTATTTTTACTTTCCTACAATTTATATTTCCTTGCATTTACATAACTCAAAGCCATGATTGCCTCCAGGCTTTGTACCTTTAAATTTCTTGTTTTCCTATCCAAAATCAATAAAGGACTATTCACGATTTTTGTCAATTCATCTATATTCTCGAAGGATATTTCATCATTTTTTGTGAAACAATAATGCTCTCTAGTGATCAATACACAAGTAGATTTGGATTAAATTCTAGTAATCACTTAACTGACATAAAAAGGATGAATCTTAAAAGCCAGCATGGACATTGAAGGAGGAAGTTCCATAAGAGGACAAGTCTTTCACCTTTTCAACTTATATAACAATGAATGAAGTTGAACAAAAGAATCATGAATGTTACCTAAATATTAGCTGAAAAAAATTAAATATGATCGTCGTAAAAATGCGGACTCACGGCCAAGGAATGTCCGAAGGCTAAAGTTTTTCAGTTTGTAGAAGGTATCCAATGTCTAATTTCCATTTCTTAGTTCTAGGAATTACTAGTAAGACTCTCCCAGCAATAATATTATTAAATGCCTACATTAATCTGGACTTGACAGAGGAAATAATAGGTTGACAAGCTTAAACGTGATGGACCCTGTCAGAAAACTAAAGAAATTGGAGAAATTTGTTGTATTGTATATATTGGTATCCAATGTACATGCACACGTAATAATTTATAGTACAATGAAGAAAAATGAGTTTAGGAAAAGAAATATAAAAGATCTCAATTTCCTATTCTACAAAATCAATCAATCCATGATCTAATTACAATGAATATCCTCCAAATCTTCAATCATATCTCCAATAGATACTAGTTGAGTTTGAGTGAATTATCTTTGCTTTTACCTAATCATCTCTAACACCTAGAGGTGGTGTTAGGCCTCACAGCATAGTCTGCCAAGATCCGCCCAGCCACGGGTGCAAATGAATGGGCCAAGACAAGCAATTCCCTTCTTAGGCTCAGCACGCAAAGCTAGACCCACTTAGACCCCATTGAAGTAAAATAATTATTGAATTAATATTATGAAAAACTCCATACTGATACACATATGACAAATTTATCTCAAAATAATACTTTGATTACCAAAAACCCCAAAATGATACATTATGACAAAATTACCTCCGTTAGTTTTCAGTAAATTATATTAATACCACACATAAACCGGTACTCCTGTGAAAACAAAAGGTACAACCCTAAATTGGTATACTTATCAAATACCACGTGTCATTCAATTTACCAAAAATTTAATGAAAATTAATGGAAGGTAAATTTATCACAGGTGAAATAGTTTGAAGTAAATTTATTGTGATAAAAAAATAATTTGAAGTAAATTTATAATAGGTGCATAAGTGTTGAGTTTTCTTTGGAATTAACCCTTAATTATTTTATCAATGGCAAGTCTTTGGAAGAGAGTTTTTCCGCCTAATACCTAATTCAGCTGACTCATTGGTCAAGTCTTCTAATAGGAGCTCGATATCAAGGGGGCAATGGTCATACTGATTACTTATTAATGCAAGAGTAATACTAGAGATACCATAGGAACTCGATATATAAATAAGTGTGTCATACTCAAAAATTCAATAAAAATTTTACATGTCACTTTCTAAATTAAGTCTTTTGATTCTAGTCTTTGTATCTCTAAGTCTCGGCATCTCTGACATTATTCTTGATATAATTTCGATCAACTAACACATCTTCCTGCTTTTAATGCGTTCGAGTCCCAAGGTGTTCTTCTTAAAGAGCTTCCTAAAGCATTCACTTGTTCATCAACCTTTCTTCATCGTACTGCAAGCTAAGCTGGCAGTTGTCAACCGCTAACATCTGCAGAGAAGATGAACAGCTTCCCAAAGCTGGCTGTTATCCCAGAAACGGATGTCTTCTCCAATTTAGTGCTTCATTTAATAAAGTTGGCTCCCACAAAACTAGGTTATATTCAGATGTTACAACCTATAATTCATCTTGTGTTCAAGGGATGACTTCTTGTCGCCGGAGAGAAGATGAAGAAAACCGGTGAAGTTTTGTGCTGGAGACGCCTCATTTCTTCAAGATCGAACTCTCTCAAACAGTTCAAACCGGAAGGCTTCCAAGTTCTTTTTCTAAAAATTCTTTTCGACCTACGAAGGCTCAGAAGGCTGAAGCGTACTACACATTCGCCTTTTCTTTCAAGTCAGTCAATGCTAAAATATATCCGACACTGCTTGTTCACTGTTTATGATGACTTTATGTGTTATAAAACTAGGGTATTCCGAAGAGGTTTGTGAGAAAGTTGTTGACACCCGAAATTTTGTTTATTTTGTCTTAAATGCCCATTTACTTGGCTTGTATAAATACATATTAATTTCTAAAAAAAAAAAATTTAAAGAACTTTTAAAAAAAAATCGAAAAAAATTAATTAATTAAGAATTAAAAAAAAAATTTGGGTCCGGGCCAGGGCTGGGCCTGCCCGGCCCCTTTCTTTTCTTTCTTTTCCCCCGCACGGGCTCGGCCCATTTCCTCTTTTCTTTTCTTTCCCGGCCCGGCCCGTCCGTCTTCTCCTTTTTCCCTTCTTCTCCCGCGCGTGGACAGAGGCAGCCTGGGAAATAAAATAAGCGGCAGCAGGAGGTCGGCAGGAGGCAGCAGCAGCAGGAAGTCAGCCGAAGAAGGCAACAGCAGCAAGTCAGCAGAAGCAAGTGGCAGCATGGGCAGAAGAGGGAGAACGTCAGACGATAGTAGCGTGCGGCCCGGGATAAGGGGTCGGAATGGAAAAACAAAAAGAAAACAGGGAAGAAAGGAGGAGAGGCAGAGGGGGACGGGGAGAGAGTTTCGCCGAGAGGGAGGCAGAAAAAAAAACGAAGAGAAAGAGAGAGCTCGAGAAGTGAGGGGAGAGCAGAAAAGCAAAAAAAAAAAACGGAGCAGAAGAGGGGAGAAGGCGGGAGCCAAGGGGATTCTGAAAGAGAGGAGATCTAAGGGAAGACCGGAAGCAAGAAGGAGGCTCGAGGGGGGCGCCCAGACGTCGCCGGAGACCGTCCGCCCGCTCTTGTTTGCCGCGACCCGCTCCTCAAACCAGGTAGGTTTCTCTCCCACCTTTTTTTTCTTTGTTTTGCAAGTTGAGGTGTCGGGCCGAAGCTCGCGCCGACTGGTTCGCGCGAGCCCCGGCCCTTGCCGCTCTTCTATTCTGCTCCTTATCCCTTTTGGCATGATTTGTAAGGACCATAGAACGTAGTCCAAGCTCGGTCGAATCGGAAACCTTCAAACCTGATAGTGCCCATTAGATGTTCGAGGAAATGCCTCAGTTAGGAAACCGAGCTCAATCCCTGACCCGAGCTCGGCCTCTGATTTTTCTGCATTGCTAGTGATCATGTCCTCGTCATATGCCGTCCTAGATGTCGTCTTGACTTTTTGGTGGTCTGTTTTGGGATGGGTATGTCGGACTAGGCGTTTGGGGCTCGCCGGAGACACTTGGAC
>CM026416.1:5084115-5122302 GCA_014858505.1 Corymbia citriodora subsp. variegata
AAAAAAAGGGGAAAACAAAAGAGGCTGAAAATTTGTATATGGGCTGATTTCGAGCGGGCCCTGAACTGGGGAGTGGGCCGAGTCTTGAAAAAAAGGGAGGAATAGGCTGTTTTTTTAATTTATTTACTAATTGGCCATTTTAGAAGAATTTTCCACCGGGCCGTTCGGCCAGCCCGGTCGTTGCTCCAGCCCGGACCGATAGGGTCCGGGTCGGTCTAGTAGGGCCGGGTCACCCGACCCGGTCCGAATCACTTTTTTAAAAATAAAAAAAGAAGAACAAAATCCATACATTTCAGAAAATCAAAAAAATATATATTAAAAAAAATCTTTAAAAAAATTCGAAAAATCATCAAAAATAAAAAGATGTTATGTTTTAATTTCAGAAGTTTTTTAAAAGTTTATTTTAATTTTTTTCTGAATATTCAAAAATTCCAAAAAATTAAAAAAGATTAGAAAATTCCAAAAAAAAAAAAAACAGTAATAAATGTTTTCTTAGAAAAGTCAGAAAAACATAAAAAAAAAAAATCTTGAAATCTTGTTCTCTTTAATTTCGGAAAATTCGAAAATATAAAAAATATAAAAAGTATAAAAAAAATTCAGAAAAAATTCAGAAAATCAGAAAAAATTGCAAAAAAATTAGAAAGCCCTTAACAAAAAATACCAAAATTGAATAAGCCTTCATAGCTCTACAATAGGGCTCTTCTCTTGTGCCCTGTTTTGTCATGATATTTTGGATACTGTTTCCTTATCCTTAGAACGGTTAGGACAGACCTTAGTTTCCTTATATACGTTGCCGAAATCTCACTAATGCATGATCAAGTTAGGTACCGAAAGGGCGTTAGTCACGTGATTAGCGTAATCAAGTCCCCAACTCTAGATTCTCTGGTTGCGTAGAAAGTGAGGCACGCTCCCATGCCTCGCTTGGTTTCTAGCCGACCCCAATAGGCTAGTGGCGACTCCTTATTAGAAAACTTTCATGATATCCCACGTCGCGCGGGGTATGGGCTTGGGAGAGCCCGAGTTAATGAAGGCCCGTCGGCTCGAAATTAACAATACCTCTAAACCTATTATTATTTTCGAAAATTTAATTTTAGGTCGCGACAAAAGTATGGCAAGAATTTTCCCAAAACGGTGTGTTTGAGGGTTCCAAAGGGTGGAAGTTGGAGAGTGGAGTTGGGAAAATGGGATGATACGGTTTATTTATCGAAGGGATGGAAGTTATGGAGCATTACTCTATTTGTGAGGACCACTTTTTAGTCTTCAAATACGTAGGAGACCCGGATTTTTACATGCTCATATTTGACAAAAGCGCTTTAGAGATAGATTATCCGTTGATGAATGCTGAAAGCAAGAAATCGGACCTCGACATTGTCGAACTCATCCCTCCTAGGATGGGAGACGCTGATGATCACCGTAATCCCTCAGTCAGACTCCAAAGTCTAGATGATTTCTCGCTGAAGAGAAAGAGAAGGATGAATTGCATCTAAAACCATATCATCACAAGCCTTCCAAGGTGATGAAACCCGATCCCATTTGTTTTGTCAATGATACTACTGTTTCCCATGCAATTGGACTTGCATCGGGTTCCAAATCGAAAGGCTTCCGAACTGATCAAGGAGCGAAGCTTCTGCGGCAAGATTCAGAAGGTGTGCGAATCTTAGCCTATTAGTAATGCATATGCTTTGTATCCTATTTTCTTATGCTCTCTGCCTGACTAATTCAGGTAGGATCGAAAATTCCAAACGCAAGGTGAGCCCCGCCATGCCAGCTTCTCATGGTTCTAAAGTTCGCAGGTAACTAAATCTCTCAAAGCAGCCAATAAGCACGAGCTGCAGTATCCTTTTTTCACAGTAGTTGTCCGGTCAAATACTTTATTGAAGGAAAATGTGGTGAGAAAAGATCTCGAGATAATAGTTCTTATGTGCAAAAGTTGGACAGGAATGAAATCTATTACCTTCTCGTAAGGTACCATCGTATTCCCACATGATTTCGGCTTGCCTATGAGATTTTACGTGTGTTCTGGTTAACGTTACTTGTGTTAGTCATCATACCTTTTATGTTCTTACTCATTGGTCATTTGTTGATCCAAAAATTGACTCCGCAGACTGTCCCAGGTGGGGTTTCAAAAGGGACGCAACAGTGGAAAATGCAAACAGCAACTCTTAAATATGCGGACAGATCATGGCCAGTGAAGCTCTGATACTACCCACGACATGGCTCGGGGAAGCTCTCTGCCGGTTGGGGCGCATTTCACAGAGGAATTTCTCTGAAGGAAGGAGATGTCTGTGCGTTCGAGCTTATTAGAATTGATAATATTGAACTCAAAGTCTCCATTTTGAGAAGGAATGTCAAGACATAGGCGTGAACTCTGGTATGCCTACAGAAAAATCTCTGCTTCACTACGTTTTGTTTAGTTAATCAGATCAGAGAAAACAAACCTTTCTGCTGCATGTAATTGAATGGTGATGTATTTCCTGATGTTTTTTGGAGACTAGTGAACATTACAATGGAAAATTGCATCTTCCAAAATTCCGGAGACATGTGTCTTTATATGACAAAGTATTAATCGAACTCATACGTAGCATGGAGAGTTGATCTATAACAGTGACTTTAAATATACTTCCTTCAAGTAACATCTGTCACCAATGAGGTGGCCACAGAAAAAGAAAGAGAATGTTCTGTCTTCATGAATACGCAATGGTCTCTAGAGATCAATACAAATAGATTCAAGGAAAGATGAATAAAGGATAAATCTCGCCATCCATCAATAACACAAAAGGAAGTTCCATTAAGAGGCTAGTCTCACCTTTTCGCCTTACAAAATGGATGAATGACCTCAGCAAAGTAATTATGAAAATTAAATTTCCAGAACTCATGGTCAGCAGGTAACCGAATGTTCTCGACCTTAGAGCTTAAAAAATAAAGCAATAAAACCAATCGTCAGCGAACTTGCTTGTATCCCCCAAATAAATCATTAGCGGTCAAATTATCCAACGCCTCCTATGAGTCAGACACTGCTGGATTAGAAGAAACAGTACTGTTCGACTTGCCATTTTAGCTGATGAGATTGCTGAAGCAGCCATTGACTTCTGCTCCATTTATATGCCCCGTCTTTGAGCGTTTTGTCTCCCAAGTATCTCTTGTTCTCCTTTGTTATGGGAGTTACTCGAGGGACTCTCGGCAACAATCAAGCCATAACTTTCAAGCCCCACATACTTCATCAGCTTCATAGTTCTGACACCCATGCACGTGAATCTGTAGTATTCGTCAATATGTTAAGCACTAATACAAATGCATCAAATGCTATAAAAAGATCAATGATGGGGTGATTCTTTAGAGTAATTAGATCTCATCTTTTTCGACAAGAATTTGAAGCTCTGCTTTAGTCACCAGCTTCCTCTATTAGTCCTAAAAAATGATGTAAAATCTCTGAAACAGTTGCCTCTCACATTTAGTTTCTGACTTTAGGAAGGTATACCTAACCACCAAAATCACGCTCTCTAGAGTCAACGGGCAATCCAAACTCGACATTTGCTTCCATGGTATAATGCCTATTGCCCTGCAGGTTATAGGCACATAATATGTGCCTCAAACCTACTTCTCTTCCTTCGTGCCCTCGGAAGTAGACCAGCATGCCTGTTAAAATTATGTCTCGAGTTTGAGTCCGTGTACAATACCTGATGGACACGCACAATATCCACAATATCCTAACAAGGAGGAAGCACATCCATAGAGCATTTAATGAACACCGGTGTGTGATCGGATCCGAATATCTCTATTCAGATGAATATACGCTGCACATGCACACGTTGGAGATAAAAGCCATCAGCCCATTTGTTGACTTTTGGCACACCTTGCTCCTTTTGCCTTCTGAAGAGTTGAACGCCCAAAGCTTCAACAACATTAAATGCAAATCTTGACTTTTCCCTTCTTCATGCACGCCCATGGACTTGGAGTCCAATTTCTTCCTTTCTTTAATGCATGCACATGGTGTGCATGCCCATAAAAAAAGGGAGGGCGCAGCAAGCTTCTTCAGACTTTGTCTCTGCCCTTTATAATTAAATAAAGAGGAAGGCAGAAGCTATGCATGAAGGGGCAATGCTTCGGAAGGTGGCAGCCTTTCACAAATTGAGGAGTACACGTTTCTTCGTTCTCTTCCATCAGTCCCCATACAAGAAGACCGTCAGAGGCCGAAGGGAAAGAGAGAGAGAAGCCGAGCGGTGAGAGCTCTAGAAAGAGAGAAACGTGAGCTCATAAAGATTTGTGCGTGAGTTCATTGAGTTGATTTATTAAACACTATGGGTATTGGGCATACACTAGGGCTGGAAAACACTCGAGCGTGTAAGCGTGTATAATCCTATAATTCTCTGATTTATAGTGGATTATTTTGTTGGCTCTCCCCGTGGATGTAGGTTCCGAAATTCGGACCAAATCACGTAAATTCTCGGTATCCTTATTTTATTTGTTCCTCATTTTATTTCTCCGTTAATTTCTACCGCTCTAGACATAATTGCAAATCGACGATCCACTTCCGTTGCGCCGCTGTTTTCAACAATGCCCTTGCCAGCTGCTTCTAACTGCTGCATCGCAAGTGCAGCTGGTTGCCGTAGTTGCATCTAGCAGATCCAAGTACATTTCCTGTGAGTAGATGTGTCAAAATGGATCATAAACCCATATTATGACTCACTTTTAGTTAAATGAATCAAATATGGGTCAAGTGAAAGTTAAATATGTGTCAAATATGGGTTAAATGAAAGTTAAATATGGGTTAAATATGGGTCAAGTGAAAGTTAAATATTGGTTAAATATTGATCAAGTAAAAGTTAAATATAGGTCAAATATGGGTTGAGTGGGTCATTTAACATAGAGCTGAGTTTGGGTTTCTCTACAATAATAATGGCTACGGGTCGGGTTGGGTATGGGTCGGGTGTCGGTTGGGTCGGGTATGGTTCACTAGATTTACATTACATGAATTTGGGTCAAAACGGGTTAAATGGATCAATATGGATCGGACCATTTTCGACCCGACCCATCCATTTGACGGGTCTACCTGTGAGGGATCCTGAGTGTACCCTCACAAGGACATCTTGACCATCTCCAATGTCGCCCTGTCCGGTCGATAAACTATGAAGCATGAATCATGGGAGATATGGCTGTCTGAAGGGCAGATGTAAAATGAGGAAAAACTGAAGATACTGCTTTTAATCAAAATTGCTGCATTTCCATATCAATTGGAGACACATACAGCCCCCTTTTCAATCATTTCATAAACTGTAAAGAGCAATACTGTTCCCTTCTGTTCACTAATATCCTAACAATCACTTTTCCCAATGTTAAACATTCCTGTCCAGACGACATTGTTATCCGACCAAGTTGAATTTGTTACTCGAAATAATGATTGGCACGTGATTAGACATACTTTTGCAAACTTCAAGATACATTTATTGGAGTTCCATCCAAGAGATATCAGCAATTTCTTAGTGGTGTGATTATTGAAAACTAAAGCTTGCAGCTGTTCCAGTAAAATCATTGTCAAACAAAATCAAGAAATGGAAAAGTACACATTGAAGTTGTGTTGAAAAATTGGACTGCTACAAATAAGACTCTAGGTTTACAATTAATCCATTCAAAACTCTCTGTTCATTAGTTTCTGAATTCTTCATACAGTTTTAGCGAGTAACTTATAATTTATCTCACCTTGACCATTGCAACGTGCTCAATTCCATCTAATATCAACCTAGAGCAATGGGCTGTAAATTTATGCAACTAATGAGCAGTGAAATCATTTCTCAGTCATGCAAGTGTAAGAAGCTTCTCAATATACAAGTCAGAATACAACAAACAAGCACTATTTTGTCAATCTAGAATACAACAGACAAGCACTATTTTGTCAACTAGATGTACCATACTTAGAAACGGGTTTTGAAACAAGGCAAACACAAGAAAATGTACATAAAAAAATAATGGCTGTCATGGGCTGATTGACATGACAAGAATCCTGGCTAGTTATAACCAGTTTCTATGGTTAAACATTGGATAAGAGAGGAACCCATATACTAATCTAATGACACCGCGCAAATAAAAGAATTGTGAGAGACAACCGTTCAGAACCAGATACCATTGATCTGCATGGTATCGACAAGCAGAATAATGACCACAAGCTTAAAGCATAAACCAAACTTGAGACATGAATAGAGCAGAATAGCTTATGCTTCTCTCCTTTTTGCTAGGTAAAACAACAGCCCAACAGCCTCCCCTAAGAGACTCTTTTTCCCACCTCACCCAGGTCCAAGGATTCTGCTCTTCATTTATCCATTCCCAAAAAGGGAAGATGCAGCAGCGACGACATCTTGGCCTAAAAAGCCAATTCTTAAGAAGTGAAAGTTGCAGCTGAAATTTGATTCGATTGGGGACTACGTGTCCTACAAAAGGACATCACCCTCCCTGTACTTCAACAGGAAAATATGTCCTAGCCTGTTGAAATCTTTAGGTTCAGGAATCTCTAGACACGAGCCCAAACTCTCGCTGCCCTGTCAGGCACCGATACGCCTGTAGTTGTCCCATACTCTGCATCCTATAACAACATTGCTTAACCACCATCCATTACTAGGTTAGAGGAGATGATTAAAGAAAAATAACTAAGTTGATCGAAGGCATCAAGAATTCGAGAAAACAATATTGTTCTACTGAACTGTGAAAGAAAGTGCCCGTCATTTATCATTGCTCTAGAAAATCGATTACTGAGAACACTTCCCAAATCGAGACTTCTACCGACTGTGGACAAGTAACAATCCCAAGTGTGTTACTCTTATCCTACCTGAAGAAACCAGTATCAGTCAACTATGTTCAAACTAAGATTTGAGGGGGAAAAAAAGAAAAAACTCAAGGATCGAAATATAGATTTCGTGGAATAAAAGCACACACAGCGGCCACGGTGAATGCAGTCCGAAGCTTTGTCTTCATTCTCCCTCTGATGCACCATAAGAGGAAGTTGCAAAGCGCTAAATCTTTCCTCTTTCAGCCTCGCACAACCAATCACTAAGGGCCATACTTCAAACTCGGCATGAAACAAGGCCACTCGGATCTTTATCATGAAGGACGAACACCGATCGGAGTTTGGATTTGGGGCACCGCATGGTCAACTTGTGGGGAATCTCTTAGCAGAAATGCAAGTGTTTGATCAAGGTCGCTTTTGGAGAGAATTTCTCCGATAAATAAAGAGAAATTCTCTATTAATATCAACTTGAAGATGTGAGCTGTAGCATTTTCCCCTTAGCTCCTAACCACTTTAGTCTTTGGACCTTAGCTTCTCTACTAATATCAACTTGACATGAGGTTTCCTAACTATTTCATGTGCAGGCAACTGGGAGGGTTTTGCAATCCCGGTACCGAAGCTGCATCTTTATGCAGGTTTGAAGCTGCGCAATCCAGGAAGAAGGTTTCTTTCAGTGAATGTACTCGAAAAATCTGATATTTGGCGATGCTCATTGCTCTGTTTTTACGCGCACTGAATCCTGGATTGTTAGTCTATCTTAAGTCCATTTTCGACTTAAAACTGAAATGGAGATTCACAGTCTCATTCCCATTTCAAATCAAGGTTCGCCCAATCGGAACTTGGAACGAAATCAAGATATTATAGATGCCATGGCAAGTGACAAATCAGAATCCAAGACCATTTTGTAGGGGAAGAAATTCGACAATTTAATTAAGAGTCATGATAATGTAACAATCTTCAATGTACTGTGATAATATGCTCACA
This sequence comes from Corymbia citriodora subsp. variegata, assembly GCA_014858505.1. Taxonomy (NCBI): domain Eukaryota; kingdom Viridiplantae; phylum Streptophyta; class Magnoliopsida; order Myrtales; family Myrtaceae; genus Corymbia; species Corymbia citriodora. Next base: position 5,091,875 of record CM026416.1, read on the forward strand.
GTGTATTTTAGACAACAAATATATAATAAATTATTATAAATTATTATGAGGTCCATCTCTTCAAGAATATTTGGCTCGTAAAAAACTATTATTTTTACTGTATCAAAAACAGTTATGTTAGTAAAACTCTTTATTTAATCCTGTTGAATTTGATTGTAAGAGGCAAATCAAACTAGGAAACTATGGCAGCGATGGTTCCCAAGATAGGTTGTTTAGCAAGGGTACTCTGAATACATTGAGAATATTTTTCACTAAATCAAAAGTAATAACAAGCCCGGAAAGAAAAACTCTTACCCTTCTAAAGTTAGTTAGTCCGTTACATTGGCACTCCCACTTCTTTTTACACCACATTTTCTGAATTAATTTTTTTTTAAAAGAAACTTTAAAATGGATATCAGAGGCATGCGTGCTCCGTGCGTTGAAACTACCGGTAATGTATACGTGGCGGTTGAAGTGTCAAGAGCTGAGAACCAAAAAAAAACGTGAAAAAAATGAAAAATATGTCAATTCGGGGAAAGCTTCGAATTAACATAGTTCAGATTCGCAAGTAAGCAACGGACGTTTTGCAATTGTGGTATTATGATCGAACGATTGCTCGTCTGCTCTCATCATTCATAAAGAGAACTGATACTTTGTTGATCCTCATGTTCTATTGCCTGGCACATCGGATCCTGCTTTGTTTCGAAAGCATATTGTAAATCCTGCTGTGGAATTTAGTCATTGCTTTCGATGCTTGATTGGGTATTGCTTCCAGGAAAGACCTGATGCAGGGCCCCCTAATTTATACTTAAATGTTTTTACGGGAAGATGATTGTGGAGTTTTCGAACAGTATGATCTTTGAAAGTTCTGGTCACAAGAAAGAAGTAATATAAGATGTTGACGACTCAGAAGGAGAAGTTGAAGGAGAAGGAGAAGATTCGACTGATGGAGGCTAGAGAGAGAGAGAGAGAGAGAGATTCTTGAAGAGAATTATGAATCTTGAAGAGAAGATTAATGCTGTGTATGTGTATGTCGAAAATGGACGATACTTCGCTTGACATAGCATTATTGTAAAGATTAGGATCTTAGAAGTCTTTTGAAAAGTTAAACTCACTCGTTGCCTCTCTTTGTAATTTTAAATTACGCTGTCGTTAGAGCATTTGTCCTCAAATTATTATCAACACCTGCACCACCTCTCACGGTACTAGTACATATTGATCTGAACATTAAGCTGCTCATTTACCAGTAACTTAAGCAATTTATAAAGAAACGAAAGTATACGGCAAATGATCCTGCAACAACTTCGGCTGATCAATCGACTTTCTTAGGTCCGCCTGATCTGAGCAGTATATAAAGAAGACCGGTTTGTGTTCCGATTTGGGGCTTCTTCCATGGACAAATGTGAGCGTTGTTTCGACCGATTATGCACAAATAGATTCTCCATTTTTTCTTAATATAATTTTTTTTTTATTAATCTTCTCTTCTGATGGCGATGACTAAAAGTGAGGTTGCTTTTCAATGGGTTTTACCTCCAAAGCTAATGGCAATGCCTGAGGGTGTTGATTTTGGGGGAAGTTTCGATTAATAGTTCAGTTTCGCAAGAATCGGGAGGTTTCATAAGTATGGTGTTGAATCAATTTTTTGGAAATTTCTTAATCTCCCCTAAAATGAAGATTAATATTGAAATGATGTATAAGTAGAGACTTATCTCTTAGTTTCACACTCCTCCACTATTCATATTTGAAATTAAAATATAAATTTAAAATAATTTCACTTGGCGATTTGTGTTGTCGTGTTATTACACATAAAGTTTCAATGCGATTTTTCATTAAAAAAGGTTGAAAATGTGTCAATTCGTGACTTTTTTAGTTAAGTCATATCATGTCATGTTAAGTTCGGGCTTCTCTCAATAAATTTTACGTCCCACTCAAAATGTGTTTCTTATCATGTTGTCTCATACTTTAAGTTGGATGATTCCCTGTGAGATGACTTTTGGCCCTTAACTTCATACCTATCTCTTTGTCAAGGCATAAGCAAGCATCTACATGCCCCATCCAAATGATTCGCGTTCTCATGTAGAGATTATTGCATATTATATAGAAATTATTATAAGTTATTGACACCTTAATTTTAGTCAACGCGTCAAAATAAATAATAAAAAGGAAGGGAGATTTTTAAGTCGGCCTAGTCCAATGCACCTTCAACCCACGGCCAAATTCACTATTTTTCCCTATGAGAGGTTGGTTCAGACGCTCGAGGGGGAGCATTTTTGTCAGAGTGAGAAATGATCTTTGTTGGGGAAGAGGATTCCCGGGCATTGTGGATTTTTCTAAGCTTTGAGGTCGCATTTGTCATGAGCGAAGTTAATAACCAATGGCATGGGTCTTGTGATTAATTATGGAGATCGACTGATTGTCGAGTATATACGTTCGATATTGTGGTGATCTTGTGTGATAAGCCCCGATTGTTGGTGCGCTGGTATGGTGAGCTTTGAATTTGTTTTTGTGTATTTCTCGGTTGGTGATGAGGAAGGCGACAGGAGGAAGACCATAGGAGGAAAAAAAAATTATTATTAATTAGCAAATGGAAATTGAAGAAAAGAAATAATGAGATGGGCTTAATTAGGTTAATGGAGTTCGGGCTTGAATAGGTTTGATAAATTTGGGTTTACTTGGGCTTTAGAAAATTTGGGTTAGGTTGGTCTATGTGAATATGGGCTGGGTATCTGTATGAGTTTGGGCTTAATTCTATTTTGACATATTGGGCTTCATTTGCTTTTGATTTTAAAAAGGCTGAGATGAGAGCCTGTGCTTGTCTTGGGCGAAGCCCGCGGGACCAGAGTTGGCCCATGTTTGATCAGGCCCAAGGGCCCGTTTCATTGTGAAGGAATCAATAAACATCAAATTCTTATGGAAGTATTCTTCCACATTCAAACTTTCATTTTTTATCATCTCATGCTTTCCAAGGTCACCTAATTTACAGATGAGCATCGCTAGTTCATTTAAATGAGACTTCCAGATGTTCGCTTGTTTATGTTATGAAAATAAACTTAATCAAAATTGTCACATTCACATATACAAGATAATATCATTATCTTTTCATTATTGCATATGATATACCAATTATGTAGGTTTTATCACATATTTATTAGTAATCCTAGAACCTCTGGTAGCACAATGGAGACCGGTGATAGATATATTAAGAGAAAAAGAAGACAAAATGAGTGGTCAAGTCACTTCATTTGTCAAGAAGTAATAAGGTAAATAGATAATCATGTTATTGTCCGATTATCTAATGGTGTATCTGTTCTTAAGATAAGAAATTTTTGGGAAATGTCCTTTTAAAATAAGATTGTAGATGATTTATTTATGTGATCATTAAGTTATTACTAATAGAAAAAGGAGGGTGCGCATCTAAATTTGTGCCTAACTATGATTTCTGTGATCATTAACATGGGGTTCGGAAATTAGTATGGGCCATATTAAGCGATAATTACATGGTTCCATCATTGAAAGGATGGTGGGAACTCATGGAACATTACTAATTGGTCATGGTCACCTCCTCATTTTCAAATATGAAGAGAACTCTATTTTCGTTTAATAATATCCAATAATAGTGCTTTGGAGATAGATTACTCGCCAATCAACAGCAAAATGTGAAACCTTCGAATCGAATTTCTCAGAGCAAAAGCGGAAGATGTCGTGGAAGCATAAGACTTGGAGTCAAAAGAAAATCAATTTCATGAGCTCCAAATCGATTCAATTTCAAGAGCAAGAGGCTTTCGGTATGCTTCATTTGAAAGCTCATGTGATTGCATTTGCAGCTCCTTGAAGCCGTCTTTTGTCCTTATCATAAATCCCTCAAGATCATGGCTCGTCCTTGTCCTCGCCAGGGAGAAGACGGAGTTGTTGCCGAGCAGGAGGCTCCTCCAAGTAGTAGCCCTCCCTTCTTCATACTCTCTGATACGCTAATGCGCTAGTTCAGTAGTTTAAATCAACCCAAGGGCTCCCGTCATTGTCCTGTTCTTGCCATAGCCATGAACCATGGAATTTCAAGCACATGCATTCTTCTCGGAAACTAAATTTTGCTCATTTCAATGGAAAAACACGAAATCGCCGCGTTCCAAGAGAAATCATCCCTGCACGGCATGTAACTGACAGGCCCAGAGACTTCCCCGCCTCTCCCACCCTCATGTGTCCTTCGATCATCGTTTTCTCAGCGAAGTCATTCCTATGCGGCATATCGTCAAACAGTCACTGCACATTATCCATTTGACCGCACATGGCGGAAAGCCCAAGGAAGAGGAAGGTTTGCGAGCGTGACAGCGCATGTCGAGAGACTAATTACCTTCTCTTGAAAAAGAACAAAGGAACAAAGCATAAGGAGGCCTTCATAACCGACCGCAAAGCAGAGCGGGACAGACCATGGCAACTAGCTGAATGTCTTAACTCTCGACGAGAAGTGGTAGTGACAGACGTGATATCTAGAGGTGGAACAGCAAATACCGAAACTGAAGACGTGTCGGATCTCTCTCTCTGTGGCGTTTCGTCAAGCGTGTGATTACCTCTCGCAAGCTTCTCAGGCTCCTCCTAATCCCGAAAATTTTTGCTTCGTCGATTGCTTGAATCCACTGAACTGTTAATAAGAGAAGATCCATGAAGGACTCCGAGGATTTCGAACAGAGATACTCAGATGCGACGCGGAGCCGATCGAAGTTGCAATCGCGGGGCTGAAGGGTCGATGCAGAGAGCTCCGCCGTGGGAGAAACCCGGAGATCACCGTCCGAAGGTCGGAAGAAGGGACGCCGAGGCGTTGGAGATCAGCAAGCAGCAGCAGGGATCCGGCGATCGCCTAGAAGACCAGACCAGCAACAAGGGTGCCGATCGCCACCGCCCCGGCCAAGCTGACTCTGCTGCTCACGGCGCCGCTGTCCGCAGGAGCGGGCGCTACGGCCGGCGGCGTCGCGATCGACGGCGAAGATCCCGGCGCGGGACCCTGGGGGGCGGGAGACGACGGAGGCGAGGTTTCGCTGCTGGTGGGAGACGGGGCGGAAGCCGGCGGGGTCTTCGTCGCCGCCGGAGAAGGCGACGGCGAGGCCTTGGGCGAGGGCGACTTGGACGGGGTGTGCGCCGGCGACGGGGCGGGGCTCTGCGCCACCGCCAGGCCGACGAGGAGGACCGCCATTACTGCCAGAGAGAGCAACGACCTTGAGCCAGCCATGGGTGAAGAGCTTCCTAGAGAGAGAAAGAGAGAACCGAAACTTACTTAGAGAAAATTTTCCGATCGGAGCGAGGGTTTTCAGTGCGGTTTACGACGGAGGACAGCGGCGGTATTTATAGGAGGTTTCGCACTCCGAGTCGGTGTTGGGAAAGCAAGTCGACCGTTGGATCCGTATTATAATCAGGAAAACCCTGGGCCGATCAGACGGCCGAGATTCGTTCGTATCTCCTGACCGAGTGGCCAATCAATCACGCGGTTTTCCGTCCTGCGCAGCGATGCCAGCCAGTTGGGACGCCATCTCTGCCGTACACGTGGCGAAGGGAGTGGGGTCCGGAGGCGTCGGATTATTGCCTGTAGCAACGGTCAGAAGTCAAGCGGTCAACTCTCGTTCGGGGAAGGGAAAAGCCGTGCACGGGAGTATAACGTTAAAGCGCGTGTTTCGCGGCGCTATTTTAGGGAAATTAATTAATGAAATTTTAATTAATCGCTAATTAGCTTAGTTTTAGGAAACAAATAGCCCAAATACCAAAACTTGGTAAAATGAGATACTTAAATGTTAAAAGTTACTAAAAATACACTTAAGTACTATATTGTTTTCCAAAATCAAATCACTTTTCCCCGTTGAAAATCTAACGTAACTTATTTTAATAATTTTTAATTTTTACATGGTTAGCTGGGATTTTATATTATCTCACATTTATAAAAAAAAACGATGCCGTTTTAGCCAATATTAAATATTTAATATAAATATTAATTAAATAATATTAAAAAAAAAAAAAACAATATAGGCAAGGGAGCCTCTCTTGCTTTTGGCCGCCGTCTTATCGCCAGTGGGCAATGGGCGACAAGGGTCGCTGATGCCTAGGCCCAAGTCGACGACCTTCATGGCCAACGCTGCAGCCCCACTGGCGATAGGGTGGCAGCCATAGGCGGGAGAGCCCCTCTCGCCTATCATCTGCCCTTTTTTTTAATATTATTTAATTAATATTTATATAAAAATCTAATTAAAGTCAAAATTGCGTCGTTTTGGATTGCGTTTTGGGCCGATCTAGCCATGTTAGCATTTAAAACGATGTCATTTCGACCTCAACTTATCGGAAAAGTGACACGTCAGCATTTTGGCCATATTTTCTCACCATTAACATTTATCTTATTATTTTTGCTCCGATCTTGATACTTAAGTGTACATTTTCGTACTTTTGACACTTAAGTGTCCCTCATGTCAAGTTTTGGCACTCCAAGAGTTCGCGTGTCTAGTTTTAGAGGGGATGTATCATGTAAAGTAACGAGTTTAATGCAATAATAATTCAAAAATCATGAAAAATATATGCCCCCTTTTATTTTCGTATATGGGCGTCATTAATGGTTTTTGATACGTCAACTTCCAATTATATGCCCGACTTCATATAATTAGTAAGTTTTTCAAATTTGAACCTTTGTTTGCTTTATAGAAAATGGATTATCCGAACCAACATTTTAAAAAAAATTGATCGATTGAAATAATTAGTCAATGAAAATTATCTTTATTACTAATAATAATTTATGTCTAAATATTTTCTTGTATTTTTGTAAGTTTTTGAACCAATTTATATCCCACGAAATAAAGGAAGCCTGATAATAAAAATTACATCTTTCATTAGCACAACGAAGAAATTTTTTTGTAATTTGAACATAGCAATTCTAATGCTATTTGAATCTGATAATAGATCTTATAACACGTGTGAAGCAATCTGAATGTAGTAATTCTCGTTTTGGTACTCAAGATCTACTATTCTTATTAAGCCGAATTTCATTTTAAAGAAAAAATAGAATGAACTTCACCTATTTTACTGAGAATGACAATGAATTTAAAATGTGTCACACAGACGCACAAACTTAAGTTTTTATTTCATATTTAGCCCATGTTATTCTATCTATCCAATCCACTGATAAATGGCATACGTGGCGGTCGACGTGTCGTTATACATTTATTCAATAGCTGAGTAGGCCAACAAAAATTAAAAACTGAAAATGGGTGATATTATCAAAAATCTCATGGTATCCCATGGCGCATTTATCATAAACAAATTTTTGTCAAAAAAAATTCACAAGCCGGTACCGACTCAATAATTAATTTTATGGCATATTTACCTTAAGTTAATTTGTATCTTATCAAAAACCTTAAATTAGTACTCACGATCCAAATCTACCATCCATTAACATTCCGTACAATATATTGTTAGAACCCTGTCACACAATTACAGTCTAGCAGCCATGCTAGTTGGATTTGGTGCAAGGACTTGGTTGGAATTTTTTTTTTAAATATTGATTGGACAAATTAAAAATACCCAAATTGAATTAAAAAAAGCATGAAAGTACAAGGATGAAAAGTAAAATATTTTCGAAATAATATTTGATCAAATATTGACGGAGTACAATTATTTTGATCGAAATTGATTCTCAACATCACGAAAAGCTAGCGACACAAAAATTTCATAAGTGTAATTTAATTTTTCTGAATAAGTGTGGGTTTCCATTAATCGAGCTCAATTGACCATCAACGTGAAAAATCGTAACAACTCACTCATGAAAGGCTCCAATTGAGGTGATTCTCAAGACATTAGAAAGCTTATAAATGACGTCACTATGCAAAAGCCATACTTTCTTTGGCTTCACTTACATTGAAATGATTAAAATCACGATACCTAGAGGTCCCGTCCGTCTAATTTGGCAAAGTGGGTGCCATTGGAAAGCTCTCACGGTATGCAAAATCGTACTACTCAACCGTACTTATTTTTTTTTAATCGAGATTGACCATTTCCATCGAAAGTAATTCAAACTACGATGAATAACTATATTCAAACTACGATGAATAACTATATGTTTATAGTGACTATGTCCGTCTAAACTTTGGTGGAGAGAGAGACGAACGATGGGAGCAGAGGTATGCGGCCGGAGATGGGAGGCGTGAGCCATCCTAATGCAGTGAGAAAGAAAATTTGCATGAAAAATAAGGGAAAAATTGAAAGCTTGGTGAGATGAATTGAGCGTGAGATTTCAAAATTTCTCCAAATTTTCATTTTATCCCCTTCCTCTAATTTGCCCAAACGAGCATGGTGATTCCATTGATCAGTAGAGAGGGATATTGTAAAAAGAACAATTTTTTTTGGTTTTCAAAAAAGAAATAATAATAATAATAATAAAAGGCTAAAAGGAAAAGCAGAGAAGAGAGTGACGATGTGTCTGCTCTTTTCTGTTCCTTTTTCTTCTTTTCTGTTTCTTCAAGCCATTGTCTTTCCCAGATTGCAATGCCCGAGGGGCTGAAGGAAAACGCACGACTGGATGTTCTTATGTCAAATTAATTGAGGTGATGCAGGTTATATATAAATAAAAAAATGCATTAATTTCTGAAAGTGTAATTAAATTGTAAAATGTTCAGAAAATTCAATCAAGTCATGCAATACCAAAATTGGTGAAATTAAATTGCTCAATTAATTATATCTTTTTCTTTTTAGTCAAAAGTAAATACGTCATTCATATCTCAAGACCTTAAAATGATATATCAGTGATTCAAAATGAGGCAAATCCCAAATAATAAAGTAAAATAATAAAGCATAGTTTAAGTACATTCTCATTCAACAAGAATAGATATGTCTTAGTATCAAAACAGAATAAATGGTGATAAATCACCAAATCTCGTATCATCATAAGTGAGAACAAACACCGTAATCTCATTCTCTAATAGTTACGACTTGCCCAATGAGTGGTGCACCCCTAGATTAGGGTCCTTAATACTATCGCCGTACAAAAACATTAAAAACAAGTTGAACAGGCTCTAAATCTAGATTTAGAGTAGGAGAGTTTGAATCTGTATATAAAAGCTTTCGAGGAGCTCCTTGATCTAAATTTAAATTGGGAGAGAAGAACTTGCAAATCTAGACCTACATGAAAATAAGAGCTTTCAAAACTCATAGAAGTTGTATAACCATTTCCAGTGCGACAGGTACTCCTCGTGTTCCTCCTTGATCTTGTTTGACTTCTTGGTTTGGAGGATCCGAAGCAATGTGTTGATTCCTAATGATGGAAGCGGAAGACATACCTAGACCTGTTAAACGGGTAAGTTGGGTCGGGTCATAAATGGTCTGACCCAAATTGATCATTTAACCCATTTATGACATATTTAAGCATAGTATATAATTTTTGACCCATACCCAACCCAACCCGTACCCAACCCATACCCGACTCGACCCATATTGTTAAAAGACTTCTCTATTTAACTAAACTCAGGAAAAATTATTATTATAATATTTTTTATTTATATTCCTTTAATATTAAAAAAAATCGAATTATTAATAATTTTTATTTTAAATATTTTAAATTATTTTTATTTTTTAAAAATCACGTATAAATATGGAAGGACAAGACTCGCTTGGATTTTGATTGCCAATCAAGCCACCATCCGACGATGGTGGCGACCATGTGCGACAGCACCACTGTGCAAGCGAGAGGAGGAGCTATTGTATGAGTGGTGGGAGCGAGACGACGCACTATCATATACATTTGTCAAAATGAATGGATAAAATTTCTATGTCATTTATTGGCTATATACGTAAGTTATCGAGAGCATCGACTCCCCTCAAATGTATGAACTAAAAGAAAAGAAAGGCTTACCATGGTGGCAATAAAGAGGAGAGGCAATATAGAGGTGGTCGTGGCCAAGAGCTTGGAGAAGTTTGGAAGCTAGAACAACTATGGTCAAGCTCGACAAAGATTGAGTAGTTAGGGCTAGAAGCTCGACGAAGCTTTAGCGGCTATTGCCTAGCTTGATGAAGCTTAGAAGTCGGAGCAGCCATGACGGAGCTCAATGAAACTTGAGTGGCCATGGTCGGAAGCACGAAGTAGCTTGAGTGCTATGGTCAAGCTCCATGAAGCTGGAGTAGTCATGGCCACGAGCACCTCTCTATATGTAGTGCACCTCCTTACTGTTTTTCAATTTAAAAAAAAAAAAAAAACTACGGGCAAAATCGAAAATATGAAGAATCAGTGAGGGTAGTTTTGGAAGGGAAAAAATAATTTCAGCATTCCCCCAAAATGTCGAAAGCCCAATGCTAGTCTCTACTAGCTTTGGCTTTCAGCATTTTGAAAGCCAGCTTTTAACTTAAAGCTAGCTTGAAAGCTGCACAAAATGGTCCAGCATTTTCCCAAGAGGCTTTCAGATCTAAAAAGCCATTTGGAAATGTTAAACCAAACGCATCCTCGTTTGGTCTCTAACTTTCAACCGTCATATGATACCATACTAACGTTTCGCCAACTCTATTTTTTTCGTTGGTATGGGCAACGCGTGTGCTTTTCAAGATATACGACTATTATTTTCATATTATTTTATGTAGGAAATCTTTCTTTTACCTTAATTACCGTAAAAAATGAAAACAAATGTGGAAAATTGAGAGAAAACTAAATTAAAAGGAGATAATAAATCAACTAAAATACTAAAAATATCAGCACGAACATTAATAACGGTAAAAGGATTTTTCCTTCTTTTTATTTTTTTATTCGATTACAATTAACTTTTTTTAATCTAAAATTATTAATCATTTTACATATTCTAATAAAGAAAATTTTCACTTTGGCATTGGTGCTCGCGGCTATCCGTGGAGATCTTCTTTTAAGATCGAGGTTGATTTTGTGTAACGGTCAAAATTTCAAGAGGGAATGTACATCATCTTGAAAGTTTCGTGAGTTGAGTGTAATGTCTTCAAGCTGTAATTTTGTTTTGGGAAAATGACCTAAATAGTTTTTTGACTTTAGTAATTCATAAAATATTAGTAAATGTTCAATTTAGTCAAGATTATATCAAAATATTTAATGTTATTTTTAAAATTTAAGGAATTTGCTAAAGTAGAAAAATATTCAAGGGATACATATTATTTCTAGCATGTATTTTTTCACTCACATCCACTCGCAAGTTGACATATGTCCAAAATATCACATCAACAACTGATATGGAATTAATTAAAAAATTAAATATCTGTAATTTATTTCTCTATTTTTTCTCCTCATTCATCCACAGCTAGCTTTCTCTCTTCTTCCTCATCCATCCATAGCCCTCTATATCTAACCTGCATGCTTCCCCACCATCGCCATTGGCGGAGTCGTGAGCGCCACGTCCGATGTGTCCGGGTCGAGCAACCCCTTTCACCATCACTTGGGGTTGTCCTGCTCGTCGCCCTTATGGATCTACCTCACCCATGGCCGCAAGCTTTGTTGGTCCATGGTTCACTAGTCCAAAATGCATTTGCGCCTCCACATCTAGCTTGCAAACTTCCATATTTGGAGCTAGCGATGATGGCTCTTCCATGGCTGTGAGTGACGATGATGAGTACGTGTGTGGTTCATTTTGGATGATCAACACTGACGATGATCATGGATGAACAAATCTCAGTAGGCAACGAAGCAAACAAGCTATGTTTATGGGCAACAATGCCAATCTTCCTCAGTTGAATATCTATCTAACTAAATTTATTTATTTATTAATTTAACTTCACATGAGTGGACGCGTGTTAATTTCTAAGTGGACGAGACAAGAATGCCTAGTACAAAAGAGACATAAGTATATTGAAAGTGCTAAAACTTGTCAACAAAATTCAATTTATTTACAAAACTTTTAAAAAATGTGATTAAGTTTTAAAATTTATCGCGATAGTGTAATCGAGTTGTCAAATTGGTCAAATTAAAATTTTCATTTGATTGTATTTTTTGAAAATTTTAGAATTCAATTGTATTTTCATGACAAATTTTAAGATTTAATTGTAATTTTTGAAAGTTTTGCGATTCGATTGTATTATTATGATAAATTTTAGGATTTAATTACATATTTTAAAAATTTTAAAATTTAATTATACTTTCACAATAAATTTTAAGATTTTTAATATATTTATTTTTATAAAATATTTAAGTTTAAACGGTTGATAATCTAAAAAAGCTACTTTCGGACCATTCAAGGAATATGTCCTCGTGATATAATAATTCATGTCGTTGACCGTAATAAGATCTTGACAAGACAACGAATATCGGTAAAAGGTAATAGACCGTCTTGTAGTTTTGCCTAAAATCTGGCAGGCTTTTCGTAGGCTTGGCCACAAAATCTCAAAGGAGGTGAATGGGGTAATCTCTTTACTAGATTGGCAAGACACCAAAGCAGGAGGCGCCACGTGTGAAGCTGTTGGTACACCTGAGGCAATTAAAAGACGAAAGCGCACGCTTCCATCTGACGTGCCAACTCTCTGCTCTTCTTCTTCTTCTTCTCGTTCTTGGGAAGTCGGACAGTCAGTCACCGGAGATCGATCATGGCTCGCCGCCGCCGTCACCAGCGTCATGGCCACCGTCGCCGGAGAGAAGACGAAGTTGCCGAGCGGGAGGTGACTCCTGCTGCTCCGCTAAGCCGTCCTCATTTCTTCAAGATCATACTCTCTCACATGCTGGAATCTGGAAAGCTTGTAAGTTCGTCCACGCTTCAGAGTTCGCTCCATATCCTTCAGCTATCTTGCGTTTCTTTCGTTCTGCTAGCATCTTGTTGTACATCTCTCGACTGGTGATGTTCATCAAGCACGTCCGCTATTCTTTCCGGCCTCTGCTTTTCTTTTAGCGTTCTTGAGTTTGGCTTCGTGTAAGCGCATATGGGTTTACCGTAAGCTTTCGTTACAGGGAATCCCGAAAAGCTTCTTGAGAAGATATGGGAAGGACCTCTCGGGTTTGGTGCTTCTCAAGGTTACAGGCGGTTTAACCTGGCCTGTGAAACTTGAGAAGAGTGACGACGACGTGGTTTGTTTGTGGAAAGGGTGGCGAAAATTCACGGAGCATTACTCGATCGGTCATGGTCACCTCCTAGTCTTCAACTATGAAGGGGACTCGGTTTTCCGTGTGATAATATTCGACAAGAGTGCTTCAGAGATTGATTATCCCTCGAGCATCAAAAGTTATGTAGCGAGTCCTAAGGGCGAATGCATCTCTCGAAGAGATGAAGATGTCATGGAAATCGAAGAATCTGAGGGGTTCGCGCCTCGTTCTTGGCCAAGTTCAAGCAGCTTGTCACGAGAATCTCGAGGTGTGACTTGTGATTTTCCATCATGTTCCGTTGTGGCACAGCTCTCTTTTCTCAGTTCTGTTCAAGTTTAATTTCTTCGAAGTTTTTAATAAGCTTTCTTCATGTGTTGATCGATAAAGTATTTGGACAATGTAGTTTATTTAGTTACTTCTAATGTGAAGTTTATCAAGTTATTTTTACTTTAAATTAGATCCCATTGCTTTTCAATCCATGCAAATGTCATGATAAGTAAATTGATAAAATCTAGTGCAGTTGTCAATTTTTAGTGTATAGGAAATCAAACAGTTTGGATGCTGAGTGAGTCATCTTGAGCCGGTTTTACGTGGTTCTACAGGTCCAAGTTCTCTCACTGCTCTTGAATTAGCCAGCAAATTCAAATCGGACCATCCATTTTTTAAAGTGGTGATGCGACCTTCTTATATTCAGAAATATTTGGTAAGATCCCAAGCTCTATTCATCGATGGCATACATCGAGTTCAAACTTGATCGCTGTGTATATTTTGTCTTATGTTCTCGAAGTTGATTTAGTTTGTGTAGGAAACCACATGACATGTTATTCTCCTTGAAGTGTTCATGGTATGAGTCAAACTATGAATGGTATCTGTATCTAGTCGCAACATTGTCGGCTTCAGTTTTTGTCCAGGAGCATATATTTTGACATTTAGATGTGAAATTGCAGGCTAAGTGGTTATAATTGATAACTGCTCTGACAATTAAAATTAATTGATTAGAACTCCTGAAACTAATAATTTTTATCATATATCCACATCTCGTGCATGTTTTTCTTGTGAGTGTATCCTTGTTTTATCACCTTTCTTAATCATATTTTGATTGTTCAAACATGCACTGGGCAGTGCGTTCCCTGTGAATTCTTCAGGAAACATGTTCAAAAGAGCAAGCAAGTTGTGACTCTTAGGTACTTAGGCAGATCGTGGCAAGTGAAGCTGAGGAGCTATGAACACAGACGAATGGCATTTTTCTCTACTGGTTGGTCCTCATTCGTCAGAGAAACTGGTCTTCGTCGAAGAGATGTCTGCGTGTTCGAGCTCATTGATAGGGATGACATTTTGTTCAGAATCTCCATTTTCAACAATGATGGTAAGGACCTGATTTATATTGATTGAGATGGACACTAGAATTGTCACTTTGAGCTGTCTAAATCACATAGGAATTCAGTATTCCTAATTACAACTCCGTTGTTCAGTTTAGCACCGCTGAATCCGTGAAAAGTGCACTTTTATCTGCTTTTTCTTCCTTAGTTATGAGCCTTCCAAGAGATGAATTTTTCCATATGGTGTGTGAAATTCATAGTAATTAACTGCACAGTGCTGTCGCTGATTGCGCCACATCAAATCTAAATTTGGAGTTGTCCGTCACTTGTTGCCTTATAAGTTATGTTTCTGCTGACATTCTTGCTATTCTTAATCTGTTTTCAAATCTTTAAAGAAGCTGTTTCTTTTTTGATGAATGAGATAATGATTTGGGAGGTGCGAAATCTACTTGGTCACATCTTCTAGGAAGATGATGAAAACGATCATCTATATTGATACGTGATCCTCGTTAAATCCTTCCATTGTGAATTCGTGAAAAGCTCAGACTGGCACTCATGAGATTTCTCCTCTTTGTAATACAGGTCGGATCGAAATCGAACAGTCTCAATGCCGAGAGAGCTCTTTTGAGCCAGATTTTCATGGTTCTCCATGTCTGAGCCCTGTCACTGCTCATGAAAAAGCTAGTGCATTTGAATCGGACCATCCCTTTTTCAAAGTGGTGATGCATCCTTCTTATGTTCAGAATTATTTGGTAAGATCACGAGCTCTGTTCATCAGTGGTGTACATCGGGTTCAAACGTGATTGCAGTTCGTATTTTGTCTTGTATTCTAGTGTTTACCAAGTTGATTTAGTTTGTGCGGGAAACCGCATGATGTGTTATTCTTCTTGAAGTGTTCGTGGTATGAGTCCAATTCATATATGAATCGTATCTATGCTTGTCTCAAAATTGATGGCTTTGGTTATGTCCAGGAGCATATACTTTGACATTTAGATGTGAAATTGCAGGTTAAGTGGTTATGATTGTTAATTTCCATTGGCAAGTGAAAACGGTTGATTAAAACTCCTGAAGCTAGTGCAGTTTATCATAAATCCACATCATGTTTCTCTCTCGAGTGTATCCTTATTCCATTACCTTTCTGAATCATTTATTGGTTGTTCCAAACCTACTGGGCAGGGCATTCCTTGTGAATTCTTCAGGAAACATGTTCAAAAGAACAAGCAAGCTGCGACTCTTAGGTACTCAGACAGGTCGTGGCAAGTGAAGCTAAGGATTTTTGAACACAGAGGAATGGCATTTCTCTCTAACGGCTGGTCCTCATTCGTGAGAGAATCTGGTCTTCGTTTAAGAGATGTCTGCGTATTTGAGCTTATTGATAGGGCTGACATTGTGTTCAGAGTCTACATTTTCAACAGTGATGGTAAGGACCTGATTTATATTGATTGAGATGGACACTAGAAGTGTCACTTTGAGCCGTCTAAATCACCTAAGAATCCAGTATTCCTAATGAACAACTCCTTTGTTCAGTTCAATACCGCAGAATCCATGAAAAGTGCACATTTTCTGTTTTTTCTTTTTACTAATGAGCCTTCCAAGATGTTTAATTTTTGTGTATGTTTATCAATTCAAATGCAAAGTCACTGTCATTGATGGCGCCATATTCATATCTGATTTCGAGGTTTCAGGCACTTCTTTTATAAGTTTTGTTTCTGCTGACATTCTTTCTATTCTCAATCTGTTTTCAAATCCTAATAGAATCATTTAAGAAGCTTTGTCTTTGTTGATTTATGAGATAATGATTTGGGAGTTGCGACATCTACTTGGCTATATCTTCTGGGAAGAGCATGAAAATGATCATGCATATTGATTTGCGATCCATGTTAAATCCTTCCACTGCGAATTCGTGAAAAGTTCATTCTGCTTATGAGAAGTCTATACTTTGTAGTGCAGGTCGGATTGAAATTGAACAGTCTCAACACCGAGAGAGCTCTTCCAAGCCAGCTTTTCACTTTTCTCCATGTCTGAGCCTGGTCTCTGCTTATGAAAAAGCTAGGGGATTTAAATCGGACCATCCCTTTTTCAAAGTGGTGATGCAGCCTTCTTATGTTCAGAAACATTTGGTAAGATCCCGTGCTCCAGTCGTCATTGGCATACATTGAAGTCAAACATGATTGCAGTTTGTAGTTTATCTTACATTCTAGTGTTTACCAAGTTGATTTAGTTTGTGTGGGAAACCACTTGTTATGCTCCTTGAAGTGTTCACGATAGGAGTCAAACTCAAATATGAACCGTATCTATATTTGTCTCATAATTGATGGCTTCAGTTA
The DNA here is from genome assembly GCA_014858505.1 of Corymbia citriodora subsp. variegata. NCBI lineage: Eukaryota > Viridiplantae > Streptophyta > Magnoliopsida > Myrtales > Myrtaceae > Corymbia > Corymbia citriodora. Next base: position 5,108,536 of record CM026416.1, read on the forward strand.
TGTCCAGGAGCATATATTTCGGCGTTTAGATGCAAAATTGCAGGTTAAGTGGTTATGATTGGTAACTTCCATTGGCAATAAGAAACTAGCAATTTTATCATAAATCCACATCTCGTGCATGTATCCTTATTCTATCACCTTTTTAATCATGTATTGGTTGCTAAACACCTACTGGGCAGGCCATTCCTAATGAATTCTTAAGGAAACATGTTCGAAAGAACAGGCGAGTTGCGACTCTTAGGTACTTAGGCAGATCATGGCAAGTGAAGTTGAGGAGGTATGATCACAGAGGAATGGCATTTCTCGCCATGGGTTGGCCCTCGTTCTCAAGAGAAACAGGTCTTCGTCTAAGGGATGTCTGCGTGTTCAAGCTCATTGATAGGGCTGACGTCGTGTTCAGAGTCTCCATTTTCAGCCGTGATGGTAAGGACCTGATTTATGTTGATTGAGATGAACGCAAAGAGTGTCGCTTTGAGCTATTTATATCACCCAGGAATTCAGTATTCCTAGTTACAACTCTTTTGTTCAGTTCAGTACCGCTGAATCCATAAAAAGTGCCCTTTTGTTCACTGTTTTTTTCTTTCTTAATTATGAACCTTCCAATATGATGAATTTTGTTGTATGGTTTGTGAAGTTCATGGTAATTCAAATGCACAGTCGCTGTCGCTGATGGCAAGATATGTTTCTGCTGACGCTATTTCTGTTCTTAATCAGTTTTCATATCCTAGAAAACCATTTAAGAAGCTGTCTGTTTGTTGATTGATGAGATAATGATTTTGGATGTGCAAAGTCTACTTGGTCATATCTTCTGGGAAGAGCATGAAAGCGATCCGATCCATGCTGAATCCTTTCATTGTCCATCCGTGAAAATTTCATACTGGTGCTCATGAGAATTCTCGTCCTTCTGGTGCAGGTCGGGACGGAATTGAACAGTCTCAATGCCGAGAGATCTCTTCGGAGCCAGCTTTTCATGCTTCTCCATGTCCGAGTCCTGTCACTACTCATGAGAAAGCTAGCAAATTTGAATCGGAGTATCCGTTTTTCCATGTCGTGATACTGCCAAGTCACATTCACAGAAAATTGGTAAGCCGGAGCTGTCTTCTGTGCGTCGCTCATGAATTTGCACGCTTATATAATGCTCGTTTTCTATCATCCCTTGGTTGATCATCATAATTACAATGTGAGCAGAACATTCCCTGGAAGTTCATACAGACATACGTTCGAGGAGACCGGCAAATGGTGACTCTTGTTAATTCCGGCAGATCGTGGGAGGTGAAGCTCTACTGCTATCGGCGCTTTCGCATTGCATTCTTGGCAGCCGGCTGGCCCGCATTCGCAAGAGAAGCTCGCTTGTGTGGAGGAGATGCCTGCGTGTTCGAGCTCGTCGATAGGGACAACGTCGTGTTCAGATTCTCCATTTTCAGTCGTGTGAATAAAGAAGTGATCTGCATTGATTGAGATGAACCAGCGGGGAGTGTCAAGAGGAACTCGAGAAACTAATTTGCCAACGCTTGTTCATGCCAGCGTGATTAATCAATGAAGAGCTCGCTCGCTCGTGTTTGCTTTAGAAAGTAATTTGCCAACCTATTTTTTCACTACATCCAATCATAAGTCAGCATGTGTCCGCAAAACCACGTCAGCAGTTGACGTGGAATTTGTTAAAAAGATATAAGTATCCGTCTTTTGTTTTTCTTTTTAATTTTTCTCTTCCTCCTCATTCATCCACGGTAGCTTTCTCTCTTCTTCCTCCTTTATCTGGAGCCCTCTGATTCCACCCTCCGTGCTGAAGAAAATAAGAGGACTTAAGAAAATAATGATTCAGAGGTAAATTTTCCAAGAGAAGAATGTACTTAACCGAAAGCCATGATGCATTACTTTAAGCTCCTGCAACACATACTGCTATTTATATCAGAAGATAATCAAATGAGTTGTGTGAAAAAATATTGAGAGGCAATCGAATTTGAAAACTTATTGGAAATTTTCATTTCAAAAACTATTGAAGATATTCTACTGGACGTTTTCCTTTTAAAATCTTTAAGTGACTCAGTGATTTTTCACTTGCTGATAACTTCTCTTTCTTCTGCATCTTCCGATGGTTGACCAATATCATCAACCTTATCAACCTCCCTCAAACTAGGATTAGGTGGTCCTAGTTTATATTGTAACCTGCAATGACCAAAGCGTGGTAAAGCTTTTGTGAATACGTAAGCAATTTGATAAATAGTGGGAACATAGCGGACTTCAAGTGAGTTGATAGCGACTTTCTCTCGAACAAAATGAAAATTGATCTCCATGTGCTTTGTCCTTGCATGAAGGACTAGATTCGTTGCCAATGAAATGGCCGAGCGGTTATCACTGTAAAGCAAAGTTGGACCCGTGAGCGGAATACCCAAATCACTTAATATGAAAGAAACCCATGCAAGATTGGCCATGACAAAAGCGAAGGTCCTATATTCAGCCTCTGTCGATGACCTTGACTCTGTCGCCTGCTGTTTTTTGGACCGTGAAATGATATTCGATCCCAAGAAAGTACAAACCCCGATTGTTGACCTTCAAGTTTCAGAACAGCTAGCTCAATCAAAGTTCGCATACCTATATAAATTCATTGTGCTATTAGAGTGAAGATAAAGCCCAAATTGCAAAGTTCCTTCACATACCGCGACAGCTATTGTAAAAGTTTGAAATTGCCAATTGTAAAAGAATGCGTTTTCTGACAGATTTTGATTTATTGAATGAGAGATGTTCGGTCTTTTGATAGTTAGTTATTGTAATCCACTTACAAGACTTTGAAAGAAAGAAGTGAGGATCATGAAAAAGGTTCCATGTCATGTATTGTGGGATGAATTTTAATAAGCAACGGGGTTTCAATCGGCTTACTATCTTAATATTATTAACCTTATCACGTGCTTCCCCCATTGTCCCCATTGGTAGAGTCACGAGCGCCATGTCCTAGGCATTCGGGTCGAGCCACCCCTTCTGTCATCACTTGGGGTCGTCTTGCTCGTTACCCATCTAGATCTAGCCTCGCCCATGGCTACAAGCTTTGTTGGTCCATGGCTTACTGGTCCATATATGGAGTCGCGTCTCCACATCTAGCTTGCAAACTTCCATATCTGGAGCTAGTGCCGATGGCTCCTCTATGGCTATGAGTGACAACGATAAGGATGGGCTCACTCGTCTTGGATGATTAACGCTAACATGAACATGGATGAACAAATCTCACTAGAAAACAAAGTAGAGAAGCCATCTCCATGGGCAATGAGGCAAAGCTTCCATGGCTCTTTATCTCTCTAAACAAAATTTATTTTTTTAATGTAACCTTGCATGAGCGGACATGTCAATTTCTAAGTGGACGTGACAAAAAAATGCCTACTATGAAATATTTTCTTGCCTAAACGGTTATCAATATGTCAAGTTTGAACAATAAAGAAAAAAAGTTACACCTAATTAATTCAAATAAGATATTTGTCTTAAATCAGAATATAATAATCTATCACATCATATATAGATAATAATATATTATATTTTTTTACTCTTTTTAAATTAGATGAATATAAATCATATCGACTCATATTTTTAAAAACCCAACTTAGTATATAATGATCCATATTTGATTTGTCGTTTGATCGAACGAAAGTGTTACATTAGACATTTACTTGTAGTTCAAAAATTCACATTATATAATTTAGAAGTTGAGAAATATGGAGCAAAAGTTGATAGATCATTCTGGTAATTTTGCTTAAAATCGTTTAGGCTTTTCGTAGGCTCGGTCACAAAATCTTAAAAGAGATGAACGTGTAATCTCTTGACAAGATAGGGAAGACACCAACGCAGAGGATGCCACGTGTGATGCCGTCGGCACGTCTGAAACAAATTAAAAGACGAAAGCGCACGCTTCCATCTGACGCGCCAACTCTCTGGTCTTTCTTCTTCTTCTCGTTCTTGGGAAGTCGGACAGTCACAGTCACCGGAGATCAGTCATGCCTCGCCGCCGCCGTCACCATCGTCGTGGCCGCCGCCGCCGGACAGAAGACGAAGGTGCCGAGCAGCAGGAGGTTGCTCCCGCCACTCCGCCCAGCCGTCCTCATTTCTTCAAGATCATACTCTCTCACACCCTTGAATCTGGAAAGCTTGTACGTTCGTTCACGCTTCACAGTTCGCTCCATATCCTTCAGCTATCTTCACGACATTTTCGATGTTGCCTCCACCCTCTCGCGTCTCTTTCGTTCTGCTTGGCGTCTGTTTGGAAATCTCTCGATCTGTCTACTCGTGCTGTTCGTGCTGTTCGTCAAGCACGTCTGCCATTCTTTCCGCCCCTGTTTTTCTTTAGGCGTTCTTGAGTTTGGCTTCGTGTAAGCGCAAATGGGTTTACCATAAGCTTTCATCACAGGGAATCCCGCAAAGCTTCTTAAGAAGATATGGCAAGGATCTCTCCGGTTTGGTGCTTCTCAAGGTTGCAGACGGTTTGACCTGGCCTGTGAAACTAGAGAAGGGTGGCGACGACGTGGTTTGGTTGTGGAAAGGGTGGCGAAAATTCATGGACCATTACTCGATCGGTCATGGTCACCTCCTAGTCTTCAAATATGAAGGGGACTCCGTTTTCCGTATGATAATATTCGACAAGAGTGCTTCCGAGATTAATTATCCCTCGAGCATTGAAAGTTATGGAGCGAGCCCTGAGGGCGAATGCCTCTCTCGAAAAGAGGAAAATGTCGTGGAAATCGAAGATTCAGAGGGGTTCGCGCCTTGTTCTTGGCCAAGTTCGAACGGCTCGTCACGAGAATTCGGAGGTGTGGCTTGTGGATTTTCCATCATGTTCCATTTCGGCATAACTCTCTTTGCTCAGTTTTTTTCAAATTTAATCTCGTCAAAGTTTTTAGTAAGTTTTTATAAGTTATCTTTCCGCTGAAGTTCTTTCTATCCTTAATCTGTTTTCAAATACTAAAAGGATCATTTAAGGAGCTTTCTCTTTGTGGATTGATGACAATGATTTTTGGGGGGGGGGGGGGGGAGGGNCATCTACTTGGTTATATCTTCTGGGAAGAGCATGAAAATGATCATGCATATTGATTTGCGATCCACGTTAAATCCCTCCATTGTGAAGTCGTGAAAAGTTCATACTGCTCATGGGAGTCATTACTTTGTAGTGCAGGTCGGATTGAAATCGAACAGTCTCAACACCGAGAAAGCTCTTCTGCGCCAGCTTTTCACTTTTCTCCATGTCTGAGCCCGGTCTCTGCTTATGAAAAAGCTAGGGGATTTGAATCGGAGCATCCATTTTTTTAAATGGTGATGCGGCCTTATCATGTTCGGAAATATTTGGTAAGGTCCCAAGCTCTATTCGTCAGTGGCATACATCAAATTCAAATGCGATTGCAGTTTGTATTGTCTTATATTCTAGTGTTTACCAAGCTGATTTAGTTTGTGTGTAAAACCACATGATTTGCTATTCTCCTTGAAGTGTTCATGGTTTGAGTCAAATTCAAATATGAATCGTGTTTGTACTTGTGTCATAATTGATGGCTTCAGTTATGTCCAGGAGCATATATTTTGGAGTTTAGATGTGAAATTGCAGGTTAAGTGGTTATGGTTGATAACTTCCATTGGCAAGTAAAAACGGTGATTAGAACTCCTAAAACTGGCAAATTCTATCATAAATCCACATCTCGTGCGTGTTTCTCTCATGAGTGTATCCTTATTCTATCACATTTCCTGATCATATTTTGGTTGTTAAACACCTCCTGGGCAGAGGATTCCCTGTGAGTTCTTCAGGAAACATCTTCAAAAGAACAAGCAAAAGGAAGTTGCGACTCTTAGGCACTTAGGCAGTTCGTGGCAAGTGAAGCTGTGGAGCTCTGATCACAGAGGAATGGCATGTCTCTCTATCGGTTGGCCCTCATTTGCAAGAGAAACTGGTCTTCGTGTAAGAGATGTCTGCATTTTTGAGCTCATTGATAGGGATGATGTTGTGTTCAGAGTCTCCATTTTCACCAGTGATGGTAAGGACATGATTGATGTTGATTGAGATGAACACTAAGAGTGTCGCTTTGAGCACATTTATATCACCTGGGAATTTAGTATTCCGAATTACGACCTTTTTGTTCAATGTGCACTTGTTTCTTTTTCCTGTTTTTTCTCCCTTAATTATGAACCTTCCAAGATGATGAATTTTTCTGTATGGTTTGTGAAGTTTGGAGAAATTCATATGCATGGTCAATGTTATTGATGGCGCCATATTCAAATCTAAATTTGGAGGCGTCCATTGTCGCTTTATAAGTTATGTTTCTGCTGATGTTCTTCCTATTCTTAATCTGTTTTCAAATCCTAGAAAACCTTTTAAGGAGCTGTCTGTTTGTTGATTGATGAGATAATGATTCGGGAGGTGCGAAATCTACTTGGTTATATCTTCTGGGAAGAGCATGAAAGCGATCGTGCATATTAATTTGCGATCCATGTCGAATCCTTCCATTGTCTGTGCATGAAAATTTCAGACTGGTGCATCGGAGAATTCTCCTCTTTTTGATGCAGGTCAGATTGAAATCGAACAGTCTCAATGCCAAGAGAGTTCTTCGGAGCCGGCTTTTGATGGTTCTCCACATCCACACTCTGTCACCGTTCGTGAAAAAGTTAGCAAATTTGAATCGGAGTATCCGTTTTTCCATGTGATACTGCCAAATCATATTTCCAGAAATTTGGTAAGCGGGAGCTATCTTTCTGCGCTTCGCTCATGAATTTGCATGCTTATATCATGCTCATTTTCTTATCATGCCCTGGTTGTTCATCAAACTACTATGTGCGCAGAACATTCCCTGGGAGTTCATGAAGACGTACGTTCCGGCAGACCGGCGAACGGCGACTCTTGTTAATTCCGGCAGATCATGGGAGGTGAAGCTCTACGGCTACGAGCGCTCCCACACTGCAATCTTGTCAGCCGGCTGGTCCGCGTTCGCAAGAGAAGCTTGCTTGCGCAAAGGAGATGCCTGCGTGTTTGAGCTCGTCGATAGGGACGGCATCGTGTTCAGAGTCTCCATTTTGATTTGTGTGAATAAAAAAGTGATCTGCATCGCTTGAGATGAATCAAAGGAAGAGGAACGCCTACTTTATCTGTTGCTTGATTAATCGATGAAGAGCTCGCTTTTTCTCGCTCACATAAATATTCTTTTTATTCCCCGGTGATGGCGATAAGAGAAGGTTAATACGCTTGAACCAGAACGTTGCCCGAATATTAGGGATGTGCAAAATTGACTACCCAAACTGGGAGCTGCTTGGATTGGCTGGTTTCATACTGTCCTTAGGAGTGCTGGTTTGGTTCTTGGTTTCAAGGGAGAATTAGACCGGATCGACTTCATATACATTTTTTTATATTTCTTAAAAAAAATAAAAGTAACTAGCTTTTTCTTTAATTTCTTCATTACATATAACATCAAATAGTGAAAAAAAAAATAATTCCATTGGACCGGATCGGATTGGTGGTGTTCTGGTTCTCAATTCTAGGATCAATTGGTTTGGTCTCTAGTTCTCGGTTCCACCTTAGTACCAGATCGGATTGGGAATCGATCACTTGAACATTTTTATTGATGGGTTAGACGAAAAACAGGGGAAAGGCTTGTGTGTTGGGGAGTGAGTTTGTTCTTGCATTTGTAGATTTAAGTCTTGTTAGTGTTGAGGTTTTTGGCAGGGTGTTGGGGGTTAAACAGCAGCATACACACCAAATTACGAAAGAGGGTGTTATGACTCGTCTGCAGTATGTATGTAGAACAAAGGTAGGCTCCAAAGGATGCCATGCACGACATCTCGGGGTCATGTTTTCCTCCGTTTCTAGTCGGAGGAAGTTCTCCAAGCACTCCTTTTGATTGGAGAGTTCAGGAAATATGAAATCACTCAAGTCTCAATTTACTTCAAAATAAATATGCACGACATTATGCTCATGTGGTGTATTTCCAACATGTTGAAGTTCCGCGCAATTTAAAAGAAGGGAACTCATATATTGAATTCAGCAAGTGGGGTAATTCATCCTTAATTTTAGGTAGGCTACCGAAATATTCGATTTTTTATTAATAGGAGACTGGGTTAGATCTAGTTTCGTTAGGCGAATTCTAGATTAATTTTGTGCTTCATCCCTTTCTACTAAATAAAAGAATTATCCGGTTGCAATATAACTTCATATGCTTCTTATTTTAAATATTGATGTTTGGACTTTTTTGTTTGTAGTACAAAAATTTGTGCCTTTTTAGGACATAAATATTATAAAATTTCATCACATGATCAGTAACACTGTGCCAGTCATTCTTTACCAAAAAAAGAAAAACACTGTGCTAGTTATTGTAAGGTTCTTTTATGAGAAGGTTGTCCGAAGAACGCAAGGCAAATCGCACGAACCACCTCCACCTCCTGGTCCTCCTTCGCTGGCCCCTGCATGGCTCGCGGTGGCCGTCGCGCGAGTGAAGATGGAGGCATCGACCCAGATGCCGCGACCGGACCTCGTCTCGAGAGTCCTCACTTCTTCAAGATCATTCTCTCCAACACCCTCGAATCTGGGAAGCTCGTGAGTTCTCGCATTTTTCGCAGTCTGTTTCCGTCATGGTTTAGAAATGTCGCCCTCGTGCTGTGTACATTCAATCCGGGGATCTTTCCATGCGTTTGGCTTTGAATAAACCTTTTGATTCTTACGGAAAGAGAGGAAAAACGAATACCCTGAAGAAAAAAGTGTTCATTTTGAATGATTCTGGATAAAAATCAGTTCTTTTACTTGGAATTGAAGATTGGTTGGCCAAGGATACTGGGGACAAAGGTGTTGGGTCTCTCTAGTTTTGACTCTCGTCAAATGAAGTAACTACGGCTAAAACTGGATGCTCACTTGCCCGGTGACACCCGCTTGCGTGCAAGCCTATCTTTCATCGCCATGTCGCAGAGCTTAAAATTAGCCCAGTGCTCTTCTTTTTTTCCCTGCACTTTCGATCTAATTTTAATGAATTCGAGTAATGGACGTGTAACTTTGGGGTTTTTCTGAGTAGGGAATTCCGAAAAAGTTCTTAGGAAGATATGGAAAGGATCTCTCAAGGTTGGTGCTACTCGAGGTTCCGGGCAGTTTGACTTGGACTATAGAAATAGACAAGCATAATGACGCGGTTTGGTTGTGGAAAGGGTGGCGAGAATTTATGCAGCATTACTCCATTGGTTACGGTCACCTCATAGTTTTCAAATATAGAGGGAACTCCACTTTTCGTGTGATGATATTCGATAAGAGTGCTTTGGAGATCGATTATTCGTTGAGCAGCATATCAAACCTCAGGAGTGGATTTATCTTGCCAGACAGGGAGGATGCGATAGAAGTTGAAGATTCGGAGGATTCCACTCCTCATCAAAAAATGAGGGTTGAACCTCATTCACTGTGTTCTCAGCTGAGTCCAAGCTGCTCATCACAAGATCTTGAAGGTGTGACTTGTTATTTTATGAATCATGTTCCTACTTACAGCCCTCTCTCCTTTGTTAGTTCTTTTTCATTCACTTGAGAACTTTCTAATAAGCTTGTTTATGTTGACTGAGAACATAATGATTTCAATCATGGTTATTGTGGTTAAGTAGTTACAACTTCTGAGGTGAAGAAAACTGAATTTTCCATGTGGTTGACTTATCTAAATCTCGATTTCCATAACTGTATTTTCTTCCATTCTGCATTAAATATGTTCATCATAAGTAAGTCAACTAATGAAAAGTTCAAATTGGCATAATCTGAATATTTAATGTTTTTTTAAAGAACAGATGTGTCCGGGCAGTCTAGATGCAGAGCTAGCCATTCTAAGCCAGTTTCTGGTGGTTCTATGAGTCCGTGGCCTCTCTCTAGTTTTGAATTGGCTAGCAAATTTGACTCAGAGTATCCTTTTTCCAAGGTGGTGATGCGGCCGTCTTATATTAAGAATGTAGTGGTAAGATTGAGAGCTTAATTTATCACCATTCTGGCATTTTTTCATAAGCTGATTGGATTTCTGCAGGAAAGTATGTAGTGTTTTCCTTGGATGTGTTAACGCTATTTGTTTGAAAGGGCAAAGGTCCTCGACCCATCATGATAGTTCTATGAGCAGAGACTTTGACTTTTTGACTTTTGTCCTGTTAAGACCGTAGATTAGAGGTATTAGAAGTACTGAATCAATTTGCATTTTGCTTGCTGGGATCTTTCTTTACCAGGCATGGGTTGTTCAAACATGTGCATGGGCAGTATGTTCCTCGTAGGTTCATCATGCACCGCAATCTGGAAATCAAGGAAATTGTGACTCTTAGGCATTCAGGCAAATCGTGGCCAGTGAAGCTTAAGAGCAATCCACATTCAGTCCATGGAGCAGCACTCTATTCTGGTTGGGGCGCATTTGTGAGAGGAACTCGCTTGCATGTAGGAAATGTCTGCGTTTTTGAGCTAATTGATAGGGATGATGTTGTGTTCAGAGTCTACATTTTCAATGGTGCAGGTAGGTACTTGATTTACGTTGTCTGAAGTGAAACCTTGGGCTAGTTATGTCATGACATGAGTTCTATGCTAGAGATCTTCATAGTCAATTAAAGAAACATTCACTCCAATATGTCTCTTAAATTTCTCACTTTTACTCCAGGGAGGTACAAACAGTCTAAATGCAAAGTGGACCATCTTGAGCCAGTATTTCGTGATCCTACTCCTCCAAGGCCTCTCACTACTCCTGAATTAGCCAGAAATTTTGATTCGGAGCATCCTTTCTTCAAACTGGTGATACGGCAATGTCATTTGAAAAAACTGGTACAATCTTTGAGCCTAATCGATCATTGCCACATCTCAAGTTCGATTACAATGGATATCTGAACCTTGCCTCAATATTGTGTTTTCCCTGGTTGATTTGGTTTGTATTGGAAACTGTATGACGAGATATCTTTCTTCAAGTGATTGTGGGGCATCCCAATGGTGGAGTGACGCTGAATTGGGAAAAAGACGAGTAGAGGAAATAGAAGTAAAAGACAGTAATCAGGTCGAGACTATCCATTCACTTGGATATGATCGACAAGGCGCTTGATCCCTATCCAAGTGAAAGGATGGACAATTGTTTGAATTGACTACTAACCTAAAATGGCAATTTATGGGCAGTCATTTGTTTGAAAATGCTTTACATTGCGGGTTAAGATCGATGGCTTTAATGAGCCTCTTAAGACAGTTGATTAAAGCTCCTGAAACTTGCAGATATGGCCATGTGTGCTTTTTTTCCAAGAGTGTATGCTTACATTATTGTCCTTTTTTCAGCGTAGAATGGTTGTTCAAACATGTACACATTTGCAGACTGTTCCCTATCAATTCATCGAGCAACATGTTCAAGAAAACAAGGGAGCGGCAACTCTTAGGTATTCGGACAGATCGTGGCCGGTGAAGCTCTTAAGATGTAAGAATAAGCTAGCGTTCTTCTCTGCTGGTTGGATTGCATTTGCAAGAGAAACTCATTTGCGTGCAGGAAATGCCTGCATCTTTGAGCTCATCGATAGGGAAGATAATTTGTTCAAAGTCTCCATCTTCAGCAATGGCGGTAAAGGCCAGATTCACATCAGTTGAGGTGATCATGGGACAGGTTACCGTATGCTGTTCAAAGTGTCGATATAAATCCGGGATTCCTAATTATACCTCCTTCATCCAGCAATGGCGAATCAGTGAAAAGGGGACTCCTTTTGTTCATGTTTTCTTGTTTTTAGTTGGTAGTTTCGGTTCCATAGTTCCATTTTGGAAAGAATCCCTAAGACTTGGGGCTTCTTTTAGGTTTCTGGTTTGCTCAACTGACCTCGAGAGTTCATATGGTACTTTCTTAACATCTTAATATTTTGTGTTATTCCAAAAAGTCCTTGCGTTTTAACTTTTTGCATTCGTCGCCTTTTAATGGTATATTTATATTGTTTTATGGGTAAATGGAAAAAAGAAATCGAGAAAGTTGCATGGGTAAATGCATGATTGTAAGGGACTGATTTCTGATCAGATTATGTTTCTAATTCAAAGTAATCTCTTCACTCGAACTGCATGGATGCACCGGTTATGTGCATCTAGGCCAATCTGACAAAATCGAGAAACTGGTGCTGAGAATTCTTTTTTTTTTTTAAAATTTGTTGGGTTGAAGGTGTCGAGAACTTAAGAGCTTATTTTTAAGTATAAAAAGAAAAAAAATACCAAAAAAAAGAAAAAAAAAGTGAAAATCACTAATTATCTTCAGTTTCTTTCCAAACATAGAATCGGATAGGTACTAAACACATAGTTGAAAAGATTATAATTACCATCAATTATTTTTTATACCGAACAAATTAAGTAATTTTTAACGTATATTTCCAGCTTAATTGAATCTCTTAAGTCAAAATTAATCCGAATTATCTAACAAGCTTAATAGCATTAATTGCGGAAAAAAAGTTTAATGACAAAGCCATAAAATGATCTAGACATCGTGTTCAGAGTCTCCATTTTTAGCGACTTGCATTGATTGAGATCAACCATGGAAGTGTCACCCGTTGGGTTGCTTACGGTGCCGAGATGAACTCGAGAAACTATTTAGCTAACACTAGTTAAATGCCTCCCTTTATCTAGGGTGCTAAATCAAAGAAGGGCTCACTTTTGACTCGCGCACAGTATTTTTTTTTTCCCAGTAATTGCAATCAAAGAATGTAAATCTACTTGAACCACAACATTTCCGTACATATTTACCAAGGTTAATATCACAACAAATTATAAATTGATATGTTTGTGGCAAATTTATAAACCCTAAATTAATACATCTATGAAGAATTTATTTCAAATCAATTTTTGGATCATAAAAGATCTAGAACCGACAGATTTGTGATAAATTTACCCTCTCCAATTAATTTACATTAATTTAGATTAATACAACAAAAAATCATAAATTGTACACCTATAGTAAATGGAGGGTAAAAGCCTAAACTAGTATATTCATTAACTGTCATGTACCTTTAAATTTAGTAATTTGATTGTAAAATTTAATAAAAATTTATGGGGAGTAAATTTATCACATGTGTACATTTTAGAATTTTTTGGGTAGTCAAAAAAATTAGTTTAGGGCAACATTATTATATATGTATCTATTTTAAATTTTTCGTTATATCAATTTTATTTACTAATTGGTCAGAGGAAAGGGAAACATTTATGACTTCACAGAGCATCACCGAACTAGATCTTTTGCTCATGCCATCCATAGTTTTAAGAACAAAAGTAGGCCCCAGAAAACCCGGAGAATGCCCTGTCCGATATCTCAGGTCACGTTTTCCTTCATTTCTAATTGGAAAAAGTCCTCCAATACAGGGGAGTTATAAATATAAAAATGGTCATATGTCAATTCACGTGGAAATGAATGTGCATGATGATATTCATGTTCATCCAGTTCACTGAAGTAAAATAGTCTTGGCTGTATCCAGCTAAATATTAACGTCAGATGCGTCTTTACTATGGATAGGATTGATGTTTGGACTTTCTTGTTTTGAATACAGAACTCTGTACCTTTTCAGGACATAAATATTTCTATCAAATCATCAGGAACATTAATAGTCATGTGGTAAAGGTTCTTTCATCTGAAGGTTGCCTCAAGAACACCAGGCAAATCGCGCGAAACCCCCTCCCTCTCCAACTCCTGTACTGATCCCTGCGACGCTACCGTACATGGCTCGCGGTCGCCGTCGCCCGAGAGAAGACGGAGGCGTCGACCCAGATGTCGCGGCTGGACCTCGTCTCCAGAGCCCTCACTTCTTCAAGATCATTCTCTCCGACAC
>CM026416.1:5122402-5152163 GCA_014858505.1 Corymbia citriodora subsp. variegata
TAGAGCTACTGAGGTTCAAAGAGACCTACCTCGTTCGGGGACGAGCTGCGGCGGACGACGCCGACGGACGGGCTTCCGGCGATAGCTAGCTGGTCCTCGAGGTTTCCTTCTTCCTCCGGTTCTCTTTCGGTCTCTCCGATCTTCTTTTTCTCCTTCGATTTTTCTCTCGGGTTTCTCTCTGCTCTCGGTTTGTTCTCCCTCGGGTTAAGCTTCGAAACCGCGCTCTCAGATCTCCTTACCTCCGAACGGCCTCCCCCTTTTCTCTCGGATCTCCCCGATCTTTCTCCTCTCGCCGATTTTTCTCCCGGCTCCTGTCCGAGTTTTTCCCCCTTCTTCTGACTTCCTTTTCTTCTTTTTCTTCTTGTTCTTTGCGTGCCGTTGCCCCCTTCTGCCCTGACTTGCCGACCTAACCCCTTCCTGATTTTCTGCTTCTCCTCTGACCTGCACCTGCACTTCATTTTTTATTCCTCTTCTGCGGGCTGCCATGCTGCACGCTGCTTCGATCTTCTGCTCCTGCCGGCCTGCTGTTCCCACACGCGGGAGAAGGAGGGGAGAAGAAGACAAATGGACGGGCTGGGCCGGGAAAGGAAGAAAAAAGGAAAGAAGAAAAATGGGCCAAGCCCATGCGGGGGGGAAAAAGAAGAAGGGAAAAGGGGCCGGGTAGGCCCAACCTTAGCCTGGACCGACTTTTTTTTTTTTTTTTTTAATTTTAAAACTAGTGATGCAAATGCTCCTAATGTCTATATGCAATGTAATTTTAATGAAAGAATTTTTTGTTAAGAGATTAGAAACTTATCTCTAATTTTCCAATGTAGTTAATAAATGCTAAAACAAATCGCCAAAATTTAAGTGTCAACACTACTAGCAATGTCTTCATCATCAAGGTCATCTGCCAAGGAAAAGGATGTAGGGGATACCTCCAGTTCAGCAGGGCTTTTGCCAGCTAGCTGCAAAATAGCATCATCAAACCGAAGTGAATCTCTAGATTGTCGTGTTTGGTTCAGTTTAAGAGTAGGAGGAGATGAAGCACCAGACTTAGAAGATTGCTTAGTCTTTGAGGGACTTGCCTTCTGATGGAGAGCACACCGATTGGCCTGTTGAACCTACCATTATTCTGAGGGGGTAGGGAATAGCACCAACAGCTCAAGATTTTCAACAGTGGAACCTTGTCGAGGAGGGACATTCCCTTCCACTCCACTCCTATCTGATTTATGGGGGTGTTCAATATATCGATCTTGAGAGGCATTTACTTCTCTTGTTGTCAAGCCTGCATGTCCAGCAATCGGATTAGGACTTGCAATTGCTAGAATAGATGTATTAGAGTGATTTTCCTGAGCGTTGCACTGATGGCCAAAAGTGCCACAGCTCAAGCATGAAATTGGTCTCCATTCATACTCCATGGAGACAATTCGAGAGGCCCCTTCAAGCATACCACCACCTTTTCCCTCCTGATTTTAGAAGCTGCTATTTCTACACATACTCTTGCATAAGAGAGCATTTTCATATGTTATGTAATTTGATCCACATACAATGGGTTGCCAATAACACTAGCAATGCCACTAATTCCAGGAGCATACTATAACGCATACGGTATGTTCCTTAAGCGGATCCATACCAGGACTTTTGTGTGGTTGTCTTTTTTTAGCTCCAACTGGGGGCGCCATTACTGCAAAATCAGAGGAACACAAGCTACCGTGAGTGGACCACTGTCCACGATCCTCCTCCTAAACTCATCATCTGGGATTTTGAAGAAGAAAAATCCTTCATCATTTGCCATGACAACCTCCAGCTTTGCGCCCCATGCATGTTTGAGGGCTGTTTCAACAAGTTTAAAGGGTAGCTTTATGCCTACAAAATATCCCACTACACACTCAAACCACTACGGGTCTATTGTCTCTAGAACATCCTCAATAAAATCTGCCATCAAGTCCTCATTGAGAGATATAGGTGGGATATATTTCAGATTGTATCCCTTTACAGCTGTATGAGCTACATTAGCCCATGAGTGAGGTGTAGGAATTTCCTTCCCATTCTGCAATTGTGTAGGCAATTGAGGCTGAGAGGCTTGACTTTCACTTCGAGGAGGCAATTAGCCGTCCCCACAAACACCGGTCGAAACCAATCGAGCACTCGTCAACAGCCTTGTTTCATCTAGAGCTAACACAGAATTATATTTACTAGCAATGGCAGCTATAACCTTCCTATTCGAAATTGCGTGGCCCTAGGACCTAGGACAGTACACTGGAGGTCGACTCTTACTCCTTTGTCAACTACATTTTACTTCATTTGGCGTATGTGTTGCCATGGAACGATTCTCAGTCACATTTCCAGCCCCCAACGGCTCAACAATAGGATTCATCATAGCATTTGCAAAATAGAACCCTATCCCAGATCTATAATATGAGGGGATTGGGACATACCTAGCCAAATCACTTTGGTGAAGATGAAGAGCAAGGTGAGAGGAGCCGTCCCTCCAATAATCAACTTGATCGGAGCCTTATAGCCGCCAAAATAGCTGCTCTATTCTGGCGGGTGAATAGTAGCTCGAGGAACCAAAGTAGAGAGGATTGAAAATATTTTATCAAAGCAAATGTTTCCGTCCTTCTTAATATCACCAATTTCTATTAAAGTAGTTACCAAACTTTCTCTAATTAAATTACTAACCAGTTGGCCTTGCAAGCTGCTGTTTGTTTTAATTGAAAATATTTAAAATATCAAATGCTTTTATCTACTTTCATTTATCTTATTTACCGATGGCTTAAATTTACTAGGAGTGGGAGCAAGCCTAATGCTAGAAGGTTACACGTGAGTAGGAGATTTGTTGAGATAAATGTGTAAGGGCATTAGTAAAAAAAAATCTCACATCGAGAATGTGACATATGGTGCAGTCATTAGTATGTTATAGTTAGATGACAATTCATGCTTTTAAGTGAAAATAAATATAATTGGATATGTTTTTGGTTTCGGATTTAAACTCACTCTTGGTAATATTTCTAGATAAAACTATCGAACTTGTCTTGCACCACCCAATAGACAGAATTTTCATAACATACACCTTTCCTAAATTTATTTGAGAAGATAATTCAAGCAACCGGCTATCCGATAAGTAGAGGTTGTTGGATGCACTAAATGCATTGAGTTTGTTTGGGCGCTAGAATCTAAGTTAGTCCCATATTAAGTACATTTGATCTAAGAATGTCAACGAATTGTAACTCATCTCCTCTCGAGAAATCTAAATATCATTAGGTTGCCTATGTTCGAGCCGTCTTTTGTTGAAAAATATTTTCTCATAGAATTATCTAAAGAGAGATAGAAATATTAGGGGAGAGTTCAACAAAGGGTAATAATGCCTTTTTAATAGGCATAAGTATAGTGGGAGTGCCAAAACTTGGCACGGAAAGACACTTAAGTGCCAAAAGTTACAAACGGTACACTTAAGTGCCACTTTTCAAAATAAATGGATCTTTTTAGTGCCAAGTTGTTGGAATTCTACCGGAAATCTCACGTGACAATTTTTTATAAATTTTCTTGCCTACGTGGCTCGCCGGAAACACTAAGTTGGTGAAAAATCAGCCAAAACGACGTCGTTTTGGCTGATATGGATTTATAAACATTTATTAAGAAGAAGAAGAAGAAGAAGGGGATCAGTGAGGGCTGTGTAGCCCTCGCTGCCGTCGCCGCCCCAACCTCGCCAGGAAGGGTCGACAATTGTGGGGAGAGTCGGCCGGTGTTGCCGCCCTACCCTTGCGGGGAAGGGCTAGCGACAGTGGGGAGGGTCGGCCAGGGTCGCCGAGCCTCGGCTAGTGGCCGGCGACCTTGGCCGACCTATGGCAAGGGCCTGCAGGCCCTCACCTAGATCTGGGGCGAGGGTTGCGCGGTTTGAGCAGCCGACAGCCCTTGGCTCGGTTGGGTGAGGGCCAGCAACCCTCATCGGATCTGGGGGAAGGTCGCGACCCTCGCCCCAGATCTGGGCTAGGGTCTATGGGCCCCTCGCCACAGGCCAGTCGAGGTCACCAGCCACTAATCGAGGCCCGGTGACCTCGGCCGACCCTTGTCCACAGTCGCCGGCCCTTCCCGACGAGGGTGGGGCAGTGATGGCGGCGGCAGTGAGGGCTGCACAGCCCTCGCCGATCCCCTTCTTCTCATTGTTTTTTTTAAAAAAATAAAATCGATTTTAATTTTTTTTTAAATCTAACGTGGACAATTTTTTTTATTAAAATTGCCACGTGGATTTTTTATTTTGAAAAAAAAAATGTTCCATCAGCAAATGAAGTTATCGGAAAATGGACACATGGCAATTTGGCCAAATTTTTTTGCCGTTGGCACTTAAGTGATCCATTTTGCTTTGATTTTGGCATTTAAGTGTACTGTTTATAACTTTTGGCATTAAAGTGTCCTTCCATATCAAGTTTTGGCACTCCTGGAGTCCGTATCTCCTTTATAATGTTACTCAGTAATTGGTATCAAAGCCTTGCATCCGAGTTCAGCAAAGGGCCACGCGTGGATGTTTTCACCATGTATGGAGCTCCTTCCAATGCAACATGGTTCTCCACGTCTATACAGACAATACCCGGTGAGGGCCGTCCTTGTGAGTCGCCTGCCCTGTTGAGCATGCTCCATCTTCCTTAAACTATGAATTTCGGGCTCAGCAATTGTAAGAAAAACAAATCTTTAATTCGTGCATTCCAATGTCCACCATCTTTGTCTCATTTCTCCGATAAACTATTCTCTCTAATATGAAAACCCATTTGCTTTTTAGGTAACGTGAAGGTTTTTCCAATCTCAAATTCATCATCTCTCTAATCCCTCCGGGAAGAGAAGAACGCGATGCCGAGCGGTCATCTTCCGATGAACCCAAAAGGGGACCTTGAGCCAAACCCACCTCAGATGCCGGCGGCTCACTTGACGGGCCACCGGCTCCGGAAGAAGGGCATTGGGATCAAGACCTGGCTCATGGTTGACTCGACGGGCCAGGCCCAGCACGTCGATGCCAGGAAGCACCTGATCAGACAGCGGACGGGGCTCTCAGCACGGGACCTGCGGATCCTTGACCCATCGCTGTCCTACCCATCGACCATGACAGGGCGGGAGAGGGCGGTGGTGATCAAGCTGGAGCACATAAAGGGAGTGATCACGGCCAAGGACGTGTGGCTGCTCAACTCCAAGGATCCCGCGGTAGCTCCTTTCGTGGAGGAGCTCAAGCGTCGGTGCTCGCATCATCATCAGGCCAACGCCGTGAAGGTTTGGAGTTGTATTTTTTGAGCTCAATAATACAATAGAAATTTATCGAAGGAGACATGGAATCTACATACATGGCATCTTATTGATTAGTCCAAAGTGAGCATATGCCACTTTACATGATGAAGTTGTGAATTATTTAGCTCCTCGTCTACCCCTGTCAATCACAGCATTCCGATATGAAAGAAACTAACAAGAAAAGATTGTAACACTTGGCTTGCCGTGATCCAAGATGTATGCGATTAGATGTCGTTTGTCCTTGTCCTCTGGTTTAACACTTAATGTCGCATCTGAATTTTCAACTGGTTCGATCAGACGGTTGAGCTTTTGTCCAGACTGAAATATTGTTGCCAGACTAGTAATGGGTTTGATTTAGATCCTGAGTGATTTTAATAAAGGCCAATGTGATATTTACCTCAAGGTTTCATTTGTTTTGTGAAAAATGAATGATTTGAGAAATATTTTTTAAAAATTGATCGTTTGTATCATTTGAAATAATTATTCGATGAAAAATATTTTATTATCGATAGCTATTTATGTTTAAACATTTTTGTGGACGATGAAAATTTTCTTCGTGTATTCATTTCTACAGATGATACAAGGATCATTTGTAGGAAAATATTTCCCAAGTCATTCTTTTTCTGCTAAACAAATGCGTCCTTGAACGAATAATGTCATCTTCTTACCCTAGTTTTGAATCAAGATTGTGGGAACTAGAATGGATAGATGATTGTTCACTATGCCTTGAAAACAAGACGACTCAGTTCACTAGTAGAATTAAAGGTTTACTTGCTCTTGTTCTTAATTAGGTGAAACCAGCAACATTGTAAAGTAGTTCACCTGTCTATTAATTTCGCTTTCAAAGTCAAACTCTGCATCTTTTCTTAAGCAGAACACGAAACATTGTCTTTACTAGTGCAGCTACAATCTAGAAACCCATATATCTTTATATAATATATCCTCAGAACTATTGTTTTTAATTATTTTTTTTTTAAATTTGCCCTCTCACCATCTCTCTAGGGCCTTAGACTGTGTGTAACCAATCCTGGTGAAGCAGTGCTTTATTTGTTTGATTTATCCAATGTTCAACTGGAGCAACAAACATATCATACCCCAGATAGTGCCTCCACCTCTTCCGTACAGAAATATCACCGTTGACCGACTATCGGAACAGATATCGCCCGGGAAAATGAGTATCGGTAAGGTAAAACTAGTTGGCTCGGGAAAAGCTCTGACTGCAGATATTGCCTGCGAAAATTTTTTTTGCTTAGTTACGGTAGTTGATCGCGCTTTAAAAACCAGATAAGGGATTTGATTTTGCTGACATTTTGCTTCGGTTATTGTTCTCTCATTATAGGTCAACAGAAGCAGTGGTGGTGAAGAGCAATCTGAGGAAGCTACACAAGGCGAGGGGTTGCACTCTCGAATTGTTAAACAACAGCATGACACATCAGAGACTCTTCCTTTCGAGTTTGTGGCCTTAGAGGCGTGCCTGGAAGCTGCGTGCTCTAGTTTAGACGATGAGGTAAAGAGCCTCTGGATTTTTTTATCTGCATTATCTTCATCGGAGAGCAGCATGTTGTACTTATTGTTCCACGAATTGTTTGCTGGAAAATTTAGTCAAAAGCGTTGGAGCAAGAGGCGAATCCGGCTCTGGACAAGCTAATCTCGAAGATCAGTACCCGTCATCTCGAGCGGGTCCGGCAGATTAAAGCTCGCTTGGTCTTGCTGACGGGACGAGTTCAAAAGGTTTGTGAGTTCTCCACCCTGCAGAAGCCTATAGAATTTTGCTCAATGCTGGTTGACTTCAAATAGCGTTGGTGAGTGTAAAAAACTTTGGGTAGAGGAAATGACTCGTGCCTTTTTTCTTTTAATTAATCTATTAGTAACTCATCAACACTTTTATGTAAAACTTAACTTTTTTTATAGTACGATAAATTGAATTTTTGTACTAACTTACCAACTTTTATTAGCACACTACTAGCCCTTCGAATTGACTAATTTTTTTTTTTACAAAATTACTAAACTAAATTAGAGTATCTTACCAATTTATGCCATATTAAATTACCACTGAGTTTCATGTACCCAATTTGCGTCTGAGTTACTTACTAAGATTTAATGTTTTATTATAATTTACTGGTTAATCTAGTGATTTATCAAATTTCATTGCCAAGTAACTACTTTTAGGATTATCAGCCGAAATTATATGACTCGCCCATAACGACGATAAGAAAAAATAAATAAAAAGTGAATAAATCATGAGACATTTTTTTGTTATAGACTAGAATTGTCAGGTAACTCATATAAAATTAATGTCAAGTATGAAAATATAAAATTGGGGTTGGGGAGGCAGATAGAGGCCGCCTAGAAAGTACCATGATACAGATGCAAAAAAAGTCACGATCAACTAATCTAAAAATTTAAATAGTTAGATGAAAATATAGTTTTGATATTAAATTCCATGATACAATGAATCGGCAAAAACAGCTCATCGCAGATCATATATTTCATCTCTAGATAAGGAACGAGATTGAGCATCTTCTCGAGGATGATGGAGACATGGCAGAGATGTACTTGACCCGCAAACTGCAGCAAGATGAAGAGGACAAGTCTTCATCTTCCTCGATCAGTGAAGAGAAACATGCGCTTCATGAACCTGACGAAGAAACGCAAGCATTCTACATCTTTAGCATCATGTTTTCAATCACAGGCCGAATAATTTCAAATCTTTCTCTTTGTTTCTTCAAAGCATTTTTCCCCCTTAATCATGCAGGAATCACGAAGGAGACGATAGAATCACGCCAGATGAGAGTTTGAGTTCTCAGCGCAGCTCGCTGGATGACGATGAAAAGGCAGGAGGGTTCAAAGGTATTAATTCTCATAGTAGCTTGAGCGTGAGCAAGCGCTTTGGTGGCTCAAACAAGCACCTCGATGTGGCCGAATTGGAAATGCTCCTAGAGGCCTACTTTGTGCAACTCGACGGCACACTCAACGAGCTATCCGCGGTACGAATCTCGAAATCTACACTTGAACGCACGCAAGTGCGCGAACTCTCGATGACCAATCTCATTCGATTCCTTTTGTCTCTGTTGAAAGCTAAGGGAATACATTCAAGACACGGAGGACTATGTGAACATAATGCTGGATGACAAGCAAAACAATCTGCTGCAAATGGGAGTGGTGATATCGACGGCGACCATGTTCATCACCATGTTCATTGTCGTAACTGGAATATTCGGCATGAACGTCAGAATTTTTCTCTTCCTCAATCCGAATCCGAAGATCAACAATTTCCTCTGGACAGTCAGCGGATGCACCTTTGGGACAATCGTCTTGTATGCTATTGCAATAGCATGGTACAAGTATAAACGGTTCATATAGCTAGCAGGTAAAGATCAACATCGCTCGGAGAATGTTCTGTGTGGAAACACAGAAAAGCTTATGCCTTTGCAAGATATGTCTGTATCTGTAGGTTGCCAACACTTGTTTAAGTCAAGGATCAATGTTTATTTGATCAATTTTGAATTACGACTTTTTCTAATAATAATTACACCTTATATTGAAGTCATCGAATTTCATATCTAATTATTGAATTTATTTGAATTATTTATCAACTAATTACAACTCTCATTTAAGCCACTGATAGACATTGATTAGCTCGTTTTGAATCACTACTTTTTTAATGAGTGCTAACTTTTATTGAAATTACCAACTCTTATGTCTAACTATCAACTAT
The DNA here is from genome assembly GCA_014858505.1 of Corymbia citriodora subsp. variegata. Taxonomy (NCBI): domain Eukaryota; kingdom Viridiplantae; phylum Streptophyta; class Magnoliopsida; order Myrtales; family Myrtaceae; genus Corymbia; species Corymbia citriodora. Next base: position 5,131,377 of record CM026416.1, read on the forward strand.
ATTTAAGTATTTATTGTTGTTTTTTTTAGGGTTAATACTACGAAAAATCTTAAATTAGTACACATATGACAAATTAACAAGAAACTAAGTTTTTGACCATAGAAAATCTGAAACTGGTACATTTTTGACAAATTTACCCTCTATTGGTTATGGAAAAAGGCTCAAAAGCTTAAGGCCGAAACAAGTATGCTATCCCCAACTAATAGGCACAACAAACCATTCTTCACGAGACCACATCTTAGTTTCTTGACCTTCTACTCTTGAATCTGGACCTTTGAATTTTAGATTTTTTGATCCACAAGTTCCACAAGGTGGCAAGTGGACAGCATACCAAAACTATACCATCTTATCAGGCTAATAGCAAGATTCTAGTCTAGGGGAAGAAGGAAAAGGGATTTAGAAAACCATGAGAGATATCACAATAGGAATTTATTTAGGGAAAGCTAGTCTGCCCCTCCGATACACAATACATCGCCTTATATAGGTAGGAACGAGCATCACTTGCTTTGAATGGAAACATGCAAGGCATCTAGATGACAAGTCGCTCTTAAGATGCACATTACATCAAAGATTAGGGTATGAAAGATGTTACAGTATTCAAGCACACTATAGAGCATCATAGTATGAAAGATGCTATCGCACTACACACTAAGCACACAATAAACACACATGGTACAAAAGATGCTGAAGTATTTAGTGTTGTCTATCGAGCTGTCTGAGCTATTTCCACCTTTGCTTTGTGAAAAGTGCAAATAAGGTTATTAATTTCCTACTGTGACAAAAAGCTGATCAACAATGGGGTCATAAGGGCTTCCTGATGAAGATGGACCATATGTTCTTCTCTTTTTAGAGGGAAAGGACTAGTCTATTTGGGGTTGTGGCTAGTGGGACAAGTCTCCAGAGGTGGTGGAAGCTAGCTACAAATCTGTGAAAAGGAATTTAGCTGAGTACAGGTCTTGAGCTAGTGGCCTACCCCATGGATCTTGGGAGGAAGAAGCAAGTGCTTCATCAAGGTTAGAATTAAGGTCTTCTCCATGGTATTCTCTCAAGGCCTGATGAATCTGATGGATTACTTTTGAAAATTTTGGATTAGTGTGTTGTCAAATAGTGTTACCTTCTCACCAAATCTCTGGAGGAATCACTCTGCTGTGTTGGCACATAATTCTCAGGAATTCTTTATATTCCTTTGAGAGTTGTATAACTCTTGCTGGAGAGTTTTGAAAATATCATTCAGTCTTGGTTGAGATTTGACAGTAGAGACACCAACTTTTGCCAGAGTTTGGTGAAGATCTCCACTTGGCCTAAGACACATCCATGACTTGTGAAAGATGATTAAGGTGTGAAGTTCTGGATTTGGCCGTGAAGTTTTCAATTATTCTTGAAAAATTATTCTCCAGGCTCCTAAAAGTTCAAACCATGATAGGAATCCTCTTAGATGCGCAAAATCTATCTATCCTTGGATGATTTGTCTAATGATAAAAGGCATCTTAGCTATTGGAAGTTCAACAGCTACTATATACTAATGTAGTAGAATCCAAAAAAACCCCTTCAGGAAATGGGTTTGTGGGTGATATAATCAAAGGATATATGAATGGATACTTAGTATGTAACCCTAACAATCTCAAACATAATCCACCATACTCGTTGAAGATCTTCCGCTGATAAACCTATAACATATCAATTAGACTTTCCAAGAGAACATCGTGTTGAATTAGTCTTGAAATTTAAAGAGGATATTCCCTGCTTGGCCATTTTGGCAACATTGGTTGATCTCAGATTTGCCCACTAGCTATTCTACTTACATACATGTTGATGGAACTAATCGGAGCCTGATTTGGTCTGAATAGAAAATCTATAAGCACATTCTTTTTCTCTGGAATGTATTTAGTTTCAAAAGAGTATGTGGAAAGAATAATGACATAAACAGTCCTTGAAATTTAGCCTAATATGCAATTTGATCCCTTAACTTTTTATTTTTACAGTGCAGTCCTTGAATTTTAATTCAATCTGCAATATGGTCCATGAACTTTTAATTTATTCAATGTAATCCCTGAACTTTTAGGGAATGTTCAATATAATCCCTAGACTATATGAAAATATTCAATGTAGTCCTAGTCTTGGTATATTATTAGAGCAGTTAATAATTTTGAATTGATCAAATAAAATTTAGGGAATGACTCAAAAAAAGCAACATTAGACCAGTCAATGGCTTCATTAAAAAATATATTGGTTAATAACTCAAATTGGCATTTTCATGTAAACGAGAGTAGACTAAAACATAAGAGGGCTAGAAGAATCGGTGGTTCTGGTCCAAATAAGAGCTGGTGAAAAGAAAATTGGAACTTGTCTCTTTAGCATGGACTTGATCTGAATTCCTTAAATTCTTAAAATATGATCGATTGAATCTATTAAATTAGCTTATGCAACATTTGCTCATGATATTAGGGTGTTTACCTGATACATGGCTCATTCTTTTCTTCTCTTTTTGTTAACATATTTCAGATTGAATATTTTAGCAATCCTTTTTTAAAAAAAAAATTTATAATGAATATTTTAGCAATTTGATGAATAGTCATTTTAGGGAAGTCAAAGCTTGCCGGGTCTCTTCTTCAAAAGCTGAACCTCGCGTGCCATTTTGAAGGACATCCATTGGTATCATAATCATCAACAATTGTCATCACGTGAAACCGGCGCTGACTTCCTTTTTGCAAGCGAACTCCCTCAATTCAATTCGTATCATATATCTATTTAATTAGGTTGTGATTTGGCATAATTCTTCTAATATAGACCGGGTTTTGCTCAGTTTGATTTTTTTATTGTACCACCAAAAAGAAATGGTAGACCCTGCGATACCAGACATTGTCCCCAAGGTTCCATCTCCAGCCTTTACTTTTAATGTGTGTAGTTTAGGTGCTTGACACGGGTCAACCCAACAGGTAGACCTATATAAATGAGTCATAGACTTATTTCTCGATCCATATTTGATAAGATACATTGTTATATGGGTTGGTTAATTCAATAAATGTGTCATAAATGATTTAAGATGGTAAACTTAAAAATAATATGGGTTGTTAAATGAGTTTACAACTTATTTAAATTCAACCCACCTCTATGACTTTCTCTTTTCTCACTCGATCTCGTACTCACTTCATTCACCTTTTCACCTCAATTTAGGTATGAGGTTTCCTATGTTAGATTAAATATGGACTGCTAAATTTATTTAGCAAGGAAATAAGTCAATTTGGATCAGATAATTTTTGACCCAATTCAAATTTAATGGGTCTACCGATGCATTAAGGTCACAAAAAGTGAGAGATTTTAGACTATTGCCAACAGTTATTAAAAAATTAAGCTATTATATCAATGTACGGTTTAATATTTAATTATATTATCATTTCCCCCCTCACGGTTAATATGATCTTTTTGCCTAGTACTAAGAATTGAAATATTTCATTGGGCAGGTAAATAGAGGTCTAGAAAGATTTAAATTCAGAACCTCTTATTTTGATATTACTACCAACAGTTCTAAAAACTTGAATTATTTGTTCTAAAACTTCAAGCTATTAGATACATGGAAAAATGCAATTGGAGAGATTAATAGGAGCCTAGAAGATTTGAATTTAGGACAATTACTCAGATACTATATAAAATTTGGTGAGACAACTATCAATTGTTGTAAAAAGTTAAACTGTTAACTATAAATATAATTTATTATTTTTATATTTTAACATTAGTCATGTATTGACAAATTTCGAGAGATCCATATTGGATATTGTCACACTGGTACAACAAAATGATAAATTATTCCTGCCAAATCTCTTGTAAAATAATTCTAACAAATGTCCTTTTGGCATGACTTTGGTAGTGCGTGCTCTTCTGTACCTAGAAAAGTGATCCCCACAGGACAGTGCCAGCCTAGGACAGGGTTCATGCCCGGTGGAGACCGTCACTGCAAATCACCTGGCTCGTTAAGCACAGTCCACCTCATACATAACACCAACTATGCCCAATAGTTTATTTATCTAAGAGTAAATACACCTTGCTCCATAAGCGTATGGTCCCAAAGCAATCTTCATTCGATGGCCGTGTCGAGCGATCGTCTTCCGACGATGCCCCGAGGTGACCCGGCAATGAGCCCAGCTGCCCCAGTCATTGTAGGCGACACAAACGACCATCGGCCCCGGAAGAAGGCAATGCGGGTCAAGACCTGGCTTGTTGTTGACTCAACTGGCCGGGTCCTGCAGATCGACGCCGGTAAGCAGTCAATCATGCGCCGCACGGGACTCTCAGCCCGTGACCTCCGGATCCTCGACCCGTCCCTCTCATACCCGTCGTCCATCACAGGCCGCGAGAGGGTGATTGTGATCAAGCTGGAGCACATCAAAGGGATAATCTCTGCGCATGATGTTTGGTTGCTGAACTCCAGAGACCCAGCGGTGGTCCCTTTCGTGGAGGAGCTCAAGCGACGGTTCTTGCATTATCATGAAGCCAACGAAGTGAAGGTTTTCAATCTTTCCTTGATTCAAAATAAATGTTTCATATTTAGTTGGTTTAGTATTATGTTCATTTTGGATTGAATAATGCATTTATCACGTTGGTGGAAACTCTTTGACAATATATAGCTGACTACGTATCCTTCCATATTTAGGGCATATTTGTTCATGATGATAAATATATTGGGTAAAATTTCAAACAAAAGCATGAAATGAGGCCATTTTTTTGAAAAAAAGTGCAAAGTGGACCTCATCTCAGAAAAAGGTCTGAAGTAGTTGGCTTAATCTCAAATAAGAAACTGAACTCACCCATGCCTCTCGCATGTCAATTTTCAAGCTATATGACTAATGTTTGGTGGTGATAGGTGTTGTATTGTTGTGCGGTGTACATTTGTTTGGGGCTAATTCTCTAAAAAACACCAAACATAAGATCTAATCCCAATTCTGCTCGGAACTTATTTTTAGAAATACCCTCAAACACTAGGTCTAGTCCCAAATATGCCCCAAAAATTTTTTGTCTTAGAAAAGACCCTAAACTTTAGGTTTAGTCCCAAATATGCCCCAAAATATTTTTTTCTTAGAAAAGATCCCAAATTTTAGGTTTAGTCCCAAATATGCCTCGTACTTTTCTTTGTTTCAGAAAGAATCCCAAACTTTAGGTCAAATACCAAATCTAGCCCAATTTTTTTATATTGAAAAGAAAATCATCAATTTTCAATTTAATCCTAAATCCCCCCTATTAGTCCTCTATCCAAAAGTCGTGGTTAGTCATCCTCAATTTTTATATTCTAGAGTGGTTTTATTTTGAAGATAATTTTCCATGTCGACTTACAGATGTGATTTGTTTTCAATGTGGAAATGCCATGTTAAATTAGGACTTACCCAGAGGGTATATCTGAAAATAAATTAAAAGTTGGTTATTTGTTTTTAGACAAATGAAAATTTGGGGCAATTTGGGACTAGACCTAAAATTTAGGGTTTTTTCTGAGATAAAAGAGAGTTTGGGATAGATTTGGGACTAGACCTAATGTTTAAGATTTTTTTTTTAGACAAAAAAAAGTTTAGAACATATTTGAGACTAGACTTAAAGTTTAGGGTTCCTTAGGGAATTGGCCTTATTTGTTTGTTTGTCCATTTTTTTTTCTAGTTTTCCGAGGAGACCACTAGGGAATTTGCCAAATTTCGGTATTAAGGCTTTGGACTTTGTCTATAGATTTCAAGACTTACATTTCAAGAGGTTGAGGCCACCATGTTTATTGCTCCGATCCATTTTGTCCCAGCTCACAAGGTGCATTTTGTTCTTACCTTCAGAACTACCAAGAAGAAGATGAAAAGAGAAAAGAATGGAAATGAAAAAGACAAAGGAAAAAATGTGCCTGGGTGAAAATGCCCCTGATCATAGCTTGAAAAGTGACGTGTGAGATGCAAATGGGAGCTAAGGTCTTATTTGAAACAAATTTGGCCACTTCAAGCTCTTATTTGAGTTAAAAAAAAAAGAAAAAGCTCTTATTTAAGACAAAATCTACTTTGAATTTTTTTTTATAGGAAACTACTCCATTTCAGGCTTTTATTAGAAATTTTCCCAATATATTGTCCGAAAATCTATGAATAGGATGCTTATTGTTGTAATATATATTATGTTGTATCTTACAAAATTGAATATCATGAATATGAATGTTAAATTAAAATCTATTACAATATCACATAATATGAGCGTACCTTGTTGTCTGATGTTACAAATTCCCATATGGGATGTCCAATATAGGAATTTGTAACATTAGACAACACATGCTTTCGTATTGTTGTCCTCAACCACCAACTTTACATGTATATGAATTTTAGAATAGGAACCAATATATTATTTTTAAATATTATGTTAGTGATGATTGTATAATTACTACACGTCTCATTTTATTAAAAAAAAACATTACGTATGGTAGTAAGTTTTTCCGAGGCGTTCACGCGCAGGTCCGAGGTGCGCATGCGGGTCCTTAATGATTGACAGGAGTGCGAAAGCGCTTCGACGAGCTAGATTTGAGGCTCTTTCAGAGCCCCTCTTCTTTCATGCGAAGACTGGATCGAGGGCGCTACTTTAGATCTTTACAGTGATTATGGATCTTTATAGGTTCTTGCTATCTTTCCACAAACATGGGACTGTTCGAACCCACGATTGGCTAGTGAGAAAAAGAATGACCTTGTGGTTTTTGTAATCAGATTCATGGAAATGGCGGCGCTGAGCAAACCGCAGAGGAGCTAGCAAAAATCCTTGAAGGTTCGCAAGAGAGTGTGGAACGCAGTCTAGGGTTGAAGGAACAACGAGACAGATTACAGACTCTTCCTTTCGAGTTTGTTGCTTTAGAGGCATGCCTTGAAGCTGCTTGCTCCTGTTTGGACGAGGAGGTACACTGTCTCTATGTTGTTTTGGTTTCTGTATTTAGTTACTTGGTACTCAGTGCTCATGAAACTAGCGTACGCAATTGTTCCTGAAAATGCAGACAAAAGCATTAGAGCAAGAGGCGTATCCCGCTTTGGATAGCCTGACTTCGGAGATCAGTAGCTTCTATCTCGAAAGGGTTCGTCAGATTAAAGGCCGCCTGGTTGCATTAACTCAACGTGTTCAGAAGGTTTGAGACTCTTCTTCTCTATCTATCCTAAATCTACGCTCCTCCTCATATTAGAAATTTGGATTTGGCATTGAATGGTCGTGTCAATCCGTGACAAATCCTGATAGGCTTGTAGAAATTGGTTGGTTTCTATTGAAATACACCGACAGATTAAACCAAATGGTTGGGGCAATTGGCTGGGGGTTTAGGGGATTCCTAACTCAAATAGAGGTCATTTGTTCGAATCCCACTAATTACACCCATGCTACTTTTGGAAGAGGGCTACTTGTATCGACCAAAAGTCTGAAGTTAACTGGTTCATTGGGCTTGCGAGGTATTTCTTAGGCCTTTTGATAGATGTTATGTTCATGTTCAATGTTCATAAAAAAAAAAAAAATACACTAACATATTAATTAACTAATAACGTAGGCCTTATGGAGAAGTGAGGACAGTGTTATGCTTATACTAGAGCCAAAGGTTTTAGAGCACATGCGAAGTAAGTTGAGACAATGCCTCGCTTTGATACCAGGTAGGAAAGTTCAACGCAAAAGCCAAAAGGTAGAGGAGGCCATAAGTATATATATTTGTAAAGAGCGTATAACTCTGTCATTAAGCAATGTGAGATATCTTCAGAAAGTAAGACATTAAAGTAACATTGCTTTCATTAAAGACATGTCTCAAATGGTTATATTTCATAGCATGGGCCTTTTCCATGTACCTTTAGGTAAGGGATGAGCTTGAGCATCTTCTGGAAGATGATGGAGACATGGCGGGGATGCATTTGACGAGCAAACTGCTTCAAGAAGAAGATGAAGACGCCTCTTCTTCCTCAGCTACTGTGGAGGAAGATGAAAATCATGAACTAAACAATGACAGGCACATACCTAATCCCTTGCTTCTGTTAGTTTCAATCTTCTTGCTATTGTCTTATCATCAGATTATACGGACATCACAGTGGAGATCCTGATATCTCACCCGATGACCGCTTGACTCCTCAGCGCGGCCCGCTGAATGATGAAATTGAAAGGGTTGAAAGCAACGATTCTCGTGGCGCCCCAGCTAGTCATGCCGATGTGGCAGAATTAGAGATGCTCCTAGAGGCATACTTTGTGCAAGTCGATGGCACACTTAACAAGCTCTCTACAGTATGATACTCATTCTTATTCCCTGATGAAACTTTAAATTTCCTTATGAAAACTCATAACCCAAAACGAGAATCTGAAAAGCCTTCTCGCTGTGAACTAGTAGCTTAACTTGTTAATCCTCTTCTTATTTTTTTTCTGATCTTAAAGCTGAGGGAGTACGTCGATGACACGGAGGACTACGTGAACATAATGTTGGACGACAAACAAAACAATCTTCTGCAGATGGGAGTGCTGATGACGACTGCTATTCTGGTGCTCAGCGTGTACATTGTCATCGTCGGCGTGTTGGGCATGAACATCACCATCAACCTTTGGCATCCCCCAAATAATTCCCAGGAAGACTTCCTATGGACCATCGGCGCTTGCAGCATCGGGACCATCGTATTGTATGTCGGCATAGTCACATGGTACAAATACAAACGTGTGCTATATTGAGGGCATGCAGAAATTTAAGGTCACTTGCAAAATATGCGAAATATATTAGTCCCTGCATTTGCAGGCCCTATCAAGCCTAATTTCTAATGTGCTTAGCTCAGGCATAGACACGCATCAGTCATAGAAAGTGTGAGATTTCGTAGAATCACTATTAACAATTCCTAAAAACTTAAGCTATTAGCTGAATGTGTAGTTCAATATTTAAATATTCGTTCATTTCCCTCTCATGTTTAGGCTTAAATTGTTAGTTGAGGGTGTAGTTTATTATTTAAATATTCTAAGACTCCTCCTCACATGTAAGTTGGACTTTGGCCTTAGCGTTAGCCTTTGCCTAAAGCATTAAAATCAAATAGGGGTCTAAAAGATGTGAACCTAGGATTACTGCACTGATACTATGTAAGATTTGATGGGATTATTGCTAATTGTTCTAAAAGTTTAAGATGTTAACTAAAGATAAGGGTGATTGGTTCTTGATTCCCAAAATTGGGAATTGGGGACCGAACCATTGGTTCGATTCTGGTCTCATCCAATGGAACTAGACCTTTTATTTTTCTAGTATTTGATTCTATATGCTATGAAGCAAAAAAAAATGTTATATATATGTAATTGGTCTAATTTGATTCCTCTTTGGAATTGAGAACCAAACTACTAGTACTACTTTTTTTTTTTTTGGTTTGAAATGTAAGTATCATTTATAAGATGACGTACAATAGTTTATGGGCATCCCCCATCATTACAAAAGATAACTAAGAACTCAAAAAAATGGAGTGAGGGATTCTCCATATAGTAGCTAAAATTACATTTGTCTGGGAAGGTTTAAAATGATACTCGGCCCCTGACAAGCTTACGAATTTTAGCCACAATGATGGAGACATCATTTGACTTGTTTTGGAAGCGTCTACAGTTACGTTCCATCCAAATGCAGTAAATGGTTGCTAAAAAAGTTACTTTAAGAAGCCTTGCCGCCAAATCATTGCCTTTGGTAGCTCTGATCATCCATTGGATTTTATCATTCAATCCTCCTAAGTTACGACGGATTTCGTATTGCGCAAGGATAATACGCCATATGCTTCCCGTCCATGTGCACTGAAAGAATAAATGATCTCGATTTTCCAAATTATCCAAACAGAAATTACAATGGATTGCTACTGCGGGCATCCAACTTGATATGATATCTGCTGTTGGGAGTTTGCCTCTACAAACTAGCCATCTGATAAAATTGTGTTTGCTAACCCCACCTGTCCATATCAATTGGATTGACACTAGTAGAGTTTGCCTCTACTAGTACCACTTTTAGGAGCTAGGAATTGGATTGACACTTTTGAAAACCAGATCCAATCAGCTAGTTCGATCTAGTTTGAGCAATTTCGGTTCAAGCGATCCATTTTGCAGACCCCTATCTATTTATAGTTTATTATTTGTATATTCTAACATCAATCACATATTAACAATCCACGAGAGATGCATACTGTATCATCTAAAGGTTGTCGCATTGTTGTCACAAAATGATAAGTTATTCCTGTCAAATTTCTTGTAAAATTATTCTAACGAATGTGCTTCTGGCATGACCTTGATAGTGCGTACTCTTCTGTGCCTAAAAAAGTGATCCCCACAGGACAACCTAGGACGGGGTCCATGGATAGACCCAGTGAGGACCGACACTGCATATCACCTGGCTCGTTAAGCACAACCCTCCGGACCCATTTCACCAAACAATCATGCCCTATAGTTTATTCATCTGAGAGTTGAAATACACCCTGCTCCACAAGCGTATGCTCTCAAAGCAATCTTTTCTTGATGGCCACATCGAGCGATCATCTTCCAACGATGCCGCGAGGTGACCCGGCAGTGAGCACGGCTCCGGTTAACGTAGGCAACACGAACAAGCATCGGCCCTGGAAGAAGGCGGTGCGGGTCAAGACCTGGCTCGTCATCGACTCGACCAGCCAGGTCCAGCAGATTGACGCCGGGAAGCAGTCGATCATGCGCCGCACAAGGCTCTCGGCCCATGACCTCCGGATCCTTGACCCATCGCTCTCGTACCCGTCATCCATCACGGGCCGTGAGAGGGCGATTGTGATCAAGCTGGAGCACATCAAGGGGATAATCACTGCGCATGATGTTTGGCTGCTTAACTCTAGGGATCCGGCGGTGGTTCCTTTCGTGGAGGAGCTCCAGCGACGGCTCTTGCAATTTCATGAAGCCAACACAGTGAAGGTTTTCAATCTTTCCTTGATTCAAAATAGATGTTTTATATTTAGTTGTCTTATCGTGTTCATGAATAAAGCATTCATCACGTTAATGGAAACTCTTTGACAATATACAGTTGACTACATATCCTTCCATAGTTAGAGCATATTTGTTTATGGCGACAAATATATTGGATAAAATTTCAAATGAGAGCATGAAATGAAGCCATTTAACATATATATATAAAAAAAAAAAAAGCTCCAAAGTGGACCTTATTTCAAAGAATGATCTAAAGAGATCAGCTTAATCTCAAATGAGAGCTCAAATTCACATGTACCTCCCACATGTTAGTTTTCAAGTGTCAGATTGTTTCGGGACATATGTTTTTTTTTGGTAAGGTAAGTATTATAAGCTTTCAACCAATGGATCCTGTATAAGAAATGGTGAATCACGGCACCAGCAGTCACTCGGCAGGACAAACAAATCACTGGAGTGAGGGGGTACCGCGATTGTACTAAGGAGATACAGTACTAATGAACTAAACAAAAGCCTGAGGAGCCATTTATATGCTTCACTCGAGACTTGAATAAAAAATACTATGGTCTATTCCCCATCCTTGCTGCATACACCTATTGTTGGGGTTGTCCTCCACACTTTTAAACGCCAGCGCTTTGTCTTTGACTGCCTTGGAAATGAACTGTTTCATGGCTGACACATGTACATTCTACACTCGGAAGATAAAATTGTTCCTTGTCTTCTAGATAATGTAGCAAAGGGCGCCAAAGGAGAATCGAGCAATTTCCTTTGAGAACCCTCTGCCTGACAGCGAATTGATGGCCTAAAGAAGGTTATCCGGCCATGAAGAGTTATACCAAGGGAGGTTACATTTGGAAGCCCGGAACATGGCTAAGGAGTTAGAAAGACCACGGTCAAAAAAGAGGTGGTGGACCGAGTCAGGTCGAGAATTACAAAAGGCACATGTTGCATTAGGGATCCTACCGAAGGACATAAGGTATACCTGGGTTGGGAGGTGGTTTTTAACAATCAGCCAGAGGAGAAATTGGTGTCGAGGGACGATGACTTTACTCCACACAAATGGTGACCAGGGAACCACATGAGATTTCCTACGAATTGTTGTCCATGCTGATGCAACTGAAAATTTGCCTGAGGGGTCCTCTGTCCAGGTGAGAGAGTCCATGCCGTGAGTTAGAATGGGGACTATGATGTGCCAAGATGAGAGTTCTTGGAGAATCGTTTGACCAGAGGGAGTGTATAGGTCCGCTCCTTTAGCTTGCCTAGTGAGGTCTGATTGGTATATGTCAGCGTTCGAGAATAATACAGTGAGAGGACCTATATCAAGCCAAGGATCGAACCAAAGTGAGGTAGACAGGCCATTACCTATCTTCCATTTGAAGAAAGGGAGAGCTTCCCTTCTAAGTACCAGAATCTTCTTCCAGGCCCATGAGCAGGTAGTAGGAGGATCTGAATTCCAGAACTTTTTTCTTTTGAGATGGATAGCATGGATCCATTTACACCATAGAGATTCTTTATCAGTGAAGAGATTTCAAATGTGTTTGATCATGGTAGCTTTGTTGCTATCCCGAATCCTGCGAAGTCCTAAGCCTCCTTCCTGCTTGGGGAGGCAAACATTTTCTCAAGACACTTTTGCTCCACCCGGTCCCATGACCAGGGCCTTCCACAAAAACTACATGCAAATTTGTTCTATTTTGTGCACTACAGACGAAGGCAACCAGAAGATGGATGCCCAATATACATGGATCGAGTGCAATACTGATTTAATAAGTTGTAACCGACCCGCAAAAGAGAGAAAACGATGGGTCCAGGATTGAACTCTAGTAGTAAGGAGACGTACCAGGGCGTGGCAATCCACTTTATTTAGCCTCAATGTAATGATAGGCACACCCAAATATTTGACTGGAAAGGAGCCCAGTCTATAACCAAAGGTATGCAAAATTTGATCTCTGACCTCCAAAGAACCTCCAGAGATGAAAACTTCACTTTTGCTGGCATTTGGAGTCAATCCACTCCATGCAGAGAACATGTCAAGTCCATCCTTAATGCAGGAGATAGAGGTAGGACTGGCGGCCTCATTGAACAAAAAAACATCATCAGCAAAGAAGAGATGTGAAAGGCGAGTAGTCTTGCATCTCCAGTAGTATTGATACTCCGGACGCCGGGTGTGAGAGTTAATGATCCCCGTAAATACCTCCATGGCCAATGTAAATAGGTAGGAGGATATAGGGTCGCCTTGCCTTAATCCACGCCCACTAGAAAAGAATCCATGAAGTTCGCCGTTCATGGCGATGGAGAACTTCGGAGAGCGAACACATACCATTATTAGCTTGATGAAATGGTTTGGAAACCGGAAAGCTTGGAGAGCAGTTTCCAAAAAGTCCCAATTTAGGGTGTCGTAGGCCTTCCTGAAGTCCACTTTAACAGCGCATCTTGGAATATATGACTCGGTATGAAACCCACAAAATAATTCCGGAGCAAGGCGAATGTTATCAGTAATCCTCCTTCCTTTCACAAAAGCAGTTTGGACTGGGCTAACAAGTGCTGGGAGAACTGCTGCAATACGCTTAGAGAGAAGCTTAGTGATACACTTGTAGATAAAATTACAGCACGCAATAGGTCTAAAATCTGTCACTGAGGTGGCATTAGGGACTTTAGGCACCAAAGCAATGATAGAGTTATTAATCTCCTTTAGCATACATCCAGATTCAAGGAAATCCAAGACAGCTACTGTTACCGAGGGACCCACTATGTCCCAATTCTTCTTTAAAAAGTCTGCATTATAACCATCAGGTCCCCGAGCTTTATTCCCATTAAGTGAGAACATAGCATCACGGACCTCCAGTGGTGGAAAAAGGCTGAGATAAGAATGTGACCTGATCCTCGTTGAGTGGAGACTGGATGAACTCCGTGAGCTCCTGAATGGATGGTCTCATGGGCGCCTCTACTGGTGCAAGAATCTCCTGGAAGTAGGAAACAAATACCCACTGAACCTCCCCTGGATCAATAACCAACTGACCAGAACTATCCAAAACTGAGATAATTCTGTTGCGTAAACGTTGATGGTTGACTGATTGGTGGAAAAATTTTGTATTTAGATCCCCTTCTTTGAGCCAGCGTATTCTTGACTTTTGCCTGAATAGAGACTCTTCCTGTGTTCTGAGGGCGTAGTAGTTCTTGAGCTGGATATGCTCTAAGGCCACTAAGTTCTCATTTTGAGGGTCTTGGGTTAGAGCAGTTCTCATTTTGAGGGTCTTGGGTTAGAGCTTCTTGAGTAGATATAAGGGCTTGTTTGGCATTAGATGCTCTCATGGTGATGTCCGAGAAGGCTTCCTTATTGAGAGTCTTCAAGCGACCTTTAAGGAGTTTAAGCTGACCATATAGCTTGAACATAGGAGATCCCCTAATTTGTGTTTGCCAAACCTGGGAAACTATCACGGAGAAGTCCGAGTGGTTCATCCACATATTGAAGAACTTGAATGGCGAACGTCGAGAATTTGGTGCAAGAATTCTTACAACCATTGGTGTATGGTCCGATATGCCGAGGGCAAGAAATGATGCTTATGAATAGGAGAACAAGGTGCACCAGGCATTATTAACAAGTACAAGATCTATTTTCCGTTGTTTCCTATTGACACCTGAGAATGATGACCAAGTGAATCGGAACCCAACATACCTAAGATCAAGTAACTCTGCCTGTTCAAGGCATTCCTTGAACTCATCGAACGCAGGAATCCATATGTCTGGGCTGCCCTTATGGTCCGAAGAATCCAGGATTGCGTTAAAGTTGCCAGCCACCATCCATGGGCTGTCTCTTAGGGAGGAACTTAATTGTATTAGATCATTCCAGAGAGGTCTCCTGGCAACAAAAGTGTGCTCACCGTATACCACTGAGAGGGATATACTAGTCCTGGAAGACAATATTACCAGAGCACCATGAATAATCTGGCTAGACATATGATGAACATTAAAGGCCACCAAAAGCGGGTTCCACCCAACCCAAATACGGCCACGTATAGAGAAAGCATTATTTGCAGTCCAAACCCATCCAGGAAATAGACCAGATGATATGGTACCAGATCTAGAAGGTGGTACCTTGGTCTCTATAAGTCCAACACAGCATAAATGATTAGACTTCACAAAATTCCTGACTTCAGACTGTTTGACCGGGTCTATAAGTCCTCGGACATTCCAAAAACCAACATTCATGTATACCACCTATATTAACAAAAAAACTAGGAGGCTTACCTCCTTAAGGGTCGTCCCCGGCAACTCGTCAAGGCTGGTTTGACAGGGGCGGGCACTGACTTGGATGGAGGTGGGAGCTGACTAGCTTTATGAGGGAGTACTTCATCATCCAAGTCATCTTCCGAAGAAAATGAGGCCGTGGCGTATAGGTCTTGTACTCCTTTTGCTATCGGGGGTGTAGCTTGGGGGGTGGCCCTTTTCATCGTCCTCTCGACCACCTTGGAGGTCGGACGTGCGGGAGTGGGCCGCATAATAGGATTCTTGCGCCCTTTAACTTGCTGCCATCCTTCCGCCACTGTAGAGTTGACCACCGGGGGGGAGATGCGACTGGCTTCTAGAGTGTAGTCCACTTCACAGGGAACCTAGACATAAAGATCAAGTGCTGCCATATCAGTAGCTCTAGGTAGAGGAGGGGATTGAGGGCCGAGGGGAGCCTCCATAATCTGGTGGGATGAGCCTTGGCCAGCAGCAACTTGTCCAACTTCATCGAGGGGCCGACTTGGCAAGGAGGAAGCTCGACAGCCAGGAGCAGATTGATCAGCAGTAAGGGACCTTCTAGCAGGAGCTACGACATCCGAGATGGCCAAAGGCGACTGAGTATGAACTCGACTCGCTTCTCCATCCGCTACAACAACCGCCTTCAACCTTGCAGTAGTAGGAGGATTGGAGACTTCATCTGAACGTCTTACTTCACACAAGGAGGGCTGGACATGTCCTTCGGTTGTTTGTAGGGGATGTTCAATGCCATCTGACGTCTCCACAGCAACGGGCACCATTGGAGTCATCACCGGGCCAGCATGTACCACTTCATTGGGGCCAGCGGTGGGGGTTAACTGTTTCTTTTGGATAGAGGCTTGCTCGGGACATTTGTGTCCGAAGGTTCCGCAAGTTTTACACGATACCGGCTTCCACTCATACTCCACTTCCACCAGACGGACTTCCCCATTTATGACCACCTTCAATGTCTCACAGCGGTCCTTTGTTGCTGATATTTCAACACATACTCTTGCGAATGAGATCATCTTTAGCTGCTCTGTACGTTGGTCAACATACAACGGTTTACCGATATGACTAGCAATAGCACTTATCCCTGGGGCAGACCAAAGATCATAGGGGAGGTTTTTCAGCCGAACCCATACCGGGACTGAGGTATGGCTTCCCTTATGCAGCTCTAGCAAAGGGCGCCATTGCTGCAAAATTAATGGCACTCTTGCCACGGTCATAGGTCCTCCCTCGGCTATCTTCCTCCGGAATTCATAGCAATCTTAGTTTTGCCTTTTGCACATGAAGATAATAATCAATGGATGTGTTCAGAAACAAAGCCTGAAACCTAAACAGCAACCGATTCGACTCGCAGACTTCCAACTCGTCGTCTTCGGATTCGGAGTCGGAGAAGCTAAGCATGCTGCAGAGCGACATTGAGCTATCCTCCTCCTCCTCCTCGTCGAGCGTCTTCTCCTTCTTCTCTTCCATATATCTCTTGTAGTGCCGTAGAGATAAGAAATATTTAAAGGATATATCGGATCTGGATGCTAAATCCAAGATCGGGTTGATTATTGGATAATCTGTTCCAATTTTCGAAAAAAAGTAAAATCTGCACGGCTATTTTTTATAATTATTTTAATCAACAATTAAATACTGACTTTCAACTGAAAATAAAAGCAAATTAGATGCATGCCCAATTTTTTTATTTTTTTTTTAGTAAAAACAAATAAAACAGACCTGAACTCAGCTTCATGGCTCACCAAGTAGGAAGTGGCATATGACTCGCTCAACCGACCGACAAAATTACATAATCCATGCTTTACACCATATATAGAGGTCCTTTGTATGGATATTGATATAAGCGTTTACACCAAATAATGAAAATTAACAACACGAAAATGTTAGTTGTCATCACCAAATGTAGATAGAATAATTAGATGTCAGTAAAATATTTATATTTCTCATCTAGAGCAGAAACTAGACACATGCTATTGTTTTATATCTTTTCTGAATTCATAGTTAAATTGTTTTTTGATGTTTTTCTATTCATTTTTTTCATTTTAAAAATTCGTGAGAATATTTTCAAGACTTAATGGAAATCCGTGTTACGGAAACTCCTTAAAAATTTAATTCAAACAATTACTGTAGCCCTTGATTTTATTCTCACCCATTATGCAATGACAGACATAGTAAATACTAAGTATGCATTTGGTTATATTTATTTATGAAGCTTAAGAAATATGGGAAATTGTTCTGCTTCATAAAATTATGTAATTATGGTGTTTGTATTTGGCTTAAGTTTATTCTGATTAATTTTTTTATATTCATTTAATTATAAAACAATGCTTACTTTTTCAAATAATCCTTTTATACCATTTATTTATCAAACATCGGCTAATGGTCTTTTACGAAAATCATGCTCAATAATATATCATTTTAATAATATAATTTTTGTAGAACTTTTATGCAGGGAGTTTGTTACATTAACTTGAAAATACAAAACTTAGATGCAAGACTTTGTTCGCCTCAACTTGAAATTAATTATATATGTTGTGCTAATAAATTTAGATGCAGTTATGTGCAATCATGGAAAATTTTCCTAAGCATCTTTTTTTTTTTTCCTTTTTATAATCAAGATGCAAGTCTTTGTTCATCATTTTAGCAGTTCAGTCAATTACCAAAATATGTATAGGAGTTAGAGCTGCAGTTTGTTAGGACTAGAAATTTGCTAAAGTGAGCATGAAAAATAAACTACAAGTAAGTTCACAGGTGAGCGTGCAATGTGACACAAAACCTCATATGAGCTTCACTTCTAAAAGAATCTTATTCTAATTATAAGGCTTGTCTTACTGGTCACCCTTCTCACATGATAAAGTGGAGGTGGGAGTTCATGTCCCCACATTCTCAGGAAAGTTGGGGTGAAGACGATTTAGTTTCAGATGTAAGTTTTGACTCCCATGTCCTGTAAGGAGATAGGACAAAAGTCTGAGAATGAAAATTAGAGTAGGAGTAGAGTAAGACTGACTAAAAAAAAAAAAAAGAGTATGGTTCTTATCTTATTTCCAAAAAAATTTCCGATTACTTATTCTTAAATGAGATTATCCAAGGATACATATGTTCTTTAATAATCTAAGTAAAGCAATTCTATCAAATATAAATTTTCAAGAAATTTTGAGGGAACAAGTGCACTACTGTAACTTTTAGGTTTAAACGTTGCCAAACTGTAAGCACATGCACATTGAAGTACTAATAGATTGAATTCATGCACGCACTACACGCGTGCACAATATTGCTAAGGCTATCTGGTTATGAATTGATGAACGAATTAGCTTATGTGGATATGGAAAAGATGAAAGCATATGAATAAGAGCTGATGCCACCCTCCCGAAGGAGGTTGATGGGTTACTAAACACAGTGCTTAGTAATTTCTCTTGGGGGAACGACCACAATGGGTGTGGACGTGCGCCGTTTGCTTCCTAGACAGATAAGCTGCCAAGCTCTAGTTTGCTTTCTGATATTGAGAAGTGTGCTGCTTTCTATTGGGGGACCTGCATACATAGGATTATGGTACTTTTAGGCAGCTCATCACATTTAGTCTGGCAGTTATCCGCTCTAGTTATTTATATATTTGGCAATTGTGTTCCCCTTTGTGATCTGTTTGACTAAACAAGGTTACTGGTAAACATTTGTACACTACCACTGTATTAGGAGAGGCTATGGTATAATTCTCTCTCAAATTTTGATATTTTTGTTTATGAGTCTAAACCAAAATTATGCCAGCTACATTGTTTTTGTATTACAGCGGTAATTTTTTGATACTCTCTTTCCTAGAATTCCTGTTCCACTTTTGCCGCAAATTGTTGCTGATCTTGATAAATGAAGCTTCCTTCCAAGCATTCTCGTGTGAATGGGTGATTCGACCCGTCACGGTCTGATGAGAGTGCTCGACGACCGCTTTCTATGAAAGCTTCTCTTTCTGTGTCTTTTGGTCAGACAGCTCCTCATTGAGCATCAACTAGAGACTCCTCACCTGTTCGTCGCACCTCACCACTACCTCCTTGTGAGAAAGGTGGTGGCGATGATTTGTAAAGATCTCCCCGCTAGAGAGACTATTGCAATACCAAGCATAAGGACAGACAGCTAGGACATTATCTAGTTTTAATTCTCTCTCGTGTCCTTTATTTTTTTTATATCTTGGTTATACGGTCTTGTTTTATCTTCAAATCAATCACAACATGTAAAGTTATGGTTTAGAGCCCAAATTCTGTTCACAGCTGGAGAAGGCACAGTGGAGTGATTTGTACGGAGGCAACTAGAGAGAGAAAGAAAGGAGCCCCTTCTTTGCAACTCAATCGGCTTTTTTCTCTATGAATGCAAGTCTCTCCTTTCGAATTTTATGTCTGAAGCCCTGTCTAGTCCCTATCAACCCCCTTTTGCATGTAAATCAATGGTTCCCTCGATGGTAGAAACATTATCTCCTTTCCTCTTTCCAAGCTCAGATTGCACGGCCAAAGATTCAATTTCCTTAAATTTTTTTTTACTATTTTCCATTGACTAAATCTTGCTTATTTTCACTTATTTCCTCAAACAGCCGAAAAATAGTGCCTAAGAAGTCGTGGATATTGATCCAGAAATCGTAATATGATAAATACGTTGAATATTTGATATTGGCAGAAGTGGTATTGGCAGAAGACATGAATTTAATTGAAAAAAAAGGAGTTGTAGAAAAAAGACTAATATTAATGTCATTTGTCCTATATGTGCGAAAAAAATTCGAACAGATTTTTACTTAGGAGTTGAGTTTCTCTAATTTTTTATGCAATTAATATTTAAATGGATTATAAAATTTAGATGTCAACATAACCTTACCCTAATTAATTTACCTTAATTAATTGATCTAAACATTAAAAAAAAAAAAAAAGGACCGGACTCCCGCTCGTTCTCTCACAGCCATATAGGCAGCTAGAGTTGTATGTTAATAGGCCAAACTCCCAAGTTTACAACCTTGAGTTGTCATACATTCTTCCCAGAGTCAAAGCCAAACATGTAAAGCATTTGCATCGCAAAATAATGAAATAGGTACAAGTCTAAAATGATGCTACGTGAGTCTCTAACCTTACAACTGATAATGGGAGCTTTTATTTCATGGGAAAAACAAATCAAATGTAATACCTTCTGAAAGTGAATGAAGAGAAAATATTTTCATCAACAATGTTTAGATATATATTTTTTTCATAATTAGAAAGTTTTCCATTTGTTAATGTTTCTAGATGACACAAAGATAATCATACAGATGAAATTTTTTCGTAATAATTTATTTCCCTCAAACAAATTATATCCAGGTTAAATTGGACATTGGAGGGGATTAATGGGGCTGGTCTGTGCTAAAATGAATGAATGTGAAGATGGGCTTAGAAACAAAAGAAAATATCATGGCAGGGTATCATTTTTGAGTTAGGAAAGCTGAAACAGGGTTCGGGGGCTCAATATTTTTATTAATGTGGCAGTTAGGTTATTTTAGTCATTTTCATTTAAAGCCGTGTCCCCAGTCTTTTTGTGCTGTGGAGATAGCCGAACTCTGTCATCATGATCACCATCATCGGGACGAAATAGTAACACCACCACCATCGAAACAATGAGGAAGAGAAGCAATCT
>CM026416.1:5159505-5563459 GCA_014858505.1 Corymbia citriodora subsp. variegata
TTAAAAATTGAAAAAATATCTGAATTTTTTTTATTTTTCTTTATTCTTTTTTTCCTTTTATTTTCTATTAATTTCGATAACCTTTTTTTTTCCAAAAGAAGAAGAAGAAGATATCTTTGTAAACTTATTCCACTTAAAAAAATATGAGGCACAACTCTAACTATCCAATCCTCAAGTTTCATGCATTTCGGGAAGAAAATCATGGTTCATCTTGACATTGATTGTGTTAGGATGAATATTGCGAATGAGTTGTGTTAAAGAAATCCCAAATTGGAAAATTGATTTGGTGTAGAACATTTAATATATCATAATTAGTACATAACTCTTAGGTTTAAGCTTTTGGAAGATGGGCGCTCGAACTTTGGCTCTCTCTTAGCAATTCCTCTAAAATAAGGCATTTAGTTTCTACCATGCGCTCTTAACAAATGATATCAGAATCGATAGTTGATTAGTAACTCATTCCCAATGTGTATCAATTTGATGAATATCTCAATGAAGAATCTAGTGGGACAAATAGGGGTCCAACTCGATATATTGATAAACTTGAACTCTGATATATTGGTAGACTTGAGTGCGCTATCTCAAGAAAGAATCTGGCTCCCGACAAATTGACTATCATAAAGTAAATTAGAAATATAAATATAAGAAATCTTTAGCGAGAAGAGACCGAAATTTTTCTCATGACACTAGAAATTCCAAACATGTATTAGTAAAACTCCATCCACATAAAGTTAGGCATGATCTTTGAGATTACTCCAATCAAGATGCTTTATTAATTCGAACACACAAACTCTCGTGTCTAATGGCAAGAGGTGCAATTCTATGAATTCTTATGTAGCAAAAAAACAACTCATTCATTTTTTAATTCATAACTTCAATATTCGTGACCGATCACCGTCAAATTGCGCCGTCCCAATGCAAACACGTAAGACTATCCCTTCGAAGCATTAATCAATTAATTATTTTTATTCCAATAAAGGAAGAGCGAATTAATTACAATAGATCACCTTTGATCTTCGCAAACCCACATCGACATGCAAAACCATGTTTTTTGAACGAAAGATCCGGACGAAGATCACTAGTTAAAAAAAGAAGGGGGTAAATCATAGAATAATATCATATGATATACAACGTACCAAACATGTAATTTAATTCAGTACAAATTGGACCAAGTTCCGAGGAGGAAAGGAATAATTTTCGTGCCAACCTAGGTTAACTAAAAACTCCCATGGATCGATGGATAGAGAGATCCGACCATATATAGCAATGCAGATTTGACCGGATCTTGTCTCAAATTTGATAGGGTCTTTTCAGGTCAAACCCCCACTCAGATCAGTTTGACCGCAATGATTATCTTGGTTGTAGTCAATGTCATTTAATAATAATAATAATAATAATAATAATAAGATTAAGAATAAGAACGACAATAATAAATAAATAAATCGTTCTCTTGGGATTTTATTTTTTTTATGATTTTAAATTACTGTATAGGCATCATATATGCTTTTTGGATTTTCTATTTTTGGTATATTATTGACAAGAGTCGGACTTGCTTGCAAGGGTTCTCTAGGGTTTTTGTACACGCTATGTGCATCATGATTGAATATTCTTTTTTCATAGGATGATTTATATAATTAAATATTTTTGTTTGCTACTAGATGAAGCTATGTCTCTTCAAATGCTTGAATTGCCAAAGAAAAAGAAAGAAAGCAAGAAACAAATGAATGAACTACAAGAAATTGCATCGCCCTTAATAAATGAGACAGGCGTGTAATTATATAAAGTAGACTAGAAAATATACGATAATAAGAGAAAATGCAATAATATGCACTCTTCATTTATTATTTATTTTTATGGGTCTTGTTAATGATTATACGTTTTCATTTTCAATACATCAATTCTACATAATACGAGAAATATGATGATTTGAAAAATGTGCTTTCTTTATTTGAATGTTTAACAAGTGTATGAAAACTAGCAAAATCCTACTCTTATATAACTACTATACATGAATCTTTTTACCACAAGTGCATGGGCTCCGAACATTTGTCAAGTTGGTATTTTAGGCCATGTCGGGACCTACCCTGAAACATTAAAACAAAACCTCAACTTTTCAAATACTCTTCGATTCTTTTTTTATAATGTCGAATTTCACATTTATTTTTTTTATGCTATTTCTTTTTCTTTTTCTCAATGCTTACAAGGGCTTACTTTTTGTTAAATTTTCTCTTGTCGGTAAATCCTAGGGGCTATGGTTTATAATCATATCGTGCTAGGGCAAAAGGGGCTAGACTCACATGCACAGTGTAAATTTCGGCCCTACCTTCTAAGCATGACATCAAATTTTTTTTTTCCAGCCCTCTTGTAATGAAAAATTTTCCATTATAAAAGCAATCTCTCCATGTTACCCTAATGATAACTTGGGAAGTAGCTAGGAATCTTGATTTCAACGCTTGGACGTGGAAACTCTCCATTGCTCAAGCTGCTTTGTGGCCTTCTATATACATGTTGCCTATCGTTCATATCTTGAATAATACATGATGTGTCGGACTAGTTTACTAGACTGATGCGATGTGATGTGGGATGTGTTTATGGTGCAATTTACTTCACGGAAAATCATTGATGTAAAAAATATTTTTTGAAAATAATTATTTTCATTATTTTAGAAAAATTATCGAAAGGAAAATAATGCTAAAAACAAACTCGTTCATGCTCATTTACAATCTCTTGCAACACTCTTATGTTAATGCACTCAATGTATTATTCGCTTTGACTCATTTCATAATGAGTTTCACGAGAACTTTTTCAAGAGGATATTCATTGTGATATGTTCTTATCTAAGCGCACTTAACATGTGAGTTCCAAATTCCAATGCTATGCTTTATAGTTACTTCAAAAGGCAATTCTTGTGAGTTTATTCCAATTATACCTAGAAATGCTTTCTCTTTATTTGGTGCACAATTGGATTCATTAAAACCCCATTCATCATCCTAGAAATTTGTTAGGAGCCGCTAATTGGTTGGGCCCTCCAGCCTTTGGGAACACTCTTCACTCGTATCAGATTAGGTCGTTATAGGCTTATCAGTTTTAGCGTGATTCATCCCAAAACCACATGCCTATTGAAGTGGTCCCACTCTAACACTATATTATGATAATCTTGAATTAATTCAATTGAGTTATTATTTTCTTTGACCCTTATTCCGAATATAACAAAATTATAGCACTTCCCCAAAATGTCATCCAATTTGGCAATGTCGTCACCCGAGTACACCTAACACTGGATTTTTTTATGCTAAGCGTTGCTGTTATGCTAAAAGACTTCTTTTTAGGTCGATTTAAGTTTCACATATAATCCTAAGAATTCCCCCCCGGCCCCCGGCCGTTCGGTGATAATCTGGCCTATTCCTACTCCTTTTGCCATTTTAGAAGCCCAGTAGGGAGCTGTCATTTGCGAGGGACCTTTGGTCCCGACGAACACTCTCCGCCTACCGATTTATAAATAAATTAAGGTCAATATATGTAGCATATTTTTTAAAATTAATTTCCGTGACATTATTATGCTTGCTTGAAATAAAAATAACTTCGCACCACGTGGGTTCACCCTGTACGTTAGCACCGAAACCTAAAAAGAAAGGACCCCCGGTTGAAACTTGTAAAGATTGGTACGAACGAAAAATAATAAAAAAATAAAATAAAATAAAATAAAAACCCCAAAAGACAAGGCCACGTAGTTGCTGGTGATTGGACAAATTTGCAATAAATCTAAAGTTGTCCAAACTTCGACACATGCTTAACGACCGATTAATTACAGGACATTTGACTAATTAAATTACACTCTACCTTAGTTTAAAGGAAAATTGGCACGAATGTCGATCCACATGGGTAGGTTCATGTACTATCGGAATTTCACACTTTTTTCTTCTTTTTTTCAGATTTTTCCTTGAATGAAGACTTGGGTCCACCATGGTTATCTAAAGCAGCTTTGGCTAGGATGAAAAGTACAAGCTATATAAAATAATTTCGAAATAAAAAAAAAGTTGAATTACCTTTCTCTGTAGTTCTTTTAAATGAAGCATCAAAATAATTCGAAAGATCACTGGGATGAGAAAGGGAAGCAAGAGTTACGCACGAGCATCGCAAAGCACGCTCGTGAGGTCTTAAAAATTTGGGGTGAATGGTTGGTCATGACATCATTATTCATTCCGAATGGGAAGATAGTTATGGCATATTGTGTGCTAAAAAGGTGAGAGAGGGTGACGGCCATAATGTTCTTCGCCAGTGTTATCGTGGGGACACGATACTTTTATAAGATGTTTGATTTGCGAGCTTGTTTAGTTAGTACATCACTACACCATCCCCATTGGACTACGTGTGCACCAGAGCCACAAAGTGGCCTCTTAAAACGTTGTCGAGAGTGCATTGCCACCTCATGATAGACCTAAGTAAGTCTTTACGTAGTTTCGTCTGAATTTTGGGACGTTAAACATTGAGGGTATTCCCTCCCGAGTGGGTAATAAAGATGTATACCTAGGAACTTAGGGGACCGTTTGGGGGAAGATAGACTCTCTCCCCATTTTTCTTTCAAAGGATGCTACCATCGGGTAGGCTAGTATAGTAACCACTTGCATCTAGGGTGAGGCGACGGAACTCACAAGGGTTTACTATAATATCCTATAATTGACTTATTGGCCCAGTATCTTAGGTTACAAGACACTGTAAGTGGACAACCAAACATGATCCTCCTTAACTTTAGGTTAGCTAAAAAAATTCACAAGACTCGAACTCTCTCACCACTCGAGAAGAAACCGGCCGACAAAGCAGACCCTCCGAAAGTCGCAATCAATTTCAAACTCTCACAGCCCGGCATCCCCGTGGTCCCTTCCACGTAATTTACTCACTAATCTTGTCGGTCAAATCAAAATTACCCCCATCGAATTAGTCCCCCCCTTAGATCTTCCCCCGATTCTCAAGTCACGGACATTGGAGTGCCACCTTTTCGCACCCTTCTGATGCCGTGCTTAACAAAGTGCCGACATCATCGAAACCGATCCATCCTCTCCGAGAAGGAGGGATAGGGAGAGGGAAAAGAAAAGAAAAGAAAAGGAGGACGGATTTAGAAAAGGCGCAGGCCGGGTTCTCGGATGATGAACCGGAAGCAAAAGCATGCTTCGGGTTCGCCAGCGAAAAGCGCTTTTCCCCCACTTTTCCAAAGGCAGGCGATAAGCGAGTTGTGCGCGAATCGCACGTAAAGCGTCCCTCCGACGCATGGGGACCGTTGGTTCGCTCCCCCCCATGCGAGGGTGGGGTCGATCGGACGGCTCCCGTTCGGTGGTGGGGCTGGGGGGGGGGGGCGGGGCCCGCGCTCTCCACATCAAGCGGAGCCGAAGTACAGGATGGATGGGCTCATGTGTCGTGGGCCCCTCGTGCGAAGGTTAAATGAACTCGATCACGCCCGTCGCCGTTTGGGCCCCACCCTCGGCGAACACCCCATGTGATTGCGACCCTATTCCTTTCCCGACGAGGGTAGTTCCGTCATTTCGCTCCCCCCAAAAAATTTCAAAATTATTATTATATTATTATATTTTCCTCCTTCCTTGGTCGGGTCGGTTACTCGATGTCCGGCCTTTTTTTTTTGGTTCCGTTTGATTGGATTCCTATGGTTTCACGGTCGGCCAACGTTAATTTTTGAGGGATTGTAGCCGATGGATCATCATGATGGGTAGCGAATATGATCAAGTGAGTGTAAAAATCCGGAGCGGTCGATGATACGATTTCACATAAGGGGAGGGTTGGACCGTGTGGATTAAAACCCATTATGCCGTCTGCATCATGATGAGGTGAAAAAGTAAGGTACTTAAAAGGAGAAAGCAAGAAAAGGTTCCTTAACAATATCCTCAGTGATTACTCTTTTTTCACGATTCCTCTTGTGATTTACTTTTGACCCCTACGAAATATTATACTAAATTTGTGGATCTAATGAGATACGGGACAAAAAGTATAGAGAGATGACATAAATGTCGGAGCCTTTCCACCAAATAACGTGGGGAGTAGAACACGGCGTTGCATGTGTAATTCATTAAGTGTTAAGGTTAACAAAGCATGACTCGTTTAAATTCAAAACATTTTAAATTACACCATTCTCATTTCATGTATTTATTATTGTAACAAATTAATTCAAAATTCAAAATATTTTGAATTTGAACGAGCCATCCGTTGTCATCCTACAGTTCTCACTATCCTAATGCACAGATTGCTCTCGTATCATATGTAATCAATTTATCCTAAATTCGAATCAATGCCAACTAAAAATCAGCAAATGTCTCAGAGGTACTCGTGTTGACAAAAGTCAAAATGATGCAATTCTCACAATCTCGATGCACATACACTATTCTCACATCATGTATGATTAATTTATTCTAAATTCGAATCGCTCTCGACTAAAAACCAACAAATGTCCCCGAGGCACTCATGTTGACATAAAAAAGAAAAAAGAAAATCTGGAGTTCTCGCCATCTCAAAACACTGACTACTCCCGTATCATGTGTAATTAATTTACTCTAAATTTGTATCGATCTCGAATTCAAACCAACAAATGTGCCGGGCCGTCCGTGTTTGATCTTATCCAATCCTCCCCCGCTCCCCTCAAAAGCATTTCGGTTTCGGTTAGGAAAGCAACCTCATACCGGCTTCCTTCCTTCCCTTCCTTTCCTTTCCTTCTTCTTCTTTCGGTCGCCCGAATTCCGTTACCGTTGCCCTCCACTCCACGCACCCGGTCCGCTCCATTTCAACTTCAACCACGACTTTTAAATCCCCCCCAACAAAAAAAATTTAATCCATATTTAATATAATTTAATCCTATTTCCGTCCTTTAATTAAATTAAATTAAAATAAAATAAA
The DNA here is from genome assembly GCA_014858505.1 of Corymbia citriodora subsp. variegata. Taxonomy (NCBI): domain Eukaryota; kingdom Viridiplantae; phylum Streptophyta; class Magnoliopsida; order Myrtales; family Myrtaceae; genus Corymbia; species Corymbia citriodora. The sequence goes on from CM026416.1 coordinate 5,166,403, forward strand.
ATAATGTTGTAATCTCAGCTCTCTCGGTCTCTCTACCCCACTCCAAAACAAGGATGAAAGAGAGAGAGAGAGAGGGAGGAAACGCATACAAAAGCCATTTCTAGAGCGAGAAAATCGGTAGCCTAGTGAGAGAAACCCTCCCCCCTCCTCCCTCTCCCTCCCTCCCCCCCTCTCCCCCTCTCTCTGTAACTGCTCGATGGTGCTTCCATGGCAGATCTCGAAACCCTAGCTCCGACCATCCCCCGATAGACGTCCGCCATTCCTCGCCGGCAGAATCTCGCCATCGACCGGAGGAGCTCCGTCTCCGGCGGTTCTCCGTCGAGCTCCCTGCTTCGATTCTGGAGATCTCCGGATACTTCGAGCCGGCCTCGCGTCCCGTTCTCTGCTCTAGCCGGCGGACATTGGCGTTTCCGGATCGTTCCCGTCGGGGGAGGCACGAGGACGGCGCCGGTTTTTTTACCCCGCGGCCCGTGGCGGTTTCCGTGCGAGCTTCGAGAGGAGGTTGTCCGATAGCGTGTCCGTATCGGTTTCGCCCTCTCTTCTTCTAGGTCTGCAAGCGCTCTCGCTGGGTTAGCATTGCGGGAGGGTGGAGCTGGCCGTCTTGTGGGATTCGGTGGGGTATACGGTCATGGTGTTGTAGTCGCTTTTAAGCTGTCGGTCAAGGAGATAATAAATATGGAGGATAGGGGAGGGTCATTTGTCGCCGTCAGGAGGATCTCTCAAGGAATCGAGAGAGGCAATACCTGCCATTCAACTTCAGGTACTCACTGTTACATACTGCATTTCTCTTTTGGTCTCTTTCCGAAATTAATATCCGGAAAGTTTGCTTCGGCGGAAAGGGATTCTTCTCTGATATTTTCTGTAGCGAAGTCTCCTTTCAGAGTGTTTTTTTTTTCGCTTTGTCTATGAATAGTCACTGTTAGCGGTCAGCGTGTTGGAGTCGGATGGTGGATTCGAATCGAGACGTGTGTCTGCAGTTTTACCTATAATTGTGACCATGCAGTGTTCGGATTGTCTCGAGCAGGCGGGTGAGCTGCTTCGAGATGAGATGGCGATCTCTAATTAAGCTTTACGAGGTTTTTTGGGCGATTACTTCTCGGACTTGTAATGCTTTTTCTGATATCACAAGGCTAGAAAAATAGTGTGCCAGTCTGATTTGCCTTTTTATCACTCATTTATTTATTTATTATTTACTGTACGATTATTTTTTCCTGAGCAGATCTCCAATGGCACTTCGATATGACTGCGAGAGCTACCTTAAAGTTTCTAAACTGTGTGCATTGTTCAAATTTTGCTTTATCCTACTTTTAATGTATCATTTTTCCTTCTGAACAAAATAACGTGTTAGGTTTTTTTTCTACATCTGGATGTTCTGGGCTCAATTTTGATGATCAACCATTTTCTCTTGGCTTCTGTATATGTCTTTGAATTTGAACTTTGATATCCACAGGTAGATAGCGTAGTCCTTACTTTGATGATTGGTGCTAGATGGACTGCCTTAATTTCAGGTGTTTTGTAAACAGTAACAGAATGTTGAATATTCACTTTCATCTGGAAACTGTTTATTCATCCCTCTTTGTTTTGCTGGACATCAACAATGGATACTTGTGCTTAGTATTCTGACATGATGATATGTCAAGTCTTTAGATTAAAGAAACGTTGTCAGATTGTGTATAACAAATTCAAAATTACTTTTTACTTCAGTTTTTTATTAGTTGGTCAAGCTCGAAAGAAAAAGAAAGGCGCCTACTTATAGCTTGAGCCCTTTGACGTTTGGTATGGCAAATGATTTAAACACTAGAGCTTTTATCGATGGGCATGTCACATTTTCTGTTTGAAAATAGAGATTTTAATTATTAGGTCTTAGGTGGTTTCATTTTGTTACAGCTGAAGTTGTGGCAGGCTCAGCAGCATGGCTCGGTCGAGGTCTTTCTTGTGTTTGTGCACAGAGACGAGAGGGTGATGCTCGTCCCTCATTTGATTTAACTCCTGCCCAGGTAATAATTTGCTAACTTTGTGACTAATTTTTCATATCCTATTGCATTTTTATTGTTTAGAATGATTATTGTTCCTTCTGTGAGTATCTTCTTTTTCTCCATGAACCTGGGATATTAAATGCATTGTCCAATGACCCATATTATCCAGAAATTACTGAGGTTAAAAGATAGCTTTTGTTCATGGATCTCTTTTATTTTAATTTTTTCCTGCAGTTCTCCTTGCATCCATTTTATGCACTCTGTTTAGTTTCTATGATGCTCTTTAGAGCTATCAACCGCATAGGTGTTTATATCTTCATTTTGTCCCTTATGCCCGTTGATGGTAATTCTATTGAAATTGAGCTGAATGTTCAATCCATTTATAGTCTTGTAAGTCCTTCCGTTTGTATGCCATCAGGAGGAGAGCTTGCAGAGGCTTCAGAGCCGCATAGATGTTGCTTATGATAGTTCTATTCTGGAACACCAGGTAAATTTTGTATCGACTTTCAGATTTAGCAAACAAATCAAGTCATGCTTCTAACAAGCTAATCTTCTTTTGCATTACCTTGTTGCACTGTCTTAGGAAGCTTTAAGGGCACTGTGGCATGCTGCCTTTCCAGAAGAGGAACTCAGTGGTTTAATATCTGAACAATGGAAGGAAATGGGTTGGCAAGGAAAGGATCCATCCACTGATTTTAGGTAAATCTTCTTTTCTACCAGTTGTTGCTAAGATGCACGATGCATTGCTGATTGTTTATGGCATATCTGTTTTCAGGGGCGGTGGTTTCATTTCATTGGAAAACTTGCTGTTCTTTGCCAAGAATTTTCCGGTATCATTTCATTTCAACTTCTTGTCCTAATTACTTGAATTCTGTCAAATTCAATAATTAGTATATTAGTCGGCACTGGAAAATGCAATTTATGTTTGCATATTGTAGAACATTTTACTTTTGGGTTTTTTATTTAAGGATAAGACCTTCTGTGCTAAGGTACTCTGTTAGCATGCCTCATGGTTGATGATGTGAGTTTGTGGATTAAGATGTGGACAATTTGCATGATTCAAGAACTTGAGTCCTGTACTTTGCAATGATGCAAGTCATATTACTTGATAAGTTGGCGAAGATAATTGATGTATGCTGTTATGGTTGTGTATGGTTTATAGCTGCCGAATGTATGACATTATGCTAGGCTTAATCATATGGTAGGTAGTCTGGTAAGCATTAGAAGGTAGCTTATGTATAGCGTATGGATTAACATGAGTAGGAAGCAGTGTAATTTGGGTAGCAAGCTGATTTTGCCGTCTCCCCAACCAAGGAGATACCAGGGAGTGCATGTTATAAATCTCAAAACACTGATCCAGACTTAAGCATTCATTTTCATCAGATAGCTATTTTAAGGACATAAGATTTGACTTTGATTAAGGTGGTTTAAGTAGTGATCAGTTAACCTGATCTTTTTAGAAAATTCTGGTCACTTAACTGATCAACAAAGGGGTATGACATGAGAGAAAAGATTTTAAATGTCATCTGTGGTGATTGCTGATTTACATTCAGAAAATTTTCATGGAGACGTGTTGTGGCAGCCTACTAGCATAGTTGGTCTTTCCTTAATGGATTCCAGGAAAGTGATCTAGCGGTGCTTCCTTGGCTTGAAACCCTCTGCCCTTGAGTTTGATACTAGCAAGCATGACATGTGTGTAATGGAATCTTTTCATATTTCTGTTAAAAAGTTGAACATGATAAATTAAAAAGCTGATTGTGAGTAGTATACATATAGAGTATCAAAAGGAAAAATGAAGAGAGATCCATTCTTTATTTTAATATATTAATATTGTTGGGTTGAATATGAGCTAGATGCTATTGTCTTCTCAGTTGTTAAATGTATCCTCATGGCCTAGATATTGTTTTTGCTAGAGCTAGTCTGTTTTCCATTCTTTATATGTTTACAGTATAATATGGGGTTGATCATGACCTAGACGCTATTGCCCTCTCAATGTAAATGTATCCTGCCTTTCTTTTATAATCTTGTTCTGCTTTTGGTCCAGTTATTGGTTTTGCTGGACCTAACCTGTGCCATAGATAGATGTTTGAGTTCTTTAGCATCATACTGTTAGCACTGCTTTGTCTGAACACAGGAATGGGTTCTCTGCTTATCATATCTCTGCAGCTATTTCCTTTTGTGAGGGGACGGGAGGCCGAGTGTGCAAGTTTGTTTGAGGCATAGGCGAAAAGTTTATTTTAGTTCTACATATGCTGTCACATTGTTCAATTTTCAGAATGGAGCACAATTGTCTGTAGGAATTAATGTGGTTATATGTGGGATTAAATTATTCTTTAATCTGAGTTTGTTTGGTAGAACTTTTTCAAGCACTTTCTTTATTCTTCAAATTTTGTGTCCCGTGAAATTTGACTTTGATATCATAGGGAAGACATAAAACGTTTTCAAATATAAATCATTTAGGTTTTCTTAATTTTTTATTCTATATCTTTTTGTTGGGCTCTCATTTGATGGAAGAATATTTAGCGCTTTTTCTAAGTGAAAGCCAACGAAGCTTGAATTTCAGGGATTTGTCTTTGACAACAAGCGTGCTTGAAGGACATCTTTTTGATCACCTTTGTATCTAAATGGAGGACTACTTAACAAATTGACCATTACGTTGTTATAACTTATATGCCTTTTAGCCAGTTAAAAGTGAATTAGTGCTAGTCTCTCCATTGAGTTTGTTGCAACTTGGTTGGAATTTGAATTCACTTTTACATAATCAGTCTATATAGTACCATACACCAATCTGACAACTATTAACCAAAGCTGAATCATGACTGAAATAATTAAATTTAGAGGGGCATAAGAGGAAGGTTGCTCATTTGGATAACATATTAGCTTGTTTAGTGTCCATGATCCCATGTTGATGATGAGATTAATCCTCTTTTTAGTGATAGCACTATTTCTTTTCCATGCAGCAGATCTAGAGCCGGAAGGCTAAAGCCTCTTTCCCTTTTGTTTGGATCAACTCACCAGAGAGTTGGCTCTAAGTCTTTTATTTTGTGCGATTGTGATTGTAGATTAATAATCAAAATCTAGTCGATGCATATCGACATTTGCTGGAACATGGTTTTCTTACTGATGACATTTACATGTTCTCAATGTATTAGTTTTCTTTTAAATAGTGCTAGTTCTTCGAAGGTTTTGGCTCAATCAATTTGTTTTCTGGCTGAGGCTGTTTGTATACTTTTACTTTAGTTCTTTGCCTCTTTTGCTACCCATCTTTACTTTTTCATATTTGTTATGGTTGGTTCCTTGCAAAAGTTTATAGTTTATATTGATCCTCTTAAGAATTGCATCATCTGCCATAGAGGGACAGAGAGATATCCGTAAACAGGCCCATGATGTTCTCTTTCCGTATCTGATGCATTGAGATCTTCTGAGGAAACAGGAAGGTGATCGGTCAATGTGGGAATACCCTTTTGCTGTAGCTGGTGTGAACATCACATTCATGCTTATCCAAATGCTCGATCTTGAAGCAGGTAAGATAGAATCATAATTTTCAGTGTGAAATTTTTATATACACGATAATTTGCATGTAACAAACACTGCAAGGATAGAACCATTATAGCAACATCAATAAACATGGAGCCTTTTGAGATAAAGACAAATGTTAGCTCCTATAACATTTTTACATCCTTTTAGAGTATGGGACCATATCAGATGAATCTCAAATTGAGACTAAAGCTGTGTTTGTTTCGCTGAAATGTCTATTTGGAAACTATTTGGGTGATTTCTGGTGTTTGGCATGCTTAAATCAATTGTCAACCCAAAGCCAATTTCAGTCAAAGGAAATTCCACTACATAAAAGTTGGAAAATGACTTCCTTGGTCCTGTTTGAGAGGAAAGCATTTTCCAAATGACAAAGCTCATCCTTGGGAGCTAATTGACTGCTCTATGTGCTAATCTGTTAACTAAGGACTACTGCTACTTTCTAAAGTCAAGTTCTTCAAAGACTTCAATTAGTGTTTCTGTTTTGATTGATTGGCATTTTGTTCGCACCAACTCATTGATTGACATTGCCTTAAGACAGATTTAGAAACTCTCTCTCTCTCTCTCTCTCTCTCTCTCTCTCTCTCTCATGATTAATTTCAACATCCTCTACAGATCTTTACAAGAAATCAACCTTACTATGCTTAAGAAATTTTTTGTCAATGAAACATCAGAAAACTATTTGCTTCTCATTTTTTAGGTACATTGCTAGCAAGGGAAAAACTGCCATTTTCCTTGAAAAAGATTTTGGAAGAATGCCTTTTATCACTTCGTTTTCTGGAAAAAGAGAATGCAACCTGAGAAGATTTTTTACATTTTTTTTCAAATATTGCTATGAATAAACCAAGTATCTGGGTGATGGAACTTTGGGAAAGTAAATGCTTTTTAGAATGATGTATTTGATTGTGCAGTTAAGCCGCGGACACTTGTTGGAGCTACTTTCTTGAAGTTTCTTTCCGGTAATGTTGGCTATCTATTGCTTCATTCAGCTCTGTTTAAGATAGGCTTATGTTGAAGTAGTGTCCAGGAAAAGAATGAAGCTGACAAAAGGATTCTTTGTACTTGGAGTTAGAAATTCTTATTCTATGGATTCTAGTTAATTCTGTCTCAATCTAGTACATATCTGTCTTTTACTATTGGCAGTCCATTCCCTGTTACTTTTTGTTTTTTTTAACAAATATAGTTCACTTGACAGAAAATGAATCAGCATTTGATCTTCTATACTGCATCACATTCAAGCTGATGGACAATCAGTGGCTTGCCATGCGGGCATCATATATGGATTTTAATGTGAGTTTTTCATCCAGAGATTATTTCAATAGCTTCTCTTTTTAATCTTCAAGAGTTGTGGTTGTGGTTATGAAGCAAAGTAATGAAGTTGCTCGAACCTTTTACCTTACACTTCCTGCAATTAAAAGGCCCTTTTCATAATTGCTGGGGGTTCCTCAGGGCCTATTTGGTGGCCAAAAGGATTTCTTCATGTTGGTTTTTTGAAGGTCGTGCTCATGCAAAAATATCAAATGGTGTCAGTAGCAGTTTGGGGATAAAAACAATAAGCTTGGGACTGTCTGCTGCTCTTCATTATAATTTTTCTTTATAGTTAGATAACTTATAGGACAAGGTTTTCAAGGGGTCTCAACCTGTATACAAGCAGATTATTTGGCCCCTTTCAAGATGATTCAAAGCCTCATGTCAACCCTGTATCCAGAATCAAAATAGCAAAGTGGATACCCGTCCAATTTCCCCAACTCTCTTCTCAAATAAGAGGGAGAAACCAAAAACAACACATATACATCTATTGACTGTTATACTCTACAGTTATTCATAGAACTTTTTGAAACTCCTTTAGTGTACAACAACTTTCTATTAGCCTCTGTCATGGATGCATGCTATAGTTGCCAGGAGCAGTGCACTTCTGATACATAAATTTAGGATAAAAATTTTAACTTCTCGTTACTTTCTGTTGCTTGCTTGCTTTCCCTCTATAGGCTGTGATGAAATCGACCCGCCGTCAAATGGAAAGAGAGCTGCTGCTTGAAGACGTAACTCGTCTCGAGGACTTGCCCTCTTATGGCCTTCTTGCTCGCTAGTGCGGCTCTGTAAGTTCAAAAAGTGGTCGATGTAGAAGCAGGTTTCATAGAGTGAACAAGGAGGTTTCCTTTTTTTTAGTGTCTCTCTCTCTCTCTCTCTAGATCATGTTTGTACGTCACGTTACCCTCATAAAATGGCTTTGCATTTACAGTGTTGAGTGTTGTCCTCGATTCTTTTGGAAAATTTGAACCTGGTTTCCCATGTCTGTAATTTAGAGTGGCCCCTTAATGAGTGATTCGGAATGCTGCTGGCAGGACCAGAACTATGACCAGAAAATGAAAGCAAAAGAGAGCGATTCATCTCTCTGCAGCTGAATGACCTTCGCTAGTTCTGCCTAATCAATTACGATGAATGACAGCAAAAACGAAAATGGTTCCTACACGACATGGTGTTATATTGTTTGAGGTTTAATAACCGCTTCTTAATAGGGAGGAAAAACCAGGCCAGAAGATCGACATGGTTACACATCTCTGAACCGCATGGAATTTCAACCAGGGGGGGAATGAAGCATGAGAAAGTTCCTCTACATGCTTTGGAGGCACATTAGGCTTTTTGATTAAATTGGAGGTCTTGTGAAGTTGAATGGCAGCGGTTGATGGATGTCGTTCAGAAACAAAACCCACTTGTATGATTGGCTTGCTTATCCTTTTATCTTCTGCTACCTTTATGCCTGCGGCTCACTTTCTAGGTTGAAAGTGCGATTCACATCAACAAGAAAGACACTTGAACAAGCCAATGTTTCCACTATTCAATCGTTAGAGTTGCACTAGACTACCTATCACATAGGGGTGTCAATGGGTTGGGTTAGGTTTTTATGTTACCTGACCCGACCCCAATCACAAAGGGTCACACTTTGACCGGACTCAACCCGAAACGCATTAGACCCGAACAAAAAAATTGAGTTGGGTTGGGCCGGGTCAGGTATTTGGATATTTTCTAGCAAAACTCTAAGAATACATTATATTTATAAAAAATGCTAGGGCAGACTTGATCTGTTTAAATCCGGTTTTAAATGATACCGACTTCATACTTGGACAAGATTTTGACCTGACCTAAAAATATCCTAAGTTTAGGGTCGGGTCGGGTCAGCCCAAGTCTTTTTGACACCCCTACTATCATGGACACATGGTGATTGGATTCAACGAGAACAATAATCATCAATCAATTCAACACATGGTACATCCATCAAAATTATAATTCAACACATGGTACATCCATCAAAATGGGTAATTGACTTATTTCTTAATCAATATAAGTGTTAAATGGGCTATTCATATTAAGTAAATGGTTTAAATATAGTATGGGTGCTAAATAGTTATTAATGGTTTTACAATTTATTTAGTCTTTTTCGAGATAATGATACAAATAGTCTCTAACTTTGACCCAATGTGTAATTTGGTCCCTAAATTTTTAATTTGTTCAATGTGACTCTTAAACTTTGACTCCATATGCAACGTGATCTTTGAAGTTATAATTTGTTTAATGTAGTCTTTGAATTTTTGATACATGTTTAACATAAGTCCATAAACGATGCGAAAATGTTCAATGTACTCCTTGGTCTTGAATTAATGGAAATAGTTTACATTAAATATTTTAGGGATTATATTGAACATGTACCAAAAGTTCAAGGATTACATTGAACGAATTAAAAGTTTAGAGATCACTTTATGCATTGGACTAAAGTGTATAGACTAAATTGAAAAAATTAAAAATTCAAGGACTAAATTGCATATTTAGCTAAAGTTTAAGGACTGTTTGTGTTATTATCCCTTCTTTCTCACCCTCACTCAAATTCATGCTTGCTCTTGCTCACTCTTTACTCTCCCCTAAGTTTTGATATGAGTTTTTGTAGATTTAATAAATATCAAAATGTTTTAATAATATAAGTCGCGAGTCATTAAATTTAGATTGCATAGAAATTGATTTATTTGAATTGGCTCATTTTTGACCGACTCACCCGTTTGACAGGTCTACAAAATAGATTCACACGGAGACATCGGATGGTTCGCAAAATGAGAGGATTTTCAATCCATAAAAGGAAGATGGGGCCATTGGAGGCAGGTTCCATGAATACAGAAAAACCAAAGGAGAACAAGCAAAGGCAAACTTTGGTACCGAAGAAATTTTAACCTCATCGAACGATACCCAAATCGATGCAGACTTTTCCGCCGTTTTCTCCTGAGTTACCTCGAGCTGCAAAAAATGCATTCTGAATATTGAATTTGTGTTTTGAGAAGCGACGGCTAGGGTGATCCGGTTTCTTCTTTCGTTTCGAAAGTTAAAAGACTACCCCCTGGACCTTCAGAATGTGTAGCAAGTATAAAGTACCTGCATCTGTAACCCAAAGCACGTATTTGAATATTCATCGTCATTTGATCAGTGGGACAAAAAGGAGCAGATGATCAAGTCCGCAGAGAAAATTTCTCATCCAAACGCGGCAAAACACACTCAAGATGTTAAACCCATATAGAGGTGTGCCACCTCCATAACTTCAGATGGATTTGCAACATCGGACAATGAATTCGCCCTGCGGGAAGATGCTACTAGCAAGATCCGGATGAGGACAACCTTACTGGGGAATTTCAAGGGAATCAGGTGAGCGAAAACGGACATCTGGATCTCCCCAGAAAAACATGTCTCCTAGTCCTCATTAGATCTTTATAGGGAAAAGCACATGAGACTCAACTTAAATTACCACCAGAGATCTACCAAAAATCATATATCGTTCGAATAGCATCTGCAGTTGTAAACACAGGCAAGGACAGTAGGACAACCAAGCCAGACACTTATGACAAAGTGGTGGATCAACCCCTCAACACTCGATAATACATTAAACTAAAATTAGAAGATGCAGCAAATAGAATCACAGCCCATGAAAATCTATTCGTAGATCCAGGAGTGTGCGCTGCTCTGCCAGCTCACAATGCCTTCGGGAAACCACAGTGCAATTTCCTTGGTTGCGCTCGTGACCGAATCGCTTCCATGGATGACATTCCTGCAAGAGAAAAGTCAATTTCGATTATTAAAGCATAAACTTTATCAATCATTTCCTATGAAACTCTAATCTCAAAAGTGAAACAGGATGTCCTGCAATCAAATGTAAAATCTAGATGAGGCATCAAATAACAATGTCCCAAAACTTAATGTATCCCTCTGATGTGCTGGAAAAGAATTTACAAATCCATGTCTGTTTGTTTTATCTTTACCATAATTTGAAAGAGTTCACATCTAGCATTAGGGAAACTAATAGGTCTAAATAACTAAAAGACACAGTTAATGAATCTCAAACATAACCATTACTTGACCCTGTTCTTAGTTCCAAGTTGCATTGGTTTGGTACAGTGTTACAAGTACCATTTGTACAAATAAGAATCCCCACGAGCCTCTTATCCATTCTCATTCGATTACGGCAGGGGTCCATGATTCTCCCTCTCAATTCGAAAATCCAGGATTTGAATTGATGTCCTTTCATTGATTTCTCCTAAATTGCATTGATTTCTCCTAAAGATTTCATTTCAATTGGGATTTATTCACATTTCATTTGATGGTCAGACTTCTGGGCCCTGAGACTCTTGAAGAATCTTTTCCATTCTTTGGTTATGTATGGAAAGATAGAAATAAAATGACCACAATTTTGGGTATTCACTTGTTGCTGAGTTGGAATCCCATTCTAACTAAGGATTCTTGTGGTTCCGGAGGATCCAGCTACAGGAGAACCAGGAACGGAGAGCGTTGACTGGGATGACAGTTTCTCATTTCGAATCTGTAAAATCAGAATTTCGATCAAATCACACATCGCCAAGTTGCGTTGGTTTGGTACACAGTGTTACGCCGCTTTAAAGATCTATATTCCCTAGTTCAATGGCAATTCTGGAAGGGTTATCATGGGAAGAATTTGGTGATTCAACTATAGGACCATCGATGTTTGGCCACCTTGAACTATACATATGAGATTTTATTGACTCAGGAACAGAAGTAAAGCGACTAAAGTTGATCTGACAATCACCAGCAGACCATCAACTCATTCGATAACTTCAGCTTCGTGCAAAAGGAACTCACCTGCCAATGTCAATGGCAAAATCACCACGGATGGTTCCAGGGGCAGATTCTGCAGGGTTGGTGGCTCCAATAATCTTCCTCCCGGTTGTCACGACGCCTTTGCCCTCCCAGACCATAGCAACGACGGGGCCAGAGATGATATAATCAACCAGGCCACTGAAGAAAGGCTTTGCAGAGAGGTCTGCATAATGCTTCTCGGCAAAAGGACGATCCACACTGACAAGCTTCAGACCTGATTCAGAGATTGCACATAACATGCTTTCATCAGAAAAATATGCAACTCAAGCTTAGTTGATTCCGACAGACAACAAAATGATGAGAGCAAAAATGCCATAAAAATTTCAAGATGCTGCCCGTTCAAATTGAAAATGGAAAATCTCCATAATGATTTTTAGACTAGTGTCATCATATTCAAACAAAAGGTCCTTGAAAAATTAAACTGTAAAAGCAACGACAATCTTTTTCCTCCCGTTAGTTAAACGGATTGATCGTGGCATTCGACATTTGTCAGCAAATACAAAAAAGGATTTACCTTTCAAGGAGAATCCTTTCTTCTCAAACCTGCCGATGATTTCACCGACCTGGAAACAAGAACAGCATACATGTCAAACCCCACATAAGTGTTCACACCAGTTAACTAAACCATCAGACACCAAACTCAAGCGAGAGAACAATCGCCTAATCCTCTGAAACCACCATCTATTTCCACATAGGAAAGCTCATAACTTTACACATAACCCACCCTCATTTTGGATTCGTGCAGATCCCAAAGACTGAAAAAAGATCTCAAACTCGATCTTTCTTGCATCGAATTACCTCTACATGAATGAAAAAAAGGAAAAACCGACACAAAATCCCCAAAACACCAGAACCCATCTTGCAAATGCCCATAAACCAAAAAGGGTATCCCACAATCAAGAACCCAAATCCATATCCACCCTCTACACGATTTCTCCCGTCAAGAAACACCAGATCAAACAAGCAAAACAAGAAACCAGTCTAGACACGACGGAGATCAGGTCACGCGGAATACTCACGAGCCCCCTCTGGACGCCATCGGGCTTAATCATGATGAAAGTTTGCTCCATCTTCCTCGGTGGTGTTCAAGCGAAGCTACTAAGATGAGACAGAGCGAGCGAGCTGACAGATGGTCGAGAGGAGGAAGAAGATACAGGCTCGGTATTTATCTGTTGGACGGGGGACACAAACCCTAGCCCATCAAGTCGTAAGCTCCGAGGAATATTCGCTCGGATGCGGCCTTTTACGAAATTTCCGCTCGCCGGTCCAAAAAGCCAACCCATCATTACATAGTTTCATGTGCAAACTTTAATCTTTTGATGTTTGATGTTAAGTCCTAACCAAAGCTCGATTGACCATTGGAGTTGATATCATCATCACATAGTCATTGAACAAAAAAAGACCAACTCGGCATGGGATTGTGCACATTTGATGATGTATGTTCTAATTGCGCATGCAAATCGATATAGAGATAGAGAGAGAATGGAAAAAAAACAATAAGAAATAAAAAAAATAATGTCTTTATTTATTGAGTCGGCTCAATGACCCCACTCAATTTTTTTTTGTGGGATTGGTCCCCATTAAAAACTTCAAGATTTATGTACAAATTTTATTGATTATAAAAAATAACAAAAAAGAAAAACTATCAACATAACTTGAAAATAATACTTAGTCTGACTTTTGATGGGACCCTAGTTTTGATGTATGGTACAATTAATTTGCAAAGGTGAAAAGTCATAGATATTGCCTTCCTTTAATCCGCGAGAGTCCTTTGATGTAGACCTTAAAGACAATTGAGAGATTAGTTCCATGCTCAGGCTCTATTCGATTTGCGTACGTTTATAAAAAATATTTTTAAGGAATTTATTTTTTAAGAAAATGATAATATTTTCTGGTATTTGATTGAAAAATGATACTCAAGTTTGTTCCTCTACGTGCAACTACTTTTAATAATTTTCTATTTTCTTTTTAAGATCAAAATTTTAATTATTTTTTTATTTTTCTTTCTACTTTCTACTTTTACTTTTTCTTTTACTTTTTCTTTTCCTCCTCCTTCTTTGGTCAGTTGCCGGCTTGGAAAGAAGGAATAAAATAAAGAAAAAAGGAAAAAAAGAAAAAGAAAAAGAATTCAAAATTCAAAAATTTCAAAACAAAAAAAAGAAAGAGGGGGGCTAGCAAGGGTTTGAGGAAAGTGTTTTTCTCTATTTCAAAAGCTGAAAATATTTTCTCTTATTTAAGAAGACTTTTTTCCATTGATGGAAAATTTTATCCTTGACGAGTTCATTTTTTGTAAAACAAATGTTTGAAAATTTGGATTAACATTTTTTAAAAATTGTTTTCTACGAAACGAGTGGAGCCTTAGACTCCATTTGTTTGTTGGAAAATGTAATGTTTTTGGAAAATATTTTTCAAGAAGTTATATTCTAGGAAAATGATAATATTTCCTGATGTTTGGCTGAAATGTAAAATTAAAGTGGAAAATATTTTTCGCCGTTCAATGTCTTATTTGATTTTCTTTTTGTATTTCCTTTGATTATTTTTTGCTTTTGCTTTTATTTTATTTTTTTGTTCTTTTTTATTATAATTTTATTTAAAAATTCGATTTTTAATTATTTTAATTATATTTTCTTCTTTCCTTTTCTTTGTTTTTCTTTTTTTTTTTCTTCAACAAGTCGTAGCTATGGCAATAGCAGGTGAGCGCTGTCGTCTGGTGACACTCAAGTGTCATTGATCTACGAGGTTTGGTCCGTGCCACTTCCTAGTGACACTTGAGTGTTGTTGATTTGGCAAGGCCTGTGCCTTGTGTCCTCTAGCGATGCTTAGGCGTTGCCAATCTGCGATACCCAAGTCTTGCGGCGTTAAGCCTCACTAGATTGGCAAGTTGCGAGCTTGCTTGTGGCTGGTTGCCATTAGTCGTGTGGCCAACGATTGGCCAAAAAAGAAGAAGAGCAAAAAGAAAGAAGAAAGAAAAAGAAAAAAATAAAAAGAAAAAGAAAAATAAAAAGAAAATTCGATTTTAGTAAAAATAATAAAAATTAGAATTTAAAAAATTAAAAATTTGATTTTTTTCAAAAAATGAAAGAAGTCTGTGGCTGGTTGCCGATAGTCGTGTGGCCATTGACCGGCCAAAAAGAAGAAGAGCAAAAAGAAAGAGAAAGAAAATAAAAATTCGATTTTGTTAAAAATAATAAAAAATTCGAATTTTAAAAAATAAAAATCTGATTTTTTTCAAAAAAAGAAAGAAGTGGGGACTAGTAGGGGATGTGAGATGAGAGAGTGTTGAAAATGTTTTCCCTAATTTGAAAAGTGAAAAATATTTTCCTTAATTTTAGAATATTTTTCTTCCTCATGGAAAATGTTTTCGCCAATATCAATGCATTTCTTGTAAAATGAATGTCGGAAAATCCAGAAAATATTCCGTGAAACGAATAGAGTCCTAATGTTCTCAAAATCTGCTATAATTTAAAGTGTTTGAAACACCAAGGGTTGCTCAAGTGAGAAGTATGTTTGTCTTCCTCGCTTGGCACTTTTACTTGAATCACCACCCTTTCACATCCTGGTAGGTCATCCCCGGCGCAAACCTGTGTGATTTCTATACTTATTTATGTGCGCGTGGGACTTAGGAATTGTCATAACTAATAAGGAGTCAGCCAATGTGCGAAGAGTCCCGAATGCTCCATTGTTAAAAAAAAAAAACTCTGTATTATATTCCAAAAAGAGGATTAACGACATGATTAAGAACATGTCCATCCCTTGATTTGCTTGTAAAGCAATATGATTAAGAGCGTGTCCATCCCTTGATTTGCTTGTAAAGTACGAAGACCCTGCCCATTGTTTGCGGTCGCCTATAATGGGCAGTGAATATGTTATATTTATCGAGAAATATGTATTGGTATGGCGAAGCGGTTTTGTATGTGTTTGAGCACTCTAAGAAATTGCTAACATATATGTCACCAAAACGAAAGCGAAGTTTTCTTGTGATGCCGAAGCGAAGTTTTGATAAAAGAAAGCAAACAAGAAATAGAGCGAAGAATCTCTCGGACATGCGTGTAATTTCAGTCTGAGGTTTATGTCGCCAAAATGGAATGTACCATCATTTATGTTGACCCCATTAAGAGAACCCTAACGCTTTATCCCTCGAAGGAATAATGCGAGAGAAAATAATATGGAAATTGGAATGAAATTGAGTCTTAGCTCAGATAAAGAAATTTATACTTTAAGCTTCAAGCTATTACTGAACACTCCATTTTCAGAGCTCTACTCTGGTTAAGGAGTTGCAGCTAGGGAAGCAAATTTCCTTTTTCCTTTCATGCTCACAAAAATTTCAAAAATCTCAGGACTTTCCAACCGAATTCTTATTTCCTCTCCAATGATAGCTAAATTTTGGCTATATAATTACCAATATCTAATTTTGTCGGCCGGGTAATAGATTGAAAAAAAAGGGGAGCCGGTTCAACCTGGCCCACCTTGGCCCGGCCCTTTCTTTTTCTCTACAGCCCGGCCCATTCTGTCCTTTCTTTCTTTCTTTCTTCTCAGCCCAGCCCCCGCACGTCTTCCTCTCTCTCTCTTCTTCTCTTCCTCGCACGAACGCAAGCGACAGATAGAAGGAGGGGCTGCGACGAGGAGGATGGCTGCATTGATTTCGGAAAAGAGGAAGCAATGACCCATTGCTGCAGTGTGGCAGCATCTATGGTTGACAGAACTCAAGAGAACACGTAGCCATTTTAGCCGAAAATGGACCTAACTCAGTCCCAAGGAGTGGACCGGTTGCAGGCGTGTACAGGGGCAGGGAAGGCGGACTCATTAGTGGCAGCCTTGAGCTGGAGATAGAAGAAAAAGGAGTTGCTAGGTTGACTATGCAGAGCCGTTTTGGAGGGACGCAGTGGGAACCGGCGGCAGTTTTAAAGGGGGTTTGGGTAAGAGAAGAATAGGTAGAGAGAGAGATACCTGGATGCTTTTGCCTCTAGAATAATAGCATCTTTCAATGACATGGACGTGAGACGCATCCAATTCAAAAGAATATATGCTTATCTAATGAGAGACAAGATGCCTTTCCATGGATGTGAATTTTCACAATTCTCCTCTATGATAGTTGTGAGGGATGTATATTTTTCTCCCAACCATTTTGTGGAAATACCGGAAGTGTGATCATTGGATGCCGAGATTCTTCACTAAAGAGAGACCTTATATAGAGGGATAGGACTAACTTAAAGCTGCCAAATCTCAACCGTCCATCAAGATCTAAAATATAGGTTCTAAATGTCTAATTGGATGTCACAAATATATGGCCTATAATATATTTATTTAAATTGGGCCCATGTAAAGTGTTAAGTAGTAGATTTGATAGTCCACATAATTGGGTTGGACCTTGTCAAGTCCAATGTTCTCCCACTTGACCAAATGTTCTATTATTGATCTAATTCATGAGGCTTAACACAACATAATTAAGCATATGGACATCTCTTAAGTAAAATCATGTTTGACATTTATATGAAAAAGAATTGGAGCCAGTATCCATGTTCCAATGCTCTAGTACCGTTCTCTAGTTACTATTCCAACACAAACATTAAACACAACATTTAATGGCTTAATAGTCTTGAACAATAATGTTTCATAATATAAACATGTTCTTGAGGTCCATACATAATTGTTTGTTCAAAAAGCTTCAAAGATGTACATATAATAAGAAGCAACAAATGATAAATTCAAATTCATTACATGATGTGATCACTAAATAAATAAAAGTACCTTACGATCACTAAATAAATAAAAATACATCGTGTATCCAAAGCCATGGTCTAAACTAAAGGCTATTAACCAAACCCATACTAGCCACATGTTCTTGAAAAAGATTGGGTGATAAGCCTTTCATCATGAGATCCGTTGACATGGCAATAGGCATGTGTTTTCGGACTCTTTCTTTCACAACAAGGTACTTAATGTTGATGTGTTTGAATACACCACTCAACTTGTTATTCTTCAAGAATAAAATAGCAACCTGATTGTTATAGAGAATCTTCGATGGTCTTGAAATAGTATCAACTAGCTCAAGCCTCATAATGAAGTTCCTCGAGCACAAACTATGAGAACTTGTCTCATAACATGCTTTGAACTTAGTTTCCATAGTGGAAGATACTATTAAGAACTGTTTTGCACTCTTCCATGATATGGGTTCTCTAGTGAGCATAAAAGTGTAACCTGATATGGGTTTCTTGGTGTTGATGCACCAAGTATAATCATAATCAGAATAACTTATAACCTCAAGCTATATGCCTGTTGTAGCTTAGCATAAACTCTTTTGTACCCTTTAAGCAATGCATCACTTTTTTAGTTGCTAATAAATCATTAATATGTTTATTTGGTAATAGCCAAGGATTCCAATAACATACGCTATGTCTTGGCGAGTACATACTTGAGACTACATAACACTTCTAAAGCAAATGCACAAGGAACATGCTCCATTTGTCCAAGCTCCATCATTTCTAGGGCATTGTAGTAAGTTGAATTTGTCACCCTTAACAATGGGGGCAACACTAGGAGAGCAATTATGCTTTTCAATTTCTTGAGAATCTTTTCAATAAAAGCTCTTTGAGATAATTATAAGATTTCTCAAGATCTATCTTTGTGAATCTCAATGCCTATTACATATGAGGCTTCACAAAAGTCTTTCATCTCAAAATTATGTCAAAGAAAACTCTTGGTCTCATACAGTATGTCCTTATCACTATTAGCAAGTAGTATATCATTTACATGCAATCCTAGAATGATGAATTTACTCTAATTGATCTTAAGATATATACACTAATCCACTACATTTTGTTTAAAGCAAAAATTACTAATCACAACATGAAACTTAAGATACCATTGCCCTGAGTCTTGTTTCAAACCATAGATGGACAGTAAAATCTAAAACCCTTTGATCTTTTAGATTAACCAACGAAGTAGTGGTTGTGCCATATGGATATCCTCTACAAGTCTCTATTAATAAATGTGGTTTTATATGACCTGAATCATAAGGGTCTTGTTTTGACCCAACTTGACCCTACCTAAAATGCATTAGACTAAAAGAAAAAAAAACCAGGTTGGGTCGGGTTTTGACATTACCTGACTTGACCTGAATCATAAGGGTCTTGTTTTGACCCAACTTGACCCTACCTAAAATGCATTAGACTAGAAGAAAAAAAAACCAGGTTGGGTTGAGTTGGGTATTTTGTGTATATTTTTTTTTCTTTTCTTTCTTTTTGCAAGCTCTCACTCAATCAGGTAACCATATGAATGTATGTCTATATCTTTATCTTGACTTGGATTCATTTTCTTTGTACAATTTGATCATGAGTTTGAATTGAATGGGATATATGACACTGACTGTCAATCTCTTTCTCATCTCTCTTATTGACATGCACTGACAATATTCTAAAAGAGAATTGAACACAGATAAGAATTCAGATTAGTGTGGATTAGCAAGGCTGTGACTTAGAATGTCATTACATTGAGCATATTCAATTGTCATCCATTCAAACTTGTGACTATGCGTAATTGGCCCCCAAAAAAGGGAAAGAATGAGCGAAGTTGCAAGAAAATCATGTAGAAGTTGAAAAAGGAAAAATGCTTTTAGTTTAGGATTGGGCTCTTTTTAGGGTGGGCTTTAAATTTGAGTTGGATTGGCCCATGTGTTAGGCCCAATCCAATTGAGGGCCTTGCAATCTGGGTTGGATGTGGACATTCGACTCAAGTTCACATATTAAAATTTATATTATATTATGATTTTTTTAACTATTAATAAAATATTAAATAATAAAAATTAATTAAAAGATTCCAAAAGAAATATATTTTTTAGGAAAAAGCTTCAAAAATCGGTTTTGAGTAGTTTTTTCTTAAAATATGCGAAAATCTTTGATAAAAGAAATTGTACTCCAATCGAACAAGCTCTTAGTACTTTATAGTAGGATTTTGAATGTTTTTAGAGAAAAATGGTAGGTCATTGTTTGCACATTTCTATTTCAATTATCACTTGATTGTGCACTTTTGATATATTGATTGTTGTTTTCCTTTAGACTAGCTAAGAATAACATTTTTTAAAAAAATTTCTTAGTGTTAGATTCCCACTTTTCCTTGTAATTTATTTAATGTTTCAGTAGTTGCAAATTGTTATTTTAATGATTGCACATTGACATTATCACCTCACATGTTAGTAGATAGGTTTAAAATCAATCCATATTACCTGACCAGTGCGAATTCGGGTCTCTCTAGTTAAACTAGGATCCTATGAACAAGTTTAGGTATGGAAATAGCACTAATTGGGTTACTAGTGTAATCAAATCATTGAATTCATTGAATTTTTGATTCATAGAAGTGAAGTAATTCTCTTGTTATTTTACTTGGTAACCAATTGACTCATCATAAGCTGATTAGTGATGAGTCCTAAATAAAAATCATTTACATGTTAAGAACTTGAACTTAAGGGTGCGTTTATTTTGCAAAAATCGTACAATTTTTGGAAAATGTTTTAACAATTTATTACCCAAACTCGTAGACAGTGCACTGATTCGAGGAGGTCACAACACTCTCTTTTCTGAATCGAGTCGCATTTGGAAAATGATTGAATAACATTTGAACTAACAAAAAAGGAATGACCTAAAGACCTCATAAATAAGGAAAGTGTTTTCCCCTCCCATGCACATGAATTCATTTTCCTAAAATAATACATAATATTTATGTTGACCGGAAAGTATTTTCCATTTACCAAATCATTTTTGGAAAAACAAACAGCAGAAAGTCCAAAAAACATTTTCCAGGAAATTACTTTAATTAAAACAAACGCACTGTAAGTCGCGAATTGATATGAGATTTGGAGAGCCTGAATTAAGTATAGATTTAACAATTTATTACCCAAACTCGTAGACAGTGCACTGATTCGAGGAGGTCACAACACTCTCTTTTCTGAATCGAGTAGTATAATGACAATCCACGACAGCCTGACAATGTTTCGTGACTACTTTCCTATGGTGTTATCGTATGTTTGGGATGTAGGGGAAGATGAATGAGTGAAAAATTGAGGAAAAAAATGACAGAAAGTTTAGAATTTGGGGAAGTTACACAAAACTTTCATGAATTTTGTTGGTAGTTTACGGTTGCTACTAAACTTTTAAGTGTTACAAATTACTTTTCTAAATTTTCATTTTGTTATGACTGTTAACCCTCCATTATACTTTCCATTAGCATGTGCAATGCATATTACTTTTTAAAGGGTAACGGTGCATATTCTTATGGTTTTTTTTTGAAGGAGATCTCTCTCAGCATTGATTTCTATAAAAAAGAAAGTGGTCGCTATTTCCACCCTATTTATTGCCAAAATCAGCCCTTTTGAACTAGTTGATTAAAGTACCCTTCAAATTAATAACTAAAAAAAACCATTCTCCCTTTATCTGCTCGTGGCAGGATCTCACACTCCCTTGCTCATTAAGCTAATGCTTTTGCTGCAACTTAAAGTTTTTTTTTCTTGACCAAGATTATCAAAGAGGCACGTAAGAAACCATCCATGGCCACCATATGAAAATCACCATTAGATTCGACCGTCGTCACTAGGCACTTCTCTCTCTCTCTCTCACATGCCCTCGAAGTGACCTTGAATTGACATTGATCCAAGCACTGCAAAAGCCCTCAATTCAATTTTGGGCTTTGAATGAGCTCTTGCTGAGGTTGCAGTGGCACGAGCTTGGAGTCGGAGGCAGGGAGGAGTGGTGGTCAACGACCAAGTCAGATATTTTACTACGGAGGGAGGGAGAGAGATATGTAGACACATCAAAGAGGATTTGAGGGAGAGTAGGGACTTGTGCTATGACTGTGACGGCCCAGGCAGTAGTGCATGGAGAGGAGGGATGGCAATGCGTCCACGCCTTGGTCTCCAGACTTACGCAGGGAGGAGGCGCATCTCCTATCTCACATCACCTAGGGAGGGAGTCCTAGATTAACTTAAGCATCTGAGTTCTCTACATGTACATACACATTTTCTGGGTGAAGCTTAGAAGAATAGAATCGTGAGGGCCTAGTGGGACCCAAAGCGGGCAATATGTATACAATGTTAGATTTATGATGTTATAGGTGGTATTAGAAGTGACTCTTAACTATGTGTGGGGCCATAACGAGGATGTTGTGATCAAAGTGGTGGAGAGTGTGACAGCCCAGGCAGCATTGTGTGGGGAGGAGGAATGGCGGTGCATTTGTGCCTCGGTCCTTGGATGTGCATAGGGAAGAGGCGCGTTTCCTATCCCATATTGCCTAGGGAGGGAGTCCTGGACTAGCTTAAGTATTTAGGTTCTCTACTTGTACATATGTGTTTTCTGGGTGAAGCTCAGAAGAACAAAATTGTGAGAGTCCAGTGGGATGGTGCTTACAATGACAGTCGAGGCAAATTACTGGAAAGTGATGCTTACAATGGTGACTGCGTGTGAAAGTCGAGGATAGTGGTGGCATTTGGTGCTGGGCTTGACGTGGAGGTAGGGACGGGGCCAAGGGCGAGTCTAGTTGAAACTTTGAGGTATGAGGAGAGTATGTAATTGTTTTAGGAGAAGTAAAATTCTTATACATCTTTTACTCATCTTG
Source organism: Corymbia citriodora subsp. variegata (assembly GCA_014858505.1). Taxonomy (NCBI): domain Eukaryota; kingdom Viridiplantae; phylum Streptophyta; class Magnoliopsida; order Myrtales; family Myrtaceae; genus Corymbia; species Corymbia citriodora. The sequence continues at coordinate 5,188,683 of CM026416.1, forward strand.
GTCGAGTAATCTCTAAATACTTCAAGTCGCAACAAATGCATCAACTTAATGAAGGATGGACCCGACCAAAAGAAAAAGCGGTTGTCAAAAAATGAAAAAAACAGAAAGTAAAATGAAGATTAAATGAATTCGTTGTTTAAGAAAACTTTAAACTTTTATTGCGTTTCGATGCTAGACAATGTGTAGGGCAGCCACTGATACTGTAGAACAGTTGAGCATGCGTAGAAGCAGGGACCTTTAATCAATAAAAGAGCTTAAGGAATAGAAGAAATCTAAAACGCATTTTAATGGTTCAGTCTATTGACTCGACCTACTCCATTCTGCTAGTTCTAAAGCTCAAATCAAGGCTGAAATTCACTATTGTAATTCTAGAGATGTCGGCAACATATGGAGAAGATGTTACTTCTAAATAAAGCTTTTGCAGTTTCTCATATAAACTCGACATTTCTCACCATGCTCAATATCTCTCCTCCATCCAATTAAAAGGCATACTAAACTATCCATGTCAAGAATAGGGGATAAAAAGGAAGTACTATCTTATGGGCTAGCCCAAAGGCTGCATTTAGTTTGGATTTGATAGCAAAATATTCTACTTAATATTTAGAGATGTCCTCGAGACCAAATATATTTGAATAAAATGCTAGTAAAAACTCTGAGATAGGAAGAAATAAACCTGAACTGGATAAAAAAAATTTAAAAAATAACTTAACAGTTATAATTCAATGATGGAATGATTGCAAGGACCACCTCCACAATAGCTGTTTGTCACCACTTCAAATCATCGTTGATCATCAAGTTGGCCAATCGATTATGTTTTGATGACTGAGGGTGAAAATGAGAAGTTATCCTACATAACTATTACCATTGGAAAAACTCAATCCCTTCGTGAGTGTGCCGAATCCTTTAAGGTTGTCAATCAATTGAGGCATGTCTGCCCTCGTTATTCCTTGCCCCAACGCCATCTACTGGTGGATTTTTGTCCACCTCCTCTTCGCCCCTCAGCATCCCTTGATCGTTAGCTTCAACATCAAGTGGCACCCAAGCTTCATGCGTAGCGTCCACCATCCCGTCACCACCCTTCACCTCTACATTGGCAGCTGCTACCTTGTCCACTAGATTAGCCGTGTCCACTACCTACCCCCGTCACTTTGTTATGCTCTCGACAACCGAAGGTTCATCTTTGTTGGTGCCTGAATCGCCTTCGACACCGTGAAGAAAGTGACAAAGAAGACGAATCGAAGAGAGTTGAAGAGAGCAAGTTTGACACGCCAATGAAGGAGTTCAATGGGTAACATCTGGGTATCGTGAGAGATGCTCTGGGCAAATGAGATTTTCAAATTTTTTTTTTAATCCTATCTTGGATTGCACCAAATATATGATAAGGTTTTCTACAATTTCAAGGATATTTGGAGGAGTTCTAATCCTATCTTATTTTATATTGTCCAATTTAAATTTAGATGTCCAAATGCAACTTAAGTGGTTAGAACGAGTAGGAATTGAATTTAGGTGCTCATGTTTGGCAAAACGCAAGGTTGCAATTGTTTTACTAGGGAAAATGGGAAAATGAACATTTAGATATTTTCAAGTTTTTTGTGAGTATGAAGATGATAGAAAATTTAAAATTGAATGCATTTTTCTCGCTTTCTTCCCTCCACCCCTCCCAAACATAGTATCACTTATTTAAGGCACATCAACAGCACATCTTTTGTTACAATTTCCCTCAATTAATTGTCATCTTATATTCTATTGAACATTTTCCATATGATTCTTTTAGAGAATTTCAGAGTTGCCACTAGCGGAGATTATGGTTTTCCCTTTCATTCATATAATGTAAACGACATATGAAAAGAAAAGGAAAATGTTCACAAGACTAGCTTGGATCTACTTTTAAAATCATCATTTTGCAAGTAATTTGTTTTGTAAGAATGGTATTAGGTCTTTTAATCTACACAGTTTTGTCATAACATGCAAACTGAGGGTTTTAAGGCGATGCAAACTACTAAGTAGTCAACAATCTGTGTTGTGTTATTTTATAAGTTCCATCAATTCATGTCAAGTTGTGACTTCACTAATAGTTTTTCAGCATGATTTCAAACTGATTCTTTTCATTAAAAGCGAGTGAAGACTCGTCAATTTTGAATTAACAAGTGTCATGGTGAGTCGGGTTCGGATTGTCTCTAATAAATTCGTTACCTATGTGAATGGCAGGCGAACGCCGTACAAAAGATTGTCAGGGGTGAGAGAGTTTTCTTAAGAGGGTAGGCCCAAATCCAATTCACTGGGCTTTGGAGATACTAAATTTCCTTAAGTAGCTTGTATTTTGTACGTTTCCTGGCCGAAAAGAGATCACTACTGGCCCAAGTTCCCAAGGGAAAGGTACGTTGAGAAGAATTTATTTGGAGTTAAATCAAACAACGGCGGATTAGTTCTTTATTTTTAAGGGAAAAATCCAGACTTAATCAAGTTTTTTGATAAGTAGTGAAGATGATTCAATCCAGTCGACATTGTAGTTTAAGTAGTTTAAGTAGTTGAGTTGAGCCCTTTTTTAGCATACAATAAAAATGTGTATTCATTGTGTTATGTCGATTGTTTATCAATCCTTTTTAAAATTTACAATCTCTGCTCCAATTGTCCTCAATTAGTTTATTTAATAGATATATTATCAATAGAGAAAGAGCACAAATTGTTAGTTTTATTTTTCTTTCACATATTTGAATTCTAAACTAGAATATTCTCCATCTCATAACCAACCTTGCTAAAAAGTTATAATCTTGAAAATATTTTCCCTATTGACAAGTATATGTCCAATTTAGTTATGCCATATCATTCCATCTCGGAAAATCTTTCACAAGTCAATTTTTAAATACGAAATGCATTCAATTATATAAAACAATAATAATTGAACAAAGAAAGGCAAAGTTAATTTTACATCCTTCTTGTTATTACACACACCGGGCTAATTCCTAGCTTTCTTTACTCTAGCTTTGCACGGCCTATATGGGCATTTCCCATTCGATTTTCTGTATTTTATCGCGTCGAAATTTAGAGAATAGAGATAAATGATCAAAATAGTATGAATAACGACTTACAAAGTGTCACCTTCCTTACTTTACTAGTTTATTGGCCCATGGGTCCAGTAGAAGTTGCTGTGTAACGTTCAAGCTGGATTTCAATTTATGTTTGCCCGTTGATCACTCGCAATAATGAGAATGAAGTAATGATTGGTTAATGGTGTAAAGCAGCCCCACCTGGGCGGCAGCGTGACATTGTCCTTCCTTGTCATGGTTCACCCTTGTCTGCGTAGCTTTAAAACATGCTATTAAAATTTAAGGTTGTACGAGACTTATCTAAGAAAGCAATAACTCATATATTGCAGTGATCCCTAACATTAAAATGAGCACCTAATGCATGTATGTGGGTAACCTTAAAAATCGATCAGAGCATGAACATTTGTTCTAGAACTCCTAATCGTGGGAGAATCACTTGATTTACGTTTCTGCATCTTGAACTCTGCCTACTTAGGCTCTTTACGAGGTTGAATCACTTGAGTTCGCAGCACATGAACTGAGCACGTACTGCAGAATCACGAGGTTGAATCCCACGAATCAGAGACAGTCGAAAGTATAAGTAGAAACTCGTTGAAAAAGAAGGTAGACCCATAAAAAGGGCGAAAGGTGATGAGAAGAAAGCAAACTCGAATTGCCAGGCTTTTATAAAATCGTTCATGATGCCACAGTGCCACTAGCGACTGACTTTAGACGTGTGAAGTTAGGATTCGGCCTAAAACAGAACATGGAAAATCCAAATGGCTGGCAAGTTGAGGAGTTTTTGTAGGTTTGAACCAGATGGATTTTATTCAAAATCGTATGCTACGATGCTAAATGAAGAACTACTGCCGACTCATTTAAATATGTTACAAACACGTTGTTTGGTACTTAAAGATTTTGCAGTGTTTTCGCCGACTTGCAGGTCGAAGTTTGACCTAAGATTAAAGTATGAAAACCGGCATGCTCCGGCATCTTTTCTTTCAAAGAGAGTGCACAATCATTTCCTCTACATTAACAAGTTAAAACCCTAGCTTTCTTCCCCTTTATCTAATCTGAGACGCTTTCCTTAACTCCATAATTGGCTAATCATGGTAGACAGAACACGGTTCGATTTTTCCTCATTGATCTTTACAGGTTATGAGTACTCAAAACATTCTCCTGGTTTCGATATTGGCAAGTTGGTTGGCGATGGCTAAGTTTCACCTCCCGCAGCAACACACCTGCACATCGCCTTCCCCTCCTTCTCCAGATTTCAAACCGGTTCGGATTGTTGGAAAAAGACGATAAGTAGAGAAGCGACCCGGATCGAGACAAACCGGGCCCGCCAAATATCCGATGCCTCACTCCATCATCATGAGGCATTAGAAGGCTTTAGACCTTGATTGAAAAGCCATGATTGTTGCATGGAATTCACTCTTTCTCTCTCTCACTCTCTCTCTCTCTCTTTCTTATTGCTTCGTATTGCAATCTTTTTCATTTTTTTCTGCTTTTTCTTTTCTTGTGGGGAGAGAATAATGCATTGCACTTTTGAACTCTTATCTTCGAAATCATGAAGATGTCGGATCCGTAGGTAAACTTTTTTATTTTTTGCTTCCCCTTCTTGCCCAATTGCTTAGGGCAATTGTTGGGTGGGTACTTCAATTTTTGTTTCTTCGGTTTGGGGAAATTATTGGCTCTGTAATTATTCTTGCTCCCCTGCCGCTAGAAATGAATGGGGCCACTGTTTTGCCCCCCTCTTTCTGACACTACTTTTTTTTTTTTGAGAAATTTCGTTTTAATTTCATTAGTGCGTGATTTACGATACGTATAGAATATCTTACTGAGAAAAGTTTTCGATTTTAAAAGCATTGATTACTTTGTTGTACGCATAATTTAAGTCTTGAAAATTGAATTATTCCAAATAAAATATGATTAACAAATTGTAAAAACACTGTTTAACGATACCGTTTCCCTTATATAACGATACCGTCTCTCTTATATAATGATTGATGGAAAATCTAGATTCCCACAATTTTCGGTAATATTGAATAAATTGTTCCGTGTGTGCTCGAAAATTATTGGTAGAATATGACGTGATTTAACATAAATCTGATGATGAATGTATTGTTAGCATGATTACTAATGAAAACACAAGTTTCAAAAGTCATGTACATAATAAAATTAGTGTTCCACGATGATATGTGTAAAATGCAGTGCCATGTACATCACTCTATATTTCTGGGTCTGTGTAATATTTCTAAACTATTGCAATTTACCTGACGTGCTCTTGGACTTGGCCTTTTATTTTTTTTCTCACGTTAATGCTAAAAAAAGAAAAAACGGATCGTTTACTGGGCATTATTTTAAAATTTTGTTTGGGATATTGGGTCAAGTGGTGTTTGGGTAAGCTTTCGTGCATCTGGATTGGTTTACTTCTTCGGATAATTGTAAGGACGCACTTCTCATGTCGGCTTGATATATTTAGAATTTACTTTTGGAGTGTTCCTATGAGGCTTGAACCCAAAAACACAAGTAAAGGAGCAAACTCTGTGGCAAAATTAGGTTAACACCTCCGACACGAAAGCATGTCCACGAGTCTAAAGCTACAGTATCTATATTCCACATTTGGAGAACCATGCAGTTTTTTGGAGATGACAAGTTGAATTCTGTAGATGCAGTCCGTTTGAGGAGACAGAAAATCTCTACTTATGGCTTCTACCGCTGACTTTCACTCGAGAACTGGAAAAGGAGAAAACGATGCCTCTTATTAACTTCAAAAAAAAAATAAAAATTATGGAAGAATTCTGCACAAGGCATGTTCCATGTAACCCTAATTTCATGTTCGTGAAAGCTGTCTAGGGTTTCTTCAGATGACATGTGGTGCTCCAGGGCATGGTTTTGACCTCTTTCCTTTTTCTCGTGTTAATTTTGCTCTTGAAACCGGCATCAGATATTGCGCACAAGTCCTGCCAATATTGCCATATGACCCTTGGCAAATATAGTAAAATATTTAGAATTTCAAGCCCTAACTTCACTTATGAAAGATAAATAGTTGATTAGAGTAGAATATAATATCAAGTGTCCCATGATTTACGCACGGTGGCATCACCATGTGTTGCACAAGGCAATTGATGGTGGCTGTGAATGGCAAGTTGCAAAAGTTTCATTTACATTGAGAGGGACGAGATACCTATCGATGTCCATACGATGACTGTTTTGTTCTGGCCATAAATTCATGAGGGAAGAATGGTATAAATGATTGATGTATAAACTATTGGGGATATTTATCATTATTATTGAGATGTCGATGGAAGCACTGAGTGGATTATAGGATAGTTATCCATATAAAGATATGTTCGCTGTTAAAGATGTGATTTTGTTTGTACGCTTCTATAAATATATAAGAATATATGTTAATCAAGTACCGTACATATGATTTCATCCGAAAAAAAGTACTATACATATGATGAGTCTACAAGTATCGAGCATCGTGCATCGTTTCGATACATTAGACTCTCATTGTATCTAATGAGAAATATTAGAAATTTATTTTAATGGGAACTCCCTGCAACCAATTTGTGGGCGATGAGCATAAGTAAAACTGCATTCAAATAACTATGTTCAAATTCAACGTGATCTCTAGTAGCCCCTTAAAAGGTAAAGATTCCTTATAAACCTTATCTCGACGTGGATGATCTTATTTTGTTGGACCTAAATTGTTGGTTCAATGGAAAAAAAAACTCATCAATTGTCACTATGAATTAGGTGCATAAATAATTCTTATAATGGAGAATAGATGTGGTTTGAAGTGATTAATATTTCGGATATGCATAATCTTTTGGTTTAAACTCCCAAGTGAAGGTAAATCTAACTAGATGTATTTTCTCCATGCGATTCTCTATATATAATGAATCCACAATGAATGGAATTTGAGTGAATAGTTGACTAGGGTTCTGCGTCCCGTATGGGTGTATCAATGTTCGATTGAATATCTCAAGGAGCGTCAGAAGTTGGTGACGATCGATGTTTGTTGAAGGGAATAGCCGCCGTGCATAGCACTGATATGGAGATTTAAGTTGGTCTATTGGTGGAGAAAGATACTTGATGAACTAGGGGAAAAAAGTATAGCACAATAGACTTTTTGGTGTTTTTTTTTTGGGGGGGGGGGGGGGCGGGAGGGGAATTTTATTCAAGTGCTCCATCAGGTTATTTGGAAAATTCACGTGAAAAACATAATAAAAAGTGTCAAAAATTATGTACGATATTTACTTTAATATTAAATTTTTTGAGGATCACTCAAATATCGCTTTTTATAAAAAAAAGATTATTTAAGTGTTAACTTCGATTTGAGTCACCAGAAATCAGATGTGGCTTTATTTTATTAATTTCTTAGTCCTACATGGCTCACTGGTGTGCTCAATCAGTATATAATCCCTAAATGACGTTATCCAAAAGTTGTAAATAATGATTATTTGAGTGTCGAATTTTATTTAAAATGATCATTTCATTTTGATTATTGTTAAAAAACGATCACTTCAGTGTCAAGTATGTTACGTGGAAATGCCATATGGACTAAATAAAATGCCAAGTCATATAAATTTTTTTATTATAAAAGTCATGTATTATTTGGTTGGAATTTCTTATTGTTGGCATTTAAACGATCGTTTTTTTTTCCAATTTGGTACTAAGTGATCCGGCGAAAATTTGTGACACTAAAGTAAGCGTCAAACACAACTTTTAACATTTTTAGTGTTCTTTTGCCGAAAATTCAGTATTAAGTTATGGATAATTAATGTTATTTTTGTTATACATAACTCATTGACTTCATTTCTTGAGTAAATGTAAATCTAAGTGAGTTTATTAATAGGATTAAATAATTAATATATCCTAATTTTCTCTATCAGTATCTCCCAAGATTAAGGTATTATAAATGTGTGTGCATATATATATATATATATATATATATATAATATGTTGCCCTTTTTCAACACCAACAAGCAACTTACCAAGTCTTTCATTCTAGTATCATGCGTGGCTGACTATATCAAGAGCAAGAAAGAAATTGGAAAATAAAGATAACTTTTGAAATTAAAAAATCAAGATTTTCTGGAATAATTCGTGGATAACTCCAGGGTTATTATGGTGGTTTGGGATGTCGTGAGATTTCTAGTTTAGAAATGATCACCTGTTCAAATCCTTTTTTCTTTTCTTTATGTCGACTCGTTTGAATTTTACTAATTGTGGGCAAATTTCATTTGATTAAGGTTATCTACACCGGCCAAAAGTCCGAACTTAACGAGTTCACGGGGGCTTGTCAGAACTCAGAAGGTGCATGAACCTTCAAAGTGCCTCCGGATTATAGCAAAGAAAAAACGAACGAGATTCGTGGACTTTAGTGAGGAAAATTGGTTAAAGGCTTCAGCTGGCGGAGAGGTCGCGCCCTTCTGTAGAAAGTTAAGCTCACAAAGTTATGTCAGACAAATCCGAATATTCTCACCTCAACGCCCCCGTCGAAGCTTGCTTATCTGTGTGCCAGTGTATGTTAGAGAGAGAGAGAGAGAGAGAGAGAGAGAGAGAGAGAGTTAACACGACAGGTGTATTTGTGAACTTCTCTTTGCTTTTTTCTTCTTCTTTCTCCTTTTCTGTACTGGCCCCGTATGAAGTTTTCGCCGAGAGAGAGAGAGAGAGAGAGAGAGAGAGGGGGGATTTGTCGTGACTTCGGGAGAGAGAGAGAGGAGAGAGAGAGAGAGAGAGATAGAGAGAGAGAGGGGGTACTGTAGATGAAGTTACAGGTGAGAGATGAGTGGAGTGGATGGCTATGGGAAATGGTAAACAGAAGAATGGAGGTGGAGGTTATTATGAGAGTAGTCTCCACTTTTGCAGGGAAGAGTGAAAGTGGATATTCGATAAAATATAATTTATCAATATGTTTTGCCTTTTGTCCACTCTGCTTTTTCTTTAATAGGGATGAACTAATGCAAACCTAAAGTTTAAAAATATCAACGACTTGAAACACATAAGCGATCCATGTAAATACTCAACGCATGCCAAAATGGGACGTGTCGATGGCCTCACCTTGCGTGGAATTAAACCTACGTACGACACAGCCTGTGCATGTCTAGAGGCGTTTAATTTTGGTTAGTGATATTATTGTCTATATATTGACAAGTGTATTCATTTTGTTAATAAATAGATGTTTCTATTTCATGATTATTTATATAAATATATTTCACATTGATGATGTTTCAAATTATTAATAATTCATTTTTTTAGCTTTCACTTTTAAATACATTTTCCTATCATAAACACATTTAAGTACATGCATATTACTATCCAATAACGTTGCCATTGATTTATTAACTTTTCGGCTCAACTAATCTCTATAGACATATACAAATTGTCTCATTTACGTGTATTGGGTGGAGTTTCATCCGCATAGTAGTGAGGCATGGTTTCATGGGTTACCACGAGCATATACAATGTTTCAAATACAAACTTTACTTTATCTAAACCAAATGCTCCATAAATTGACCAATCAATATATATAAGGTGTACCTTTTTCTTTTGGTTAGTATATAAAGTGTACTTATAGCACACGCTATCGCTGTAAAATTTTTTCCACAACTGGTCCTGACTACTCTCAATTTGATGGTTAGAAAAAAATGGATAACTAGAACCCTAAAACGAACGGTGGATAATGTTGCTTAGCTTTTTTTCTTTCACATTGACGGTGCATGCACTAATTTTTTTTATATAAAATTAATTGAAAATCTTAATATCTTTAAATATAAAAAAAGATGGTCAGGAATTTGATTTGGCAGGATTTGAGAGGCCTATCATTTCTTTCCCCATCTTTAAGCAGCCACAGGAGCACATACTTTAGACATTGATGGAAGTTTTGATGTACCCACCACTCATTGTCCTTGTGACTTTTATTCTCCTACATCCCATCCACACGTCTTAATATGCACTGTTTTCCGGGTTATTTGCTTTCTTTACACCAGATTGGGAGAAATTTCGGCAAATTACTGAATAGTTATTAGCTTAATGGAAGAAAATTGTAACCTAAATGTGGTACATGTAATCACATTGCGTTAATGGTTATGCTACATATTACAATTTTGTTACTTGTACGCTTGAAAATCTCACGAAAATATGGAAAATAATTGGTTTACTTGCCATGCCGTCCATATTTACCTAATTATGACATCATATATTTTCTAAATAGGTAGGCATAAATAGGATGGGAGTTATATTAATATGAACTCCAGGTATATCCATTACTTTATATGATGATAACATTGGATTCACCACTTTAAATTGAAACTCCAGTCCTAATGTCACGTATATGAGTGTCACTCATGTCGGATTCTAATCCAATGTTCTACAATTCAGCTTCCACATAATATCGGGGGTAACATTATATTCACTAATTGAAAAAGGCACTTAGGTCACCATTAAACTCTGTATGCCAAAATGATCTTTTTCACGTCAACAAAATAAATTCCTTGATTATGTATTGGAGTGACCACATGTACAAGGGAAAAAATTATTTAATCAGTCATTACTGATTGTATGAATACAGGTTTAATCTTAATCTTTCAATTTTATCAATTTCGTTCTATATCGTTGTGAAAATTCTAATATAGTCATTCCAGTTAATTTTCGTAAGTAAATCGCTAAAGTGGCAATTCAATCACTACTAACTATCTTATGCGACACATTGTACATTAGCAATTTTCAGTGTAAATTAATCGAAAGAACTACATTAAACTTTGTGCAAATGTATAAAACTAAATTGGCAAAATTAAATAATTTAGGAATTGAATGGAAATTCACATAATAAGTTTAGAATTGATTGGACAATTTCCCTATATATTGGATATCAAATCTTGTAACTTTTAAAATCCACATATAAAGAGGGTTTTCTCCACAATATAGACAATCATCAATTGACTTGTTTCTATGTAGAACCGTGAAAAAGACTCCTAAAATATTTTTCCTTTGGTTTGATCGGTCATCCATGTCTCATCTTATTTGTGTTCAATTTCTTCTTCATGAAAAAAGAAGAAGATAATTTGGCAAATTGACTTTAGGGTTTTCTACACACATCTAAGCTGGTTACTTTGTATTAAAATTGACTTACAAGAATTTACTGCATTCATTGTCCTTGTACAAGGTTGTAACAAGCTTTCAATGAAATTATTTTGACTCCTAGATAGAGTGGTTAGCACATGCTTTGAATTTATAGTAGTATAGTAGCTTGTAGAAGGGGAGCTTGTGTGTTTGTACTTATTGGTGTGTCTAGACCTCTTGTACTCTTAATTGAATTTAGTGAATTCTCCACGGTTTTTCCGCTTTCACGTGGAAAGGATTTTCCATGTAGAATTTGGTGTAGTTGCACTCTTTGAATCCTCCCTCATTAATCGCATTGTGTTATGATGTTTATTGTTGGTTGGTTTGATTGATTAATTTCATATCTCACTAAGGAGTGATAGCTTCTTTCTTCAGGGTAAACAAATTTGATGTTTGAATCATAATTCAATTATGCTCATGACTTTGAGATTGGAGTTTTACTTGATATAAGTGGACCAAATAGTTGACATACATTTGCAGAGATAAGTTGAGGTGCAAATATTTACATTTCATTTCATCCAGAAATAAATAATAGTAATCATCGAATATCTAGTAAAGAACTGAGGGATTGAATGTCAGATTGCATCATAGTATCTTGAAGTCACAGATCGAGGACAGCTTTGCCTCTTGCCGAGGAAAGCTCTAAAAGTCTCGCCCATGATAATAATGCCTTCTTATTAAGAGAATGACATGGCCTAGTGCGTGCTAACTGCTGAAAATATGACTTCTTTCTTTCCTGGTCTTAAGCAAGCATCATGATTACTTGATTCTTGTTATAATTGCAGTTAGTTTTGCCTAATTAATTAAAAACAATCTCACATTTTCCCTTTAACAATGCAATTTTGTCCTTTCATTTATCAAAAAAATCAATTTTTTTATATGATTTGTTGAACTTATGAACAAATGTCATAATCAGGGATTTGTTGCAAGATTATATTAGGTGAGCATTGCCCAATGCAAGGATAACTTAGGATAGATGGTGAGATTGTAGATTATTCTTGTTTCTTTTGAATGTTTTAGAGTGTTTTGATTTGGTAGGCTTGGAGCGAGGCTTGTTAAGGATGGCTCGGCCTATTTCCTAACCCTTTCTAGTGAAATTGGTGTCGGTCGTGTTTTCCTGACACATGACAGCCTAATGATTCGCCCATGTTCCCTTGACACATGGCAATCTATCATTGGTGTCCTATGCCAGAATTGCCACATGGCGTAATCTTGTCAATCGATCTTTTTAATCCTCTCACTATATGTACCCCGTAATTTCCCTCCTTTCCCTCCTTGAAGGGAATTTTTGGTCTTCTTAACATCTTGGACATCAGCAATTCTATCAACCTTAAAGTGAACCATTGAGGGAACTATCCACAACAAGTGACTCGATACACATTGCCTGCACTCACATCTGGATCCATTAGAATTGTCTGCTCTTATGCTCTTTCTACTTCACATTGCTTTTGATTTTATCATTGCGAGATGTTAACCTTTCCCAAGATTCAAGGATCTCGGGAGAAAATCTAATCAAAGTATAGTTATGTAAAACATCAAAACATTTGTAGTGAACAACTAGCTAGTTTGTTTTCGAAAATTTTAGAGGGCAACTTAGAGAGAAGAAAAACTGGTGGAAACGCATAAGCACGTGCGATTTATACTGATGTTGTCAATGGACAATTTGAAGTATGGAGAATTTTTCTTCTATTAGCTCAAGTACACAAACAAAGTCTCGGATTCTAAGCCCTCTCAATGGTTTTTCATTTCCCAAATTACCTGAGTTGATGATATATTTGTTGAGAAAAAAAATTGTGTTCGATTTTTCTTTTTTTGCCATTTTTCCAACTTCATTGTATTTATGACATGATGTTGCTTAGACCAATATAGTGCCACCACTTGGGAATGGAGACCTGATGTTTGGGAAATGATTTCTGCTATACATTGCTTCAGAGATGTTTCAGACTTTTCGAACTTGGAATTACAAAGAATTCGAACTTGGAATTACAAAGAACATGAAACAACAAATATGGATTTTATTTGGTGTGCAACAATTATAGACTAAACATTGTATATGTCCTGGCAGAGCTGTTTTCGATAAATGCAAGGTGATTTTGCTAAAAAAAAAAATTACAAATTGTCCACTGAGCACCGTCCTTTTGACGAAAACGGAGTAGAAATTTGCATTGTGAAGACCATCTTGACATTGATGGCACATTTGACGGGAAACAAGTGCATTAGTTAATGCCACCGAGGGTGGTCGGAGGGAATTAACATGGCCCTTTCCAAACCCAAATGAATCAAAACCTTTAAGCAAAAAGTTGCCAACACTTGCAGAATCGACCACTACAAATCTCGTGGAGAGAATATAAGTCAAACCCAGAGAAAGGCAACCGACGGGTGCGAAGCAGGACCTACAAACTCCACAGCTTGGTTCAAACCCTGTCTGAGGAAGTTGCTGGAGACAGCCAGCCAATGCCCAACAATCTTCGTCTATTGGCAAGATGGGGTGGTCACCACTGAGTTGAGGACCATCAACAAACAAAATTATGTACCCAAAAAGGAAGAATTAGGGCAAATCGGATCAAAGTCCCATGTGGAACCTCCCAATGCCACTATAGGATAACTCTGCAAATTCTCAACCTGTGTCTCATTTTGTATCCCCACCCACCTAAGACATTACCTTTAATGCCATCTTTTTGGGAGGGAGCAAAAGCATGATACCTCGAACTACGAAGATTGTTAAGAAGAGTTTAAGCCAAAACCCATTAATGTTTTCACTCAAACCCACATTAACTCAAAAAATTTGAACTATATATATAGTTACGAGCCAGTTGGATATATCATCTACTTTGCCCTTATCAATTGTTAGAAATGAAATTTTCTTTTGTCATTAATATGCTCGCACTTTAGATGATCAGTATAGACTAGACAGACATAAATAATCCAAAGATAGGACAAAAATAAATGTTCTTCTTTTAATAAGTTTGCAGCCAATTTATCCAACAAGTGTAACTGATTATTAAACAAGAGGCCTGGCTTATATACATGAATACATTAGCACTCTCCTGATCACGTGTATCTTACCATGTATTAGTCAAGCGTAAATGTTCAAATTGATCATGGATGATGATGCAAGATTAGAATTGAAGATTGAAATTATGGGACTCCATAGTCCTCGTGTTCAAGAATTTGTTGCTCGCATTCCACTCTAAGTTCCGGTGCACGCTATTGCCCTGTTCTTGTGCATTGAGCGAGACTCCACTTTCTTAATATGATATGCATGTGCACTAATGCAGATCTGTAAATTTGAAACACTTCAATTCGAAAAGCAAAATCAGTCACATCTAGATCAGTGGGGAAAACTTCCTTGATGGAATTTAGGATTTAGGGCTCTTTTAGTACTGCTCGAATTCAACAAATAAGGACTACCACCGTCACTCCTCTTGTACCCCTTATTTGTTTCTTTCTTTATTTATTTTTGGTTTGGCAAGAAAAGGAAAAGGATTATTTGGTAAGAGTCCAGAGCATCCCTCTGTTGAATGAGATTGATATCTCGGGCTCTTCAAAAATTAAAGTGTGCGAGCTAAAAAGAAAAGGAGAAACATCATTCCCTAGTTTCTGTCTTCTACATCAAACGAGACACGCATATCTTCTCAATGAATTGGGCAAAATATTCCCATCTCTACTGCTTATATAGGGCTCAGCACAGAGAGAGAGAGAGAGAGAGAGAGAGAGAGAGAGAGAGAGAGGGGGGGAGAGAGAGAGATTGCGTAGTGTAGTAATACCAGATAACACTGTCCTCTTTTAGACCGGACTGAAGATACAGGTACAACCCTAGTAAGAGAAGAAGGAGAAGGAGAAGAACACGGGGAGGGGGATAACTTTTCTCCAGCAAAACATTCCCGCGTAGCGTTTACCAGTTGACCAGAGGAGAACACTTTACTTGCGCTCGCGTGTGAACGCAAGAAGTTGCCTTCGACAGCACTCGAACAGGCTGTACGGAACGCGCACCGAACGGAATTGGTAAGCTGAAAGCTTTCTCTCATCGGAGCCGGATAATTTAAAGAGAAGGGAAGATTCGATCCGAATGGAAGGCGAAAGAGGCTCGTCGTCCTCCTCGGTTCCGAACTACGACCTTCAAGTCACCTTCTCCGGCACCAGTCATGGCATTCATGAGATCGGGTTTGTGCCGTTCGAAGACCAGAATCCGGTGCTCGGGTTCTTGACGCCGGCGCCTCCTCTCATCGCTGCTGGCGAGGGCACCACGACCGCCGCAACCACCACCACTAGCAGGGTTGGGCTGGGCCACCACAACGGCCTCGTCGCCAGATCGTCTTGGAATAATGACCAGGTTGCTGAGAGATGAATTCTATGACCGAATATAGCATTCATTATTATATCTTTGACCGTATGATATCTTCTTTCATCAGATGTTGTGCATTATTATGAATTTAAATCCTCCTTTCGGTTCTTGTTATTATTGTTGAAATGCTTGTGCACGTGTGTCTCTAGCTAACAACCGTTGCTTATGGGGTTGAATTTAGGTTGGCGCCCACGATCCGAAGGCTGTCAACGACGAGAATTGCAGCACGAATCCTAGCGAAGGCAACAATTCGTGGTACTTTTCCGATTTGATTTGCCACTTTCGAAACGGATCGAGCACATACCGAATAGTCTTACCTAATCGATGCAATATATGGATCATCTGTAAATCCTAATCGAAGTTAAGTTAGTACGGGAAGGGTGCATATCATGGCAAGAATTAAAGAAGGTGATTCTTTAATGGAAATCTTTCCTCGCAGGTGGCGGAGCTCCACAGCCGCGGCGGAGAAAGGGAAGATGAAGGTGAGGAGGAAGCTGAGGGAGCCGAGGTTCTGCTTCCAGACGAGGAGCGAGGTGGATGTGTTGGACGATGGCTACAAATGGAGGAAGTACGGCCAGAAAGTGGTGAAGAACAGCCTCCACCCCAGGTTTGGCATCATTAATATCATAAAAAATCAATTATTCTTTTTTTTTCTCAGCATCGGATGATTACTTTTCATAGGCATTTCTGACATCACCAGTGAGAAAAGCATTCGCGCACAGATCTGGGGGGTTCACATCTGGAAGATTTTCTGAGCAACCCCCCCCCCCCTCTCTCTACTCTATGCTCCAGGCTGCAACTCCATGGATCTGATTAAAACACATGCATGATATGATTTTCTCACCTGTTACTTTTCTTTTGGTTGATCTTTCTATGGATGGCGTCACAAAAGTTTGCTGGAAAGAACTTTAGGGGTATGTTTGTGACTAATGCTTGGAATGTGGTAAAATTTCCGAGGGTTGCAATGAGAATGAGAGTCCAAATCCTGTACTAAATCGAGCTTAAAGAAATTAATTACGGACTAATTTTCTTTCCATGGGTGAGTTTAATGATCTTACAAGAGGCATGATACGTTATAGGCGGATAAATGTGTCTAGGGAGATGTGAAAAAATATGTCTTAGGATCATGTTTTTCTCCAGTGATGCCTTTGATTGCATGGTCGGCTATCACTTTGGGCTTAAGCTGCATCTAATTTTGGTTAAATTTGCATATGAATAATGTAAAAAACTTGAAATTAAGGAATTAAAGGTATGGTTGGAGGAAAATATTGACCCCTATCTTATTGTTGTTGAAAAAAATAAATATTTTAATGTTTGTGCAAAACAAACAAACATCATGCATGCATATGCATGCATGTATGTATGTATGGATATTGATGTTTAAAGCTATTTCTATGACAACCTCCATACTCTTATTGTAGCAGAATTCTAAATTTGAAGACACAATAATTTTGCTTCTCTCACTCCGTGCGTGTCTATATATAAAGCTCCATAACATAGAAATAATGTTAAAGCAAAGAAATAATGTTGTAGAGAAATAACCAGTGTAATGATTGAATTAGAACAAAGAAATAATGTTAAAGCAATGAGATTCTGAACGACACTTTCATCAGTGAGCTCAAGCTAATATAGGGATCTCTAGGATCACATAGTTTTTAAAACGTGACATGTGTGATCAGGAAGTCAACATTTGTGGTTATTCATGTACCTCTTGATTCAAGATCACTTTTCAAGCTCCATACATGGAGCAGATGCAAGCACACAACATGAGGGGAAACATCTACGCTGATTAACAAAGAATTTTTGTGAAAATGGGTAATCATTTGATATTTAGGCATTATCCGAATTTCATCAGTTACTTATGAATTTGTCAATTAGTTTAACCCATAGAAAATATCTGCAAGGTAAAGAAGAAACTTTAAGGCGTTACCAAGGTACCAATTGAGTGAAGCCGATTGTCGCAGGTCAAGTGTCATGAATTTCCTTATTTTCTTCTTTCAAATGATGATACTTTTAATTTGATCATCAATTTGGGTTAACCAAAAGATTGTGCTTCTGAGAGTATCTAAGATTCTTTTAGGATAAAGAGAATGACAGGGAAATTTCACGTTGTCCTCGATAAGTGGGGACAAATGTGCATCATCTTGAATGGGAGAATCCTCTGATGTTTGTTTGGAAGGCTGTTTTAAAAAGGAAGAATCGTGCATGCTAAGGATCGAATTTGGACTTTTTACAGATGATAGCTTCCTAGTATACCGACAACAGGACCGAGAAGATGTACTTATTGACTTACTATCTCATATAATCACGATATTCCTTCTAAGTTAATCCTCTTTCTAGATAATACGACCCAGGCTTCTTCCTATGTGTCGATGGTATGAATCATTTTATGAGGAACGTCATCTGGAAAAGGCTCAATGTGCATAATGAAAAAGATTCAGATTATGTTTTGGCAAATGGCCTTGGGAGAAAATTATGTTCTCTAAAAATAGTTTGATGGATGATGTCGTATAAATGGCCAGCCATTTGCCTGAGAAATGTAAAATTTGTAATTTTTTTTTGGTGGGATGCGATGTGATTCTGAATGGCCTTCGATTTGCGAGTCTTCATCTTTAGAGTGAATCTATGTAAGATTCGCCAAAGCTTTAAAGGGCGTGGAGAGTCTCGTGTACAAGAATTAATGGCGTACGCTCATTTTGCTATTTAAAGTTACTGTGTCATCCAGATAAATGCTTTTTTGATAGATGGATGTATGGTTTTCATGACGGGACTGGGGGAGAGAGGGATCGAGGCTGGTGGAGAGCGTTGCCTTGCCCTCTTGGCGTGCTGGGCACTGCAAGTTTTATAACTATATACTAAGAAATTTCACATAAAATTTCTATATCTTGTCTCTCGAATAGAATATTGCAAGTTGGGCAAGATATTTCAACCGGGCTATCCTTCTTGGCGGTTGGTGTTCTATCTCTCCTCATGAGCTAGATTTCTGGATGCATCGTTGCATTAGTTCAACAAAACCTTACATATATTGAATGAATTTATGAAATTAAAGATTAGATTGGCCAAAATATGATAGCTTCTTACTCTGCTAATGATTAATTGTTCCTGTGTAAACGGAAAGTGGGAATCTCATATGATGCAAACTTTGTGCAGTTGATCTGTACCAATGTGTAGTTGTTGTCATAAATTTGAGCAAACGGGATCAAGATTGTTTCGTTCCCTTTTAATGAGGAAGTTTAATCTAATGTGCGTGCCAAAAGAAGGGTTTCGGTTTAGTTTCCGTGCACCATTGTTATTAAGTGTTTCTCCTTTTCTCTATTCTGTTTTATCAATGACATCTGGCTTATAATTGCTATGTTAGTTGCCACAGATTACGTAAGTAACTTGACTTTATTTATATGTTTTCGATATTGCAGTAATAGATAGTGACTACACTGTCTATAAGCTTCAATGGAATAAATGTTAGGTTGCCAGCAAAGGCTGGATACTGCATGTGTGTTTTTTTGAATTTAACTTGATAATCAATTAAAAGCTTAAAACTAAAGTTACGTATATTATCTGTACACCATGCCAAAAATTATGTGACTATTTATTGGGCATCCTTGCCTTCCTGACATCAGAAGTCAAGATAACATTCTCATAAGCTTCATGCATGGTAGATCGGACATTTTTCTTTCTAAACTCGGGTGGCTTCCCACCTGTGGGCAGTAATCCCCTAATGGGGAGCTTTGTTAGGCCGCGTTCTTTATTTTAACTTGTCGGTGTTCGCATGCTTCACTCCTTTTTAGTAGGTGTATATTTTTCTTCTCCACTAATTAAGAAATACGAGAGACAAATGGAGTTTCCCACCCTAGGGCGAAACTCCTGCTTGTTGCTCCTTTGAGCCTTTTAAGGGTATGATCAGGTCCAAATATATATTATTTGGAAACTATGACAAAAATTATGTGACTTTTTATTGGGCATTCTTGCCTTCCTGACCTGAGTAGGCAAGATAACATTCTCATAAGCTTTATGCATGGTAGTTCAGACATTTTTATTTCCATTAAACTTGTCTCTAGTTTTCTTGTCGCACCTAGTTTTTCCATTATTGTCAGCTATACTCGACGAATTACGTATATGTTGGGTCTGTGAATTGCAGAGCCAAAATTATATACCTGTTTCTTCCATTCACTCCATTGAGTTAAGTCTTGGTCTCTTTCGACGGGACATACTTATCTGCATACATACACTAGTGTAAAATCGTGTCTTTGTTGGATTTATCTAAGTCTATGAAGAAAAGCATGTTCACTATTCAAATGGGGAATAGAAGAAGAAAGAGAAACAAAGGGAAGGTGATATACTGGTCTTATGCATATCCGGAGCTCAACCAAATCATAATACTTGCACATCCATAGGCTTCATAACTAAAAGCGTTGGTGTGCTTTCTTTCTGCTTTTTTAATTTTGCCCTTTTTGAAGTATAAGTTTCAGCTCCAAATGAATGTAAGCTTGAAGATGATGATCAAGTAGAGAGAAAATCCTTGCACCACACAAAACTCGTTCTTTTTCTTCCTTTTCCTAGACGTTTTTGAATCATTCGAGGGTGTTTTGGAGAGCAGACAGATATGCCCTTTGTTGTATGCATAGACAATTACTAGGTCTCAAAGGCTCATGTATTTTTGGGTCGTTTCTGCAGAAGTTATTACCGTTGCACTCACAGTAATTGCCGAGTGAAGAAGAGGGTCGAGCGGTTGTCGGAAGATTGTCGGATGGTGATAACGACCTACGAGGGCAGACACAACCATTCCCCTTGCGATGACTCGAATTCCTCTGAACATGAAGGGTTCAACTCGTTCTAGTATTTCCCCAAGGGAGAACCCAAAAGGCATTGTCTTGGTGAATTTCGGAGAACGTTAGCATGTGATGATGTTCTGTACTATCGTCACAAACTGACTCCGACTTCCCTGGTCGTGTAATCTATCTCTAGGAGCATAGTTACGTTATTGTACTTGAACTTACTTGCGGCTTCTTGTGTATATCGTGGCCGCTACATTTATTACCTCTTGTGCAATGTGACTTGTCTTCCGCTGTTTGTGAATGCACTCGCATTAGGGGATTAAGTCGAGGATGTTTGAAAACACAGTTCTTTTGGTTTGGTTTAACCGTTCATAACCAGATCTCTACAATTTTTTTGCGGAGTTAGTTCAGTTTGTGTAATTTCAGTGGAGACGGATCGGGGAGAGATGCAATCTCAGTAGGCAGGTTTGGTTGATGTGGACAAGACTCTATGTGGGCTGAGGATCATTTTCTTGGTGAAGCTTTTGCTGCTTGTGAACTATGGAAGGAGATCAAATTTGAATCCAAAGCAATGGATATTTTGAAATCTAATCCTTACTATTTGTTTTCTTAATTGAATTGCCATTAAACTTGAGCTGATCTTTTACCAAAAGGATTAAGATGAACACGGTGATTCGATTTATTCTATATATGAAATAGATATATTTATCTAAATATACAAGATAAACAAAAACATAACTAAATAAAAAATTCAAATGGTTCTATAATTTGATTTTGTTTGTTGTTTGGATCCACAATTATTGTTATATCTCTTTTGGATTGGTGTATTCTTTTAATCCCATAGGATCATGAATGGAGTCAAGTATCACAACTTCTTCTACCCATCTAGATTATGAAAAAGTTCATAAGTTTCAAAAAAAATGTTGGTAAAAATAAAATTACTGATCAACTGGGCTTTTGATAGTTTATTAGTAATTTACGAACACTTTTAAGGAATTATTATGTAAACTTTACCAAATTTTTTTGAAAATTTTAACCAGTTTTTATTTATCTTTCTTACCAACACCTTGATTTTATCAATCCATATTCAAGTAAGTTACCAATTTCTTTAAAATCCACTAGTTTTGGTTATGAACTTTTATTTGTACTATTACCGATGTCTATTTGTAGAGATGGGCACGATACGGGGCTGGAGACTGCATTCCCATCCTCACCAAGTGGAGCGGAGCTTTGCCCCGCTGTCACCTCGTAGCCCGTGCAAGACTTAGTGGACGAGGTCCATCACAATTTTCTGATTATATCTTTGTTCATCGTTGATATGAATTAAAATATTGAGAATGTATACCTACTGTAAATTTCTATTCATAATCATACTAATTATGCCACTTTAAAGTTGGTCGTATTTAAATGTACACTTATTTTAATTGAGTGACAAACTTTTATTTGGCTCACTTATCATCAAGTTAAATTCATCTACTATTGTTAAAATTACCACTCTATTAGCTAGCGAAGAACGACTAAAACAATGCCAAGTAAACTAAATTTAGCAAAGCAATGGTCATCTTCTCCACTTGAGAAGGGGAAGGTAAGAGTTTCGATTCCTCACCGTCTTGGGAGATTGGGGGATATGCGTGAATGAGGGAGTAGGGTTTTATAACCTGCACACAACGTAGTAGCTTGTGAAATAGACGTATGATGGACTAGACAAAAAATAAAAAACTAAATTTAGCATCTAGAAGAGATGCTATGACAACACAATTCGAGTGTGGTCACCAAAAATTCCACTTCTACTCATAAACCTCTTTTATGGCCGCTAATGAAATGCATCTCACCACCAAACTCAAGTATGATTATCAAAACTACCAACTCTAATAACCAAACAAGAGAATGTTGTTAGGGATGTGTATGGTAATATTTTTGTTCTCACGAACAATTTCTATTCATAAATGGTTTTTTTATTTCTATTTTTTGTACAAATTTCTAGTAGAAGAACGTGTTTGATCTATACAAAATTTTTGTTCTTGAAATAGAAAAAGAACACAAATGTGTTGGTATGACCTTGAAAATTTCTATTCTCAAAATTTTCATTTAATCATAAAAATTTCAGTGGAGACTTAATAATTCATGTTTAGATAAAATTGAACTTTTGTAAGGATTTAGCTGATCTAGATATTTCAAGATGGCATCAAAAAATCCAACATATTAGTTAGTCAAGTGGATGGCTAGAAATGACATCAGATAATCTCATTGGTCTATAATTCACAATATGAGGAGGTTGACAATAAATATTTAGGTATCACAATAAACATGTGTATAGGCCTTTTGAGCTTTTTAAGCTATAAGAAGAAGAACAAATGCTGTCTAGTGGAATGAGCAAGGACAAAACAATTAAGGATGGAGGTAATCCTAAAGTTGGTGTGCTTATTTGCATAAACTCATCAAACCTTTAAGCAAATGAAATTGGAAATCCATGAAGCACAAGCTTTTTCGACTGCTTTGAACACAAGACAAATATAATGCAGAAGACTTGTTGAGAGCCACCTAGTTTTCTATTAAAATAGAATTGTAGATGATCTTAAAGGATATCTACAATGGAAGCTTAAGGGAAGAAGATGTCTTCTCTCAACGAAGTTGCCAAGCTGTCGCAACCTAGTATTGTCTCTAAAAGAAAACATCATATAAAAATCCATATGGTAAAGCGCTAAGAACTTATTCAATTTTGAATCCAATTTTCATTAAAATATTTTCACATTATTTATGATAAACTAATTCTAAACTAGAACTAATACCAAAATGTAGTAAAACTATTGAAAATTTACTTTCTAATTTTTTTCCTAAATTTTTGAATTTGTTTTTTTTTGGAAAATGGGGACTTGGATTGTGTTGGAAGACTTGGTTTAGGTGTGGGTCTCACCTGAACCTTATGTCTATTGTGTAAAGACGAGCATCAGTTTACGCTAAACTTGTTTTTCTAAAATGACCTTGCTTCTCTTTTTGTTCTTGAGAATACAAAATAGTTTTTTTATTTTTTGTTTTTGTTTCAAATCTATTATGTGATCACTTTGCTATTCCGGGTAATAGCAAAATTAATTAATGTACACAAAAAAATTTCTCTCTCTTTTTTTTTTTTTTTGTGTCAAAGAACAAAAGATAAAAAAAGCATAGAGATAGATATGTTACCAAACACGCCCCGAAAGTCTGTAGATTATGCAACTTCTAGTAATCAACTAAGGTTGCGTTTGGTTCTACTTTTAAGAAATGTTTTTACATAAATGCAAATGACTTTTAGTTAAAGGGTTTTCTCAGATAAAAAAAAAAGTTAAAGGGTTTTGACGAAATCCAATTAGGCTAAAGAGTTTTCACAAAATGCAAATGGTGTTTAGTAACCTATCTACAAAAAGAACTTTCATTAAAAAAAAGGAAAATAAAAGAAAAAGCTCATTTGGAACCCTCCTCGACAACTTTGGCGAAGTTGTAAGCTCCGATCATGGCTATTGTCAAGGTCATGTGACCCCAGGCTAAGTAACACTAGAGTGATGCCACCCTAGGTGATAGGCCACCTGAGTCACGCAAGGTGATGAGTCGCGAGATTTCGACTTCAGGCCACGCAATGAGTTGGAAACCGTCGACCTCAGGCCAAGCGACGAATCACCCAGGGGAGTAGACCTTGACTTCAGATCTCAACCTCAACTTCAGATCTTGACCTTGATGAGCTGCTAGATTTCGACTTCAGACCTTGACTTCGACCTTAGATCTTGATTATTGTCGAGAAAATCTTCAAAGATTTTGATATTGACAGGACCATTCTTCATGATATGATAGATGCGAATGTTGTTTCTATTTAGGTGATTGATTGACAAATCAATATCATTGAATCTATCTCAAGCGCCATGTGAAAGGACTCAAAAAACTGGATTAACCTTAAGGTTGAACAAGTCAAAAGAACTTGAAGCTCATGAGGATTTGGAAGAACCAATAGGAGAATAGATTAGTAGTAGTCTCATTCAGCCTATGCCTAGGGAGGTTGGAGGAATATTGTCAGCCAAAATTAATGGGCAAAATCGCGAAAGGCTGCTAGAACCTACAGCTCATAGTAAACCGAGAAGATCGTTTACTCATGTTGGATAATAAGCGTAGACCCTTATATTCTTAGACAGTTATTTTGTATCTACAGAAATTTGACAGCCAATCACACAAGTCTAGAATTGCAGAATCATTTCCAATCAATCATTCATTACACCGTTGGAGAAGGATTATTTCCTTACTTGGAGTCTCGCAGTAAGATTGCTGAAATATCTAATTAAATGGTGGAATGGATCTCTAGTGATTTTATTTCTCTCTACTATGGCCAAATTGATTATCTCGAAGATCATTCAACGGTCATCTTAAAGTTTGACAATCATAAAATGGATCAATGCAAGCCAAAGAGACACGGGAGACAAACAGCGAGGATTGCAAGAACACCTACTTATTCCATGATTAGATGATTCCCTCACTAAGAGTTATACATCCTTTAGCTCCATAGTAGTGTGTGTATCTTGGTGGTGTGTAGCCTACTAGTTTTGAGTAGAAGCAGCGGAAGCCACATTTGCAATGACTCAAATAGCTACTAATGAATTTCAGACTTAAACAGGTTTTTTTTTTTTTTGATATCCAGGATCTGCCCTGGCTCAACCTTATTAGAGTAACGGTCGCCGCGGGCCCAACAAACCCAACGACGACCACTGACTATATCTGAAGGGGAGCTAGCCCAGGAACCCACCACTAGGGCCCCTCACTTAAATAGCTAGCAACTGGGTGATTCGAACCTAAGACCTTGTGTGGGAGGTCCCAAGTGCAAACCATAGCAGTTGCCTTCTGGTAGGTGTGAATTTCAGCTTTGTTTGTGATTGTTAACTTTGAAAAGTGGATGTAAGCTTGATTTAAATACAACCACTATAAATTGCATGCATCTATTCTCTATATCTTTTGTCATGGCTTTAATTTGATAGAAGCACCGCACATGTATTAGTAGCATACTCCTGCATCTATCAATTTGTGCGTGCATATATTGACTTGATTCTATTTAATTTCGTAAATATTTATCAAGTTTTGTTAATCGACCTATTCACCCACTCTAGGTTATTTCATTAGCTACAACAACTTCAATTTCGACCTCAAGCCAAACTAGGCGATGAATTGACGAGTCACCAGATCTCTAGTTGTAGGGAAAATGATGTTATGACTCTTGATAGGGGATTCGAATGCGTATGCTCTTGCTTGGTCCATTTATTCAAACTCAAAGCTATGGAGTCAATTACTGGGCATGCGTTTGTTGTTGATTTCTGTTAGGTGATGTGAAATCACTTTGTGCTTGAGTCATGACAACCATATTGTGCAAGTGGGGAAGACGATGAATAGTGCACAATCAAGGTGTAAAAGAGGAATGCGAAATTTGACAAGGGCAAAGTGGAATAGAAAATTTCATTTATTATGAGCCCCCAGAATTCCCAAAATGCTTAATGCCCAGTGCTGCTTGGTAGTAGTCTGAAGGCAAAGTCCTTTGGAGGACTTTGAAAATGCTAGTATTTCTCCAATGGGCTCTCAAAAGGAGCTACCAAACGCTGAAACATCTATTCAAGATCTTTAGGACCCCAAAATCCATTTTCAAAAGTTGAACCAAACGCAACCTCAGGGTCATTTTAACAATGAATATTTGCTATTTGGTTGCTAGAGATCAGTTTAAAATGGCCATATTGAACTACAATTTCCTTCTATCCCTCGCCCTTTCTCTCACCCTGATTTGCCCGAGCCAAGTACCTCAACCCCTCTCCTTGTCAGCCCCACCATCGCCGTCGCTTGCCCCTCCAACGCCGCTGTCAGCCTCTGCTGATGTTGTTGTCATTAACCCTTCCGGGGAGAGCCCACTTCTTCCTTTTCTTTATTATGTCTTTCTTGTTGCCGGTGCATGGCGAGATTGGGGTCGTGTACCACCCCTTGTGGCTGCGGCAACCTTGGCCCCCTTGGCAACTCGTGGCGGTGGCCCTGGCTCGCTGTTGAAACCCATGGTCGAGATAAAGCCACAAGGGGTCGAGTCTCAGGAGCCACTCGTGACGTTTGTCTTGCCATGGCCGATATTCCAATTTCCCTTTTTTTTGCTAACTACTTTTTATATGGTTTGTTGTTTACATGTTTATTTTTAGGTTTTAGTGGTTCACCTCGGTTGGTTAGTTACGCCACTTGGAGGTATGTTCATCTCATAATTTGGTTGTGTATATTTCCTAACTGGTATGATGTTTGATCTAGCGAGTATATCTAATGTTAACATTTGATCTATGGAGTATATAGATTGTTTATATTACATTAGAAATTTATGACCTCAAAACTATTGTGCCTTTGTAAAATCATTACATTTAGGGCGGTGCTATTTCAACTCTCATTTGACCGAAACACCCTCCCCCTCTCTCTTCAATTTATTGTTTCTTTTAACATACAAACCAACAAATATGCCTCTATTTCTATCATCTCTCTCATCGTATAAATGCCTAATTACACCCAACAAGATATGATCTTATATATATCATTTTATCACTTTGCCAAAAGGAGGTTGTTAACTTTAATGTGTTCTCATAGATTTAATCACAAAAGCAACATAGAAGATTAGAAATATTTATTTATAATAGCTATAATGACTTATGAACACATATTAATTGTTTTCTTTTATCAAATAGTTTGAACGAAACTTTCTTTCAAGATTGAATTGCAAGATGGATTAATTTTAACAACTCTGTTTTAAGCTTTTCACAGTTTAATCTGAATTGCAAAATGGGAGTTGAAAATCTAGTTACACCTTATTCACTTTCAAACTCATATCAAATTAATTTAGAGGAAAGTTTTAATCATATTTTAAAGTTTTGATCCACTTGCTATGAGATTGATTACAACCAATGCATTACTTTCTTTAGGGTAGAGTAGGATAGCAAGAAGTTCCTTTCTTTTTTTTCTTTTTTTATAGCTTTTTGTGCTTGTTTTTTGTTAGTATATATATATGATCTAAATATAAATATGTTTAAAATTTGATCATGTTTCTAACAAATTAACTTTTCTTATTTTAATAATTTTTTTTCCATTTTTTTTATCAAGATCAGCTAGATAATTAGATATATAGTTTCACTCAAAGTATTAGATAAAGGTAGGTAATTAATCGTGTAGTCATAAGCCATCATAAATATAAATTTGTAATCCTCAATGTAGCTTTTGTGAATAATTATATGATGCATTAAATTAAAAATAATAACTTTCTCTAGGCAAAGTGATAAAATGATGCAAGATACGATAATATTTGATCAAGTGTAATGTATCATTTGTATATTGATACCAATAAAAGAGGTGATAGAAATAATTGCAAAATTTTCCCTTGAGCTGATAAAAAAAGAAACAACAAATTGAAGACAGAAAAGAGAGGAGGGTATTTTGGTTAGTTAATAGAAAAAGGGCCGTTTTAGCCAAAATAGGGGTGGAAATAGGCTGCCCTACATTTAAACTCTAGAATTCCTATTTCAAAATAGTTTTCAAAACTTGTGTCGGTTATGTTCCTCTTAAATATTTATATCTGCATTGAACTGCCTTGGTTGGCACGTTTTCAAGAATATTAAAAATTGGCATTGATGTGCACCTTTTTGACACTTTAACTTTGGCTTCACGTTTAATCGTTTACTACATAAGAAAATAGAGAATCCCCACCCTGACTTCTAAATAAAAATATCATCAGCATTAGTTCACATTTGCATTATAGGCATTAGTAACACGTTTATTTAATAGAAATAGGTTCACCTAAATTGCATTCAAGGTGGTCCAATCATGATCGACATTTGAATTGGCTCAGTCAGGGATTGTGCAATAATCGGCCCAATATGTTTGAACATTCCACTTATTCCCCTTTTCTGTAGTGAAATGATCAAGCTGGCCGTGAATGGCGAATAACTTTGAGCAAAAAGGAAACAAAAGTAATGGCCATGAATGAAGGGAAACAAAAGGGTCGTTAGGTGGTCAAAGGTCGATACAAAGGAAGGCATGGGTGCGTGATTTTTGGTCGGAGACAAAGGAGGAAAAAAATCACTCACCATATATTATTCTCGGTGGAAAAGGATAGGCGAATAATCTCTCAATGATTTTAGGAAAGAAAATTAATTGGCCTGACGTCTCTTTCCTTTGGTGGAGGCTCACGATCTTGAAGAGGGTAACCGTTCTCCACATGGGAAAGAGACCAACCTCTCAGTCCCTGTGCGCTTTCACGCCATTTCTTCGTCAGCATCCCACTACCATTTTCTTTCTTTCTGTCGGAATTCATGCACAAGTCTAGAATCGGGACACAATATAAAGGGAGAGAGAGAGGAACGTCCACCTCGAGGACCTCCACGCGATGCTCGAAGGAGCCCAAGGAAGTCACGCAGCTGCTCGCCGTCGCCACCATCTAGCTTCCTCTTGGGTTCGTCTAACTCTTCACACCCTCCTGTTGGCGAGGCGTTCCTCGGTGGCGATTACAGTTTCCTCGACTTCTGCTGCAGAACGTTCATGCATTCTATCTGTTTATCTTCCTAACTAATATTTTGCAGAAAACCCGGTGGTGATGGATGGTGGCATGCTTCGCTTTGGCTTAGTGAATCCAGGTTTCTTAAATTTTCTGCAATCTATTTACCACTTTGATTATTGGGTGTTATTTGTTTGATTGCATAGTCATATGATCACCGTTTATATGTTAGTGTATGATAGAAATGGATGAAGGCTGTGTGCAAAACATTTTAAAGATAAAGAGATTATGTACCAAAAGGGCGTTAGAATAATTTAGGATAATCAAATTCCCAAATTCATGAATCTTTAGTTCGCATATAGAAAATACAATCCCATATTTTACTTGGGCGTCTAATCAACCAAAAACCGATTAGTTTAATTATATATTGAATTGAGCACAAAGTTGCGATTGATCTCTCTTGAGAGAGCTTGTGCTAAATGTGCGCAATTGCTTTATGAGAGGAACTTTGTTCCCATTTAGCAATTTGCTAGCTTTTTCCATGGTGATTCACCTCTATGAAGGTCGCGGCACATTTAATTTTATTTTCGAAGATTTTTTGTTTGCATAATTTCTTTTGTTCTCTGGGTACATATCGGACATGGAGTACGAATTTCATCGCAACAACTTCTTTATTTTCCATTTTTGGCTTTTGTATTGGGAGAACTTAGGGGAAATGTTGCCGAAATTTCTTTTAAAATAAAAGAAATGTGCGACAATGTAAATTTTTCGTAATCCCGAGTAGGAAGGGCCATTGCCCTTTAGGAAGATGACAATAAGACATTAGCAAATTAACTAATTTGAATGAACTGCTGTAATTTTATTGATGACTGTATTGTCAAGGCTAATAATACAACTTTGAAGGTGATGAACAGGTTGTTTATAAACTTTGATAAAATTTTGCGCAAAATAATTATGAAAAACTTTGATAGTTGCAGAAATAGATTGATATGTTTTTATGCAAATGCTTCTATCAAACAAATATTGACAAGATTAAAGATAGAAGATATTGTACAAATAATTTATAGTGGTTCAATTTATATAAAACTTATGTCCATTGTCTCAAACTGACAGCCACGAATAAAGTTGGAATTTACTAGGAATCTCAAGTGCTGTTACAAAATAGCAAGTGGTGCTACAAACTGAAGCTAATAGATTGCACTATTAATCACAAATGATTTCTTTTACACTTCTCTTAGCACAGATTACAATAAACAGCTTGAACTCTTTAATAGAGAGAGTTACAAGTAGACGATAGCAAATCTCGCAAAGCAGAGAGACAACAAGACAGAGCAATAGTTTTTTCAATCTCCACCAACCCCTTCATCTTTCTTTGATCCTCTTTTATAGATGTTTCTGCTCCAATCTAGCCATTGGAGAGTATTTTGGGGGCTCCAAGAGCCATTGGGATTAGATAGGAGCAATCGCTTGAAGACACTCTACCCATACAGTCTGTTTCCTGACTAAAGAAAGGTTCCCAGATGGATTCTGCTGCTGTTGTCAACAGTCAGTCGCTCTTGTTTGAACAAAATATGCAAAAACTGCCCTGACTAAACAATGGTTCCTTTGTCGCGAGTTTCAAGCCGTATCAACTGCTATTTCCCTTATCAAACAAAAAACTGTCAATGTCTTCTTGGTCAAATGAAGGAGGTACGACAAGATTATCCTAGTTAGTTGATATAGGGAGAAGCCTTTATCAACAAGGCAATGAATCTACCCAGTCTGTTAGCTGGGAATTGACTTGCGATATTATCTTCAATGGCCTTCCCGGGATTATTAGCTATCAAGATTTTACTCAGATGTTCACCTTCCTATGGTCCTTCAAGTTCTCAAGAGCACCTTGTTCGATCAAACTTGTTCTCCTTTTATTAAGGTTCACCCATCTTGCAGACGAGCTTCCACTATAAGCTTCTGACACCGTGAATAGTGGCAGAATCTTTCTCATATCAACATCACTTGATTATGATAACATCTGCATTGATAGATGTTAAACAATGAACTCTTCACGGTAAAATATTGGCTTATACCAAAATGGCTAATGCTGATTTACAAAGGAATCTCCCTGTCTTGGAAAGATTCGGGTGTGGTGGAGAATATCAGAAATATTGCATGACCTGCATCCGAACTTATTTCACCCGACACAAGAAGGAACATCAGAGCAGCTCTGCGTTTGGAGGACACCGAATGATGTACCTCTGAGGTGAAAGAATGGAAACTTTGAGAGGTTCTTCAGGGATGCCCAACGTGAAATTTATCCCAGATGTACACAGTACAATCTGCCGACCACTGTCGTTAAGTTGATTCACCTTAAAACACACGCTTTTCGCAAAAAATTGTCATTTTTCAAGGGGAATAAGGGTTTGCATAAGTGCGCAACGCGCCATTATTCTAGATGGCAGGATAAACCCAGTAAAGGGAAGCAAAAGAATATTCACGCGAAGGTTTTGCAAAAAATTTCCATTCACGCCGAGATTGTGTCAGCTACTAAGACACGCGACCAAAGGCACGAAGTGGGACAAGGGGGGATTCACAATGGACAATGATTTGATGAATCATCATGGTGAAGCGTGGAAATAATTTCCTGGGTTCGCATCATAGTCAAACATTGTAATATTATTCTATTTGGTGTTTGGAGGACAATTACCTGCTACTTTTGGTTTGCTGGATAAGATCCTAGATAAAAAAAAATTATCCTATTCGGTGTTCGGAAGGATGTGAAATCTAGATAACAAAAAATCACCTAGAAGGTGAGATAGACTTGGATAGGATTATGGGTATTTGTTTTGAAAAACATGAACACGTGCATAGGTAAATTGACTAAAAAACAATTCACAACAGAAGCAAAAACACCCATACACGTCTTCAAAAACATTATTTGTGCATTTTAATAAGAAGCATGTAGGAATGAAAAAAGGAGGCTAATTATATTATCCTTGTACCATGCTAAAAAGTTTGGTTCTGATGCTCTTTAGATCCATATCACAAATGTCTGATGTCCTTGTAGCATGTTTGAAGATATTTGGTTCTAATGTTCTTCAGATCCAACACTATAAGTGTTAGACTTCTAGTTTAGACACACCACTAATTTCATGTTGAGTAGTAAAGAAAAATTGTGAGAGTTCACTACTTCAATTGTGATAGCAATTATTCTCGTGTGTGACTAATTTGATTGATCACTATCATTTCTCTTGATTATCTCATGATCCTCTGTCAATCACATCTTATAACCGGTCTTATATTGCATTTATTTAAATCAATTTAGCTCATTACCTCTGAAAACGTTTAGAGCATTAATTTAGCCATATAGTTTGAACTTGCTTTAGACTTTACATATGATGTTTCTGAAATCGTTTCAGTGTATGAATTCAGGTATTAATTCTGTAACCGTTATAGAGCATTATTTTGGGGATTGACTTTGTATCTGTTATAAAAATTTCTTTTGGGCATTAATTTAATAACCGTTACAAAGCTTTAAATCAATCATTAAGTTTGCATCATTTCTTAATATTAATTTTGTTGTTTGATTCTAAAATTGTTTTAAAACATTAATATGTCCATTGATTCTGAAACCGTTTCAAATCATTAATGTGGCTTTAATTCTGAACTCACTTCAAATCATTAATGTGGTCATTGATTCTGAACTCATTTTAGATTTTTAATATAGCCCTAAAGTTGGAAACCATTTTAAATTTGTAATATGACTATAAATTTTGAAATCGTTTCAAATCTTTAACTTGGTTGTATGTTCTGAAACCATTTTTGAACTTCAATCTTTAGCTCCAATCAATCTATC
This sequence comes from Corymbia citriodora subsp. variegata, assembly GCA_014858505.1. Classification (NCBI taxonomy): domain Eukaryota; kingdom Viridiplantae; phylum Streptophyta; class Magnoliopsida; order Myrtales; family Myrtaceae; genus Corymbia; species Corymbia citriodora. Next base: position 5,221,303 of record CM026416.1, read on the forward strand.
TGTTGCAATTGCAAACACATTTGCAATATTGTCTCTCCTATTCAAACATCATTTTGAATTTGTTATGATGTGTGACATCTTAAGTTCATCATTGAGCTGGTAGTAGAACTTGTACTAACAAATTAACACATTGATTGTCCCGACTAATCTCCAATTCCTAGAAATCATGAGTGATATCTAGTAATATGTTATGTTACCTAGAAAGTATGAATATCTTAAGAACATAATGAACTTGTCAGTTTTGTCAACCATAAAATTCAATCCTTCTGTCTCATTACGTCCCGATCGAATAAAGGCCATGTAATTGTTTGTCTAGGTACCAATTCGATCGTATGTCCAAATTTAATTGACATATATTTCTACAAGGCATGAGCCATTCATTTTTAGTTACCTCCTAGTCAAGGATTTCGATACAATGTCATGATTAGTTGCATAAAACTTCAATATTTCTATCTTGCATATCTACATTTTTAACAAGAAGACAGATTTCAAGGTTTGTGTTTTGATCTTGTGTAAAATATTTAGACTTGAGGCATGATGCTGACTTGTATATTGGATGGCTATGGTTCACAATTGCATGTACTAACACTTCGTCAAACCATCTCTATATTTAATGGTCATAGTTTGTTCACATATAAAGACACATGCATGTGTAATATGCAATCTGTCTTCTTATTAAATATACAAGATATATGATTGATGTCCCGTGTGATTTAATTGTAACATTATATTGAAATTGTTGGTTGGGGTTGTAATCGAGAATGAATGATTTATGTTTTAGAGAAATACATGTCAATTAAATTTGGGCATCTGATCGAATTGGTATTTTGACAAACAATTCTATGGCCTTTGTTCAATTGAGACATAGTGAGACAGAATGATTGAATTACATGGTCACCAAAGTTGACGAGTTCTTTGTGTTTTTGGTAGTCATGACATATTGCTAGATGTCATTTACAATTTGTAGGAATTGGAGATTAGTGGGGACAATAAGTTCTTTTAATTTGTGGTAATGTGTTGGTACAAGTCATATTGCCAGCTTAGTGATGCATCTAAAGATGTCATATACCATGACCAATTCATAATGGCATTTGCATGGGAGAGATAACATTGCTAATGCATTTGCAATTGTAGCAATCAAATTGAATTGGGCTAAAGATTGAAGTTCTAAATTAGTTTCAGGACCAACAATAAAATCAAAGATCTAAAATGGTTTTAGACTTTACGACAAAATTAAAGATCTAAAATAGTTTGACCTACGGCCAAATTAAAGTTCTAAAATGGTTTTAGATTTTACAGCCATATTAAAGATCTAAAACAAGTTTAGAATCAATAACCGCATCAATGATTTGAAGTGAGTTAAAAAATAATGGCCACATTGATGATCTAAAGCAAGTTCAAAATCAATAGCCAAATTAAAGATCTAAAAATGTTCCAGTTAATGGCTAAATTAAAGATTGAAACTTTTTCAGATTTAACAATCACATTAATGATCTGAAACGGTTTTAGAATCAATAGTCATATTAATGTTCTAAAACGATTTTAGAATCAAACGACGAAATTAATTTTGAAACTGGTTCAACTTAATGGTTGAATTAAAGTTTATTAACAGTTATAAAGTTAATGTTTAAAATAAATTTTTGTAATGACACAAAATTAATGCCCAAAATAATACTCTCTAATGGTTATAGAATTAATGCTCTGAAATGGTTTTAGAATGAACATCCAAATTCAGAGTCTCAAGGGTATCCATAATTTATGATTGGATTAATGCTATGAATAGTTTTAGAGTTAAGGAGCCACATTGATTTAAATAAATGTGAGCTGAGACTGGTTATAAGAGGTGATTGAGATAGGATCATGAGATGATGGAGAGATGATAGTGATCAATCAAATTAGTGATACATGAGAGCAATTGCTAGAACAATTATGATGGTGAGTTCTCTCAATTTTTCTCTACCGTTCAACGCGAGATTGGCGGTGTGTTTGAACTATAGGTATGACATTTACAGGGTTGGAGCTGAAGAACATCAGAATTGGAATACTTCAGGGACAATACAAAGACATTTGATGTTTGTGGTTTGGATCTGAAGAATGTTAGAAACCTACGCTATGAGGACATCAAATGTTTGTGATATGGAATTGAAGAATGTTAGAACCAAATTTTTTGAGCATGGTATAAGGGTAATGTGATCTGCCTCCTTTTCATTTGTACGTGCTTCTTATTAAAATGCATGAATATTGTTATGGAAATACATGTGTGGGTATTTTTTATTCCACTGTGAATTGTTTTTTATTCACCCATAACGTGTTCATATTTTTTGAAACAAAAGCCAATAATTATAGTCAAGGGGCAACCCACTGTTAAGATCTGCAAGGTTCCAGGATGAATATATTCCATACATGGCTACATATGTTAGGCTGGATGAGAAAATAGCTGGATAAGAATCGCATGACTTTCATATGCTGTGGCAACACGTGCTTCCCATTGGTCTACGTGGGTTCCGTCCGATGTTGCGGCCCATGTCATGGACGAACAGTCAGGGAGGAGAGCAAGCCTTTGAGTGGGTCTTGCGCAGCTCGCTCGCGGTTGCATTTCCGGTCACCCTATCCTGACGAGCGATGCCGGATCCTCATCGGTGTCTGACCCTCAGCGGCGCCTGGCTGGAGCCGTTTTCCTTTTAATTTTATTTCGAGCAGAAGTATATGAATTCGAGACAAAGATACCCTCAGGATTGGTGCAAAACTAGAGCTCTACCATTTGGAAGCATGAAGCATATATTAAAGTCTCCATGATGGGATGATACTCTATGCAAGGAGCTCTACACACTGGATTTCATGTTAAATTCCGTTCGTTGCAGCATATCAACGAACAATTGGTGAGCGACGATGGCTGTGAGGATGTAAACTGTTTTTGTGGGACTATAGGGTCACTACAAAGGCAAAGTAGCAACGAGCAAGAGGTATTGATTTCATCAAGTAATCCCGAGTCTAGTTTAAATTAGAAGTCGCAAAATGGGTCAAGGACCAATACTTTAAATTATATGTAATGGACTATATATAATATGGGTTATTTGAAGTTTTAATTAGAGACTGAATTGGGTTCATCGTAATAGAGTCCAACTATAAAGTGGGCTTTTATGGTTTATGATAGACCCATCTTTAATTCATAGATGACACGATTTAGACTCTAAAAACTATCTGAATGGGGAAACTCGTGCAATTGGCCTCTCGTGGCACACACCCTTTTTTTTTTTTTTGGGGTCAAAATATCAAAGCTCTGATGATGAACTTTAGATCATCGATCATCAAAAATAGGAGTTCATAATTGCAAGCGCAAGTGTGTACAATGTTGCCTTCTTTAAAATGGTATTTTTTTTTTCAAATGGTATGTTAAGCGATGTGCGATAGACTGTAAATGAGCTTTTAAATAAGCAGACTAAAAAGAGAAAAAAATAAGTAACCTTACAAATTGGTCAACAAAAGATGAATCTGAGACTAAATCTAAATATATCGCCAAATGATAATTTTTTCATTACAGCGAAAAAAAGTCAGCCGTTAGGTTATTTTAAGAAATGAATTCGAGTTGTTGCGTGCATTAGGAATGCGTAGGAGAGTTATGAAATAACTTGATAGTAATGTTGACCACCTAAAGTACGATATTGTTGATCGTTTAGTGATGGGTGTTGCTCATTTTGATAGCAAAGAGAGACTTCGAGGTTGAAGTTTGCCTATTGAGAAATGAAGATTCATATCGCACCGGGAGTTCCCTTGATTTTAGAGTGAGTTTTTTCCTTTCTGATAACTTAAAGACTTGCCGTACTCGTTGCAATAGATAAATTATATCTAGTTGTTATTTTAATTAGAAGGACCCGGGTACAAGGACAGACATTTTATTTTCATGTTTGATTTGCTTTTAATTGGTTTTTTTCTTCTTTTCATTATGTTGTTTTCCATATTTAAGGAGAAAGTTGTAAGGAATTGGAGCCCAAGTTAACTTGAGTGTGAGGTAGGGTTAGGTTAAACAAGTTATGTGTTGCTAAACTTATGTTACCAGTCAATTTAGTATGAACCTATTTTTGATGTACCTAAACTTGACCCGACCCATCTATCAAATAAGTCTAGTTTAAGGATAACATAAGAGCTATGTTTAATCATTTGAACATTTTTGTTAGATAGGATATTATTGAATATGGTTTTAAATATCACATCTAATGTTTGTTAATGTCCAGATATAATATAGATTCAAATAAATATTATCCGAATAAGTGCTTTATTTGCAAGATTAAAATTAAACATAAACCATGGAAGTTATGTAAACTATTCATCCTTCCTCAATCCACCTCCATGTGGGACACTCATCTTCCCCATGACTTCGAGAATGCCTTGTCCTTTTGTGACCTCCCTTTCACCGCCCTTTACCAACCCAATGAATTCTGGCCCACTCTACCTTCAACCTTGCCACTTCTAGATGCCCCCGAGTTTAATTTCTCCATTGGTCCTGCCATCTATGCCATCGACCCCTTCATCTTTCATGGTAGATCCATTCCCTTTGATGAGTGCAAATACTACATTAATCCCTTGTTGCGCTCTGACTCATTCACCCATGTTAATAGCCGGTCTAGTTTGCGAGTAGGCAGCTCCTGCAATTCAACTTGTTCCAAGTGACATGGTCGAGGAGCTCTATCACCTTGGTTACTACCTTTGTTAGGTAGTCTTTTTCATGGAGGAGGCATTGGGCTCTGATTGGGATCATGAAGTTGCTTGCTAGGATGGACTTAAGTGACATAAGAAAGGAGGTAGGACTGACAAGCTCGGGCACTGCTTTTCCCCACAGCTAAAGGCACGAAGTAGGTTGTCGTCGATGGGAGGGGTAGTGGCCATTGGAGTCTACTCATGCCATTACGGTGTAGGTCCTGTCTTGTGAATGCATTGATGAAGGCTTTTTTGGGTTGCATGATTTTTGTATCCAGATTATATTCTAGCTATATTCGATCATATCTAGATTTCACGTCATTTCAATTACTGAATAGGATAAATATATTTTATTAAAGTTTTATCCGGCTCACCAAATGCAGGCATAGTGCATCCATATGTTTGGAGTTTATTTTATCCTAAAGAGAAGTTTGAAATAATAAGTTTGGGCCAAAAGTCTTTGAAAACACAGAAGAAGAGAAGAATGAAATGAAAAGAGAAGGAAAAGAACCGTTCCGGTTCACCATCGGTTTTTCATTTGAACCGAACCGGGTCGAGGAACTGGCGCCGCGCTTCCACCCTTTCTTCCCCAACCAAATTCCCAGTCGCAGGCTTATCTTCAGCCGCAAGAAGCGCCTTTCTCTAAACCCTGAGAGCTCGGTCCCCTGCAGTCCCCCTCACCAACCTCGCACGAAACACCGAAGAACAGCCTCTACCCATCAACGAAGATGCTGCTCCGGCCTTCTCTCCACAACCACAATCCGTCCATCTCATCTCGCCCTCCCTGTCATGCCCCCGCCCCCTGCAATCGAAGGTCTCCCAGATCATCCTCCGCCAGGGCTCGAGCCCCTTCAGGCCGCCGGCGATATCGTGCTCGGTGTCGCAGGTCCACAGCTACAACACCATGGACTACGAGCGGAGGCCCATGGTGAAGTGGAACGCCGTGTTCAGGAGGATATCGCACATGGAGAGCCCCGAGCTCGGGGCGGCCACCGTGCTGAACCAGTGCGAGGACGAGGGCAAGAAGCTGACCAAGTGGGAGCTCTGTCGGGTGGTCAAGGAGCTGAGGAAGTACAAGCGGTACAAGCTGGCTCTTGAGGTAAGAAGAGACGAGATGGGTCGAGGTGCTCGGTGTTTCATGGGTTGATAAGTATTCCGATTTTATCATTGGTTAAAATTCCGTTCTTGAGATATGCGCTTTTCTGTGTAACATATCGTGCCATGTTAGGCTGAGTGATGAGTTTAAATGTTCCTTCGGGAGTTGGTGCTGCTCTTGCTGAAATTGCGATCCTGTTTTTCAACTTTTGGGCCTTTTTGAGTTTGTTCTTTTTCCTTTTCTTGTTACTGTCAACAATGAATATTGCTTGAGACAGTGGTGTAGATTTGAATATGCTGACTGAGATCCTCTTGACATGGCCATGGGTTCGGTAGTTCGGGGGTCTGGGACTTGGTTGGAGTTCAAGGTCATAGACTTGCAAAATTGAACTAGCCAAAGACAAACAGGCTGACTTCTGATTTTGCTTGGGGAAAGGTTTCCTGATTGTGGTTCTTGTTCTTGGTTAAGTACTTTGTTTTATGATTTCAATTACACAGGGTTTTTGCAGCATGGGCACGCTTTGGCATCCTTGAGAATATTCTTTGGCTAGTTGATTCTGTTTGTTGGCCAACTTGTAGATGGTTTAATATCTTATACACCTTATTGGTCTTTATGTAAAGCCTTCTTCACAGTCTCCGATTGTTTTAATGATGATTGCAAATAGTTAGAGGGGTGGTTGCAATGATAATATGTGGTTGTCCAACTCACTATTATTCTGCAAGACTACCGAGGTAGCTTTTCTACTACAGTTTCTTCATTCATGGATGCAAAATTTATTTCATCATTCTACATTGATTATGCAGAAGTATCATTTAAAACGGGGAGAAGATAATTTATCTCAAATCGGATCCTTTAATGGATTTTGACTTTGTCTGATGTTAATAACTTTAATACTGCCAAATTTCAGCAGTTGCTGGTGTGATGTTTGCAGCTAAAGGACTTTCTGTTTGGCTATTAGCAAGTAATAGACTTCAAGAGCCTTTTTTTATTGGAAAATAGCGAGGAATCAATTGGAAATGCATAATATGGGATAATTTGCGCAGCTCATTATTTATTTGTAATGGAGTCCAAGTAAGATGGTTTGCTAATGTTGTATCAAGGAAGTAATGTATATGAATCATTTTTAAAAAGTAAGGCGAGCTGAGCTTCAGCTGAAATATCTCCCTCATCAGTCGGTAGAATTGCTGTGGAGGAGTCTCTGTACTATACAATAGAATACGAGCTCTTGGATCTCCCTTTGGCTTTGACAGAAGATGTCCTCTCAGCAGAAATGGGTTATCTAGAATGTGACAGTTATATGATTTAGGATGTTGACAACTAACCTTGCAGTTATGCTTAAACCGATATTTAATGTCTTTGCTTGTAGTTGTCTGCACTTCATGATCATTTCACATTAAGCATTCGTCTCACAAGTATGTTAAAATTGTTTTATTGATCCCCAATTCCTCGTTCAAGTTTTATTTGAGTGTGTTCCTGCCTTAGGATGTTGGTTCTTCATTTTGCAATGTGGACTGTCAAGTGATATTTTTTCTTCACTTTTTGTACATTCCTGTTGGTTTGGCTATGTCTGAAGTATCATTGCATGTTTGTGTCAATTTGCATGGATTGACTGCTGAGTGTGAACTTCGATGTCTTGCTATCTGTGAAAATCGCGTATTGGTGGAAGCCCAAGGTTTTTGAAATTTATGTCAATAGGAAAGACGACTCTGACACTCAGTCACGTGCACCATACCCCTTGAAATGGAATATATTTTGTTCATGTTGCTTGCTGCATCCCTGCTGTTAATCATTTCTGTTGGGGTTATATGTAGTTCTACATGAAAATTTTCTGAAATGCTGCATTTAGTTGTAGATAACCATAGCCATAATTTGAAATGTCTTTCTTTCACTAGCTTTAGTATGAACCATGAAATTCTTATATTATTCTCCAGGTGTATGATTGGATGAACAATAGAGGAGAGAGGTTCAGATTATCTGCCAGTGATGCTGCCATTCAATTGGATCTGATTGCCAAAGTGCGCGGCATTTCTAGTGCTGAAGATTTCTTCTTGAGGTTACCGGATGCTTTGAAGGACAGAAGGATATATGGGGCTCTTCTCAATGCATATGTGCGCGCCAGAATGAAAGAGGAGGCGGAATCCTTGATTGACAAAATGAGAGAGAAAGGCTATGCTATGCATGCTCTCCCATTCAATGTGATGATGACCCTCTACATGAATCTTAAGGATTATGGAAAAGTTGATGCTCTGGTCTCAGAAATGATGGAGAAGAATATACAACTTGATATGTACTCGTACAACATTTTGTTATCATCTCGTGGGGCCCAGGGATCTGTGGAAGGAATGGAGCAAGTTTTCGAACAGATGAAACTCGACAGCATGATCAACCCCAACTGGACAACATTTAGCACGATGGCTACAATGTATATAAAGATGGGACAGCTGGAAAAGGCCGAGGATTGCTTGAAAAAGGTGGAGAGTCGAATCACTGGCCGAGATCGGATTCCTTATCATTATCTCATTAGTCTTTATGGTACTGTTGGTAACAAAGAGGAAACATACAGGGTATGGAACACTTACAAGTCAGTTTTTCCCACTATCCCAAACCTTGGATACCATGCCATGATATCGTCTCTTGTCCGGATCGGCGATATCGAGGGGGCAGAAAAGATGTATGAGGAATGGCTTTTGGTGAGGACATCTTTTGACCCTAGGATAGGAAACCTTCTCATGAACTCATACGTTAAAGAAGGAAAATTGGACAAAGCTGAGGGCATTCTTGATCAAATGGTCGAATTGGGAGGAAAGCCGAATTCAAGTACTTGGGAGATTCTCGCAGAAGGTCATACTAGGGAAAGAAGGATTTCTGAGGGTTTTTCTTGCTTTAAGGACGCATTTTTAGCTGAAGGGTGGAAAAGTTGGAGGCCTAAGCCGGTGACTCTGTCTTATTTCTTCGACCTTTGTGAGGAAGAAGGTAATTTGGAAACCAAAGAGGCTTTAGTAGAGTTGTTGAGGCAGTCAGGATTTCTTGAAGATAAAACTTATGCATCGTCCATTGGCTTATTTAATGGAGCTCTGAAAGATGAAGCTGGATCCCAGGATGAGGTTGATGGAGCCGAGGTGCTTCTTAACCAACTGGAGAGTAGCATGTGATGCGCTTGGGGTCTGCTATTTTGAAAATCTGTGTCTACTTGGAGTTGACCGTGGAAATTACTAGGTGCAGGGCGTGGAAATCCAAGTTCTGAAGCCCTAGACTCGAGCATTGTAGATATTGAGACAGAATAATCAGACGTTCTGTTTGCAGTCCCAGAATGTGAAGCTTGATATGCTTCTTGCTGTGAAGATGACCTTATGTATGCGGGAATTGCTCATGAGACTGATCCAGCTTCTTTATCTTATTTATTTCGTAACTCTCCACCATTATTAATCGACATATGTTAAAAGCAATTTTGGCATCGTGAAGCTTTCGAGTTCTGATGTAATTCTGCGCTACATTCGTGGGAGAAAAAATTTGAGTTTCATTCTGCTGTCATGTCTCATGAAGTTACGTTGTCAGTCTCATTCCTTCCATGAGTTGCTCCCTAACGGCCTTCTTAGGCTCTAGCAGCCGACTGGTTTATGCGCAAAGAAGGTAAATTTGCTGTTACTCTTTCATTTTGAGGAGTACATGAGCGTACATATACGGATATGTATGTGCAGAAACTCGTTCTCTTCATGTTTTTTTCTTGATTCTGCTATTGCTGAACGGATTGGGCCATCAGTTTGGATAAACCCCCTTGGCCACCTCATTGTATAGGTGAAGTTTTAACTACCTGAAAGGTTTTTCATTGAAGGCCACCCTCTCTGCACTCTGACTCCCCCTCAGAGTGAATTTTAACTTGCAAAACTTGGCAGATCATCACTGTTCTTATTACCTCATTGGGTAACCGTTGCGGGTTCTTGACCCTAGTCCCGCTTCCCGTCCTTTTGCCTACAAAAATTGGGCCGTGTTTCCTCCAGTCCGGGACTCTGATCCATAGGTTTTGAATACGAACATCATCCATGTGCAAATTCAACTAATTGTGAATGTGGGTGATTGCGGTGTTTGTAGTTTAGCTAACTCGGAAGGCTGTTTGAGGAAACTGATGTAGGGAAGTATGACCCTTGCACAATCGTAATCAATCTTTTCATTTGATAACACCTTTAGATCTTTAAGATCTAATCTTGCTGAACATTCAATTTCACTTCTACAAAGTACTATAGACAGACGACGGTTAAAAACTCTACACGCCTGATGTGCACATGAGATTTTGTAAGCCGAGAGGAGCCAAACCTGCTAATGTCCCAAAATTAGAACTAACCGAACCAAACTGACCCGATTCCCATCTTTACCACCTCTACTTAGTACTGCAGAACCGGGTTTATGAGTAACTCAAAACATCTCTTCTTTATTCAAAATAAAATCCCGTCTTATTAAAACTGATGCCCAGATAACCCGGTACTTGTTCTCTCGCCATCGCATTAAAGCGCACCTAGAACACAAGCATTGCTGGCACTTAAATTCCATTGACCTAACCAAGGCGATCATTAATCAACAAGAAGTCCTTACACTGTCGAAGCTTCAATTGCATACTTGCGGAAAACATAGATGACGACCCTTATGATGACTGGCACAAAAGCAGTGAGAGTGATGTAGCGGAACTTGACCCTCTCGTCGGGCACGACAACGAACAATGCCGATGCGCACATTACCATCATTGAGACCGTCGCTGCCACGATTTCCAGTTGGAAAGGGTATTGGTAGGTGAGCAAGATGATCAAGAGGACGGACGTGGCGAGTGCGAATGTGTTGAAGACCAGGAAGACGTGAAAGGGCCCCAAGTGGGTGGAGTAGATAGCATCGCCCGCGTTGTGCCCTGGTTGTCTTGCCACACCCCACCGGCGGGTTGACCCCGGCCCGGAAGGTTACTGCAGCGATCAGGGTGGCAATGACCAAGAGCATGTTGCGGATGTTGGTTTGGGCTGGGTCCTGTCAGATGTAGTTGAATGAGCTCCTTCTAGGGCTGAGCTGTCTTCTGTGGGGCTAGACATTTTCATCGAAGTATATCGAGCTAAAGAAAGAGCCATTACAATGCCAAGTCCGTGAAAGCTTCTATGTAGGCAATGCTATAGTGTAATCAAGTCGTCTCATTTTAGCAGTAACAGTTTTCTCGCAACTAATAAATTTCTTTTCTTGTGGTAGACAACTAGTGACTATTGGGAGCGCGTAGCAAAAATCCAATACCTATACTCGGGTAGATCACTAAGAGGGAGCTCAAGTCCGAGCTCGTCAATATATCTAATTAAATCCACACTTACTCAAAGGCTTAAGCTAATGAGTTATGGGTTAACTAGAATATATTAACTGCTCTACACTAAATTAATTCTCCGATGTGAAACTTCTCTGACACAACTCATTCACATGTGCATCTTAACTATCTCCTTCCTCATGTGTGAGCTTAATATTAGAACCGCTCCTCTTTAGTTCACATATCTTTCTCCTTCCTCATGTGTGAGTTTAGTGTTAGACCTGCTCCTCCTTAATTCACATATCTTTCTCTCCAAACTTCATCTCTTACAAGCTCGCATTACAATATCACAACGCCCCCTCCTTAATTCATGTATCTTTATCCTTCCTCATGTGTGAGGTTAGTTTTAGACTTGGCTCCTTCTTAATTCATGTATCTTTCTTGCCAAACTTCATCCCTTACAGGCTTGCATTGCTATATCACAACGTCCACCTACATAGAAATTGCAACAATTGGCTCTAATACTTGATACTAGTTGTTAAGAGTTAATAAAACTCATTAACACATATATCCTAACAATCTTCCTCTCACGTGTGAGATGAGTGTTAAGCTTACTTACACATGTAATTCTAATAATTTCTCCCTCACGTGTGAGCTCAATGTTAGGCCAAACTCACTCACATGTGCGTCTTAACAATCCCCTGTCACATGTGAGCTTAGCGTTAGGCCTACTTTCTCTTAATTCAAGTGTCTTTTTAGCCAAATCCTAACAATCTCCCTTTTACTCACAAGTGCATTCTATCAATCTTCCCCTCATGCATAAGCTCAGTGTTAGGCTCGTTCCCTCTTAATTTACATATCTTTTTGGCTAAATCCTAACAATCTTCCCCTCATGTATGAGCTCAATATTAGGCTCACTCACATGAGCACAATCTCCCCCTCATATGTGAGCTCAATGTTAGGTTCACTTACACGTTCATTGTAACAATCTCCTTTTTATGTGTGATCTCAGTGTCAAGCCCACTCCCCCGTTAATTCATGTATCTTTTGTAACATTCTAAATTTCGACTCATTTTGGGATAGATGAAATGGTTAATTTATCAATGCACTGTTAGTTACGTTTACTTTGAGTTGGCCCCTCATGAGTTAACTAACTGTTCGGCAAGGCAATTAAGGATGGGTACGCGTACGACTAGTGAATTTAATCAGGGATAGGCCGCTCGACCATAAGGATGAAAGAGGAATAATACTACATTGTTGCAGGCCAATTAGCGAACGGAAATAAATCGAGTCGGCAAAAATACGAGGTCGGATTGCGGGTGATTCTGCACGACTTCGATATTAATTGCGGACGACGTTAAACCGATTTCCTTTTGGCCCTGTATTCAGTGTGAGCAATTAACCTCTTGTGATTACATGACAATCGATGATTGCCCTGATTTGAATATGCACGATCGTGGATTGAAAAGTTATCAACCACGGGTCAAACGCGCAAGAGCCTCTAAACGTCGCCCAAAAGTTAGGTCGTACTAAAGTCGCGATTGATCGATGTTAACCGCGAATTTCAATCCAGTATCGGGTATCGAATTTTTAAGGGTGTCGGGACTAAATATTGGACATTGTCTCATTAATTCTCGGATTTATCGGTAAGTCCGAATTATTGGAAAAGGATTCAACAGGCCGAGTTCTGGAGCCAAATATTTGGAATTTGTGCTTCAGGGGTAAAAAGACCAAAATACCCCTTTCCAATGTGTTTGTTTAGATTTTGTCTTGTCTTCTTTTCTTTTTCTTTTTCTTTTTTTTCCCCCATTCTTATCCGCACGTTCTCTCTCTCTCCCTTTTCTCTCTCCTCCCCTTCCCCCATGCACGTCGACGTCCCCTCTCCCTTTTCTTTCTCTTCCCCCTCACGTTTCTTCTCTTGGTCGGCAGCCCCACTTGTCCCCATCTTATCTTATCTTTCTTTTTCACCTTTGACCGGTCTTCTCTCTCTCTCTCGTTCGCGCAGCCCCTCCCCACTGCAGCTTCTTCTTCTTCTTCCTTCCTTCTTCTTCTTTCTGCTGTTCTCCCTCGCCGAAGCTGCTGCTGCTTTGCTTCCCCGTCGGCGAGACCAGCAACCACCCCACCACCGCCGCAGCTCCACCGCCCTTGTTCTCCGTCCGGTCGACGGTGAGTCGCCGTCCGTCGGCCTCCAGCTGAACCGGCCCTGCTCAGCTTCTGTCCTCTCTCTTCCACCTCTGTCCCAGCTGCTGTCCTGCTCCGGTTCTAGTCGCGACGCCGCCGCTGTCGCCGGCCGCCTTGCCCAGACGCCGGAGTCGCCGACGAGCTGGCTGAACCGCTGCTGCCCCTATTCTTCTTCTTCCTCGGTTTTGGGTTGAACTAGAGCTGTGGACGCCGGAGCAGCGAGTTGCTGCCTCGCCGTCGCTCGGCCGCCGTCGTCTCTCCGCCCTGGTCGCCGCCGGAGGCCAGCTGACCGACCAGCCAACCTCCGCCACCCCTCGAACCAGTTGCTGCCTTCGCCATGCTCTCCCTCTCCCTCTCGGCCTCTCTAGCCGTGACTTGGACACGCGGTCAGCAGCCTCGCCGCTGCCGCCGCCGCCGGTCGCCGCCACAGACCACCGGAGGACCGTTCCCGAGACCTCTCCGCCACACCGGAGCCACCCCAGCTGCTGTTCCCCCCCCCCCCCTGAAACCAGTTGCACCGCCTCCCTTTTCCCTCTCCAGCTTCTGTTTTCCCTTCGCCGGAGCCGCCGCCTGGTCGCCGGAGCTGCTGGCCGCCGTCCGGAGTCGCCGGACCGCCGCTAGTCAGCCCCATGCTGCCACAGCCGCTGGTTCCTCCGTTCCTCAGCTTGTCGCCGCATGGACAGCCGCCCTCAGCCGAGATCCAGTCCCGGGCCGCCTCATCCCGACGCGCCGGAAGTTCCCGGGCGTTCCCCTTGCCACCGCCGTCGCGCTCGTGTCGTCGGAATCGCTAAACCGTGAGTCGATTTCCTAATCCTTATTTAGGGGTTAATATTGCTTAGGAGTAGTTTGATTAGTTTAATTATTGATTAGTGTTTTGGATGATGATTATTAGTATTTTAATACTATTTGATGAAGCTTGCTTAGTGTTAATCATGGTTAGTATTAATAAATATTATTATTATTATTTTTGAAATAAATAATAATAATTTATTATTTTCGGAATTATTAATAGTAAAATTGTTATTACTATTCATTGCTGAAAATTAATTATTTTTGGAGAAAATAATTAATTGTGATTATTTATTGGAAATTGTTTTAATTGGGTAATTTTGGGGGAAAATTACTATGGTCTATTTTTCCAAAGTCAATAGTATTCATATACTATTTTATTAAAGGACATTGGTTTATTGAAGAAGGGTTTTACTAAATGGAATTATTTGGGTTGGATAATTAATTATGGGATTGAAAAATAATTATAAGTATTTTGTGGGACTTGAATTATTTTATCGGAATAATCGACTATAGTATTATATGCTTAAATGAATATTTTTGAGTATAATTATATTTTATACTTATTTTTGGATAATTGAGTATTGTTGGAAATAGTTGATTGGCGTCGTTTTGAGGACACGTATTTATTTATTATTAAATATACGTGATTATTTGGAAAAATGTGCGAGTATCATGAGGTTGATTGGTCGGAATTGATAGACCGTGACTTGAATTGTTGGTTGTTCCCAAGAGTTAGGGAATGTGCGTGATTGAATGCTGATTGGAAATTGAATTTGGAAATTGTCGAGTGAGATCGCATGACATATTGCGTGGATTATCTGAAATGGCATGTCACATGAGCATGAGTGATATTTCATTCACGACAGAGCAAAGATATAAATGGATTGCTTGATGATGTGTTGCATGAACACATTAAATGAGGGAACCCGGCGTTGCCGGAAGACCGCCAATCCCTATGGGGTTGTGCCGTGGCCAGTGGGTCTCTTGACTTCGGTTGGATGCCTGACAGGGAGGGGTTCTATGTGGGACCGTGGTATGGGGGCGGGTCCCGGGCCTCTATCAGTAGCGGGACTGCAGTAGTGGGCGAGTCTTGTGCTCCTTCGGGAATGCCGTCTTGGGAGTGAACCCTTGACGTCGCCGTGCCTCGAGGTAAAGAGGACGAAGCTAGATTAGCCAGAACCGCCAACTAAAAGGTTGTGCCGTTTGCCCAGGAGGGGGCGTTAATAATCGGAGCATGTGTGAGTGTGAGACATAGGAAAGTTGTGTGAGATGCTCTGATTATTCGCATGTTCTTAATGTCGTGATGATTGAATTGACAGTTTCTGCAGGTTGCGTGTGCCAAGGCTAGGTAGGGTCGCTTGTGTTTGCAACTGCTTATTGAACTGTCGTCTGATAATATTGCTTGAGGTGTGGTATGTGTTGTTTGTCGGAACTAGGTTGCATGGTTAGATTGCTCCCAAGGCGAGCGAAGTTCCTAACCGGGGCTTAGGACTTTGACTTGCTGAGTTTATCTCAACCCGTCGTGGTTAACATTTTTCAGGGCCGTAGGATGGAGGATCGACGCGTGTTTCGGCTTGTGGCCGTTTATGAATGGAGTAGATTAACCTTGACTTGTTGGTTTCATTGGCTCAATAGGAAGATGCTCGTGGTAAGGGCTTGTACTTGTAAACTTCCTAGGGTTAATCAGTAGATAAATAAAGCGGCACTTTGAAATGTGTTCTTGTTGGGTTTTCCTGCTATCCCTGTTTTTGTAATTGACCGGGAATTGTGATTTGCTTCCGCGTGCGTTTAATCAAAAGATAAAAATAACGGTCGGCGACGGATCTTGGGGAGTCGCAAATCAAATGACTGCAAGAGAACAGGGGTTGCCGCGTGCTCGAGGGTCGGGGCGTGACATCTTTCTAGCCAAACTTCATCTTTTATAGGCCCGCATTGCTATACCACAATGTTCACCTGCCTAGAAACTCAACTATTGGCTTTGGTACTAGTTGTTGGGAATACACAGTAGAAGTCTGATACCTATACCTATGAAAGTCACCAAGAGGGAGCCCAAATTTGAACCCATCAATATATTTAGTTGATCAACTTTCACTCAAAAGTTAAAGCCAATGAGTTATGGGCCAATTAGGATATATTAACTTCTTTACACTATATCAATTTTCTGATGTAGGACTTCTCTAACACACCTCACTTATATGTGCATCCTAACAGTAACTTCCTTTTTTTATTCCTCCCAATGCGTCTTCAGCTAATTAACCTCATTCGGACTAGCCCCACAAGAGATTAGCAATGTTCAATTGTATCAAGTCAACACTCGAAGTCTTGCATTTCTCGCTTTCTTCTCACTCTGCAACTCGAAGAAGTGTATATCGAACTCCAGGGATTGTTGATGGATAAGAGTTGGAGAAAATGGAGGATATTTGCGAAAGAAAAATGTTATGAAAATGAAGTGACTGATAGGTGCCTTGGTTTTAAGATCTAAGGAATATCTGTTGGAACAAGAAAAAGAAGCAATGCAAGAAAGCAAACATATGGTTGCAATGTTCAAGCGGTGGGATCCTCCCATTTCACCTAATCTAATAAACTGAGCATGAACATAAGTTTTCTTTTGTCTTTCGCAATACTTTAAACATAATCGAGCAGTAAATGCGACATGTTTCTCTAGGATCAAATATATGGGATTTAGAACACCAAATTGATAGCCAAGGCCAACGTCGGATTGTGTTTGAGTTACCGTTTACATTGTCGATGTTATGCAAAACATTGTTAGGTGATGGAGGTTTTCGTCTCCTTCACTCCGCCAGTTTCGTGGCTCTGTGAGCAGACTTTGATTCTCTTCCTTCTCTCTCTCTCTATATATATACACACACACTTCAAGCTTAACAACGAAAGCATCCGTACATATAGGTTTTTCCTTTGACAAATCGCCTAGCAACCAAGGTCAATTTACATTAATGCAATATATCAAATGTTGAGTTGTGATATGGTCTGTTCCGCAGCCGTTCCTCATGATCCAATTTGAACATCAACTTATTACGGGCAAAGACGGATATTTCCCCCAATGCTAGTAAATTTATTTAAGAAGTTGTTAGAGTGTCCAAAAAACTGGTGGCAAATAGAGTTACCAATCACCCTTTAATTCGTAGGAAAACTTTTTGTTGGCAGTGTACAAATGGAGAAATTATCAAGAAAGTCCTAAACTTATGTCACTTGTGCCAATATGGTATCTTTCAAATTGGCCAATTTAATCAGAGAGAGTTGTCCCAGTGGGAGTTCAATTTCTCACCATTTTAGGAAGGGTTAGGGGTGGGGGCGTGTTTTATTTCAAGTGTGGGGTTCGACTTTCATATCTTGCAAAGAGACATGTCAAAAATTTGAGAGTAAGTTGAGAGTTAGATTATGATGACAAAAAAAAAAAATACTAGCAAATTTAGGCTGGATTTGGTTCTACTTTCTTAAGGGATTTTAGGCTTTTAAAGTCCACTATGAAAAAAATTAAGGTGGACAAAATTTTTTTAGGTCATTGCCAGCATTGATAAAGTTGAAAGCTCAAAGTAAGTAGGGACTTGCCTTAGGCTTTTAATATTCTCGGAAGGCAAGTCCCAAGAAAAATGAATTATTTTTCTTCTTAAATTACTCCCTAATAAGTTTTATATTTCAATTTCGTCCTCGCGATTGTTCATCTTCTCTACAAATTTGGAGTTTGTAGAGATGGAGGAGTTGGACGGACACCGTTGTGGGGTTGGCTAACATTTGCTACCTGTTGCCAGGCCTCACGATGTCGGAGTCCAAACTTGCCACTTGGCTCACTCGATACCAGATTCTAGATCTAGCTTATCTAAGGTTGCATGAACTTAGCCTCGCCTCGCCTCACCTGGGTCGACAAGGATGAAGATGGAAGGAGAAGAGGGAGAGGAGTTAAGGATAAACAAGAGGTTCTTCGACAAAGCAATCGAAGGAGAAGTGGACTGCAAGAATGATGCGGGCACGGCTTGGAGCCACTCCTACCTCAACTTGAAGCCCTAGCACCCCCTCTTCTACCCTAACCAGCGCAGCAAGTGAATGGCCGAGCAGCTCCACGCCAAGCGCCAGTCTCCCGCCAACAACGTCGATTGATTGGTAGGTTGCCGGTTGCTTTTGCATTATGCTCAAGAGCAGGAGTGTTCTCTCTCTCTCTCTCTTTTACTTCAAAGTTGCTTTATACAAAATATGCATCAACCAATGCTATTAGCTTTTGACGGATACAGATTTGTTTAAAGATATTTGAGAAAATGGCTTTACATCTCAAGTTGAATAAGCACCCTTAATCCTAAACTTTTTGACGATATACCAATATAATCCATTTGATCAAATTTTGATTTAAAGTCATTCATATGCGTGCTGGTCTTCCTATAGGCACGATGGCCTGCACCAAGATGGATAATTTTTAAATAAATATTTTTATGTTTTCTATTCATTCTCCTTTTTTTCCCCTTTCCTTTTTGCCAGTGATGATTGAGGGTAGGCCTCACCTAGGCAAGGGCGAGGCCACCCTACCCTTAGTGGGGGTCAACCTCGCTAGATTTGGCGAGGGTTGGCACTATGGCAAGACCTAGTGAGGATGACTTTTGCCCAGGCAAGGCCAACCATCACCTGTGGTTGGTGACTAGTGAGTGGGGAAAAAGGAAAAAAATTTAAAAAAAATGAAAATTATAAAAATTATTCATGTTAGCGCTAATCGTCCTATGTATGATGGCTCACGTCCATGTTAACAATTTTCAGTTAAAATTGATCGGATGGACTACATTAGCAAATTACTAAAAAGTTTAAAAGGTTTAAGATTGCACAAGAATACTTACAATAAGTTTATGATTTTCTCAGTAATTTCTCTGTGTACAAATCATCAAATTTTCTTAATTTATACTTACTTTTATTTGTCCTTCTTATAAATATGAAATAATTAATTTTTATTTGAGAGACTTACCAACTTTTTTTCAATTATTCTAATTCATCGGCTTTTGTTTATTTATTATTATTTACTTCATTTTCATTTGTCTTTATTATCAACTCATTAAATTTGTCAACTCTTATATAAATTTAACAATATCGATTTGTGTCACTTATTAGCTTTTTGCGTAAAATAGAAATATCTTTTTTATTCGTTCTTTGTTTTATCATTTTCGAAAGCCTATTCAATAGAATTTCCTCTCGATTTTCATGGACAGCTGAGGATCAACAAAGGAAAAATAAAGCGTAGAGAATGAGAATGGATGCACAAGGAGATGTGAAGGTTAGGCCCACTTTCTTGGACGGAGCATGTTGTCCAGCTGGTTGCGATTATATGAGAGGTTTCTGATTCTCCTGCCCCACTTTTTTTTCCTATCCTATTCTAACTCTCGTCCCTCTCTCAGATTTTTATTCTTTCATTTTTGTAAAGTGTGAAACTTGAGCCCTACACCTGAAACTAAATGTCTCCAAAGAACTCAATTCCCTCTTACCACTAGACAGCATGTCTAGTGGTCTCTTTGATGGGAGAACGATAACAATTTGAACAATATCGAATTAACGCAGCGGAATAAAATAATCTCCCATCTTGTGTAAACCTAATAGGAACCGATATAGTAGAGCAAAATAAATACCAAGCACGCAAACACAAGATGATTTTTTACGTGGAAAACCCCATCGATGTGAGGAGATCAAAAACCACGGGACCGAAGTCCACCCGAAAATCTTCACTATCAACAAAATTTGGTGAACAATGTTCTTCTCTAGCAAATACTAGAGGTACATAGTAGCAAAGATCTCAAGAACATAATTCTTGGCAATACACATAAATTTCACAAGAGATCAAGGATAAATCTGACAAAAAACACAAGTTTTGATCAATCCACGAAAAACCTGATGTAGGGAGCTTCAAACGAAAATCAAACCATTTAGATTCGAGGAGATTGCACCACGAACACACTGACAAAATTTCAACTCAATCGGACCTTGAATCGACCTCCGATGCCAGCTTGATGTAAATCAGACTTTGCCCCAGACCCCAGATTTTCTGCTTTCTCTTTTTCTCTTGTTACTATCTCTTTTGCAGCTACAACTTTTTTTTAACGATAGTGAGAAACCCTATTTCTCTGTATAACTTATTATATGGGCTCAAGTCCTTTTGGGCTTACAACTCTTTGGGCTTCCTCCACATAAGAGTGAACCCAGCTAACAAATCTCCCCCTCACGACAATGTGGAGGGATTCTCCATCCCTGCTATCAATCGGCAATGTTCAAGCTTCTCTCTTGGTAGAACCTTCGTCATCATATCAGAGCCATTATGGTCTGTATGAATTTTCTCAAGTTCCAACAACTTTTCATCTAGAACATCTCTTATCCAATGATATCTAACATCAATATGTTTTGATTTAGAATGAAAAGATGAATTCTTACCAAGATGAATTGTGCTTTGATTATCACAAAATAGCACACACCTCTTTTGCTTGAACCCAAGTTCTTCCAAGAACTTCTTCATCCATAGCATCTATTTACTAGCTTCAGTTGCTGCAATAAATTCAGCTTCGGTTGTAGAAAGTGCAACACACTTTTGCAATCTTGACTTCCATGACACAACTCCACCCGCAAAAGAAATCAAATAACTAGAAGTAGATCTTCGAGTATCAATATCTCCTGCCAAGTCAGAATTTGTGTATCCAACTAACTCAAGTTTCTCGGTCCCGAAACTGAGTTTCAAATTTGAAGTTCTTTGAAGATACCTCATAATCCACTTCACTGCATTCCAATGCTCTCTGCCTGGATTTGACAAATAGCGATTAACAATGCCAACTGCATGTGCCAAGTCTGGGCGTGTACATACCTTCGCATACATTAAACTTCCTACAGTTGAGGCATATGGAACACTTTCCATATCTTTCTTCTCTTTATCAGTCATAGGACTTTGCTTCATATTTAACTTAAAGTGGGCAGCAAGAGGAGTACTAACCACTTTAGCCTTGTCCATATAAAATTTCTAAAGGATCTTCTCAATATATTTTTCTTGCGACAAAAATAACTTCTTAGCATCTCTGTCTCGGGTAATTCTAATGCCAAGAATCTGCTTCGCCGAGCCCAAGTCTTTCATGGCAAAAGACTTGCTCAATTGTTTCTTTAATAACTCAATTCGTGAAGCATTTCTGCCAACAATCATCATATCATCAACATAAAGCAAAAGAATAATAAAGTCATCATCAGAAAATTTTTGGACAAACACACAGTTATCCGAGGAAGTCTTCTTATAGCCCTGTTCTGTCATAACTGACGCAAACTTTTTGTACCACTGTCTCGGTGCTTGCTTTAAGCCATAGAGACTTTTCTTCAGTTTGCACACATAATCCTCTTTCTCTTTCACTTTAAAACCTTCAGGTTGTTCCATGTATATCTCTTCCTCCAAGTCACCATATAGGAAGGCTGTTTTGACATCCATTTGCTCAATCTCCAAATCTAGGGTAGATGCCAGTCCTAATACCACACGGATAGAAGATATTTTCACTACCGGAGAAAATATATCATCAAAATCAATACCCTTTCTCTGACCGAATCCCTTAACAACCAATCTAGCTTTGTACCGTGGTTGTGAAGTATGTTTATCTTGCTTCAACCTGTATACCCACCTGTTCTTCAAAGCTCTTTTACCTTTAGGTAACTTCACCAGCTCAAAAGTATGATTATCATAGAGTGACTGCATCTCATCTCGCATAGCATCAAACCAATTGCTTTTGGACTCATCTTCAATTGCTTCTGCAAAGCACTCTGGTTCACCTGCATCAGTCAATAATACATACTTATCTTCAGAATACCTGGTGGAAGGTCGTCGATCTCTAACAGATCTCCAGATTGGAATATCCAGTGGAACATCTAATTGAGCATCTGGTTTAGGAATAATATTATCCGTTTCAACATGTTCAGGAACATGTGTGTTATCTGGAACATTGACTTCTTGCTATTCTTCATCAACCTGTGTAGGAATATTTGAAAGAGAAACTAGATCCAAATCATCACTAACCTGTGGTGTTGAAATCATCTCTGATTTCTCAATATCCTCTATTGTTTGATCTTCCATAAACACAACATCTCTGCTTCTTACAATTTTCTTTTCAACTGGATCATAAAATTTGTAGCCAAGCATATCATGTCCATAACCAATGAATATGCACTGTCATGTTTTCATATCAAGTTTAGACCCCTCATCTTTGGGAATATGCACAAATGCTTTGCACTCAAAGACACGCAAATAATCATAAGAAACATCTTTGCCTGTCCAAACTCTATTAGGAACATCATACTCTAAAGGAACACATGGAGTAATATTCAATACATATGCAACTGTACTTAAAGTCTCACCCCAAAAGGATCCAGGTAGCTTTGACTGTGAAAGTAAGCATCTTACCCTTTCAACTAGTGTTCTGTTCATTCTCTCAGCTAAGACATTTAACTGAGGCGTCTTGGGAGGTGTCTTTTGATGTCGAATACCCTGCTGTCTGCAATATTCATCAAAAGGTCCAACATACTCTCCCCCATTATCAGTTCTGATGCATTTCAATTTCTTTCCAGTCTGTCTCTCAACTGAAGCCTGAAACTGCTTAAAAGCATCTAATACTTGATTTTTAGCTTTCAAGGTATAAATCCAAATTTTTCTTGAAAAATCATCTATGAAGGTAACAAAATAAAGAGAGCCACCAAGTGATTTTGTTTTTATAGGACCACAAACATCAGAATGCACTAAATCCAATATACCTGACTTTCTTGAAGGAGGGGAGCTTTTAAATGCAACTCTGTTCTGTTTTCCTGCTAGACGGTGAACACACTTCTTTAGCGCCGAACTTTTCAATCCTGAAAGGAACTTCTTCTTGGCCAATATTGACAAACCCTTATCACTGATGTGATTGAGCCTCTTATGCCATAACTCAGCTGCATCTTCGCTGTCTATTGCATTAATTTTTTCTGTTGACAACTTTGTCTGCATAAGGTACAACGAGGAATATTTTTCACCTCTAGCCATAACAAGAGAACCTTTGGTGAGCTTCCATTGACCATTACCGAAGGTGCTGCAATACTCCTCATCATCCAACTTGCCTGTAGAAATCAAATTCAAGCGGATATCAGGTATATGTTTAACATTACTCAAAACTAACCTCGTGCCATTGCTGGTTTCTAGGCACACATCACCGATGCCTACAACTTCAGCCAGTCCATTGTTTCACATCTTCACAGATCCAAAGTCACCTGACCTGTATGATGTAAAGAAATCCCTACGAGATGTAGCATGAATAGATGCACCACTATCAATTACCCAACTGGTCTCATGAGATACAAAATTCACCACATCATCATAAAAAATAATGAGAAAGTCTTCTTTAAGTGCAGCAACACGATTGTCATCACTGTCACTATCACTTTTCTTCTCTTTACCTTTCTCCTTTTGTTTCTCCCTTTTTAACTGGCGACAAAACCTTTGAATATGTCCCTTCTGATGACAATAATGGCACTCAACATTAGCAAATTTATTATACTTACCTCTGTTTTTATCTCTACTCTTGTCTCTGTTTCTCGGACCTCGAGACTCACTTCTTCCCCTTTTCTCAACAACCAAGGCATTATAATGTGAAGAGGACGATTCTTGCGTCTTCCTTTTCATCTCTTCATTCAAAATACTACTCTTAGCCAAATCCATGGTAATCATACCATTCGGGGCAAAATTAGACAAAGACGTTAGAGACGTCTCCCATAAGTCCGGCAAAGTACCAAGCAACCATAGTGCTTGTATCTCATCATCAAACTTGATTCCCATCGCAGCCAACTGATTAATAATTCCTTGAAAATAATTTAAATGATCAGTCAAACGAGTACCATCTTGATATCTCAAAGCCATCATCTGTTTTATCAGAAATAACTTATTATTCCCAGTCTTTCGAGCATATAACTGTTCGAGCTTATTCCATAAACTGCGTGCATGTGTTTCCTCAATAATATGGTTCAAAACATTATCATTCACCCACTGCCTAATATAACCACACACTTGACGATGAAATATAGACCATTCAGCATTAGTTTTGTTTTCTAGCTTCTCCTTGGCAAATACGGGCAAATAAAAATCTTTTACATATAAAAGATCTTGCATCTTCCATTTCCAAATATGATAATTCGAACCATTCAGTGTAACCATTCTACTTGTATTAGTTTCCATTGTTTAACACAAGGCAGAAAAATCAAGCAACAACCAGAAGCTCTGATACCACTTTGATGGGAGAACGATAACAATTCGAACAATATCAAATTAACGCAGCGGAATAAAATAATCTCCCCTCTTGTGTAAACCTAATAGGAACCGATATAGTAGAGCAAAATAAATACCAAGCACGCAAACACAAGACGATTTTTTACGTGGAAAACCCCCTCGATGTAAGGAGATCAAAAACCATGGGACCGAAGTCCACCCGAAAATCTTCACTATCAACAAAATTGGGTGAACAATGTTCTTCTCTAGCAAATACTAGAGGTACATAGCAGCAAAGATCTCAAGAACATAATTCTTGGCAATACACATAAATTTCATAAGAGATCAAGGATAAATCTGACCAAAAACGCAAGTTTTGATCAATCCACGAAAAACCTGATGTAGGGAGCTTCAAACGAAAATCAAACCGTTCAGATTCGAGGAGATTGCACTATGAACACGTTGACAAAATTTCAGCTCAATCGGACCTCGAATCGACCTCCAATGCCAGCTTGATGTAAATCAGACTTTGCCCTAGATCCCAGATTTTCTGCTTTCTCTTTTTCTCTTGTTACCATCTCTTTTGCGGCTACAAATTTTTTTTAACGATAGTGAGAAACCCTATTTCTCCATATAACTTATTATATGGGCTCAAGCCCTTTTGGGCTTGCAACTTTTTGGGCTTCCTTCACATAGGAGTGAACCCAGCTAACACTCTTGTCCCACTTGACACATCAATCTTAGTACAAACTCTCTTGCTTATTACTCACCACTCATAGTCACATGACTCCTTGATTCTTCATTCGAGATCACAACACAAATGCCGTGAATAGGAGCCCTTTTCCTTAGGACAAGGTTATTTTGGTTTGGACCTCTCGAGGAATGCAAATTAACACTGTTCAAATTATTTTTGAGTTTCGACAAAAAAAATAAATAAATTTTGAGATGCTATCGCATAACCTTAGCAAATTTTGTTTTATAACTATGAGTGGAGTTATTTTATTTTACAATGAATTTCTCTCGAATAACAAGTAAAGACGGGTTTGAGTCAATTTAGTCGACAAATACAAGGCGGTAAGCATTTGAGAGTGAGTACTTATTTATGAATCACTTAATATAGTCTCTTTCATTCGATTTGAGGTTCTGAGATGTCAAGAAAACAATCCATTCAAAGAAGCCGAAACTTTTGGGAAGTCAATTCGTCTCTCGGATAAACGGGCAGAATGAGGGGGTCCACTTAACCTTAGATTAACAAGATTCCAATCCCTACATCCCTTCCTCCCTCACGGTCATTTGTTGTTGTATCGATTTTTATTTTTCATAAATTGGAATTATAAGACAACAATCAACCAATGAAACATGCTTATTCTACCCCGCAGACCTAAAATTTGCACAGAGAGAGAGAGAGCGCTTCACCAATGAAACATGCTTATTCTGCCCCGTAGACCATCAAAATCAAAGTCTATTGTGGCTTCTACAACTGCTAATGATGCACCATTTTCTTTTTTTTTTTTTCTTTCTTTTGCTAATTGACATGCAGCTAAAAACACATGATTTTTGAGAGCTAATCCAGTCAACCAAGATGGATCACTTTTAACTACCCAATGTAAAACTTGCATTTTCCTCCTGACCAGTTCCACAGGACATACTTACAAATCTGTATGACTGCCCTCACGATAAATGGAACCTCTACAATGGACAGCACGTACTGGAATTGCACCAACGGTGTTGTCTCTGCCGGCGTGATCGCAAAGATTGAGGCCCTATAAGTCATTAGCATAGACACCGTCGCAACGACCACCTCGAGGAAGAAAGAGAAGCCCCAAGTGAGGTTGATTATGAGTAAATGTGTCATAAATCCATATTATGACTCACTTTTAGTTAAATGGGTCAAATATGAGTCAAGTGAAAGTTAAATATGGGTCAAATATGGGTTGAGTGAGTTGTTAGGTAGACCTATCATCTCTCTCCTTCCATCTCCCTCCTCTATGCGTTTTCGACCTCTGTTAGCGATCCCGCCATCACGCCACTGTCACCATCGCCGATCCCGAGCTTGCCGTCACCAGTTGGAGCTCAGCTTGGATCTGGGCAAGCGAGCCACGATAGAGCTTGGGCTGGCAAGCCTTAAGCTCGATGGCCGGAGCTTAGCTTAGATTAGGATAGACGAGCCGCAAGGTCGCCGGCTTTGGCTGAGCTGCGGCTCGCTTGAATCTGGGTAGGCGAGCTTCGAACTCGCTGGCCACAACAGAGCTTGTGGCTCACTAGATCCAGGTAAGCTCGAGCTTGACCATTGCCAGCGACTTCGGTAGAGCCTAAATCGGCCGAGCCTTGAGTTCATCGACTTTGGTCGAGTTCGAGCTCATTGGCCTGCGTCTTGGCCAGTCGCCATTGGGCGGCACCGGTGTTGACACCCGAATTTTTATTTATTTTGTTCCAATTGCCCATTTATTTTGCACTTATAAATACATATCAATTTACAAAAAAAAAAAAATCAGATGGGCTCAGTTCAGCCCACTCCTCTATTCGCCCATTTCTTTTTCTTCTCCTTCTTCTTTCAGCCCACCTCCCTCTTATTTTGGGCCTAGCCCATCCTCCCTTGGATTCTTCTTCTTCTCCCACATTCACACGCACACGGGAAAAACGCAGTGGAGGAGCAGAACGTGGGGGGAGAGGACAACGACGCCACGGGAATAACCCCCCACGACCGAGGAAAGAAAATGGAGAGAGAGAGGGAGGCGACGATTTTCGGAGAGAGGAAACCGAGAGAGAGGAAGGGAGGCAAGGATCTTTTTCTTCTTCCCATTTTCTGGTTTTTTTAGAGGATCATTGGGGGGAGAGAAAAAAGAAGAAGAAGCGCAGACACAGAGGAGGATCGACGGGAGGAGGGTGCCAGTTTCTGGTTCTCAGAGAAAAAGGCTAAAAAACCTGTGCAGAAAAAAAAAAAAAAAAGAGGAGAAAGGAGAACGAGAGAGCAGAGGAAGACCGAGAGGAACGAGCCGGGGGGAAACGACCGAAGGAGAGAGCAGAAAGAGAGAGCTCGAGAGAGATAGACCGAGGGACCGAAAGAACAAAAGCAAAAAGAGACTGAGCAGAAAGAGAGAACTTGAGAGGGAGAGTGAGCGGCAGGAGGGGCAGCTTCTTCAGGAGGGACTTCCTCGATTGGTTTCGGGGGGTCCGAGAGAGAAAAACCGGGAGAAGAGAGTTGTGGGTGAGAACGAGGAAGAAGGTCAAAGGGAGAAACCGCCGGCCACCGTTCTCGAATCACGGCCGACGACCCACGGCGACACGTCCTTTCCGGTGCCAAAGCTCCGGTAAGTCCTAGCCCTCATTTTTTTTTGCGTTGTTCTTCGGGTATGTTGGACCGGAGTTCGCAGCCGCGAACTCCGGCCCCCATCTGTCCTTTTTTTTTTTTTAGATTTTTATACGGTCCTCATTCATTGACGAGAATGTTGGCGTCGGTCTCGTGTCCCGGTTGAGTCGGAAACCTTAGGATTCGATAGCGCATCCCAACTATTCGACAAAATGCCTCAGAGAGATCCGAAAATTCAGTCTGCGTTTTAACTTGGGATCGATCCGTGTTTGCGTCCATGGCTACCGAATCATGCTTGCTGCTTGTATGGTTATTGTGTTTCGGCGTGGTTTTCTCGAAATAGTCATGCGTCGTCGGAAGAGTAAGGTCTCCGTTGTTCCGGTGAGCGTGGATTAATAATTGCCGGAAAATGCTTTAGCCTTCACCGGACCGAGGTGGCCGGTTGCTCTCCGAGCAGGTCGGAGCGGGCAACCGGCGGACGGGGCTGGAAGGTGCACCGGTTGCTCCGGCCGTCGTTCGGGTGCATTTCGGAGAAAAGAAAAAATGCAGAAGAGAAGATGGGGGGAAGCGTCGGGCGTGCATGGAAAAAGCATGCAGAAGAAGACGTGAAGAAGAAGACCAGAATAAAGAAGACCAAGAGAAAAAGATAAAAAAAAAAAGGAAAAACAAAAAAGGGTTGAAGGTTAAATAGGGGCTGGGCTGAATATTCTTTAAGTGGGCTTAGGTTAGGTGATTGGGCTGATTTTTGTAGAAAATGAAATGGATTGTTTTAATTTATTTTGTTAATGGGCCATTTTAAAAGAAAATTCGACCGGGCCATTCGGCCAGCCTGGTTACTAGCCCGGCCCGGACCATTAGGGTCCGGATCGGTTTAGTAGGGCCGGGTCTCGCGACCCGGTCCGAATCACCTTTTTTTTAGTAATAAAAAAAACCAAAAAATTTCAGAAAATCAAAAAATATTAAAAATATGAAAATTCAGAAAATGCATGGAAAATTTCAGGAATCTGGAAATTTCGAAAACAAATATTGTTATTTTTATTTTTATTTTATTTTAGAAAATATTAAAATATTAAAAAAATTCCAAAAAAATAGAAAAAATCAGAAAATTCCAAAAAAATTAATAAATATTTTTCTTAAATTTTCGGAAAAGTCAGAAAATATAAAAAATCTCGAAATCTTGTTTTATTTAATTTCGAAGAATTCGAAAATATTAAAAAATATTAAAAATATTAAAAATTCAGAAAATTCAGAAAAATTCCAAAAGAAATTAGAAAACCCTTAAAAAAGAAAAAAGACTAAAATTGAATAAGCCTTTAGGACTCCACAATAGGTTTTCCTAGTTTATGTTATTAGGATTATTCATGCACATTATTTTTGCGATGACATTTTGAACGTTATTTTTTTACTTTAGAATGGTTATTACAGATCTTAGAATTCTCGAATACATTACCATGACTTCATTAATACATGATCAAGTTAGGTACCGAAAGGGCGTTAGTCGCATGACTAACGTAATCAAGTCCCCGACCCTAGATCCTCTGGTTGCGTAAGAAGCGAGACACGCTCCTATGTCTCGCTCGGTTCTTAGTCGACCTCAATAGACTAGTGGCGACTCCTTATTTGAAATTTTTTTACGAATATCCCAACGTTGCGCGGGGTATGGGCTTGGGAGAACCCAAGTTAATGAAGAGCCGTTGGTCCGAAATTAACAATACCCCTAAACCTATTATTTTCAAAAATTTTAGGTCGCGACAACTGGCAGAGGAAAAGGATTAAGAAGAAGGAAGAAGAAAGAAAAGGGAAAAGAAAGGGAAAATAAAAATAAAAAGAAAGAAAAATAAATAAATTCAATTTTTTTAAAAATAATTAAAATATCGATTTTTGTTAAAAATTATTTTCCAAAAACTATTTCAATTTAGAGGTATCCACATTTTTTTATTTACTAATTTTTCATTATTTAATTTACTTTATAAATTTGCTGTGAAATTTTTATCTAAATAATTTATAAGTAAAAAGTTTAAAGTTGACTAAATAAGTGAGTAAATTTTCTTAAATTAAGTTAAATATTAATATGTGTTGGTAATATGAGTCGGGTATGGTCATCAAATTTATATTACATGAAAATGGGTTAAATTTGTCGATGTGAGTTGGACCATTTTCGACTCGACCCGACCCGAACCGACTTGACCCACTCATTTGACACCCCTAATTATGAGGAAGATTGATGAGGACAGGGCAAGAGTGTTGCACGGAACACGTAAAAGGCCGTCATGTCCGAGGCATAGATGGCCCGCTTGGCTCTGTGATCATATGAGTTCTCCTGCTAGACCCCACCGGGTCGGGGGGGGGGTGGGCTTGATGCCGGCTTGGAAAGTCACGGCAACAATCAAGGTGGCCACCACGAGAAGGTAGTTGTGGACCTCATCAGGCTTATTTTTCCCTTTGTGATTGATTAAGGACTTGAAAAACTCCCTTATTGAAAAATCAGGTGGCGAATTCTCCGTGATTTCCATAAGAGTAGAAGGGTAGGTTTATGAGTGAGCGAATCGCTTTAAAAGAGGCAAAATGGAAAGAAGCAAGACCAAGAAGTAGAAATGGACACTCGAGTTATAGTTTACAATCCCTTCCTCTTGGTCGAGAGACAAAAACAAATCGAAGTGGCGTCTGGCTATTAGTAGTACAGTGTCTTGCGCACATGAGTGGCTTCTCGTTGACCGAATTTGCAGCAAAGCCAATGTTGATTGCACGAGATTCCCTACCTTTGTGGACAACGACTGTGAGTGGGAACCCTGTGGAATCCTATTTGCTCTTTTCTGTCCTTTTCTTGGAGATTCTAGAGTTGGAAATTTTTATGGTCGTAAGATATTTTCACTTAAGAATATTGTCAATAAAGAGATTAAGTTTGAATTCGTTAATATATTTATTTATCTGACAAAAAAACATATTTAATTGAATTTTTACATTTTTTCAAAAATTTAAATCAATGAGTTATTAACTAGTAATTATTTATTAATTACTCTATACTATATTAAATTTTCAATGTAAGATCTTTTTAACACAACTTAGATATACATTTCACATGAACAACAATGGACTATATTCACGTGTACCCTAGCTGAGGCAATAATGACTCATAGAGGTGCAGCCAAAGTGAATGGATCACATCCAATCATCCAATCGATGTTGTGATCATGCTGATATAGCTAGTCAGTATTATTAGACTCCGGCAAGTCTCTCTCCTCACTATCTCCCGCAGTCCTTTCTGTACATGTCCATGGTATGATCATAGGCTTTTAACGAGAATTGGAATAGTTAGAGAGGTAATTGCACTGATCACATGTGGCTGTCACCTCACTGCTATTTTGCTTTAAAGACTGACGAGCTAGCTTTTCCACAACAGTTTCTTCATGCATGAATGCAAAATTTATATCTTCAGTTTACAGCAACGATCCACAAGTATCATTAAAAATAGGAGAAGTCAATTTATCACAACTTGAATCCTTTGATCGACTTGGACTTTGTTCAATGCTAATGTCTTCAATACTGGAAACTTTCCATGGTCGTTGGGGTCATATTAGCAGCTAATGGACTTTTCTTTTGGCTGCTAAGAAATAACAGACTGCAAGAGCCTTTTTAATTGTGAAATAGCAAGGATCCGATTGGACATGAATAAATGTGGGAAGAATTGCACGGCTCATTGCTTGTTCATGAGGGTGCCCAAGTCCAAATAAGATGGTTTGACGCATGTTGCATTAAAGAAGTAACACATATTGATCCTTTTTAAGAGTAGGGTCGAGCACCAGCTGGAATTCCTCCCTCATCAGTCCTCTCCACTATACAATAAAATAAGAGGTCTCACATCTCCCTTTGGCTTTGTCAGAAGCCGTACTCTCAGCAGAAATGGTTTATCTGGAGCATGACAGTCGATGGGATTTAGGAGTTGACAACAAACTGCACGCTTAATCTGACATTAATGTATCCGCTCGTAAGTGCTTGTATTTCATGGCTTACATTAGGATTCACGGAAAACTCTAAATTGACATTAATTTATCTTAAATTAATTTTTTGATCATAAAAAAAATTTAAATTAGTATACTTGTCACAAATTCACCATTTGATAATTTACGAAAAATTTTACTGTCAAATTATTGAGTTGATTGACACATAACAGTTGATGGATGTACTAATTGTGATTTTATTATTCATTTGTTACATGTGTATCAATTTGTGATTTTTGTGATATTAATTCAATTTAATAAAAATTAATGTATGGTAAATTTATTACATATGTATCGGTATGTGATTTTTTTGTAGTCAAAAAATTATTTAGAGTAAATTTATCATATATGTATTAATTTAGGTTTAATATGATATCAGTTTTTTTATTTTAAGGATTCATTTTACAGGTATGTAAAGACCAGTTTGGGAAAATTTAATTGCACACAAAACTCTGGGCTTTCCTATTCCTTGTACAAGTTTCATTTGAGTATTCCTGCGTTGGGATACATCGCGTCCTTCTAGTTTCATTTAAGTGTTCAAGTATTTCGCAAAAATTATTTTCCTAATTTTTTGGCGTGTGATTTGCTTAGGAAAATAGGTCAACGGAAAATATTTGTTGATTAACAAAACTTAACTTTAGGAAGATAATTTTCTTTTTGAAAGTATCAAATTTTTTTTTCTAAAATATGATTACTTATTAACACTTGGATCCGAAACTCTGCTTAGGTACAAAAACTAGGACTAGGTCCCTAGTCTATCGAGGCCGGGCTTAAGACTCTGATGCTCGGGCCTAGGCACTTGGCACCCATGCTTGGGCCAATTTAGGCTAGACCCAAGCCCTTGGCGCTTGTACCTAATGTTCTAGTACTCAAACTTGGGCTATAATAGTTGTGTTTAAGTCCTTCGATGCTCGAGCTTTGGTCCTGACCCTTAGGCTTGGGTCCACAAAGATTGTGCATGGGCCTTCAGTATTGGTGCTTAGGTCAGGTCCTTGTTAATAAAATGTTTGGTTCTTATAATTCTTTAGAAAAAAAATCAAAAATCAAAAATAAAAAATTTAATTATTTTTTATTTTTTATTTTTTTAAAAATTTAAAATTTAAAATTTAAAATTATTAATTATTTCCTTTTCTTGCTTTTTATTTTTGCTTCCTCTTTGTCCGGTCCTTGGCCTTGTGGCCATGGCCAATGATCGGCCAAGGGAAAAGCAAAAAGGAAAAAAAAATACAAATTATTTGATAATTTTCTCCACTAGATTTTTCTTATCAACCCATGGGATATACTTTCCAAGTACTTTCAGGTTTCAATCAAACACAAAAAAATCAAAGTCGTTCTCCTGTAAAATTACTTCATAGATAATATGTTCCAAAAATAGTACATTTTTCACAAAATAGATGGATCATAAGTATTCATTTATAGATATGTAAACATTGTGTTACTAAGTATTGATTTTTTTTTTCCTTTTTTAATTGTTAATGGTCGACAAAAAGTTGTCAGACACTAGTCGAGGCCTCGTGACCCTCGTCGACCACTAGGTGATTGCAAGCCCTTGCATGTGGCTAGTGAGGATTGCCAACCCTTATCCAAATCTAAGCAAGGGCTAGGAGCCCTCACCCACTTTGTATTCCCTAAATCTTCCTAAGGAATTACATTTCCTGTTTTACAAAAGATGTTGATTTCCATCTTTACATGTGAAGGATCCCCTATAAAATATTGTGATATGGAGAAAATGATGGCGTTTACAGCATCTTGGATGATTTGTCCATCTTCATCCTTAACTCGTTGCCTATATTTATCTATTATATATGCATTTGAATTTTGAGTTTTTTATTCATTAGTAAGGTCATTATTCCACCAACCTTTTAGTCGTTTGGTGAACGCATCAAGAGAATATTTACTTTGAATCCGATAAGAGAATTCTTCGAATGCTCTATGAGGAGGAGTGGCTCTAGAATAATAAAGTTTTTGTGGATTTTTCCATATAAGCTTATTTACTTCAGGAGTGGATTTGTTGTCTGATTCATGAGTGGTCTTACCAAGAACTTAGTCTTGATATTACTTGAGAGGAAGGATTTTGATGGTTAGTTTTATCCAATCCAGTTTTTTTCGAGGGTACACTATCTCGATGTTGGAATTTTATCTATATGAGAGGGAATGAATAGATTCTATGGTTTGGCTATTATCTAATTCCCGTTTACATGCATGATCTAACCCCAAGATTTCTCTCGTTTCAAGGAAATTTTCTTCAAACCAATCATAGAAAAATATTTGTATTTCATATATATATATATATAATCATAATAATTTTGTTTGATTTCTTTGACTTGGCTTTTGAAAGTGTTAAAGAACCATTGTCTAATTTCTATTCTCTTTTGAGTTAAATTCTTGGTTCAAGAATTTTCGATTTGGCTCAAATTGTATTTCAACAGTGAGAACTTCAAGATCTACCATTTGTGAGTGGGTAGGTGAATGATGTGGGGAATCTGAAGTACTTGGGTTTTGTTTAGGTTGGTCTTGCTGGTAAACTTGCCTATAAATATCAAGACAATTTATACTAGTACTTGCAGGATTATTACTAATTTCTGAGGAAAGTACAGTGGGAGTGTCAAATATTGGCACGGAGGGACACTTAAGTGCCAAAACTTACAAACGGTACACTTAAGTGCCACTTTTCAAAAAAAATGGATCACTTAAGTGCCAGGTCGTCGGAACCCTGCCGAAAATCCTATGTGGCATTTTTTTATTAATTTTTTTGCCTACGTGGCTCGCCGGAAATTGAAACGACGAAAAATCAGCGCAAAATGACGTTGTTTTTGCGCTGACGTGGATTTTTAAAATTATTAATTAAATAATATTAAAAAATTTTAAAATTGATTAATGTAAAAAAAAAAGGGGTGAGGGGTAATCAGTGAGGGCTGCACCCTCGCTGCCCCACCGTTGCTGGGAAGGGTCGGCGACGGTGGGCGAGGGTCGGTCGGGGTCGCCGGGCCCCGACTGGCTTGTGGCGAGGGTTGCGACCCTCCCCCAGATTCAGCAAGGGTCGTCGGCCCTCGCCCTGTCGGGCCAAGGGCCGTTGGTTGCCCAGACCGTGTCGGATCTGGGCGGCCGACGGCCCTTGGCCCGACGAGGCGAGGGTTGGCGTCCCCGGTTGACCCTCGTCCACTATCGCCGGCCCTTCACAGCGAGGGTGGCAGCGGTGAGGGCTGCATAGCCCTCGCCAATTTCCCCTCCCCTTTTTTTTTTTTTTTTAATGAAATCGATTTTAATTTTTTTAAAATCTGACATGAACAATTTTTTTTATTAAAATTGCCACGTGGAATTTTTTATTTTGAAAAAAATGCTCCGTCAGCAAATGAAGTCGCCGGAAAATGGACACGTGGCAATTTGGCCGGATTTGGCACTTAAGTGTACCGTTTGTAACTTTTGGCACTTAAGGGCGCGCATGACAACGTTTCTGTTCTCGGGAACAGTTTCTGCTTAGAAATGTTTTTTTTTGTTTCTGTTCTCGAGAACTGTTTCTGAGCATTTGAGGGTGTTTGATAATGGTTCAAAATTTTTACTCCGGGAACAAAAACACGTTTGATAAAAATTTCCAATCTTTTGATTTTTTTAATTTTTCTTTTTCTTTTTCTTTTTTTTCTCCCTTCTTTATGTTGGCTGCCGCCGGCGAGGCTCCGGCGAGCCTCGGCCTCGCAGATCTGGGCGAGGCCGAGCCTCGCCGGTGGCGGCCGGCGCGAGGCTCGAGCCTCGCTGGATCTGGGTGAGGCGAGGCTCGCCGGTGGCCGCGCGAGGCTCGCCTAGCCTCGCGCTGCCTGGGCGAGGCTTGCTCGGCCAGGCGCCGCCTGGGCGAGGCTCGGCCTTGCTGGTGGCCGCGCAAGGCTCGCCCGACCTCGCGCTGCTTGGGCGAGGCTCGGCCTCGCCCAGATTTGCGAGGCCGAGCCTCGCCGGTGGCCGGGCGAGGCTCGCCCGGCCTCGCGCCGCCTGGGCGAGGCTTCGGCGAGCTTGCCGGACCTCGCCCTGGCTTGGCGAGGTGCCGGCGAGCTCGCCGGACCTTGTCCGGCGGCGGCGATGGGGCAGCTGAGGGGTGGGAGGAGGAGAAGGAAGAGGAAGAGGAAGAAGAAGAAAAAAAGGAAAGAGAAAGAAAAAAGAAAAAAAAGAAAGGAAAAAAAAATTGTTTCTCAAAATTGTTCCAGAAACAAGAAACAACTTTTTTTTGTTTCTGATTTCTACTCCAAACCTGTTCCGGAGAACAAATTTGTTCCCGGGAACAAAAAATTTACCAAACGCGTTTTTGTTCCCGGGAACAAAAAATCTACTCCCGGGAACAAAAGAACAGAAACAGGTGTTCCCGGGAGCGTTACCATGCAGGCCCTATATCCATCCGTGCCAACTTTCGGCACTCCTGGGGTCTGTGTGTCAATAATTTCTGGATTTGAAGATCAACTGCTCTTCCTGATAAAGATGATTAAAATGAGGATGTTGATCTTAAGTCAAATAATCTTTTAGGAAACTGGATGGTTACTCTACTTTCTGGATTTTGTATGATATTGGTTGGATCTATATTCTGATCAACTTGTTGGGGAATTTGGCTTTGTAATTCTCATTGTTCAGGCAAAACTACTTGATTCCAATTGATTGATCTATGTTTATTACTTTTCAATATATAGGACCCTGATCTGAAGACATTTGTGATACAAAAGGAGAGGAAGACATTGATCGTTTTAATAAACTCATCCTAACAGGTTTGTTTTGAAACTACCTAAGCTACCAACCAGAGTTGACCAATGGACTCACTACCCCTCTCGGCTTTGGTCGGGACCACTACTGTTTAAATATGCCTCACCTAAGATAGGTGCAACTTCGACCAGAAGAAAAAAAAAGATAGGTGCAACCAAAACTTGACAAACCTATTAAAACGCTTTTACTAAGATGATTAATATTTCCCGTGTGGCTTTGAAGCCATAGAAGCCCGGGGATCTCTATAAAGAAAAAAATTAACGTAGAAGATATCTAAGAAAACATTCATTTTTAAGCTGCGAGTCCTCGCCATCCATTGTAGTTTCGGCAACCATGGCGAGGGTCCTGACCTCGCCTAGCTGTGAGTGAGGGCTGGCAACCCTGACCCAAATTTGAGTGAGGGTCGTGACCCTTGTTGGCAGCTAGCGATTGTTGCAGCCCTCCTTCATAGTTGGGTAAGGGTTGTGAACCTTGTCGTGGTTGGAGAGGACTTATGGCCCTTGTTAGTTGCTAGCAAGGGTGTGATGGGTAAGGACTTAGCACTCTCACCCAGTGGTTGACCAAGGCTCATGGCCCTTGCCTGTTGGGGGCGGGGGCAATGAGCACTTGTTGGCCATTGGGCGAGGGTCATTAGCCCTCAAGTAGTGGTCAATGAGGGTCACGACCCTTGCCAATGGCTAGCCCACTAGTTGGTGGCCAATTGGGGTTGCCGAGCCTTACATAATAGCCCCCTATAGGCCCTTGACAATAAAAAATAAATAATGAAATTGAAAATAATATAAAAAAATTAAAAAAATTTTCATATCAGTACTGGT
The DNA here is from genome assembly GCA_014858505.1 of Corymbia citriodora subsp. variegata. NCBI lineage: Eukaryota > Viridiplantae > Streptophyta > Magnoliopsida > Myrtales > Myrtaceae > Corymbia > Corymbia citriodora. Next base: position 5,258,427 of record CM026416.1, read on the forward strand.
CATGCCATGTAAGATGACTGGCGCCTATATCATTTGTTTCTGGCAAATATTAGCTAAAAGACTCAATTAACAAAATATGAAAAATGTTTAGAATTTAATTGATACAATTGAAAAGTTTATAACTAAATTGATATAGAGCAATGCTTTTTTCACTCCTTCTTTGGCTTGAGACACTCCTTTTTTGGTGTTTTGATCATATTGTCCCTTGTGAGGCCCACTACTTCTAGTATAACTTTACAAAAGTGATCATTTTTTAAAGAGATAAGTGTATTAAAAGTTCTAAAATTTATTACGAATGTGCAATTAAGTTCTAAAACTTTCAAATGTGCAATTAAGTCTTAAAAATGTCACAAAAATGCAATCGAATCCTAAAAATTTCAAAAAGTATTATTAATGGAAGGATTTGATTTGAGTAATTTGATAATTTTTAGGACTTGATCACACTTTTTGAAAGATTTATGATTTGATTGTATTTTCGTAACAATGTTTATGAATTAATTGTACTTTTTTGGAAGTTTTAGAACTCAATTACATTTTATTAACAAGTTGTAGGAATTCTAATGCTTTTATCCCATTTCAAAATTATTTGGTTGTGCTTTTTATTTTGATTCTTCTCCTTTTTTTTCCATGTGGATCCCACTTTCCTTCTTCTTCTTTCTTTCCACTCCTTGACATCTCAATTCTCCATTCTTGCAAATTGTCTGTGTTTTCTCTCTTATAGGCTACTCTCTTCTTTTGCCTCTCACTTCTTGTCCTTCTTCCACAAATTTCTCCTACATCTACAATCTCCAAAAGAGCTGCCTACTTCAACACTCAGACATGGCATTGAAAATTGCAATCAAATTAAATCACTAATTCGAATCTCCCTTCATATTACCCAAAATAACACGACTTGCTTATTACCCTCGAATTTTGTTCCTACAAATGTGGAGACACGCTTTCTTTCTCTAGACATGTGCAAGTAGAGGATAGAATGACTTGCAAGAGAGAAAAGTGCGGAGGATGAAAGGATTGGCATTATAGACACGAACACAAGATGAAGGGGTTTGCAAAAGAAGGAGTGAGAGGTGTAGAAAGAAAAGAATGACCTGCAAGAGAGAAAACAGAGAGGTGATTTGCAAAAGCGGTGATTGAGATGTCAAAGGCGTGGAAGAAAAAAAAGAACAAAAAGGAAAGTGGGATCCGCAAGTAAAAGAAAAAAGAAACAAAATAAAAAAATGTTGACCAAATAATTAAAAAAATCAAATTTTAAAGTTGCACTAGAATTAGTGACCTTACATTGATGATATGGTTAAAAACCACTAAATGTAGTGTTTAAATCAAATGAGAAGTGAAAAAAGGGTGGTCCATTAATATAAGGATAATAGGTTTATGATTTTTTTTGATAATTTTCTAAAGTTCCGACCTTTATGGACCAGCCCTGTGAGTGGGAACCTTTGTACCAGCATGAAAATTAATTGCTCTTTTGTGTCCTTTTCTTGAGGCACTCTAGAGTTGGGGACTGTTTTTTCTAGTACAAAATCGAATAGGTCTTATGTTTGATTGCATTAAGTCTACATTAATGCTACGGAAATGAAAATAACAGTTGACATGTACAAGGCAAATGTACACCCCGGCCTTGGCGATAATGACTCTTGTGGCGGTGGGTTCAATGTGAATGGATGTCATTCAATTGGGCAACTCGTGAAGAACATCCTTCGTTTTTTCCACTCCAATTTCACTTCTATCCTTTTCTTTCAAAGATTCGGATATTCTACCATTAGGTGATATTGGGCCAAAATACCATTTGCCTAGGAAAATTTACAGCAAAATAAAAGCATACTCATTTTGGAATTATTGTTTCAACTCAAATTTAAAGACATACTCGGTAAATGAGTTAACTTTATACTACATCGAATTACTTTCATAACCAGCCCACTCTATTTGGGTAATGGCCTCAAAAGGAATATTCTAAGTGAAAACACAAAAAATGCATGAGAAATTAAATTGTTTCGACTATTTAGGAGTAGATGTTTATTTATGGATCACTTCAAATGGTCTCCCTCGTTTAACGTGAGAATTTAAGCTGTAAAAATGTATTCCACCCTTTTTTTTTGTCAGTAAAAATGCATTCTACTTAAACAAGTGAAACTCTTTAGAGACCTCACAATTAACAAGATTCCAATCCCATCCCTTCCTCCTCCCTCGCTGTCATTTGTCGTTGCAATAAGTAAGTCATATCTTCTTCTTTTTTTACCTTAAGTCGGAGTTAAAAGACAACAAACAAGGACTAGTCTGAATGCAGACGAGTCATATCTCTAGCAATGATCCTCTAATAAGGTTTTGACAAGATCTGCAGTTTCCATACAGAGAAGGAACTTCACCAACAAAGCATGCTTATTCTACTCCGCATTGCCATCAAAGCCAAAGTCAATTTTGGCCTCCATAATTGCAACATTACGCTCTTTTTTCTCCTCTCTCTTGCTAATTGAAAACATACGACTTTTAACTACCCAACTTACCACTGACATGCTCTTTATTTGACAATTTGCTCCCGACATATTTGCAAATCTCAATGACAACCCTTTTCAGGACTGGAGCCGCCGCAATGGACAACACTACCGGAACTTCACCATCTTCGTCTCCCTCGGAGTGATCGCAAAGATTGAGGCCCCACAAGTCATTACCATCAAGACCGTAGCAACGACCACCTCAAGGAAGAAGGGGAACCCACAGGTGAGGGAGATAATGAGGAGGATCGATGAGGAGAGAGCGAGCTTGTTGCATGTCAGGAGCATGAAGAAGGCCATCTCGTCCGAGGCATAGATGGCCCGCCCCTCCTTGGGCCCATCTTGCCAGACCCCCGCCTGGGGGTTGACGTCAGCCTGAAAAGTCACAGCCGCGATCAGGGTGACCACCACAAGGAGGATGTTGCGGACCTCATCGGGCTTATTTTTCCCTTTGTGGTCGAACAAGTTCTTGAACGACTCCCTTATGGAATATCCGCGTGACGTATTGGCCATGATTTACATAGAATTAGAAGGGTATGTCTTGAGTGGGAGAAGCAAGACCAAGAAGTAGAAATTTACACTTGAGTACCTTTTCATTTATTGAAATCGCAACAAATGTGAATGTCGATTGCACGAAAGTGATTGGTAACCTTGTGTCATGGTGAAAACTAATTGCTGTCGTGTCCTTTTCTTGAGGGAATCTAAAGTTCTGAGATTTTTCTAGCATGAGGTCGGGTTCATGAATGCTTGATCATTTGAACGATTGGATCCTATAAAGTCTACATGAAAGTCACATCCAACGAAATCAACTATTCATATGTAGCACACGCACACCCTGGCGCAGACAACAATGGCTCCTAGCGGTGGGGCCAATGTCAATAAACCAAATCCAATAATCTGATTTGCAGAGAAGACGTGAACACTGATTACTCGACCATACTTCTTGGGAAGTTCGACGATCTAGGGATCTATTCGTCAAGTGACTTATTGTACTAAACTTATCCTTCAGGAATCTCCTCACTATACTAGCACTTGAGAGCATTTTATGGGATGAATTTGGTAACATTCTGCTCATCAAATTTGCAACTCGTTGCGGTTAATTGGCACTAGTTCAATGTCTTACTATTCCTTCATTTATACAGAATTTGTTTAACAAACAAGAGCAGAACTCCATGTTATTATGAGTTTGCATAGGGTTGATCATCTCATGAGTCTCCTTGATCAAAACTCTTAACTACTTGATCATGACAACAATATCAAATTTGTGCCTTAGTACAAACACTCAAGTTCTCATCGAGTAGTTTTCCACAACTATTATCATAAATCCGGTACTATTCTTCAAAGGAAACCATAGCATCCTGTGAATATCTAGGTAAATTAATTCTATAATCTATGTGGTTTATCTCATAGTTATAATGAGCTGCACTTTTTACCATTGATCTAAATCACGATACTTATTTATATTCAATTTCTCAACCACACAACCGCACAATATTTTCCTTTCAGTTAGAACCTTCAAGCTCCTCTTACTAATGTTCCCCAAATGCATATGCCACCATTCATATTTTCAAACATATGCATTCAATGTCTCTGCGGTGAAATCTATCACTATCTTACCTTGAAGTTGACATAGGCTACTGTGTTTGATTTCTCTCAATATCACAAAGGCACTTCAAATAACCTTTAGAGCTCCACCTTCTGAAGTCTACCAATGCTGAGCTAAATCCAAGGTATTAAAGAAAATCAAGTTGTTCTTTAATTTTGGAGCGTGCCTTCCTTTAGTCAATGTCCTCATGATATTGTCATGCAATTTGATTTTGACATCCATAGCACCCATAGCATAGCACTTGGCATTGTTCCTCAATTGCACTTTATCACTAACTATGCACTAGTAAGTAGTAAACCGGTTTTTGTTTAGTATAGCATGAAATGAATAACTAGAATCCATAATTCATCTATCAAACAACAAATCCTTAGTGACAAACAAGACATAATCATTACTATCTGAATTAGAGTTAGCTATGGCTGCAACATCATCAGTAGACTCAACTCTAATTTCCTTATTCTTCTTATTCTTTCAACATAAGGCGATCATTTTTAAGATGCCCTCTCTTGCCACAATTTCAATAGACAATACCACCAATCTTAGACTCACTTCATTTGTTCAAACTTGCACTACTTCTACTAAGATGAGTACTGGTTCTTACTAAAACACTGGCACAGGTTCACCAAATTCTCTCTTACCAATGTCCACACTCAAAATCAAATCACAGATCTCTTCAAACATCAAGCTTCTAGACCCAAAGAAATTAATATGAGTACTAGTAGTATTCTAATTATCATGTAATAAGGATAATATAATCAAAACACATACCTCACAATCAAAGTTAATCTAAACTAATTTCAATGACTGATGACCATATTGAATTTATTACTATGCTCCATCACTGACGTGCATTCATGCATCTTTAATTGAAATAGTCATCACATCAAGTTGACATTATTTATAATAGAGGGCTTCTCATATGTGTTCAATTGGGCACTTGCCAAAACAACAATGGTCTTCTTTTCCATGATGATGTTAAGCGCGACATTACAAGCCAATGTTAGTTGAATAATGCCTAATGCATGTCTATGCAAAACCTCCCGATCAACTGGCTTCATGGACTATGGCTTCTTCCCATACAAGAGTAATAAGTGTAGATTCATTTGGTACATATAATTTTCAATTTGCATAGTCTATAAATCAAAATCTTTCTGATCAAATCTATTGACTTTCACATTTTCTTCTTCCATTTCCATCGATTCACTTCAACCTAGTTAAGCCTGGCTTTAATACCAATTGTTGCCAAAAGTAAGAGATTGACAATAAATTAGACAAAACAAGAAAATAAAATGCACATCACATTTACGTGGTTTGGTTAGTGTGACCTATGTCTAGGAGGAGAATGTTACAAGAGTCCATTATAGTTTAACCGATACAATGGAGATTATAACCATATTCAAGTTATTCAAATACTCTCGGTGTTTCCCAACCCCCATCACATCCCAAAACTCACATTGTGTTTAGTCTCACACTTCCTCATGAAGTAAACTCACCATCTCATGTAGGTAGACATAAATCTTACCACGGGATTTATTGGCTTGATCACTAAAGCTCCTTGTGGATGCTTTCGAGTTTAATTCACAAAGAACTGTTCTCTCAATTAGGTTTGGAATTTCATGCTAGTGGATGTATGCATGCTTTTAAATTGGAGAGCACCTTTTGTATTTTATGTTTTTGAACTTAGGAAAAGATCCAGTCCAGCTTAGCTCCGAGAGCCTTTTGCAATACTCTTCACAGCAAAGACACTTCTTATATAAAGGTAAGAATTGATCCAAAATATGAAATATTTTTTGGAAACCTGGTCCAACTAGGAAACCTATTCAAATAGAAAGTTTTCTTTTTGGGCTCAAACTTGGACATATTTTCAATAAAGAAAAAGATGTGACGTTGGGATTAAGCACAATAACACAACAAAATAGAAAGTAAAAGCGAGAAATAGAAATCGAGGCGTAAGGTTTATCTTGGTTCACCCTTAAATTAATGCTATGCCCAATAGGGAATTTTATTATAACTAACATCTTTGGCCTTTCTATTACCAATCCTCAATTACAAAAGAAAGAAATTATATATAGGCAAAGTAACTATTCATGGACCCAAACCCCAAAGTAGCAATAAATACCTGCTCAAACAATAAAACCTTATGTCGATGGGAGTATGAGCCCCATCCCATACATGCATCAATTCTAATTTGGCGACAGTATGTTGTTGCTGGAGAGAGACAACGAGGGGTTGAACGCCCAAGGGGAAAGAGGGGGAGGAGAGAGAGAGAGAGAAAAGATGAAGATATTTCCCCCTTCAAGGCTTCTCCAAGAAGCTTCATCAATTTCACAAAAATTCATCATTTCCTTGACTTTTCATCCCTTTTATCCTCTCCCATGTATTGCAAGTTTCTAGAAGGGATAAAAAGGTAATTTCACAAAGTATAATATACCATACTACATATATATACAGGCCAAAATTTAATACGGGCTGGAATAAAATTGGTTTGGGTTTAAAAGGATGAGAAATGTGCTTGAATTAGCCATTAAGCTTTAATGGGCTTGCTTGCCCACTTGAGCTTTGTGGGCATGGGTGGGCCTACTTGGCTGACCCACATTGGGCGTGTGGCCGATTAGGCTTTCAGTCATCTCGGCTCCTTTTTGGGCTCCAATTCCTGACTTGTTGATCCTTTTCCGATAATTTTCGCGCTTAGCAATAAATTTGAGAATCAATGATGCGTTGTCCAATATTTTAGTCTTAATATTCTTGAAAGTTCGATACCTGAAATCAAACTAAAATTTGTGGTTGAAATCGATCAATTGGAACTTTAGTACAACCTAACTATCAAGCAATGTTTAGAGGTCTTTGCATGTTTGACCATTGATTGATAGCTTTTCAATCCATGATCGTGCCTCTTCAAATCAAGGTGATCCTTGATTGTCATGTAATCATGAGGGGTTGATTGCTTATCCTAAGTACAAAGCCAAAAGGAAATCGGTTTAACAATGTTTGCAATTAGTATCGAAGTCGTATGGAATCACCTACAATCAGATCTCGTACTTCTGTCGAATAGATTTATTTTTGTTCGTTAATTGGCCTACAACAATGTGGTATCATCTCTCTTTGATCCTTAAGGTCGAGCATCCTATCCCTGATTAAATTCTCTAGTCAAACGCATATCAATCCTTAATTGCCTTTTCAAATGGTTAGTTAACTTATAAATGATCAATTCGGAGTAAACATAATTAACAACGCATTGATAAGATAACAATTTCATATATCTTGAAAGGGGTCAAAATTCAGGACATCACAAAGAATGCATTTCTCCATGGAACCATTAAAGTCTATTGAAGCAGCCCCAAGGATTTGTCGATTTGCGTTAGTTAGGCCATGTATGCTGTCTTCGGAAAGCTCTATCTAGACTAAAACAAGCTCCAAGAGCCTAATTTTCTCGGCTAAGCTCATACCTATTATCTATCGAGTTTGTAGTCTCCAATGCTGATTCTTCATTATTCATTCAGCGTAAATCTAACCATATTCTATTTCTTCTTATCTATGGTGACAATATTATCATATCTGGGAGTTCTACCTCCTCCATCACCAAATTAATCACTCAACTTGGCACTTAATTTGCAATTATTGATTTGGAAAATCTATCTTATTTTCCTAGTATCGAAGCCCATATATCCTTCATTGAGCTATCCTTCTCTCAATCCAAGTATGCTAGTGCCCTTCTCAATTGCACAAGCTTATACAAAACCTTGCTCATCGCCTATGATAAAACCTTGCTTATCGCCTATGGCTCCCTTAGCTTCTAAGTTGTCGAAGCAAAGTGGTGAACTACTACCCAATGCCTCCACATATCAGAGTGTGGTTGGGGCACTATAATACCTCACCCTTACTAGGCAACATCTATCTTTTGCTGTTAATAAAGTGTGCCAATTTATGCATTGTCCAAACATAGACCATTGGTCAATTGTCAAACGGATTCTATGCTATCTCAAAGCTACCATTCATCTGGGATTACCTTGCGGCCTATGTGCCAACTAACCTTCATTACAATTATGGGTGCTGACTAGGCTAGTTGCCCTAATGACCAAAAGTCTACTAGTGGCTATTGCACTTATTTTGGTCCCAACTTGGTTTCCTAGAGTTCAAAAAAGCAACCCACCATTGCTTGGTCTAGCATTGAATTGAAATACAAAGGGGTGGCTAATGTAGCCTCTGAATTCCTATGGCTATTACAGAGATCTTCGATACACTTTCAATTGGTCACCACTTGTTCTTTCTAATAATGCAGGGGCCGCAAATCCCATCTTCCATGCACAAATCAAGCACGTGGAATTTGGCTATACTTTTGTTTGTGACTTAATCAGCAGGAAGCAGTTGGAAGTTTGATTTATTCCTATACAGGCACAAACGGCTGATATCATGGCAAAGCCTTTATCCAAATCCCGATTTTTTATTTTACGTGACAAGCTCATAGTGACTTTGCCACCATTTCGCTTGAAGGGCTGTGATAGAGCAAATCTCCTAAGATAGAGAATCTTTCACAATTTGTGCCAACCTCGTTGATAAAGCAAATCTTGTGCCAATCTTGTTGATAGTGTTGCTCTTCCAAGATATGTATAATTCCATTAATAAAGCAAATCTTTTACAATCTATGATAATATTGTAAATTCTTATATTTTGTAAAATCTTTTTAATTTGTGATCTTCTTGTTTATATACATACTATAAATATAATACAAATCTTCACACCGATGAGTGTGTGATCAAACTCGAATTCATATTCTTTCAGTTTGCTGACAAGAGCTATGCGTTAATGGACGGGATGAGTGGAAGGGAGTCCCTACTCTATCGTGCACATGTTTTTGGTGCGGGAGGGTGAGAGATGGACTGCGAGTGTTTGAGAGAAACCCAAAAATAAATATGGGAGAGTTGCATGTGCGTGTTGGATGAGTGATGGTGTTTGGTGAGGGGGGTGTAGTGATGGAGGTGATGAAGAGACTTCAAGGAAGAAGCAAGGACGTAGATGCTTTGCGTGTCACTTGCAATTTTTACAGAAGAAGGTACAAAATAATTTGACTTCTTTTCCAAGTGGACTTTCATTTTTTTAAAATCCACGCAGGCACTAATATCTATATAAAAAAGCCATGTAATATTGTTGGCTGAAATTTGTTGCCATTGACCCTTTAGTGATATTTTTTCTCTAATTTGTCACTAAAGTGAACTGATAAAATTTTTTGATACTAAAATGAGCATCATACAAAACTTTTGACATTTCTAGTGTCCTTATGCCCCAAATTGGAGTGAGTACTAAATTAATTATGTGAGAAATTTTGACACTAAAGTGAGCATTGTGTGAAAATTATAACATTTCTAATGTCATTTTCTCCTTTATATATATACAACGGTCGAACAATGAAAGTGCACGCTTGCCTCGTCTAGCTAGTTATTAAGGAAAACTCATATAGTTCATTTCATTCCAAATTAGAGAAAAATAACTTATGTAATGGGATATCCAAAAAAAATAATCTAAACTTATTGTACGGATGCAATTTAGTTTTAAATCTTTTAATTTGATCAATTTGGTAATTTGTCAATGTAGTCATTCTAGTCAATTTTGACCATAAATTGATGATGTAAATGCCAACCATCTTATGTGGCATGTTTGGGGATGACGTCAACAGTTTGTCTTTTTAAAAAATTATGAATTTTTCAAATATTTTTTTTGTTTTTTGTTTTATTTTATTCTTCTTTTCTTTTTTGGTTATATTTTTTTCCCCATTGTGGCTAACAAGGGTCCCAACAACCCTAGACCATTGCCCAAGGCCCTCATCAGCAAGGCAACCCTTGCCAATAGCTGGCTACAATGAAAAAAAAAAAAGAAAAGGAAAAAAAAGTAAAAATAGATAAAATTCAGAATTTTTTTAAGATTTGCAAAGTTGTCCATGTTGGCATTGATTGTGCCAAATGGGACAACCGGCATTCATATCACTAATTTCTAGCTAAAAATGTTAAAATGACTATATTGGTAAATTATCAAAAGGTTGGATAATTAAACAGATTAAAATATTTAAAAGTAAATTGGTATCTATCTGTTTAGAACTTTTTTTCTTTTATACTTTCCCCTTACGCAATAGTGTACTATATATCTTTTTCCTGAGTTGATAGCTACCACAAGATCATTTGTTAGAGACTCCCTTGCTCATGGATTTAAGTGTACCCAAAACAACCGATTCAAGTGTTAATCTTACCGCCAATGCAGCCGGTCCTTTTAGTTAGGATGGACCAGGTTAAGCGGGACTCAAAAAGTCAAAGAAAAAAGTCGAAAAAGTCCAATAAAAGTTAGGGATTTGAGTGGGAATCTTGTGTCCTGATGAAACCTAATTGGGGATCTTCTTGGGAGATTCTAGAGCTGGGGATTTTCCCAGGAATTTGGGTTCATGAATGCTTGATCATCCGAACGGCTCCATCGCATGAGGTAGACGTCACAGTGCCATGAAATGAAATAAGGAACGATCGATATGGACCGAATACACATACAGCACTAGCACCGTCAATAGTGACTATTAGTGGCCGGGCCAATGCGAACGGATCACATCCAATTATTCAATCCATAAAGAAAATGAACTACTCCCTTCTTTGTTTTTACTCTTAATTCACTTTTATCTTTTTCTTTGAAAGATTAGGATTCTCTGTTATTAGGTGTTTTAGGATCAAAACATACTAATTTCTAGACATTTACACTCGAGTCATTATTTATTATATCTTTGTCTTGGTCTTGAGACTGAGAAGAACCCTAGTCGCGTCTGGCTGGCGCTCAGAAGGATATGAGTGGCTTTGCATTTATCGAAATTACAGTAAAGTTGAACGCCCGCTTGTTCGAGAGACCTCACCTTTGTGAACCGGGCCCGCCAGTGGGAACCTTGTGTCATGATGAAAACTCACAGTTTATGAATCCCCAGTCATTGGAATGATTGGACTCTTTGAAGTCTACATGAAAGACATTAAAAACAACCATTGATATGTACTAGATATACGTGCATCCTCGCCATAATGACTCTTAGCAAAACGCACTCCGTCGCCGTTGTCATTTCCCTTCCCGTTGAGTCTTGTATAACCCTAAGCGTCGTTGCCACCAATACATAAACTCATTCTTTTGATAATGCTCGAAGTATCTTATTTATACGTTCCTTGTGTAGATATTGCCGAGTATAGCAAGTCCACTCACGACGTAGTTGAACGCGTGAACATTCTAAGAATGTCTTCACAAGACTTAATTTTGAATGTCCCATAATCTTCTAGCAAGTTGTTCATCTGGATTTCTTTAACTCAATTGGTCCCTTCCTAGCATTACCTTTCTTGAGTTGCAAGAAGAAACTACATTAAACTCAATTGACAACAAATCAAAATGTGAAGTATACATAACTTTTGAGTTGGGAAAATTACCAAAACAGTCTTAAATCTATTGCAATTGTGTCAATCAGTCCATTTGGCCAACTTTGGCCGATTGGTGTTAAGTGGACATGGGACGGTGTTGATATGGTGTTGACACCCGAAATTTTGTTCATTTTGTCTTAAATGCCCATTTACTTTGCTTATATAAATATATATCAATTTCTGAAAAAAAAAGGGAAAAAAGAGAATTAAAATTTTTTTGGGTCCGGGCTAGGGCTGGGCCTGCCCGGCCCCTTTCTTTTCTTTCTTTTCCCCCCGCAGGGCTTGGCCCATTTTCCTTTTTCTCTTCTTTCTCAGCTCGGCCCACTTGGACTTCTTCTTCCTCCCCTCTTCTCCCACGCACGGCAACGGCCACCTGCAAAAGGTAAATAAAAAAATGGGAACAAGTTGCAGCATGGTAGCTCGGGGGGGAGCGATCTGCAGGTCAGAAGAGCGAGGGTTAGGTCGGCAAATACAGAAAAAAAAAGAGAGCGATCAGCAGGAAATGGGGGAGGGTTAGGTCGGCGAAGTCAGAGGGGAGAGGGAGGTCAGACGGCATCAGGGGTTGCCGAGGATAAGGGCTGGTTTGGGGAGTCCAAAAAAAGGTGGGGGGGACGAGTGAGGAAGAGAAAAAAGAAGGACCGAAAGAGAGAAAGAAAGGAGGGAGCCGAGTGAAATGGAGAGGTGTTGAAGAAAACAGATCGGAGAGAGAGGTTCACGGAGCACAGACAGAAAGAAATCGGAGAGAAAAGAGAGAGAAAGACCATCGGCAACCGCACCTGACTTGCGGCCAACGACTCGCTGCCGTACCTCCGCTCCCGCTCCTGCAGCCGTCCAAAGGAAAGCGAGAGTAGGAAGAGAGAAGAAGATCGAGGGGGGAACCAGAGAGGAGAGAAAAAAAGAAAAAGACGAAGACAGAATCGTGGGGAGGGGAAACAAAAAATGAGAGAGGAGAGGAGTCCGGAGACCGAACTGAGCGACGGAAAGAGACCGAGAGACCGAGAACGAGAGAGCAAATGCCAGAAGAGTGTCTGAACGTCGCCGGAGTCCGTTCGTCAGCCGTTGTCCGCCGTGACGCCTCGCCCGAACTAGGTAGGTCTCTCTCCCGCCTGTTCCCATTTCGCTGAACGAGGCGGCGGGTCGGAGCTCGCATCGACTGGTTCGCGCAAGCCCCGGCCCTTACCGCCCCTCTAACTTGTCCTTGCTTCCTTTTGACATGATTTCCGAAGCCCCCTAGCGAATGCGAGGCTCGGTTAAGCCCGATGTTTCCGAATCTAGTAATGCCTAGTAGATGTTCGATGAAATGTCTGAATGAAACCCAGAAAATTTCATGGTTGAATCTGTCCTAGATAACCTGATTTCGTAGATTTTTGCCGTATATTGGTTACTCTCGTGTTTCTCTTAGGATTAAACCTGCTTTCGCGAGATTTTCGTGCATTTTTGAGTCGAAGGGAGGCGCCTTTGGTTTCCGGTGAAAGGGGAGTGGTGAGGGCCGCCGGAAGTCATCGCTGGCGGTGGCCGGCGGCGTTCGGCGTTGGTCGAACAGAACGACTGACGCCCGGTGACCTCACGATGACCCGATTAGGACAGGTGGACCGTGCGGCGGAGTTGCAGGAGTCCCGACGAAGAGGGAGAGCGTCGAGAGGTTGAAGACGCGCAGGGAGGAGAGAGAAAATGCATGCAAAAAAAAAACCAATAAAAAAAAAGAAAGAAAAGAAAGAGAAAAAAGGGGGGCCGGGCCGAGAGTTTAAATGAGAATGAGGCTGGGCTGACTTCGAATGGGCTTAGGAGGATTTTGGGCTGAAATTTGTAGAATTGGAGATGGTTTTTTTATTTTCTTTAACTAATGGGCCATTTTAAAATTTTTAACTGGGCCGTTCGGCCAGCCCGGTTGTTGCCCTGGCTCGGCCCGATAGGGGCCGGGTCTCCCGACCCGGTCCGAATTACTTTTTAATTAATTAAAAAAAATCCAAAAATTCAAAAAAATTAAGTATTAAAAAATATTAAGAAAAAATTTCAAAAAATCATTAAAAATTAAAAAAATGTTTTTTTTAAATTTCAGAAAGGTTTTAAAAGTTTAATTTAATTTATTTTACTGTATTTCTTTTTTCGAATATTCAAAAATTCCAAAAAAATTAGAAAAAATTAGAAAATCCCAAAAGAAACATTAATAAATGTTTTTAAATTCCAGAAAAGCCAAAAATTTGCAAAAACCTTAAAAGCCTGTTTTCTTTAATTTCAGAAAATTCGAAAATATTAAAAATATTAAAAAAATTCAAAAAATTCAGAAAATCCAGAAAAATCAGAAAAAAATTGCAAAAATTCAGAAAACCCTTAAAAAAGAAGAAAGACCAAAATTGAATAAGCCTTAGGGCTTTACAATAGGTTTTTTTTGAATGTGTTGCCATGTCTTTAGCTAACACACAATTAAGTTAGGTACCGAAAGGGCGTTAGTCGCATGACTAATGTAATCGAGTCCCCGACCCTAGACTCTCTGATTGCGTAAATAGTGAGACACGTTCCCATGTCTCGCTCGGTTTCTAGTCGACCTTAATAGACTAGTGGCGACTCCTTGTTTGAAAGTTTTTTATGAATACCCAACGTCGCGTGGGGTATGGGCTTGGGAGAGCCCGAGTTAATTAAGGGCCGTCGGCCCGAAATTAACAATACCCCTAAACCTATTATTATTTTCGAAAATTTAATTTTAGGTTGCGACAGCTTGGCGACTCCGCTGGGGAATTGGTTCTATACCTTAGAGGACTTAGGCCTAATTTGCTTGATTGTGTGTTATTTAATGTGTTTCTTTGGCAGCGCAATCGGGAAGGTGAGGTAAGTCTACTAATCTCGTGTTAAATGTTGGTGTAGGATTGGAGTAATAAGGGGTGGAGTGTTTTCTAACACTTTGTTTTGTAGGGTGGTGAATGTGAATAAGTGTATAGTTAAATTTTTGAAGTGTTAGTTGCTATATAAATTGTTGTGCATGTCTCCCTTACATGGCACTACACTTTAGCACACACAACCTGCTGCTGGACCTGGCCCGCATTAGGATCACTTAAGATGGTGTTGAGATGGATACCACTCCGACTACCACCATGTAGTACGAGTCGCCCATCTCAATTCCGAAATTCTTCTGACGTCGAGAGCTTCCACCCCGGTTGCAACCGCGCATCACGGGTCGACTCTTTGACAAAGCCGGAGTCATGGGAACCCCGACCCAACCGCGACCATGCTGGTTCAGTCCGGTAATCCCGTGGCTTCATTTGAGCCGTCTAGAATAGAAATCGACCCACAGTCTCATGCGCATGTCTATGTGATTGAAAAAAGAAAATATGGAAAAAGAAAAAACATCACCAATGGTAAGAATGATTTCTTCCTTTACTTATTCATTTTTTATTGAAATTTTCATTTTTGAGATTTGCGGAGATCAATCGAATGCCCTCAGTGTAGGCTTATAATTGGCAAAATTGGCAATTACTCTTCATAAGCGAACATTCAGTGTCAATTTCAAAAATCATTAATTTAGCCCTGCACAACGGATGATTTTGTCAAAGTTTCTAATCATGGGCTTAAAGTCATATGTTGTCAAAAAAAAAAATTCTTCAAATTCATGATTATATTTTGGGGCACAAAAAATTTGAATTCACACTTTTAATCAAATTCTTTCCCTCTCACATTTTGAGATTGAAAATTCAAATCACATTTTGTATATAGATTTCTCAAAATAAAAATCACCTCATTTTGGCAACAGTGAAAGTACAAATCATTCTTTCAAAATTAATGCCACATTTTGCATATAAAACTTTTGGGAATAAAGTGGGCATTCGATTGATAATCGCAGATTGATTTTTCAATAATGTCTCCTCTTACAATCAAATCTTAGAAAAATACCGAAATCCTGTAATAGGAGTTCTGTGGCATGTGTCATCGCCTTGATTTCATTGTAAGAGGCGATCTCATTAGAGGATCATTTCCTCATTCATATACTGACATTATTTCTTCTTCTTGCAGGATACATGATGACCATTCTTTGAACTTTTATCACTTGACTATGCCAAGAAGTTGACATTTTTAGGATGAGAATTGTTATTCATAGGAGTGTATTATATTTCTTTTTGTATATTTATTCTTTTTATGGATGATGTTTTCAGTTTTAAGTTGATCATAAACCCAAGTGACTCATTTTTAAAAATTCAAGTTTGTAAACATTCTTTGACTTCGAAGGCAATTCGGAAGTTGGTGTATTCTATCGAATTTCCACGAGTTTCTGAAAGTCAATGTATTATGTTCCTCACGTGTTCGTCCTTTGCAGGGAACCGCAAGAAAGATAACCTGGAATGGTAAAGTTGTGATCGTTCCAATGGAATTAATTTATTATGAAATTGATTTGTTCATACATTTTCCTGCAGGAGAGAACTAAACAATTTTGACATTGGTATTTAAATTAAATCACAAGCAAATGCTCTCACAAGTCTTGATCTTGGAATTCAAAGGAATGAGAGTTCAACTCAGACATTGATTTCTTCGGAAACTTGCACTCATGAATTCAAACGACACTTCCGACGCATCGCCTTCCATCATGTCCCAAATCTTTGAAGCTATCAGATATATAGCATTAAGGGTTGGAAAGATCACTGGCTAGATTATATTTGATCAACTTCTTATGACAGGAGTTCACTGCCTCAGAGACTCATAGCTTGTTCAAGCCTTAAGATAGCATCGTGCCTCATCAAAGAACGGAGCTTTTGAGATACAATCCAATGCTGACGTCCCCCATGAGAGAAGAATTTTTCTCACTGGTTCTATTTAGAATTTGGATAAAGTCATTGCACGCTAATATACTCGGTATAGCTTGCTGGATTTTTGGGCTTTTATCTTGACGATGTTACACATGATTGTTGGAAAAGTTCCCATGGTCGGGAGAAGATTAGTGCAATTACAAATCTGGTGTCCTCTTAAATGGTAGTTGCCAACAATGACATCCACTTCTATAGGGTCAATGTGCCAAGACGATCTTTCCATAGATGGAAATGAATATACTCAAATCAATGCTATCAATTGAGAAGCAACCATTGAAGAATACGTTACATGGGAGGTTCATAATTCCTCACTTTTTGAAACTGAAAATCAATCCTTGATGAGAACTTGAAGTGCCTCAAGCATGTGTTGAAGCTTTGCTGGTGCCAATCTTCCATGGAGGCTAAATGAAGCCAAGTTCTGTTCCAGGAAGTTTCTTTATTTGGAGGTCGGATGCCACCATCACTAGACTTTTGACAAGTTTTATCCATCGATGACTCACTTGCTTGTGAATTGGCATCACTAACGCATCTATCAGATTTGTGTGTTGTTTCGAACCATGTCATGGGGAAGATTAACCATAGGAAGCCGCCTTGCTAAGAGACATCGAAGGTCATCCATCGTCAATTGACCACACCAATCTTAGTTTTGAAAATGCACTGGATGTGCTTGTTTCACTTCTTAATTTCTAGTCATGAAGACTTGAAGCATTCCCTATTCAGCTTTGTTGTGTAGTCAAGAAACACAAAATGTTTAAATCTGGTTTTAAACTCCTTCGGCATTGACTTTGTTTGGAGACCATCAATGCAACCCTCACGATTTGTGATGCAAAATGAAGCTTTGTTATCTGCTTTTTCGCGAGGAAATGAGGCAAAACCTTCAAATATCAAGCCAGTCCGTCGATCGCTTTGCATGATGAGACAAAGGAAGGAAATTGCTAAGTATTCGAAAAGAAGACAGTTTGAGCACCAAGTTTTATAATGTTCGAACAAGGCAACGAGGCATTCTTAAACCTAGTTGATCATGAGCGATGAAAAATTCGAACGAGGCGAAGATTCGCTGATCCAACATGATAGAACTATGTGTGGCAAAGTTATTCTAACTTCGTAAAGCGCACATTTGAGCATCGGGGCAATATTTCCCCTTTCTCTGCAAAAGATGCATTGGGATGTTGAGCCGTATGACTTTGAAAAAGGGTGTATTTCGTTCCTAAATTTGATACTCTTTAGTATAAGGAAATGACACGTCCTTTTCTTTGATGCGGGGTAAATTTGAATGAAACAAAAGCCCATCAAATGAGCATGACAAGGCACAAGATTTCAACATGTGCCAAAGCAAGATATGGTGAAGCTTAATTACTTGTCTTGAAAAAGACATTGAAGCAGCATGACTCTGGGGGCAACATCTCTCCCCCCCCCCCCCCCCGATGACACGTGCTGGGGCAAAAATTCATCACAAAAGGATGTATTGTTCCTAAATTGAGCCCTAATTAAGTAGGGAGATAACACAATTCATTTTCTTTTGTCACAGGGCGATCATCAACACAAGTCACTCAAAGCATAGTAAATCACACCCGTGAAGCATGTTGAAATGGAGTCAATCAATTCGACGCTTAAAATGGTGTATTGTTCTTGAATTAATCAAATTCGATGTTAGAATGCAAATAACATGTCCCATCTTTTGTAGGAAAATGTGCGTATTGATTGCGGAAGCGGTGCCTTCCACCAAAGAAGCATGTTAAAGCACAACCATTCATTTTGGCATAAATGATGTATTTCGTTCCTAAATGATTTCCAATGAGTGTGGAAATAAAATGCCCAATCATTTTCTTCACAGGCGATAAATGGGGCAAAGCATCCAAGAAGTAATACCCTCAAATGTCACAGCATAAATGCTCATACCTGAAAAGCAAAAGCACATGAAGGGTAAATTGTATCGATCCCAATTGCTCATGTTGATGTTGTCTCTAAAATGATCTATTTTTCCTTTGATAGGGAAACATCAAATGCACAAAAAGAAAGATGCCAAAAAAATGCAAGTGAAGGGTAATTTGGGATTGCCAAATATCCAAGAGGATGATGTCGGCACTTGAGTAATAAATACGAGTGAAGGGTAATAGTGTATCGTTTCCAATTTTTCAATATCTAAGGATTCTTGCACTAACACTTTCCTTCATATTTTTTACAGGGTTACTATGTCGCCCCGTTGCAGGTAACTACCATTCTTCTCAAAATAAAATAAAAAAAAATTGAGAATTTTCATCCAAAAATTAAAAATTAAAAAATTCCGCATTTTACTTGGAGCAAGTAAAAAAAAAAGAAGATAAAAATTGAGAAAATGAACTTTTCACAAAGTTTCTGAGCATTGTTTTTTATCTCAAAATTGTATGTCTGCTTGATGGATCACTCATTTTGAATCAAAATTCCTCATGGAGATTAATCTACTCAGATGATCTCGACCAAATGAAATTGAAATGTTTAATCATGCCAAGCAGGAAATGCTTAGGATGATGAAAGACAATCCATTCCCAAACATGCCCTTTAAACACTGTGAGAACTGAACGAAAAAAGGAAACCTATGTCGTTTAAGGACAAATGAATCATTCGCAATTGGTACACAGACCAAAATGAAAAGAGGCATTTTTCTTCTCTATCTTAGACACCACAGGTGACCATAGTCAACCCTTTTAAGCCTTAAATGTGAAGAAGTCAAAAATACCCCTGTCAAGAATCACCTCACAATGGGGCAAATTTGGAGGTTTTTATTGATATCACATGGTGAAAAGATGAGAAAGACTTATGCGCTTTCACTTGCATTAATCTTTTTGTGGTAATTTCAAGTGAATTCTTATGAAAGCTTGAAACAGCCCAAGGTGAAGAAGAACATTCCTTTCTCTACCCAAACACCGATATCCATTGCTTAAACCAACTTGAGCCTAATTGTTCAATTCTAAAACCCAAGTGGTGATTATCTCCCTATATTGGGACAAGGCATATGATTGGCCAAGGCCATTGACATTTACATGAAAATGTACAAAGCATCTCGAAAGTCCTAAAAGATCAAAAAGTTCAAAAGAGCAAAAGTCCAATTAAAATTAATGGGCATGAAAAAAGCAGTGTGCCTGGTAAAAGTAAGGCCAATACCCATGAAAAAAAGAAAAAGAAAAAGAAAAAAGATGTGCATTAGGGGGCGAAAAGCTCCTATGCGAAAAAATAGTTGCCAAATCCAAAATGCTTGCATCAAAAAGCAAAATCATGGCCAATGCAAAGAAAAATTGAGAAGGGCAAAGCTCTTATTTGCTTAGTCAAAGGACTGTCGAGACAAATCAGATTTCAAAAGTCAAGTACTTTCAAAAAGATTGAGTGATATGACCATGATGCCATGATAATCACCAACTTTCAAATCCCCTTTTGTGAAAAATTCTAAGCCTTTCGAGCCATAACCAAACCAGCATTACAACCCTTCCCAAAGTCTCTTCAGATTGGGATGATTCAAGCGAGAATAAGGATTTTCCAAAGAAACTACCGCTTGAAAAGGTGGGGGCAAGGTTGTCTTATCTCATCTTAAGATTTCTTGACTTGTAAACCTGGCAAAGATGTTGGCAGATAATTGTTTCATTTCATGACCAATGATGCATATCCATCGCTAAAGCCATGACCAAACCTACATTACGGTCTCTCTGAAAGACCTTTTGGATTGGTCAAGATGTACTTATTGCGAATGATTCTCAAATCCTTCGACATCGGAAATGTGAGTTAAATTGAGTGATCAAATTACTTCCCAAATGAATGGATGGGATCATATAGCCCCTTCTTGAGAGCATGTGATAAGCCATTTTTAACTAAGGAGCTCTTGCTTGGCATGTTTAATAAACCTCTTTCATAAGTAGGATCATTCTGACATAATTTTTCTCCTAAAGGAATTTGATGATTGATGATACCTTCCAAGCTTGATGAAAATTTTGTGGTACATGATACCAAAAAAAAAAAAAATCATCAAAGAATCAAAAAATAAAATCAAATCAAAAAATCAAATGTTTTTAATTTGATCGGACTTAGCTTGATTCACTTATGCAATTGATGCTACAACATTGTGAATGTATTTTTCTGATATTGTCTCTAATGACATTTGCTCAAGTTGAATTTGACAAGTTCACTTAGTGAAACCATGCAATTTTCACACGGTTCGTGGGTCTATCCTTAAACCACATGGTTCGTGGTCAACCTGAAACCATGCAATTTCTAAAAGGTTCATGGGTCCTCCTTAAACCATGCATTCTCGGTCGAAGTCCGTTGTTACACGGTAAGACCTCCCTTCAAGTCGAAGCCCGTTGTTACACGGTAAGATTTTACTAACTCGGTCGAAACCCGTTGTTACACGGTAAGACCTCCCTTCAAGTCGAAGCCCGTTGTTACACGGTAAGATTTTACTAACTCGGTCGAAGCCCGTTGTTACATGGTAAGACCTTCCTTCAAGTCGAAGCCCGTTGTTACATGGTAAGACTTTACTAACTCGGTCGAAGCCCGTTGTTACACGGTAAGACCTCCCTTCAAGTCGAAGCCCGTTGTTACATGGTAAGACCTTCCTTCAAGTCGAAGCCCGTTGTTACACGGTAAGACTTTACTAACTCGGTCGAAGCCCGTTGTTACACGGTAAGACCTCCCCCCAAGTCGAAGCCTGTTGTTACACGGTAAGACTTTACTAACTCGGTCGAAGCCCGTTGTTATACGGTAAGACTTACTAACTCGGTCGAAGCCCGTTGTTACATGGTAAGACCTTCCTCCAATAACTCAGTCAAAGCCAGTTGTCAGACGGTAAGACTTTACTAATTTGGTCGAAGCTCGTTTGTACGAACCTAGACCTTAAAAAATGGAAAAAAAAATGAAAAAAGTAAAAAAAAAATGAATGAAACAAAAAACAAAAAACAAAAAAAAAAACAAAAAACAAAAACAAAAACAAAAACAAAAACAAAAAATGAATGGAATAAATTCGCCCTTCCATGGCTCATTGGCAAAAGTCGGGTGTCACATAGTCTTTGAAACGAACCTCTTCGATCTCCCTTCCAAAGAGGGGCAGCTGTTGACACCCGAAATTTTGTTCATTTTGTCTTAAATTCCCATTTACTTTGCTTATATAAATATATATCAATTTCTGGAAAAAAAAGAGGAAAAAAGAGAATTAAAATTTTTTTGGGTCCGGGCCAGGGCTGGGCCTGCTCGGCCCCTTTCTTTTCTTTCTTTTCCCCTCGCAGGGCTTGGCCCATTTTCCTTTTTCTCTTCTTTCTCAGCTCGGCCCACTTGGACTTCTTCTTCCTCCCCTCTTCTCCCACGCACGGCAACGGCCACCTGCAAAAGGTAAATAAAAAAATAGGAACAAGTTGCAGCATGGTAGCTCAGGGGGGAGCGATCTGCAGGTTAGAAGAGCGAGGGTTAGGTCGGCAAATACAGGAAAAAAAGAGAGCGATCAGCAGGAAATGGGGGAGGGTTAGGTCGGCGAAGTCAGAGGAGAGAGGGAGGTCAGACGGCATCAGGGGTTGCCGAGGATAAGGGCTGGTTTGGGGAGTCCAAAAAAAGGTTGGGGGGATGAGTGAGGAAGAGAAAAAAGGAGGACCGAAAGAGAGAAAGAAAGGAGGGAGCCGAGTGAAATGGAGAGGTGTTGAAGAAAACAGATCGGAGAGAGAGGTTCACGGAGCACAGACAGAAAGAAATCGGAGAGAAAAGAGAGAGAAAGACCGTCGGCAGCCGCACCTGACTTGCGGCCAACGACTCGCTGCCATACCTCCGCTCCAGCTCCTGCGGCCGTCCAGCAGAAAAGGAAAGCGAGAGTAGGAAGAGAGAAGAAGACCGAGGGGGGAACCAGAGAGGAGAGAACAAAAGAAAAAGACGAAGACAGAATCGTGGGGAGGGGAAACAAAAAATGAGAGGAGAGGAGTCCGGAGACCGAACTGAGCGACGGAAAGAGACCGAGAGACCGAGAACGAGAGAGCAAACGCTGGAAGAGTGTCTGAACGCCACCGGAGTCCGTTTGTCAGCCGCTGTCTGTCGTGACGCCTCGCCCGAACCAGGTAGGTCTCTCTCCCGCCTGTTCCCATTTCGCTGAACGAGGCGGCGGGCCGGAGCTCGCGTCGACTGGTTCGCGCAAGCCCCGGCCTTTACCGCCCCTCTAACTTGTCCTTGCTTCCTTTTGACATGATTTCCGAAGCCCCCTAGCGAATGCAAGGCTCGGTTAAGCCCGATGTTTCCGAATCTAGTAATGCCCAGTAGATGTTCGATGAAATGTCTGAATGAAACCCATAAAATTTCATGGTTGAATCTGTCCTAGATAACCTGATTTTGTAGATTTTTGCCGTATATTGGTTACTCTCGTGTTTCTCTTAGGATTAAACCTGTTTTCGCGAGATTTCCGTGCATTTTTGAGTCGAAGGGAGGCGCCTTTGGTTTCCGGTGAAAGGGGAGTGTTGAGGGCCGTCGGAAGTCGTCGCTGGTGGTGGCCGGCGGCGTTCGGCGTCGGTCAGACAGAATGACCGACGCCCGGTGACCTCACGATGACCCGATTAGGACAGGTGGACCGTGCGGCGGTACAATGCGGCGGAGTTGCAGGAGTCCCGACGAAGAGGGAGAGCGTCGAGAGGTTGAAGACGCGCAGGGAGGAGAGAGAAAATGCATGCAAAAAAAAAACCAATAAAAAAAAAGAAAGAAAAGAAAGAGAAAAAAGGGGGGCCGGGCCGAGAGTTTAAATGAGAATGAGGCTGGGTTGACTTCGAATGGGCTTAGGAGGATTTTGGGCTGAAATTTTTAGAATTGGAGATGGTTTTTTTATTTTCTTTAACTAATGGGCCATTTTAAAATTTTTAACCGGGCCGTTTGGCCAGCCCGGTTGTTGCCCTGGCTCGGCCCGATAGGGGCCAGGTCGGTTTAGTAGGGCTAGGTCTCCCGACCCGGTCCGAATTACTTTTTAATTAATTAAAAAAAATCCAAAAATTCAAAAAAAGTAAGTATTAAAAAATATTAAGAAAAAATTTCGAAAAATCATTAAAAATTAAAAAAAATGTTTTTTTTAAATTTCAGAAAGGTTTTAAATGTTTAATTTATTTTATTTTACTTTATTTTTTTTTTCGAATATTCAAAAATTCCAAAAAAATTAGAAAAAAATTAGAAAATCCCAAAAGAAACATTAATAAATGTTTTTAAATTCCAGAAAAACCAAAAATTTGCAAAAACCTTAAAAGCCTGTTTTCTTTAATTTCAGAAAATTCGAAAATATTAAAAATATTAAAAAAATTCAAAAAATTCAGAAAAATTCAAAAAATCCAGAAAAATCAGAAAAAATTGCAAAAATTCAGAAAACCCTTAAAAAAGAAGAAAGACCAAAATTGAATAAGCCTTAGGGCTTTACAATAGGTTTTTTTTGAATGTGTTGCCATGTCTTTAGCTAACACATAATTAAGTTAGGTACCGAAAGGGAGTTAGTCGCATGACTAACGTAATCGAGTCCCCGACCCTAGACTCTCTGGTTGCGTAAATAGCGAGACATGCTCCCATGTCTCGCTCGGTTTCTAGTCGACCTTAATAGACTAGTGGCGACTCCTTGTTTGAAAGTCTTTTATGAATACCCAACGTCGCGCAGGGCATGGGCTTGGGAGAGCCCGAGTTAATTAAGGGCCGTCGGCTCGAAATTAACAATACCCCTAAACCTATTATTATTTTCGAAAATTTAATTTTAGGTCGCGACATATGGCAATATTTTATAATATTTTATTTTTTCGAATTTTTTATTAATTTTTTCTTCTCTCCCCCCCCCTTCTTCGTCTTTTCTCCTTCCTCTAGCCACCAGCGATCGTCCAAAGGCAAGGTCAGCGAGGGACCTCATCAGCCTTGAGGAGGCCTAGCCATGGCTAGGCAGCCTCACCCAAGTTGCTCACTAGTCTAGTGAGGGTCAAACCTCATTGGCCATGGAGGCGAGGCCCAACCTTGCTAGAGGTCGCGAGGTCGAAGGCCGTGACCTCGTGCGGCCTCTGGCGAGGGCTGCTAGCAATTGGGTGAGGCTCACCCTTGTCAAATCTAGTGAGGGCAAGCCTTGCCAACCATGGGAGAGGTCATTTAGAACAACAAAATCGGTAGCTAAGGTTTATGTATTCTGATCTCAAAGCAATCCACCCATTGCTGGCACACAAATCCACCATTAGCAAAGCAAGAGCCAAGTAGCAATGATGTTCTCAGCAAAGAAGATCACCTTTAGAGCTTCGACAATGAGTTGTTTGAGGTCAAGGGCCACAACCTTGCACAGCCTCTCGAAAGGGTCGAGCTTCGTTAGACACGTCTAGCTATTGGCAACCTTCACCCCCTTGGCTAGCGAGGCTTGACCTTTGCTAGATTCAGTGAAGGCGAGCCTCGCCAGCTCAACGAGCAGCTTGGGTGAGGCCACCTAGCCACAGCCAGGCTTCCCCTAGGCTGATGAGGTCCCTCACCTGCCCTCTCTCTAGCTAGTCGGTAGCTAGAGGAAGGAGAGAGAGGAAAACAAGGAAAAAATTAATCAAAAATTTGAAAAAATAAAATATTGCTGCATTAGTGCTAGCCTACCAAAGTTAGCGGGATGGATTGAACTTGGACAATCATAAAAGGTTTAAGACTAAATTGACTTAAAAAAAGGTTTATGACTAAATTAAAAAATTCCAATAAATTTAAGATTGTTTTAGTAATTTTCCCCTTTTGAGTTTACAATACAACATCATCTACGGTTGCATTTGCAAGGATTGCATTTCTTCTTATTGGAATATATAAGCCTCTTTCATTCCATAACGCATGCCCCTTAGATTAAATGAACAATTCCATTTTGCATTTCAATTAGCATAGTTAGGCCCCGTTTGTCACTCTAATTTCACTTTTATCCTTTACTTTGAAAGCTTAGGATGCCCTATTTTTAGGTGGTACAAGACCAAAATACCTCTGTGTAGGAAACTTTATGCCAAAGTTTCAAAACATACTCATTTCACTGTATTTTTTATAAGTACGAGTGTAGGAGTTACTTTATTTTACAATCAATTATATTCACACAATTAAATATTAGTATCATGAAAAATTCCAAATTGATATATTTGAACAAATTTATCATAAACTAATTTTTTGATCACAAAAAATCTTAAACTAATACACCTATGACAAATTTACTGTAAACTAATTTTTTAATCACAAAAAATGCAAACTATTTGTGACAAATTTACTCTTCGTTAGTTTTCATTAGATTAGATTAATACAAAAAAAAAAAAAACCACAAACTAGTATGTTTGCGACAAATAAAGAGTAAAGCTCTAATTAGTATATCCGTCAATTGTCATGTACTATTTAACTCACAATTTGACTGTAAAATTTCATGAAAATTAATTGAGTATAAATTGGTCACCTGTGACAAATTTATGGTTTTTGGCAGTCAAAAAATTAATTTGAGGTAAATTTATTATAAGTATACCACTTTAAGGTTTTTCGTGGTATTAACCCTACAATTGAAGGTAGTTTTAGTCATCTTAGAATTATTGTAATAGCTTGACCAGCCCAATTGGTTCATGTTGTCAAAAGGAATAATTTGAGTGACAACACAAATCTATGACCGTTTGAGAGGGAGTCTTTATTTGTGAATTCCTCAATCTGGTGTCTCTCATTCGATGTGAAACTTTTAGATGTCAGGAATGCACTCCAATTAAAAGAAGTGGGACTTTGGAGACATCACAATTCTTCTCTTGGACATAGGTGAAATGATGATGCCCATCATTTAACCTTAAATTAACAAGATTCCAATCCCTCCCTCCCTTCCTCCCTCCCTCACTGTCATTTGTTGTTGTGATTAAAATTTCTTTTTCATAAATTGTAATAGAAAGACAGCAATAAATGAACAGTCTACATAAAGACGATTTATATCTCATAAAGTGCAAACTAGATTTAAAATTTACATCGTGAGAAAGAGCTTCACCAATGTAACATGCTTATTCTACCCAAAGTCAATTGCGGTTTCTACGACTGCAACGTTGTGCCTTTCTTCCTCTCTTTTGCTAATTCACATGCCAACTGAAAACACACTATTATTGGGAGCCAATACACTCCAAACCAAGATGCATGCATCACTTTTAACTACCCATGGTTCTTACTATTTTCTCCTGACATTTTCGAATTGACATCCTTGCAGATCAGGATGACACCTCTCACGATAGCCGGAACCGCTGCAATGGAGCAAGGACTGGGACTCCATGTAACTCGGCGTGATCGTGAAGACCAAGGCCCCATAAGTTATCCCCATAGAAATCCTCGCAATGACCACCTCGAGAAAGAAAGGGAAGCCCCAGGTGTGGCAGATTATGAGAAGCATCGATGATGAGAAGGCGAGCATGTTGAACGCTAGGAACACTTAGAAGGCCGTCAGGTCCGAGGCATAAATGGCCCACCCTGCCTCGCGCAGCTCCGGCTCCTCCTGCCGAACCCCTCCAGGGGGATTTACGCTCGCTTGGAAAGTCACAGCAGCAATCAGGGTGGCCACCACGAGGTGGTAGTTGCGGTACTCCTTATCGTTGTCTTCCCCTTTGTGCTTGACCAAGGTAATCAAAAACTTCCTTATGGAATAATCGTGTCCCATGATTTGCGCAAAATTAGAAGGGTACGTCTCATAATGAGCGAATTGCTTTTTATAGAGGGAAAATCAGAAGAAGCGGGACCAAGAAGTAGAGTTATTCTTATGCTCCGAGCATTAAAGTGTGTTTATTTCTTGAAAAATAAATGATATTGACCCTTTATATTGCTTTAAAAAATTGAATGAATAGAAAATATTTTAATCATTTATGATAATGAAAATATTTTTTATTGACTAGTTTAAGACGGAACATGAATGGCTTTTCATCTATTAAGATTGTGGAAAAGCTGAATCTTGACTACACAAGAGTCCCTACCTTTGTGGACCAGGCTTGCCGGTACGAGTCTTCAGTCGTGATGAAACCTAATTGCTCTTATGGGTCCTTTTCCTGTGGAATTCTAGAGCTGGGGATTTTCCCTATTATGAATTCGGGTACATGAATGTTGATCATATGAATGATACATTGCATGAGGTCTATATATATATTTGTAGTCTACTCCTATCCTAAAATTATTATAAATCATTGCATGTGCTATGTGCCGTGTATAAGTTGTAAAATCCTATTCTCATTCACTCGTCCCTATCCCAACCCCTCGTAAAATACAAAGACTGACATTGACCGGACACACACACCATGGCACGGGCAATGGTGATCCTTAATGATGGGGCCAATGTCAATGGATCATACTCAATTATTCAATCCATAAAGAAAATGAACTATTCCCTTCTTTGTTTTTCACTCTTAATTTCACTTTTATTCTTTTATTTGAAAGATTAGGATACTCTATTATTAGGTCCTATAGGACCAAAACAAACTCATTTCTTGACATTGAGACTTTAGTCATTGTTTATAATATCTTTTTTTTTTTTGGTAAGGTAAGATAGTATTAAATCAACCAGCTAACTGTACAACAGAGGGGAGGGGAGAACACGGTACCGACAGCACTCTACTGGACAACATGTCCTTAGAGTATAAGGGTACCGCAGTCACCCCAAATAAAAGACAAAATTAGCAAAGTAGGAAACCCAGGTACAAGAGACCCAATACTATCTACGCTAAGCCAAAGGAGGCTCCGCTTTAAAAATCCGAGGATCTATCCCCCAGCTACGCTGCATCCTTCTATTTCTGGGACTATCTTCAACCGATTTGAAGGTAAGGCCTTTATCTTTAACCACCTTGCAGAGGTGGTGCTTCATGGAAGGGGCATAGAGGATGTGACCACGGAAGAGAATATCATTCCTGGTCTTCCAGATGATATAGCATAAAGCACCAAATGCAAACCTTGCTATCTCACGGTAGAATCCTTTTCCAGACATATTATCAATAGCCCAGAAGAGATTGTCTAACCACGAAGAGTTGGTCCCAGGGAGGTTGCATTTTGCAGCCCAAAAATTAGCCAGAGAGTAGGATATACAGCAGTCAAAAAATAAGTGATTCACAGAATCAGGCCTAGAGTTGCACAAAGCACAGACTGCATGAGGAATCCTTCCAAATGACATGAGGAGAACCTGTGTGGGAAGACGATTCTTGGTAATAAGCCAGAGAAGGAATTGATGTCTGGGGGCCAAAGCCTTATCCCAGATAAAATTGGACCAATGAACTGGATTTGCTTTGCGTCGGACTATAGCCCAAGCCGAAGCCGTTGAAAATTTTCCACTAGTGTCCTCCTTCCATGTAAAATTATCTTCACCAGTTGAGAGGTGAGGAATCGGTATTTGCCATAATAGCAGCTCTTGAAGTAGATCACACCCATCAGGGGAAAATAAGTCCTTAGCCTTTGCCTGTCTAAGAAGGTCCGGTTGGTTAATGTAGCTGTTAGAGAATACCGAGTTCAGAGGACCAAATTCTAGCCATGGGTCAAACCAAAGCGATATATTTTCCCCATCTCCTAATTTCCATCTGAAATGGGGTTGAAATTCATCCCTTAGAGAAAGGATTTTCCACCAGGCCCAAGAACAATGGGTAGGAATTGAAACGGTCCAAAAGTTCTTACTTTTGAGATATATAGTATGAATCCATTTGCACCATAATGACTCTCTATCAGTGAATAGCAACCATATATGTTTTGCCATGGCTGCTTTGTTGCTGTCTCTGATTCTTCTTATACCAAGGCCACCTTCTTGAAAGGGGAGACACACATCAGCCCAAGACACCCTTGCCCCTCCCGAACCCATGGAAGGGCCTTTCCATAGGAATTGTCTACAAGTTTGCTCTATCTTGTACACCACCGAAGAAGGAAACCAAAATACAGAAGCCCAATAAGCTTGAATAGCATGAAGCACTGATTTGACAAGTTGTAATCGGCCTGCAAAGGACAGGAATCGGTGCGTCCAAGATTGAATTCGGGCGATAAGCCTGTCTACCAGGACATTGCAGTCTACCTTGCTCAGTCTCGCTGTTATGATGGGTACCCCCAAGTATCGTACAGGAAGGGTACCAAGGTTAAAGCCAAGAGCTTGTACAATCTGGTTCTTAATGATCTCAGAGCCTCCCGAGATAAAGACTTCACTCTTACTAGCATTTGGAATCAGGCCACTCCAAGAAGAAAATAATGTAAGCCCATCTTGGATGCAAGAGATAGAAGCGAGGTTAGCTTCACTGAAGAGAAGAACATCATCCGCAAAAAATAGGTGAGATAGCCGTGTTGCTTTGCACCGCCAATGGTATCGAAAATTCGGAAGCCGAGTATGGGCATCAAGTATCCCAGTAAAAACCTCCATGATAAGGGTGAAGAGGTATGGAGACATAGGGTCACCTTGTCGTATACCCCGTCCACTAGCGAAGAATCCATGGAGTTCACCATTTATAGATAAGGAGAATCTTGGGGTGCGAACGCACATCATAATAAGCCTTGTGAAATGGCCAGGAAACCCAAATGCTTGAAGAGTTTTCTCTAAGAAAGCCCAATCAAGTGTGTCATAAGCTTTCCTAAAGTCCACTTGGGGTATAAGGCTTGTTGTGAAAACCCCTGAATAGTTCTTGAGCAAGAAGTATATTGTCACTGATTCTCCTACCTTTAACAAATGCAGTTTGAGCTGGACTTATTAAAGAAGGAAGAACCGCGGCAATACGAGAAGAGAATATCTTAGTGATACACTTGTAAATTGTATTACAACAAGCGATAGGACGAAAATCCGATACCGATGTCGTATTGGGGATTTTAGGCACCAATGCAATAATTGTATTATTGACTTCCTTAAGCAAGCAGCCGGATTCAAGGAAGTCCGAGATCGCTTCAATGACTGATGAGCCAACCTTGTCCCAGTTCTTTTTAAAGAAGTCAGCGTTATATCCATCAGGGCCGGGAGCTTTATTTCCAGCCAGTGAGAACATGGCCTCACGTATCTCGGAAGGAAGGAAAGGCTGGGAAAGCATACTGATCTGTTCTTCCTTGAGGGGGGAGTGTATAACATCTCTGATCTCCTGTATAGAAGGCCTTACGGTCATGACAGCCGGCGCAAAGAGGTCCTGAAAGTAAGAGACAAATACCTTCTGTACATCCTTCAGTTCATGTACCATTTGACCTGAGTTGTCTTCAACGGAAATGATACGATTTCGAAGGTGCCGGTGGTTAACAGAGTGATGAAAGAACTTGGTATTATGATCCCCTTCCTTGAGCCAACGGATTCTAGATTTCTGTTTGAAAAACGCCTCCTCAAGTGTTTGGAGTTCCTGATATTTCTTGAGTTGAACATGTTCATCCATCGCCAGTGTACTACTCTAGGGGTCTTGTTGGAGTGCCTCTTGAGTAGATAGAAGAGTCCTTTTAGCCGTAGCCACCCTCATGGAGATATCTGAATATGCTTCTCTATTAAGACCCTTAAGTCGACCTTTTAGCAACTTGAGTCTAGAATAGAGCTTGTACATAGGGGAGCCTGAAACTTGGGCCTCCCAGGCCTGAGTGACTAGCGAAGAAAATTCAGGATGACTCATCCACATATTGAAGAACTTAAAAGGAGTATGGCGAGAACCAGGAGCTAGGATTCTCACTACCATAGGCGAATGGTTTGATAAACCCGGGGCCAAGAATGATGCTTTAGAGAAGGAAAAGGCAGTGCACCAATAATTGTTGACCAAGACATGATCAATCTTCCTTTGCTTCCTTCGAGAACCAGAGGAGGTGGACCAGGTAAACCGAAAACCCACATAGCGAAGGTCAAACAGTTCAGCTTGGTCCAAGCATTCTTTAAATTCATCAAAGGCAGGGATCCAGATATCCGGACTCTCCATCCGATCCGAAGAATCTCTGATGGCATTGAAATCCCCAGCGACCATCCACGGGTAATCTTTAAGAGAGGAGCTCAAGCTGACCAGTTTATTCCAAAGTGGTCTTCGAGCAACATAGGTGTGTTCCCCATATAGCACTGAGAGAGTAAGAGAAGACCTCAAGTTCAAAAAATTTACATCACCATGTATAATCTGGTCAGTACAGGTGTGAATATTAAAGTATACCAAAAGCGGGTTCCAACCAATCCAAATACGCCCTCTAGGGGAGTGCTCATAATTAGCTACCCAAATCCAGCCAAGAAGGAGACCCGAGGAAATTCTAGGAAAACAATTAGCTGGAACTTTGGTTTCCAAAATGCCAACACAGCAGAGATTATTGTGTCGCACAAACTGTCTTACTTCAGCTTGCTTGACAGGATTCATAAGACTCCTAACATTCCAAAAACCAAAAGACATAACTAAACTATAAGAGAAATGATAGGAGGACTATTTCCTCTTAGAGCGTCTTTTACTGGCTGCTATCTTTGCCTTACCAGATGCTGATCCAGGAGAAGATCCAGCTTTATTTTCTTGTTTAGAACAAAGAAGTCTCGATCTACTAGCCTTCTCAACTTTCACCTCAGTCAGATGAAGGTCGAGATTAGCAGTCTCCAACTGATCAGCATCCAGCCTTAGCTGCTGACTTGAAGAATCAGCATTCACTCCAGCTGGACTTGCCGCACCATGGACCCCTGGACCAGAATCAGTAATGACAGCAATAGGGGAGTTCCTCTTGGCACCAGACAGTTCCTTGCCAGCACCGCCTGATGCACAGCCAGCAACTGACGGGACTGTACAGACCCCAGCATCAGGAATGACAGCAGCAAGAAGACTTGTCTTAGCAACCGTCCGCTCCACATCAGCAGCTCCTGTCCGCTCCACACCAGCAGTTCTTGTTCGCTCCGCATCAGCAAGTCCTACTGTGTCGCCTCCAGTTTCCAGGGGCACTACATGACCAGGTAGCATAGCAGCAAGGTCAAAGGAACCTGCAGTTAAACAAGAAGTACAGCCCCTAGAGACAGGATCAATATAGCCATCAGCCAAGCAGGGATTAAGAGGATCAACATTGGCATCAGGGCAGCCAGCCGAAGGAAGAACTATCCCAGCTCTAGAGCATCCCGTAGCCAGACCAGAACTAGAGAACACATCAGCCACCCCCACTTCTGAGAGGCCAGCAGCACAGGCCAGCCCCTGTCCACCAAACCTTGAAGCTGCAGCAGCATTTCGTTCCTGACTTGTCCCGCCATTTCCAACATCAGCAGCTCCAGCGGCAGCATCCACCTCTGTCTCCTCATCTAAATCATCTGCTGAATCAAAAGAGGGAGGGGGGGCATGTTGCAAAGGAGTTGGCTGCTTGCTACCTGATCCAGACACGCGGTTATGCTTATTTCTAACTTGATTCCATTCCATATAGTGAGGAGGTCTCATCTCCATTGTAGCAGCAGGGACGCCATTAAGAATGGTGCTTATGCCATTACCTCCTGCAGATAATAGAGAAGGCTGCACAGCCTCCAGGTTTGGCTCAACTTCAGAAGGACCCGAGTTCTGAACAGGGCACCGATGCCCAAATGTACCGCATCTTTGGCATGATATTGGCTTCCATTCATATTCAACGTCCACCTTACGGATTTGCCCATTTAGGTGGACCGTAATAGCCTCACACCCGGTATTGGAAGCCGCAAGCTCGACACATACTCTAGCAAATGAAATCATCTTCAAGTGCTCCATTCTTTGATCCACATATAGCGGTCTACCTACGACACTGGCCACTTTGCTAATCCCCTTTGCAGACCATAACCCATAAGGGAGGTTCTTTAGTCTAATCCAAACCGGTATGGATGAGTGATCGCCTTTTTTCAACTCTAGCATTGGATGCCATTGTTGAAGAATTAAGGGCACACGTGCCACTGTCAAAAGACCCCCTTCAATCACTTCTCGTCTAAAGTCATGGTCCGCAATATGGAAAAAAAAGAAACCTTGGTCATTAGCTTTGACCTCTAGCAATCGCTGGCCCCAAAGATGTTTGAGGGCTGTCTCGACCAATTTAAAAGGGAGTTTCTTCCCTACAAAATAGCCTACTAGACACTCATGCCATATGGGATCAGCGGCATTTAGATCTTCCTCTGAGCAATGCACTTCATACACCCAATCAGAACAGGGTTTAAAATATGATAGAGAATACCCTTTCATAGCCGCTTTGGCTACATTTGCCCAGGTGCGAGTATCCTGAGCTGTTCCAGCCACTTGATGCACAGCGTTGGATCTATACTCTGCTATTTTGGGGTTTGGTTCTGATCCAGAAGCATCCACACCAGAGGTCAGCAAATTGGCCCCCCCATCAGTCGCAATGTGAGCCCCAAATTTGCCCCTTTGCGCCGGGTCATATGAAACCTGGCGAGCAGCAGGAGCTCTGCTCCGGCTGCGTTGACGGTCCCCACCCCTTCCGGGGCGGCCTTTCGGGATAGCAGTAATCCCTTCCATAATATCAACGAAATACCAGAAACCAACTATCTAAATCTAGCAGGACCCTCCATCACAGCTCAGAGTTGGGAGGGATTAAGTCTTACCCGAGTAAACTTTGGTATATACATATTTTCAAAAATCACATTGTTGCAGGAACATGGCTTATGCTCGTTAAAGAATGATCTACGCGCGTGTTGTCATCTCATTCTAATCCTTCCGCTAATGAATATAGTGCAACTAATTGTGGGGCATTTCCAGCAAAAAGGCAGCTAAATGGAATGAAACAAGGTTAAGTGTATTAAGATTAAGTTCAAATAGTTGATATATTTAAGTTATGGAAGAAATTGATACTTTTGAATGATGTGACAAACTCTTATTAAGTGTTAAATATGACCCATTTATATTATATGTCTATATGATATTATACATGTTATTACTTTTCATCTGCCATCCATTTTTTAAAATTTTATTTAATTTGTATTTCCCATTAGGAGCCTAAATAACAAGGCGAGAAGAGAAGAAGATCATGCCTGACGTCATTTGCCTGGGCATCAAAATATGTTCGAATCTAATGACAGCTCAAGTGTCAATCCCTTTCTTGACTATTTAGAGTTCTAAATTTATAAATACTACCCCAAAAAAAATTACATACATCATCGACATATTATTTGCAGGTTTCGTTAGAGTTAGCCGAATATTCGAAAGCCGGATTCAACCCCAATCATGTCTCAAATCCCAAATCTCTTGTCCCCATAAACCTAATTCTCTATAATTAGACGCACCAAATTGATGAAAGAGATTTTATTTATATGAAAAGCGTGAACTTAGTCAGCTGACATCGTCTTCAGCACAAAATTCAAAAAAAAAAAAATCTCATAAAGGCTTGGGGGCGAGCTTCGAGTCTGCTAGGAAGTTGATGATCTGAAGAGAGCGCTTAGGGGCAAAAGTGGGAACTTGATGCCCCACTCCCCGCACCGTCGTTGTTGTGCAACCGCCAACCTAGAACCACAAAAAAAAAAAAAATCCAATTTTCAGCCGCTCCAAAAGATAAAAAAATAAAAAGGCTCACCAATGCAAATGATCATTAAGGACATGCAAAGGAATTGGGAATTGTCCGGACCGCCCAAAATTGGATCGGATCAAACCGAACCAGAATTGATGGTTTCTAATGGAACTAGTCCGTTCCCAATTCCATGGGCGGAACCGTCCACCTAGACTGTACCGATATTATAATAATATATATTAATTAATAAAGTAAAATTTTATGATATATATTAACTTTTAATATAAAAAATGAAGATTCTAAATTCCTAAATCTGAAATTTTGGTCTCATTCTTGTTTTTTTTTTTTTTTTGGTAAGGTAAGATTGTAATAAAATCAACCAAAGATCTGTACAAACGGGGGGGAGAACACGGTACCAACATACACTCATCAGGACAACATGTCGCTGGAGTAGAGGGGTACCTCGGTCACCAAACTAAAAAAACCACAAACCAAAGGACAAAGACAACTGGTTACAATAGAACCCAGTTCATCCTACATTAAGCCTAGGGCGGCTCCACTTCAAAAATCCAAGGGTCTATCCCCCAGCTCCGCTGCATTCTTCTGTTTCTAGGGTTGTCTTCCACCGACTTGAAAATGAGGCCTTTATCCTTAACTATCTTAATGAGATAAAGCTTCATGGAATGAGCATAAAGGTTATGGCCACGGAAGAGAATATCATTCTTGGTCTTCCAGATGATATAGCACAATGCATCAAAGGAAAATTGAGCTATCTCTCTGTAAAAGCCTTTTTCAAATATGGAATTAATAGCCCAGTGAAGATTATCCGACCAAGAGGAGTTGGTCTATGGAAGATTACACTTAGCAGCCCAAAAGTTTGATAGAGTATTAGAGATACAACAGTCAAAGAAGAGGTGATTAACAGAATCAAGCCTAGAGTTGCATAAGGCACAAACAGCATTAGGAATCTTGCTAAATGTCATGAGATAACCTATGTGGGTAGGCAATTCTTGGTTATGAGCCAGAGGAGGAATTGATGTCTAGGGGCCAATACCTTGTCCCAAACAAAAGAGGACCAGTGAACCGGGCTTGTTTTGTGCCGGATTATGGCCCATGCCGAAGCTGTTGAAAAATTTCCAGCTGAATCATGTACCCATATAAAGGTGTCTTGACCATCTGAAAGATGGGAAATCGGTATTTGCCACATTAACAGCTCCTGGCGTATCAGGGACCTATTAGAGGAGTATAGATCATTTACCTTTGCTTGTCTAAGAGGGTCTAATTGGTAAATATCACTGTCCAAAAATACTGAGTTTAGAGGACCAATGTCAAGCCATGGATCAAACCAAAGCGATGTTGATACCCCATCTCCTACCTTCCATCTGAAATGGGGTTGAAAGCCATCTCTTAAAGCGAGGATCTTCCGCCACGCCCAAGAGCAATGAGTAGGGGTTGAAGACATCCAAAAATTCTTCCTTTTGAGGTATGTTGCATGAATCCATTTGCACCAAAGTGATTCTTTATCTGTGAATAGCAACCATATATGTTTAGCCATGGCTGCTTTGTTGTTATCCTTGATTCTCCTTATTCCAATGCCACCTTCCGAAACATGAAGGCAAACATCATCCCATGACACCTTTGCACCTCCCGGACCCATGGTTGGGCCCCTCCAGAGGAATTGTCTACAAGTTTGTTCTATTTTATCCACTATCAAGAAGGGAAGCCAAAATATAGAGGCCCAATAGGCTTGGATGGCGTGTAAAACCGATTTGATGAGTTATAGTCGGCCTGCAAAAGAGAGAAAACGATGAGTCCAAGATTGGACTCTAGCGGTAAGACGGCATACTAAGACATTGCAATCCGCTTTGCTCAGGCGCGATGTAATGATAGGCACTCCCAAGTATCGCACAGGAAGGGAGCCAAGATTGAAGCCAAGAGCTTGTAATATCTGGTGCTTAGTAGTTTTAGAGCCGCCCGATATATAGACTTCACTTTTGCTGGCATTAGGAACCAGTCCACTCCAAGAGGAGAATAGCAATTGGTCTCATTCTTGTTGGTCTCTCTTGTGTCTCTCTCAATCTCACATCAAACTCTCTCTGTCTCCATTTCTCGACTTGGGCCACACGTCTCAACTCCAATCAACTCACAGCCGCGCCTTTGATCGTTCGTGTGATCAACTTGATAGCCGTTTTGGCTTCTAACTTCTGATTTGTTTTTAACTTTCTTTCACTTTCAACATTATGTTCTGGCTTCTAGTTTCTAGTTTTGTTTATTAAATGTTGTCATCAACAATAAATAGATAGGGACATTTTGAAGAGAATGTGTTTTGAATGAAGTAGGCGCACATTACTTTCTGTTGATGATGTTATGATGGGATTGTTGTGAATCGGTAATATTCTTTTGCATTTGGATCATCATTGAAATGCCTGCCATATGCTTGATGGAATTCCTAAACGAAGTCAGCATGTGTTTATGTTTTAACCAAAAACTTTTTTATTGAGTTTATGTCAGCATGTGTTTATACTTGGTGAGATTGGTTTCATGGATTCACTCAAGAACCGAATCACCGGTCCTTAAAGGGTGGTTCCCTATTCTAAATTGGAAAATGTCCATCCAAACTATGCTTACCTCTAATAAACATTATTAAATTCCAATATCGATTTATTTTTAAGAGCCACCTTCGTCTGCATTTATGACATGATTAAAAAAATTAAAAGGATGCATCAAATTAGATTATCATAATTTAGAGATTAATGAGCAAACTACATCTCTACCTTTAGACCAAGTTGTCCAGTTCTCCGTAATGTTAGGGTCAAGCTCGTTCAGCATTTATGGAGTCAATGCCACCGGGATCCTCCTGTCCGTGTCGCCACTGAATCCCAAAAGGATTGATTAAACGAAAAAAGAAAAAGAAAAACTCAAGATTGCCGTCTTAACATGTAAATCGATTTAATTAATAAATGCAAATTTGATTAATTAACTCTCTTTTTTCGATACCTGTAGACCCGCAAGCGAATTCCCCCACCGATGAGTTTCTTCGGTACTGGAAGGACTAAAGTACTGAAGAAGGCGCGTGTTTCCAAGAACGGTCCATCTCGAAGCTTAATTAATATTGGACCCAAATTTAGCAAAAATTAATATATTTAATGTAGCTTCATATTCAAGAAAAATC
Source organism: Corymbia citriodora subsp. variegata (assembly GCA_014858505.1). Classification (NCBI taxonomy): domain Eukaryota; kingdom Viridiplantae; phylum Streptophyta; class Magnoliopsida; order Myrtales; family Myrtaceae; genus Corymbia; species Corymbia citriodora. Next base: position 5,296,256 of record CM026416.1, read on the forward strand.
AACAAATTATTATTTCATTCTCTTGCAAAGACTCCACGGTTGGGGGGATGCGGGTGAGGTTTGTGTGCAAGTCAAGTTGCACATTTAGAAGGTTAAAGTCGTGATGGTTCATCAGGCATGGATCGTAGCCCGCTGATATCTTGTGCGAGAGTTCCTATTGAATCAAGAGAAATTAGTCATTAAATTAGGCTAATCATTGTGGGAAATAGAAAAGTTAAATTGAAAAAAAAGTGAAGGGAAGAAAATTAAGGAAGAAAAGGCACTTATCAAATAATAATTAGGTGTGTCCACTTTGACTTTTACATTAAAGAGATAGCTAGCAAAAGCGAACCATGGAAAAAAAAAATTAAAAAAAGGGCCTCTCAGCCATAGTTTTGCGTCTCTATCTCTATCTCTTGGCACCTACCTCGTCTTTCTCACGAGAATGGCTCAACACCGAGGCCGAGGCTCGGCAAGAGGCCGACCGCATCACCACCCTCCTCGGCTAGCCCCCAGCGAGCGTCGGCCATTACTTTGGCTACATCTCGGTGGACAATGGCCTTGGGAAGGCTCTCTTCTACCGATTCTTCAAGGCAACAAGCTGACCTGCTAAGAAACCTCTCCTCTTGTGGTTCAACGGAGATACCATTGCTGACAATTCCATAACAGAGTTGAAACTTGTGTGTCACATATACCTGAAATTAATTATTTTACTTATGTTCATTAAACCTCCAACATTTATATTTACTAGGTCCAGGATGCACTTCGGTTAGGTTTGGTGAGGCCCAAGAACTCAGCTCATCTCTTGTGATAGACGGGCCTGACGGCCTTACCATAAGATTCAACAACTATACTTGGAATAAATGCATGTCAGAAGTTTCATTTTCTCCTTCTTTCCCGAGCTTCATTAGAAGGAAGAGAAGTAAATTTGTTCAAATTGTCCTAATTGAGACATCATATATATTTGCAATTGTAAATCTGCTGTTCCTCAATTCATCAGTTGGCGTTCGGTTTTCTCACTCCAATGCCACCATAGAGCGCAGCACAACAATATAGGTTTAAAAACTAAATTAATTAATAGATTTTTAGAGATAACCTCATTTATCCAACAATGAATTTTGATGTGGTTATTAACAGCAAGAGATGTCCACACATTTCTATTGAATTGGTTTGAAAGGTTTCCACAGTACAAATTGAGCAAGTTATATATAGTAGGAGAAAGATATGCGAGTTAGTAATCATTAACCCTAATTTTACAATTTTTTCAAGTATCATTTTCTTTTATTTTTTGAGACGATATTTGTTTAATCAATTAATGAATGTGGTAAATGGCTTTTCCCCTCATTTTGCAGGCAACTATGCGCCCCAACTTGCCGAGGAAATTTATGATGAGAACCGAAAATCAACCATGGACTATTTTATAAATCTTAAAGGCCTCGACGTGCGTACCCAAATTCTCAGCTAGACTCGATCTTACTTGATGGTTTTCCGTGTTATACCCATTAATACAAAATAAAAAAATTAATTGCAAAAATTCTCTAAACATGCAGTTGGGAAATCCGTATATGCATGTCAAGACATGGGGATGATTGACTATGCATGGGGGCACGCCTTGATTTCAGATGATCTCTACGACTCAATCAGGGGCCAAATGCAATTTTAGTAGAGAAAATCTAACATAAAATTGTCGAATATTATGGGATGAGTACCACAAACTATGCGAGATGATCAACATGTATAGTCCATAATCCCTGACTTGTTCGTTCAATTAATATTTGTTGACACCTGAAATTTTGTCGACATGTCATTTGTTTTCAAAAAATTATAAAAATAAAAAAAAGAGTGAAAATATATATATAGTAAAAAGAAAAAGATAACAAAAAATAAATAAACAAGAAAAATAGACAAAAAGAATGATAACAAATCGGTAGGGGCCTGGTTTTAGCTAGCCCATTTAATTTCAGCAAGTTGTGGGCCGGAAGAACTCTTGCGCTCAGCCCAAATTCTAATTCCCCTGCCCATTTTCGTTTTTACTTCCCTTTGAGCCCATTTCTTTCGTTCCTTTTGTTGTCCTCAACAGCCCATCTGAACTTAAAAGAAGAAGACGACCCAGCCCACGTCCTCGGCTCCTTCTCTTCCGAATGGTCCCGGTTTGTGTCTCTGTTCTTGGTTAAATCGTAAGAGTTCCTGTTGCCGATTCGAGTATTCGTAACAATACAAGAAAAACCATTTACCACATTCATTAATTGATTAAATAAATGTTCTCTCAAAAAACAAAAGAAATTGATGCTTGAAAAACTCGTAAAATTAATTGTAAAATTAGGGTTCATGATACCTAACCCGCATAGCTTTCTCCTGCTATATAGAAATCGCTCAATTTGTATTGCAGAAACCTTTCGAACCATTCAGTAGAAACGCGTGGTCATCTTTTGCTATCAATAATAAATTTATAAATCGGTAAGGTTATTTCTAAAAATCTATCAATTAATTTAATTTTTACAAACCTGTACTATTGTTGCCGCGCTCTACGGTGACATTGGAGTAAGAAAACCCAGCACCGACTGGCGAATCGAGGAATAGCAGATTTGCAGCTGCAAATATATGTGATGCCGCAATTAGGAAAATTTGAACAAATTTACTTCTCTTCCTCCTAGTGAAGTTGGGGAAAGATGGAGAAAATGAAATTTCTGGCATGCCTTTTTTCCAAGTATAGTTGTTGAATGTTAGGGTCAGGACGTCGGGCCCGTCTTTCACAAGAAATGGGCCGACTTCTTGGGCCTCACTGAACCCGATGGAAGTGCATCCTGGGCCTGCAAACAGAGTAAGCAATATAAATGTTAGAGATTAATGAACATAAGTAAAAATAATCACTCGCTAAGTTGTTTTTAAGGGGCACATTCATGTAAATGTTAATTCTGTAATGGGAATTCTTTGCAACAGTATACCTCCATTGAGCCACAGGAGGAGAGGTTTCACGGCGGGTCGGCTTGTCGCCTCGATGAACCAGTAGAAGAGAACCTTCCCGATGCCGTCCTCCACCGAGATGTTGCCAGAGTAGTGGCGAAAGCTCGCTGGGGAGGGCGGTGACGCTGTCGGCCTCTTGCCGCACCCTGGTCTAGGGGTCGAGTTGTCCCCGTGAGCAAGAGGAGGCAGACGCCAAGAGACGGAGACAAGAGGCACGGAACTATGGCTGAGAGGCCCATTTTCTGAAGTTTTTCTCTCTGAACGAGATGTGCATAACACATTTTTTTATTTTTTTTATTTAGACCCGAATATGGGCTCTTTCTTCTTCGAGGGAGTCCAGGAAGCATCCTCTTCATCGATGCAGTTCGGAGAAGGGAAAAAATGCCGGTGGAGTCAATGGTTTTAATCGAAATCGCATTGTTGCGAGAACATAGCTTATACTCGTTTAAGGATGGTCTGTACGTGTGTTGTCATCTTACCTAATCCTTTCCGTTCATGAATGGTGCAATTGCATGTGCGGCATTTTTCATGAAAATCTGTCTCTTCGAAAAGAAGTTAATATATTTCTTTTTAATAAAACAAAGGGCGTTGAACTTTCGTTTCAAGAACACATTTAACTGTAATTTTGAAGTGTCTCATCGAGAGATCCAAACTTTTATTCAAGAGACAAATATGTAAATCGGCGTCCGACGCAATTAACAGAGGTTGACGAGGCAAATGACAATTTCCCCGTCAGCTAACGTGGCGAGAACTCCCGAACAAAACTATGTCGTGCCCTCCCTTCACCAAAACAAGATATGGGTCGATTTTATTTATTCTAAACCGTAAACCCTAACTCAAATGGCGTCATCCTCCAGTATTCTTATTCTCTTCTTTCTTCTTTATTTTCTTAGTATTTAATTTGCCAAGTAAAATTGAAAGAAACAACTTCACTCATGAATGATCTTGTCCCGTTGGCCACTTGACACTCATCTCGCTCACCTCTAGCCACTCACCACTCACCACTTGATGCTCGTCCCGCTTACCATGCTTAGACTCGTCAAATGGGTGGGTTGGGTCGGGTCGAAAATGATCCGACCCATATTGACCCGTTTAATCCGTTTTGACCCAAATTCATGTAATGTAAATCTAATGACCCATACCCGATCCGACCCATACCCGACCCATACCCGACCTGACCCATATTGCTAAAAGCTATTATTATTATAGAGAAATTCAAACTCACTCGAAACTCTATGTTAAATGACTCACTCAGCCCATATTTAACATATATTTAACTTTTACTTAACTCATATTTGACCAATATTTAATTTTCATTTGAAACCCATATTCAACTTTCACTTGACCCATATTTGACTCATATTTAACTTTCACTTGACCCATATTTGACCAATTTAATTAAAAGTGAGTAATAATATGGGTTTATGACCCATTTTGACACCTCTAACCACGCTCACCCCACTTGCCACTCAACGCTTCCGCTGCTCACCTCTATTCACTAACGTCACTCGTCGCTGAGTAAATCAGAAGGAAATAAGGCTCTAATTAAAAATCCTTTTCGCTCGTGAGCAACACTTGCCTTGCGGCTCTATAAGCAATCTTAATCGTTTTTATGGTTTCTTGCTTCTAACAAGCGTGAAATTTTTATTGTTGCCTTATTTTAAATTTGTTGAATATGTATTGATATTTATAATTTAGTTAAAACTATTGATAGATATGTAATTTGAAATAGTAGGCTTGACTTTTCAAAAATACAAAAAAATGAAAAAAAGTTATCGGTTGGTCCTGGGTTAACCTCGGAACCCGACCAAACCCATTGGGTTGGTCCGGTCCTTGTCCTAAGCTCAATAGGGTTGGTCCTTGGTCCCAAAAATTGAGGACTAACATTGTGCGGGTTAGTCTTAAGGTCAAGGGGAAGACCGGCCCAACCCGGACCATGCTCACCCCTATTTGGAGCTAGGGTTCTTGAGACAATCTAGTCAGAGAAAGCAATGCGGCAAGGCATTGAATTGGAGAGAGAGAGAGAGAGAGAGAGAGAGAGAGAGAGAGAGAGAGAGAGAGGAGGGCACTCAATTGAATTGAATTGAGAGAGTGACAGGGGTGCTCAATTTTGGGGGATTTGGCACCTAGGGTTCCTAAGTTGATCCTCGGCCAACCTTTACTCGTTGATAAGCCATCCTTTAGTAATGGCACCTAAGGCATTTGTAACGGGATGAAATAACGTTAAGATTCCATTCGTTTCGTGGAAAATATAGCATTTTTGGAATATATTTTTCAAGATAATGATAATATTTTTCGGTATTTAGTTGAAACTTAAAATTGAAGTGAAAAATATTTTCCACTATCCAGTATTTGATTTGATTTTCCTTTGTGCACTTCTTTTGAACATTTCTTATTTTTCTTGTTATTGTCATTCTTTCTATTCTTTCTTTTCTTTTTAAATCTGAAATTTACTTTTTTATTTTATTTTTCTTCTTTTGTTTCATTTTTTTTTTATTCTTAAATTTTCTTTTCCTCAACAATCACCAGCATGGCATCGGCTAGCGAGCATTGCCATAGTGCCAGGCTCAGGCCTTGCTACCTTTTGGCGACAATCAAGCGTTGCAAATCTAGCATATCCCAAGCCTCACACTCCTTTGGTGACACTAGAGCTTTGTAGATATGTGAGGCCTGAGTCTCGCCATCTTTTGGCGACACTCGAGCATCGCCAATCTGGTGAGTTTAAGCGGCTAGTTGCTAGCCTTTGGCATGGCCAATGACTAGCTAGAGAAGAAAAAATAAGAAAAAGGAAAATAATAATTAATAAATCAAATTTAAAAAATAAATATAATAAAAAGTAGTAGTGACAGGAGTAAGGAAAACATTTTTTTGAAAGTGGAAAGCATTTTTCCATATTTTAGACTTTTTTCTATTGATAATTTTTTTTTCTCAACCAATTCATTTTTTTATGAAACAAATGCCGGAAAATCCCAAAATTTTCCTAGAAGTTATTTTTCTTGAAAGAATGAAGCCTAAATGTTTTAAGATTAAGTTCAAATAGTTGATATATTAAAATTATAGAAAAAATTGATATTTTTGAACAATGTGACAGACTCTTATTAAATGTTGAATATGACCTATCTATCTATTTATTTATTTATTTATTTGTTATCATACGTAACATGTAGGATAAGTGCCATCTCCTTTATTTTCCCAATTTTATTTAATTTGTATTTCCCATTAGGAGCCCAAATAATGAGGCCAAAAGAGAAGAAGATCATGCTTGATGTCATTTGAATTTAGCATCAAAAGATATTTGAGAAAATATCGCCAAAAATCCTAAATTATGTCATTTGTAACAAATTTATCCATAACTCTTTTTACGACATAAAAAACCTCAAATTATGTCACTTGTGACAGATTTATCCTGAATTTTTTTTGTGATAATTAAAACTTTGAACTCTGCATATTGTAATATATTTATCATAAACTTTCTTTTGTGACATAAAATATCCTGAACTTGTACTCTTATGACGCATTTACTACCAAACTCTTTAGCTAAATGGCATTTTTTGTCTTTTTCTAATTTTCTTTTTCTTTCTTTTTCCTTTTTTTTTTTTCCTTCTTCTCTCTTCCCTCCACCATGGCTGGCGAAGAGAAGCTGACAATGGCCACTCTTGTCGACACTAGAGTTAGGCAAGGGCGGCCTTTGCCTGTGACGGGCGTGGGTTGCCCTCCCCTAGGTAGGCGAGGATGTCTATCACCAGATCTAATGAGGGCAATCGTTGCCCAAGTTGTGTGAGCTCGTGTTCACCAGAGCAGGGGTGGGGGCGAGGGTTGCCCTCGCCAAGGCAAAGGCAAAAGCTGTCGCCCTTGCCCGACCCTATCCAAGGCGAGAGTCTCCCTCATTTGACTCCAACGCAAGCAAGGTTGGCCATCGTTGACTTCCCTCTACCGGCCATGGTGGAGGGAAGAGAGAAAAAAGGAAAAAAAAAGAGAGACAAAAATACCATTCGACTAAAGAGTTTTGGGGTAAATGTGTCATATGAGTACAAGTTCAAACTTTTTTATGTTACAACAGAAAGTTTGGGGTAAAATTGTCACAATAGGTTGGGGTTTTTTGTGTCGTAAAAAGAAAGTTTGGGATAAATTTGTTACAAGTGACATAGTTTAGGATCCTTGATGGTATTTTCCCAAGACATTTTAATGTAATAACGGTTGGAGTGTGAACCTCTTTCTCGACTATTTAAAATTTAAGTAATAGATATGACCCCTCAAAATTACATAATTTATCAACATTGAATATTTGAATGTTGGATCTGGATTTAAAACATCAATGAAGAAATTAATGATCACCGGTTAAGAACTAAATAGACCACTAGCAACGGCATTCCCGGCATTGAAGCGTGAAATGAAGAAGATTTCCACTATTGACTTCTCCTATTTTAGAATTGGACCCCGATCACATCCTGAGTCCCAAATCTCTCGTCCGCCCGCATAAGCCTAACTTTGTATAATTAGAAGCAGTGAATAGATGAAAGAGATTGTGTTTATATCATGAGCGTGAACTTAGTCAGCGGAGTTTGAAACGGCCACAGATCCATGACGTCGTCTTCAGCACAAAATTGAAAAAAGTCAAATTTCAAAGAGGCGTGGAGGGGAGCTTGGAGCCGCCGAGAAGTGGCGAACGATCTGAAGGGAGCGCTTAGGGGCAAAAGTGGGAACTTGATGCGCTCCTCCCCTCACCGTTACAGAAGTCAACCCCTCGTCCGTTATTGTCCAACCTCCGACCTTCCCCACACACAAAACTCCACCCCAAAAGAAAAGAAGGCTTACAAACTCAAATAAACTTTATTAAATTCCAAATATCGATTTATCTATTAAGGCCACCGTCACATTGAATTTCGTCTCCATTTATGATGTGATTAAAAAAAAAGAAAAAAGGACGCAGCAAATCAAATTATCATAATTTAGAGATTGATGACAAAATTTCCTCTCTACCCTTATACCAGTACGTCCAGCTCTTCATGATGTTGAACCCGAGCTTGTTCAATATATACCAACTCAACATCGCTAGTATCCTCCCGTCCATGTCTCCAATAAGTTAACAAAAAAGAGAGGAAAATGTCAAATAAGAGTATCCAGTATTCTTATTTTTTCAAATAAGGATATGAAATAGACCCTGCCCCATATAAGGCCTAAACCGTCATCATCTTCTCAAATAAAGATCCGAAGTGATTATATCGGTTTAAAGAAGGGCTTGACTTTTTAGTTGGTCAATGGTATTTTTTTTTTTTTTTTACCTTTTTTGAATTCTTTCTTTCGTTCTTCCTTTTTTCTGGTTTTCCCTTTCTTCTTCGCCGGGGTCAACCCAGCCACTAGTGATGCTTGGAAGGACTGGGTGAGGGTTGCCCTTGTTGGCTTGAGGCGAGGTTGGCCCTTGATAGATGCCCTTACCTCACCCACGATCGTTGAGGGCTTAGGTGAGAGTTGCAACACTTACCAGCACCTATCAGAAAGAAAATAAAAGGAAAGAGAAAAATAAAAAAAGAAAAAAGAAAAGAAAAAATTATTTTAAAATTAACAATATCTTTTGATGAAATTAACCTAAGCTGGCTAGTGATTAGCAAGGTTAGGTTCTTATTTGAAATAGTGAAGGTCACTCTAGGCCCCTATTTGAGAAAATGATGGCATTTTAGACTCTTATTTGGAATTTTCCCAAAATAACCCCAAAATTACCATGGTAACATGTACATCGAATTTAATTAATAAATGCTAATTTAATTAATTAATTAAAAGGATACTTGAAGATCCACAAGTGAATGCCCCTCGTTGACACTCAAATTTTTGTCGACGTTTTAGATAGCTATTTATTTTGCAAAAATATAAAAATTATGAAAAGGTAAAAAGAAATGAAAAGAAATGAAAATATAAGAAAATAAAAAAATTAAGAAAATGATAAAAGAAATAAATGGAAAACGTGTGGGCCGGCGCGTCCGGCCCCACTTAGCAATTTTCGACCCTTTCAAAGGTTACCCATTTCTTTTCTTTGTTTCGGCCCACTTTCCTCCTATTCTTTGGGCCCATCAGAACCGAAAAGAGAAAGAAGCCCAGCCCAGCCATTCCACTAGTCTTGCTTCGATGAGAACCAGCGGGCTCGGGGAAAAGAAGGGGAGACGCGACCGGGACGCGAGGAAAGAGACCGACCCAACGTAGCGTCTGTGAGCGAAGGTGGGGCGCAACGAACAACAGTGACTCAAGCAAACTCAAGCTTCTAGAACCAGAGGTGAGCTGGCAAAGGCGTAACGGAAAAGGATTCCATATTCCACCGGGGAGTGTGTCAGCAGGCTTGCTCGACTGAAAAAAAGGAGGAGGTACTCGACAAGGTGAGCAGGAGAGAGAGAGAGAGCGCGTCGGACGAGACAGGGAAAAGGCGTTTTTCTTTGGCTCGCTGAGGAAAAGGGAAAACACCAGAGTGAGAGCGAGTATCTGAGGAGCTGAGAGGAGCTGAGACAGGAGCCATTCGCCGGAGAAAATCTTCGCCGGAGAGGATGTTCGCCTGAGGAGGACTCCGTTCGCATAACAGAGGGTTTGAGAGGCTGGTTGGTAGTGGAGAAAGGAAGCTCGCTAGAGAGAAAACGTCCGCCGAAGGTCCCGTCAGAGTCACCTGAAGCTTTACCGGAAGCCCACTCGCCGTCCACTGTCCACCATAACTGATTCTTGAGCCAAAAAGTAAGTTCCTTTCCTGCACACCACGCTTTGGTTAAAATGCTTAAAAGAAGACCGGAAAAAATTCTCATCTTTAAACTCGAAAATGATCTCATTTCTTTTTGCATTCGTCGAATACTGCTTGATTTATTCAAATTTTGCCATGTTTCCATGTGACTTCGCGATGTGTTTTCCATCGCCCGAGTTGGCCTTGCGTATGCCCCTTCACCGGACCCCTCACCGGCGAGCCCAAGTTTACGGTTCGAGGCTATTGGAGTATTTTAAAGTGCTTCTCTTGTTTGTTTGTTGAGTTTGCTAGTGTTAGAATTTTGAGTTCGGTGAGATGTCCATCTTTTATGCTCGATGGTAGCCGGAATGGCAAACCGGAGGGGAACGAACGGTCGATCCTCCCTTTACACCTCTGTGCATGCTGGTTCATTCTTCTAGAAGCTTAGACCCGAGGCGATCATTGTTCAAGTCCGAAATCGTCTGTTTTGGAAATGCATACCACCTGTTTGTTGAAATGTCTAGATGAAGTTCAGAAACTTTCATTGCCGAATCCGGTCCGATGGCTTAGTTTAATGGATATTTGGTCATATATTGCGAATCTTAGTTTTCTTTCTGATTCTCCTTGGTGTTATGACGAATTTTATGAACGGTCCGCGTCGGGTGGGAGTGGGTGTTCTCGGTTCCGGCGAGGGAGAAGGTGTCTCCGGGAGGGGGAGTGGTCGGCGATGGCTTATGTCAATGGGGAGAGATGGAATACTAAAGGACAATATTTCCATAAAAATACAAAAAGAAAAGAGAAAGAAGGAGCTGCGATTTTCTGGGCTTGCTGAAGAACAACCCTCGGGAGGAAGAAGACGTCCGCAGGTTGAAGAAGAAGATGCTGCATGGAGGAATCTGCAGCAGAAGAAGACAAAACAAGGAAAAGACAAAAAGTGAAGAAAAAAAAGATTAAAAAATAGGAAAAACAAAAAAAATCGAAATAAAATAAAATAGAAAAAAAGAAAAACTGAAAAGAAAGGGGCCGAAAGCATAAACAAAGGGGCTGGGCTGAGCATTTTTCGAACGGGCCTAGGCTGAGAGTTGGGTCGGGTTTTTTAAATAGTAAATGGGCTTTTTAAATTTCTGTTGTTAATGGGCCAATTTTTTTTAAAAAGTTTTTCGTCCGGGCCGTTCGGTCAGCCCGGTTTCTTTAGCCCAGCCTGGACCGACAGGGTCCGGGTCGGTTTAGAAGGGGCGGGTCTCCCGACCCGGTCCGAATCATTTTTTTAATAATAAAAAAAAGAAAATCAAATCCAAAAATTCAAAAATTCAAAAATTCAAAAAAAATGTATATTAAAAATCTTAGAAAGTCTTAAAAAATTCAAAAATCCTTAAAAATTTAAAAAATGTTTTCTTTTAAATTCAGAAATTTTTTGAAAGTTGTTTTTATTAAGAAAAAAAATTAAAGATACAAAAATCTGAATATTCAAAATTCCAAAAAAATTTAAAAAATTAGAAAATTCCAAAAACATTAATAAATGCTTTTCTTAATTTTCAGAAAATTCAGAAAATATCAAAAAAATTTGAAAGCTTGTTTTCTTTAATTTGGGAAAATTAGAAAATATTAAAAATATTAAAAAATACAAAAAATCCAAAAAAATTCAGAAAAATCAGGAAAAAAATTGCAAATATTAGAAATTCCTAAAAAAGAAAAAATACCAAAATTGAATATGCATTTAGGGCTCTACAATAGGTTTTCATTTTATGTTATATTCCTGCACTCTATTTTTTGCGATGATGTTTTAAACGTTATCTCCTTATCTTAGGACGGTTAGGACGCGTGGGGTATGGGCTTGGGAGAGTCTAAGTTAACTAAAGGCCGTCAGCCCGAAATTAACAATACTCCTAAACCTAAACCTAGTCTTGAAAATTTTTTATTAGGTCGCGATATAATGTTGTGTATCAACTGTTGTGCATGTCCTTATATGTTTTAGCACTACACTTTGCACACACAGCCTGCGGTTAAACCCCGACTGCACCCTCAGGAAACACTTAGGAGGTGTCGAGAATTGATTGGACCGTTCGCAGGTAGCGACAATGGGACAATCATTTTCGATCCCGCTCATTTCCTCGAAAGAAATAAGTCCGACCCACCCGCAGGTTGCGATATTGGGAAAAGGCTTACTATTTCGTTGAGATGGGAGCCTTGAGCCTATGGTATAGCCTACATTTATCTGTCAAAACCTCACAAGTACATCTGTGTGTTTTATGTGGTTAAAATTTCGTCCTACCAAATCACTGTGAGTATGTTCTTACTTTTTTATTTTCATGTTCTCCTAGTTTCTTTCTTTATATTCTCGCGATTTACCTTTTTCACGCAATTTTACCTTTTTTTTCTTCTTTTTTACTTCAATACATTTTAAATTTCGCAGCATATAAATAAGAAAGCCAAAAAAAAATCAGAATAATAACTTGTATTATAATTGAGAAAGCAAAAAAATAAAAAAAGAATACATTTTTTACTTCCGAAGAGTAAACAAATTCGGTCATATAAAAAAAATTGTATATTGGGCAAAGGGACTACATAAATCAATCCTTTGAAGACATCATCCTCGACTTGTCAATTCACTAGAGTCATTTCCAAAAAAGAAAGTCAAGTAATGTTGCTGTGAGAAAAAAGCAGCTGATTTATTTTTTTTGTTAATGGTTTATCATCTAAGTTTAATATATGTATAGATAATTTAAGTCATACAAAGGATAATTAATTTTTCTAAGGTTATTCATGTTCATTTCTTTCTTTTTTTAATAAAGCGTATCACTCAGCAACGTCTTCGGGAGCCATGGCAACTGATGTATCATCCCAAGAAGGCTGCTATCCCACAAATGGTATGTCAATTTCAATTCATATTTATCATCTATCATACATCATGTATTTCACGCGTTTCAACTTTTTTTAATCCAAGACATTTTAAATTTCACTGCATATAAATGCTCACACAAACATTCAAATATAATCTTTTCTTAATTTTTAAAATCTTAAGAATAAATTGGATTATGATCAAGAAAGCTAAATAAAGAAACTACTTTTTTTACCTTCAAAGGGTAATTAAATTTGCTTGTAGAAAAAAGTACATTGAATAAAGTCGAGTAAAGGACCGTCCTTCTTTGCATTAAGTTTAAACGAACTTTGAGAAGACGCCATGGTTATAGTTGCCTCGAAAAACTAGTGCAGAAGACTGAAGGTATTTAATGTGTAATTTTTGCAGGCATTGCAACAACAAATCTAAATGAATCATACAGGCCGCTATTCGAAGCCGTCGTGAGAGGTGATGTCATGGCTGTTAATGAAATTCTTGACCAAGATGTTCAAGCAGCGATGGCAAATATTATGATCATAAGGGGTGAATATCATACTGCGCTAGATGTTGCAGTTATAGCTGCACATGATAAGATGGTGGAGAATTTAGTAAAACGCATCCCTGAAGAACGTAGCGATTCCATTTTGTCCAGGGCGCTCAAAATTGCCCTTAAGGGAGGAAAAATGAGGATGGTTAAAACTTTATTGGATAAGAATTCGATGTCAGAAGATTCTTTATCTTCTGTCCCATTGAATATTCTGGAAAGTGGTAGTGGTCCTATAGAAAAGGATCTTGTTTGGTATATAGCCACCCTTATAAAAGACCCACCATCTGATGATGCGATGAGAAATCTTATTTTGACGGGCTACTCAGGTAGGATCTTACGCTTAGAATATTTTATCTTATTTCGTTCATTATTAATTTGAATTAACTCTTCTTTTATTTTTATGTTCTAAAAGATGTAGGATTATATTTAGCCCGCAAATACCTTAGCCAGAACATGTTAATGGAAATCCTCAGTCAATTGGCGACTATGGGACATCTTTTCTACAGTGGAGCCAAACTGAGTTTGTGGGAAAAATTTATATACAAGTGTAAGTACTTCTTGCACTTCTTTTGTTGAAACTTGAACTTACGATCTTTTCTTTTGTTGAAATTTGAACAACTTACGATGTTTACACTATTTATTTTTATTTTAGGTACCCCACTATGCTTCCTAAATTCGTCATTGGACGACTCTGAAGGCACAAAGATGGCTCCAGGTACTTTGTTAATATGTTTGATGAATGGACTAATACAATAGAAAGCATACTCTTCGGGAATCTTATTGTCAAAATACTTTAGGGGCAAGGACTACATCTATCTATACACATTAATACCTAAACTAAGATATATGTCATAAATTAATATCTTATATAACATTTGTAAAGTTAGTCGAAAAGTCCTACTCAATGTCAGATTACCAAGTAAAATTATTATTGAGAATTGTAGAATTGGATTTCAGGTTATTGAAGTTGAATGGTCTAAGTTTCTCTAACATATCTAATATATTTAAATTTAAAATATGCATTTTTTTTCGTCATCAATTTATAATTGCTGAAATGATTTTTCTCTCCTCTTCATGGTGGTGCAGTAGTTAAGTGGTTCAAGATATCACTGTGGAATATTGCCACGAAATCAGGTACACGAAATCTCCATGTCATATATAGAAAAATGACCTTATTTTATTTATCATAGAAATCTCTAAACTGAAAGTATAAAATGATAGTTTTAGTATATCCTTTTGAGATCATAATATTAATATTATTATGAATAGGCTCTTGGAAATTATGTAATCATTTGATTTAATTCAATTCAAAATCTAAAGGATGTGTATTCATTAAATGAATTCTTTAAAATACTCATTTGAAAATAGATTCTATCGATCCGTCAATGAATTTAGGCATTTATAAGAAAAGAGTTGTTTTCTTTTCTTGACATTGTGCGTTTATGACAAATTTTTTTGTTCTCGGATGCATGCCTTTTGATTTTCAAGTCATTTGATTCTTCAATTTTGGGAAAACGGGAAAACTGATGATAAAAAATAATGTGCAGTATGTTGCATCAACATCAAAGAGATAGGAGAATTGAAGTGCATCCACAACTCTTCATTTGAATTGGTAAATTTAGCATTTGCCGAGATGAAGACTAGAATGACAACTTCCCAAATGCATGAGTTTCTTATTACTTCAAGGATTGTTCTCAACGCCGCAGATTTCAGAATTTTCGAAATTCTGAAGTTAACCCTAAGGTATTATCCAGAGTTGACTTGGCGAGAAGATTTAATAAACGAACTAGTAAAAGCTGTCATAAAAGCACGCGACGTGGAATCTTTTAGGCTCTTGAATACAGCCCAGGTAATTCAAGAGTTGCGTAGTCACAAGGAGCGCCATAGCCTGATGGATTCCATAGTAGAATTGCCACAAGAGAATGTACAAGCATATGTTTATGGAGAGGCTGTCGTTCTGCAGAGGGAACTGCAGTGGTACAAGGTCTGTTCACCGTAGTTGTCTTTCATTCCTTGAATTTTTACATTTATATTGATAAGTCTGCTTTCTATTTTTCTGAAGATAGTGGAAGATATCGCATCTCCATTACCAAGTGGACATACATTCAAAAAGGAATTTCTTAAAAATCGCAAAGATATGCTTGAAGGGGCAGCACAATGGATGAAGACGACGTCAACAGCTTGTACTACATTTGCTGGTATGATTATCACCATAGTTTTAGCTGCGGTTTTCGTTATACCTGGAGGCAACATAAACGGGGCAATTGAAACGCCAATAGCTGAGAAGAAGAGCGTATTCATGATAGCAGCAGCAGCTCTGTTCCTTGCTTTTAGCGCTGCTTGGATATTCCTGTCCATATCCCTTGTTGTATCAAATTCAAGTCATGCTGCAGATCAATTCCTCCAGTCATTGCCAAAGAAAGTGATATGGGGCCTCGGTTTTCTTTCCCTTTCTTTGATCACTGTGATGGTGGGATTCAGCTCATCCGTTACTCTTGTCGAGGGCAACTACTTTTTCATGCCAATTGTTTTGGTGCCTCCTATCATTGTCTTATCGGTCATGATTGGCCTACTCGTTGAACTGTTAATATCTACTTATTGTCCTCGTCTATTCCGTCCATTGAAGATTTGAATCATTACTATTGGACAAACTTGTTACGCTTTTCTCATGTTTTGAGACTTTTGAGGTGTAATGAGGCCTGACTTTTGAGTTTATTTTGTGAATGCAAGAATGATGTTTCCATTTGTTAAGATGGATGGCTTGATGGACCGACTATTATAGTCATTTATAAGCATTTTCGTAAATGTAACAATGGTGTTTTCATTTGTTAAGATGGATGGCTTGATGGACCAACTATTACAATCATTTTATAAGCATGTTCGGTTGCTAGAACCCAAAAGGAGAAAAGCATAACCTGCGGAATCAGACATTCACGAAAAGGATAACCTGCAAAATCAGACATTTACGAAGTGCATAGGTTTGCATTAGTCCTTAGCTTTCATTTTGACCGTTACACCATTTTAAAAGATTCAAGTCTTTGTTAGACTCTGCTCTTTTTAGTTATACTCAACTAAAATGCGCCGAACCCAAAACCCGAATTTAAGCACAGTTGTCCGATCCCTCACTAATGGTCACCGACAACCATAGAAAAGGAACATGCAAAACGAACATGCAAGGCCCAATAATTCCTCGAATAATATGTTTCAAAAGTTATTCTTGTACGGGAACTATCCCTGAGACACTAATTCCACCTCCTAAATTATACGCATCATCAGTATTCACAAAGAAAACGAACACAATTCCTAGGTACTCAAGACCGGTAATGCTGCAAGTGGGTTGGCCCCCACATTGAATAAGCAGATCTTTAGCCGAGTAAGAAATTCAACAGAACCTCAACCGGATGGATCAGATATGATAGAAACTAAACTTTGCAACAAATTTTTATACCGACGATTCAAATCAAAATGCGTAAGGTATTGATGGACTAGGACCGTAATACAAACGCACTGTCTATATATTCTCGATGAAGCAACCGCCACCTATCAAAATGACATGTAACTCACTTACCCAACTCCCATGAGGGCCGCAATTCATCACCAAAGTCAAATGGCTCAGATAAGGTGCGGCTTTAGACAAAACCTACACATTGAGGAAATTTGCAATATTCAATGCTCTGTTTGCTCGAATGTTATACACAATTAGTGGCTTAAAAATTGAATTGTTTCAAGTAAAATATACTCAAATAGATACCCGATGACCTCGATAAATTGTAAGAGAAAGAAGAAGAAAACTACACGTGAGCTGATAAATTTCGATAATAGCTTTTTGACTACAATCATGGAGAGTAGGCAACAAAGAAAAGTAGATTAATTCCCATAGTATTGTATCTATAGCCTCTACGATACTCGGAATTTCAATCACCGTCCACCACCGAACCTCACTCTAAAAATCAGGATCGCTGAGTTTGTTCTTTGTTTTTTTTTTTTTTGGTATGAGTAGATTTGCTGAGAGCTTGCATTGCTCACAAGAAATTTCAAGGTTGAAGCTTCAGATTTGACAAAGTGGCGAAGATCACTGTTTTTATCCCTCTTAGTTAAACAAAGAAATTAAGGCTTGTTTTACTTTTTGATAAATTAGAATTTTATGGCTCGTGCATTTTTATTTTTACAAAAATCGAGGCACTGGCAACTTTCACAAAATATAAAAGTTGCCACGTAAATTGATATATATTATTTTCTAATTTACTCGAAATTTGGTTAATATTTTAATCTTTGACGGAAAAGTAAAGTACTTGTCGCTTTTGCTTAAATTCCATTAGAATCACTTCAACACAACCAAATTAATGAAAAAAGTCTAATGACACTTAAGTTAGCAATAACATGGGTTAATGAATGACTTAAATCTTGACATTCATAAAAATACCCATCAAATTTACAGAATTTGACCTTGCAAACGCAAATGGTACACAGAAACATAGCTCCTGAAAAACCGGCTCCAAATGTTCAGTTAAAACACATCCTGACCCAAGAACTAGGAATGAAAATTGGGCAGAAAGGGTTGGAGCAATTCATTGTCTAGATATTTCGGGTCTAGGGGAACCGGGCTTTGCAATAAAATGCTATTCGATCAAGACTTGTCCAAAATTACCTTAGAGGACACACCAGGTCCAACGGGCCTGGCCGAACAGCACGTAGTCCTACTTAAGCAAATATTCTATAGCTAATGAAATTTTATCGAGAGAGAAAGAAGGGGGGGACTAGCGAAGTCAATCTGGCTACAAACATCCGCTCTCTCTATCTTTCTCAATCCACTTATGACAAGTTGTGGACCCCGGGACATTAACATCGTATTAAAGTTGGTGATTCACGCATTAAAAAATCGTAGTACCCACGCAACTCTAGGACCGCAACCTTATTCTATTTCGCTTTCGTCGCTAATTAGTAACTTTTCTAACAAAATATACTAAACAGGAGTAGAACAACCATGTGAGCGGAGTCTCGATCCGTTCCTTTTCTATCCACCTTTCTTGTTCTGTACAGCTCCTTTTGAAAAAGCAACGGGGAAAATTTGTAGTAGCTCGGGTGATCGGATCAAAGCTATGCTACTAGAATTCGAATGGCCCTGCCCACATAAAGGCTCGAGGACGTTTGTTGGGTTGTCGCAAGCACGGGCGGGGGCTGGTGGAGTCGGTGTGGAGACAAGGACTTGGCCGCGCATCCTCGTGTCGCATGGTTGAGGCTGGTGGTTAGTTGACGAATGTTAGTGTAGTCGTCTTCCCGCACAGGCCTTAGCTCTCTCGCCTTTTGACCTGCAAAACGGCTACAGGAGAGACGAAAGCATGCTCATAAGGCCCAAAGTCCAAGGTTACCAAATAAACTGAAAATCTTTGGAGTCAAATAATCTAAGCATAGGTTTTCATTAGCGCATCTTCGATCCAAACTCCGAAAAATGAAAAAAAAAAAAATTTCACGAAATAAACGAAAACGGAAAATGCTACATGTTCAAAATATGTTTTCCAAAAAAATGGCAATATTTTTCCGATATTTGTTTGAAACATGTGAAAGAATTGGAACTAATTTAAATACACACATCATTCAAAATATAACCAAAAAATATCCACCTTAGCATCGGCTGTGGCATGTAAGAGGGTGGGCATCCACATCAACTATTTCAAGTTAAAATTGGTTGGATGAATTCAATTGATTACTAATGCAAAAAAGTTCAAAAATAAATTGATCAAATTAAAAAAATTAAGATTGAATTAGTATCGATATAATAAATTTAGGATTTTTTTTTGTACTTTTCCTTGCTGATGATAAGATAAAGCATAAATTTAACTTAATGATCATACAAAAAATTTTCTCACTGTTTAAATTTTCGAACAGGTAAGTAAAGTTTTTTTTTTTTTTTTTGGTTTTTAATTTTCTCATTGTCTAAATTTTAAATTTTCTAGGAGTTTTTAGGGGGGAGAGGGAGAGGGAGAGGGGCAATCTGGTTAGAGGGGAAGAGCTCATAAGTTGTTCCTCTGTCTTTGGTTTCTTTTGTCATCCTTGCCCCCCTCCATATATAAACAATTACCTTATGATTTCTCTGCATTTAAACTAATTAATTTAATTTCAGCGTGTACTCTTCGAAATTTTATGTTGGTTTTTTTTTTTTGGTCGTAAATTTTATGTTGGTTAAGTTCACCATTTGTTGGAGGATATATAATACATAGAAAATCTTCCATACATTAACGTTATTCTACCACAAACGCATGTTGAGTGAGCGCGAATAATAAATGCTAATCTTCCCCGAACTAATGTGGTGTGGAACTCAAAATTTAACTAGCATTTCGCAGAAAAGATATTCGCAAATAATAAATAACATAAAAAACACATCAAAATTTTAATTATTTATTTATATGGCAAAGATTTTAATGTAGATCCAAATAACTCGGACAATTTTGACTTTGAAAATAATTATAAAAGAAATTTTTTATGTTCCATTGAAATTCGCATAATACTCCCGTGCATCGAGTGCAAACTATAATTTGGAGAATGCATGTTTAGCAGAAGTTCTCAATTAATCATAGGTTTTTCGATGAGAGAGAGAGAGCAAAAATCCTGCACTTAACGGCCTTTTTCGGTTGAATATTCACCGGATGATGTCAACTTGTCAAGGTATTCATATTCGGGCAAAGCGTAACTGAAATAATTCTAAATCCACGATCATTAATAGCAATGCTTTGCAGTTTCCATGGATGTTTCTTGACTATTAAATGCCGGCATAAGTATAGCAAGAGTGTCAAAAGTTGGCACGAAAGGAAACTTAAGTGCCAAAAGTTACAAAAGGTACACTTAAGTGTCACTTTTTAAAAAAAATGGATCACTTAAGTGCCAAGTCGTCGGAACCCTGCCGGGAATCCTATGTGGCAATTTTTTATTAATTTTCTTGCCTACGTGGCTCGCTGGAAACTGAATCAATCAAAAATCAGCCAAAAGGACGTCGTTTTGGCTGATGTGGATTTAAAAAGGGTTAATGCCACAAAAAACCCTAAACTTTACCCCCTGTGACAGATTTATCCTAAACTTTTTTTTGTGACACAAAAAACCCCAAACTTTGCCATGCGTGACACATTTACCCTAAACTTTTTTTTCTGCCACAAAAAACCCTAAACTATGCCACTTGTGACAATTTTACCCTGAACTATAATATTTATGACAAATTTACCCCAAAGGTTTTTGAGCTGAAGGGCATTTTCGTCATTTTCTATTTTTTTCTTTTATTTTTTTTTTATTGAAGAGGAAGCCGGCGAGGCTGGCCTCGCCGGCTTCCACTTCAATAAAAAAAATAAAAAAGAAAAAAATAGAAAATGACGAAAATACCCTTCAGCCAAAAAACTTTGGGGTAAATTTGTCATAAGTAATATAGTTTAGGGTAAAATTGTCACAAGTGGTATAGTTTAGAGTTTTTGGTGGCAGAAAAAAAAGTTTAGGGTAAATGTGTCACACGGGGCAAAGTTTGGGGTTTTTTATGTCACAAAAAAAAGTTTAGGGTAAATCTGTCACAGAGGGCAAAGTTTAGGGTTTTTCGTGGCATTATCCCATTTAAAAATTATTAATTAAATTGCCATGTGGATTTTTTATTTTAAAAAAAATGCTCCATCAGCAAATGAAGTTGCTGGAAAATGGACACGTGGCAATTTGGTCGGAATTTTTTGCCGTTGGCACTTAAGTGATCCATTTTGCTCCGATTTTGGCACTTAAGTGTACATTTTGTAACTTTTGGCACTTAAGTGTTCCTTTGTGCCAACTTTTGGCACTCCAGAGGTCCGTACCCCCACGAAAAACCCATCGAGTAAGATCGAGTTAGTTGAGAATTTGGGCACGAGGATGACGCCTTTAAGATTTATAAAAGTGTCTATAGTTGATTTTCGGTTCTCATCATAAATTGCTTCAACAAGTTGGGGGTGCATAGTGCTCTGAAAAGAAGGGGAAAACCCATTTACCACATTCATTAATTGAATAAATCAATATTTTATCAGAAAATAAAAGAAATCGATACTTGAAAACTTGTAAAATTAATTGTAATATTAGGGTTGATAATTACTAACCCGCATAACTTTCTCCCGCTATATAAAACTCGCTCCATCTGTACTGTGGAAACCTTTTGAACCAATTTGGTAGAAATGTGTGAGCATCTCTTGCGGTTCAATAATTGCATGGAATTTTATTTCTCGGTAAATGAGGTTATCTCCAAAATTCTACTAATTATTTTAAAATTTTACAAATCTGTACTATTGTCACTTTGCTCTATGGGGGAATTGGAGTAAGAAAACCCAACGCGGTTCGGCGAATGGAGGAACAACATATTTGCACTTGCAAATATGTGATGTCGTTAGGATAATTTGAACAAATTTATTTCTCTTCCTTCTAATGAAGTTGGGGAAAGAAGGAAAAAAAATATGAAAATTCTGACATACCCTTGCTCTAAGTATAGTTGTTGAATCTTAGGGTGGGCCATCGGTCCCATTTATCACAAGAAATGGGCCGAGTTCTTGGGCCTTGCTGAACCCGACCAAAGAGCATCTTGTGCCTCCAAACATAGGACGTAGTATAAATGTCTTCTTTATCTTTGGTACGTTCACCTGAAGTTCACATGATGGATGAGCAAACATAATATAAAAACACAAGACAAAATGAATGTTTCAATGCCGTTCAAAGCGAGGAGGTTCCCCCACGACAAAACCCCAAAAAAGGATTACAAACTAGCCAACGGTTATATCGTGCCACCCATTTGAATCATCGTCAACTTTTACTAATTTTTGTAAGATTTTGATAAAATCATTGTTAACTATTTTAAAAATTTAAGAAATTAGATTAAAGTATTTAGTCTAGTCTTTTGTATAATACTAAATATGAAAATTTGATTGGGGAGATAAAAGGAGTCTAAAAATATTCGAACTCAAAATCTCAAGTCCTGATATGATATGAGATTTTGGTAGGATCATTGTCGTATGTTCTAAAAGTTTAAATTGTTAAATGAATGTGTAATTTATTGTTTAAATATTTTAAGAATTTTTCATGTCTAACAATGTTTTTTCAAGTGTCAATTCACAAATCCGCAGATGCAAATGCCTTGGCACAGCGAGGAAGGCTAAACAAAAGTCTATGAAGAACAGTTCTTCTGCGTGAATTCTTATATGAAAGTGAAAACAGAGACGCGACCATTCAGCAGCAAATTCATGAACATGGCACTGTATGCACAAGCTCGTCCGGCAAAAAGAGGAATAAAAAACTGGTAGATAAATCACGACAACTTGCAGGACCATCATTTCCATCCAATTACCGTACAATTTTCTAAAGTGTCTCTGACAACATAAGCAGTCTGAATCAGATCCGGAAAACATCATGAACAAATTCAGCGTACAAGGAGCAGCATAAACAGAATCGAACCACCAGCATAAAAATTAAGAATATACGTCAAGCTCGCCCTTCAAATAAGCATCACGGCATAGCTCTCAAATCGCAAGCTATAAGGAAGGAAAAGAATTTCAAAATCGAGCAGCGTCACAAGAGGTTGGCATCATTTCTGAAGCTTAAAACCGCAATCTACCGCTCTAGATTGGGTTCGTGCTGGCGTTTTACTGCGAATTCGGGAAAAAAGATGCAATCTTGCTGCTCAAAGTCGGGAGTTTTCTTCGTGAGAAAAGAGCAACGAATGAGAAAGAAAGCAAGATAATTCAATGGAATTGTTTCCGCCGCTTCTACTCTGCCTGGCCAACTGAAGCAGGGGAATCTCTCATGCTGAAGAAAGGTGTCTAGTGTTTCTGATTTTCCCATTTATAGCCAGCTCGTTTCAAGTCGACTCATGTTAAAAAACATTTGTCAGATGGACCCAATCTAACCTGACATGACCCATCTGAGCTCACTCTATGCGGTCTACCGATTTACTAGACATTCCTAAATTACCCTTTAAATTAGATGCTGAAAAGATAGAAAGGGACATGATAAGTACTACCATAAGATAATTTTAATAGAACTCATCTATGAAATTTTGTTTAGTCAATTTGACGGAAGACTCTAGCCAAAAAGAAGAAAATTTTATGGAAGCATGACTCACTTATTTTGAGAGTGAAATGTCATTGCATATAAAAAGTGTGGGGGCACTTTTAATAAGCGTTTAAGAACTTATATCTCGATTTTTGTTTTCTTATTTAATCGTAACAGGAAAATCAACTCTTAAATTCTAAAAAAATAAACACGACATGGTGTATGGTACTACATAGATGCGTAGATCACCTCATTTTAGAGTATCTTGCTTCCATAACTAAAGGAAGGCTATGGACCAGGGCAAGTACCGTGCGATCTTGGTCGGTTTAGCATTTGAACTGATCAATATTGCTTAAATCCGTCTCAAGAAAAAGCAAACCGAATTGTGGTTGGAACTGAATATGTACATCACCGCCAAGTTGGTCAAATGAACCGGTTTTCTTCTTTAATTGTTTTTTTCTTTTTTGTTTGTTGGATATATGAGTCTGAGATGAAAAGGAATTGCACCCAAGCATTTCAAACCCTGAAGCTTTCCAACTTCCTTAAAATTCCAATCGCCACAATCAAATCAATGATGTACAAAGTGGAAGAAGAGGCACTTTTTCCTCGACAGCTGTTATTCTCGGGAATGACCCTATGATCACTTTTGACATTGACTCGAGTCCATTGACCTTATTTCATTTACTTCTAATGTAGGAAACAAGTAAAATGCAAAAAACAAAAATAAAAGGAAGTCAAATGCAAGCATAAAAACTAAAAATTAAAAAAAGATCGGTTTTCTAGAATGGTGCATATGGCAATTTCTCATCGGCCAAGAAGTGCTTGACCAATTGAAGAGCCCTCTTGGGGGCAAAAGTAGGGACTTCGTGGCCCGCCCCTCTCACGGTCACGAAGGTCAACCCGTCGTACTCGACTGTCCATCCACCCACCTGAAAGGTCAATCAAATCCCCTTCAATTCATCAAATCCATTCGTAGCGATAAATTGATTTGCATCTATCTTAAATCCAATAATACCATAATTTAAGAAAGATATATCCTACAGACTTTGATAGTATATCAATGTTTGGATTACTATAAGAATAACGGCTTATTATGAATCATCAATTTAAAAAAAAAATGATTACATAATAATTTATAATTATTTGTTATTTGATTTTTAAAAAACATATTAAATTGTTATTCTAATGATAAATTAAACATTATCACTCAATTATTTCTCATATTGCGCAAAATTGTTTCAAAAGTGACTTGATGAGGAGTATCGACAAGCTTTCAATGTGAGGTGCGATGGGAAAGAAACTATATTTTCTTTCAGTGCATTATTAATTTGATTTATTAAAAAATCGGTCCAAATAATAACATACTTATCGTTATTGATGGCAAATGATTAGTAACTTGGACCAACCAACTAAACCTCCCATTAATAAATCAATAGAAATTAATCGAGGATTACCTGTTGATTGTTGTACCAAGGAGTCCAGTCATGAACGATATCAAGGCCAAGTTTTCTCAATGTATATCTTGTTCCAGTCACCGGGAGTCTCCCATCAGTGTCCCCACTATTAACAACATATTCATTATTGAATTAATCGTGAGCAAATTGAGCTCTTCAAAATTAATTTTACTAGCAAGAATTGATCAAGGATCGCGGTTTTGGATTACCTATAAACCCAAACGCGCAGGCCTCCTTGTATGAGCTTCTTGATTATGGGAAGCATCGATGCCGGCGCATCGCTCCATGACGTTAGGGTAGTGCTGTAAATGCAACAAGAGAAAACTTCCTCGTCATGATCGCTGCAACGATGAATTCATCGATGCTCATTTTCTAACTCGTCCCTGCATATGTTATCCTCCATTTTTTCGTCGCGTTATCTTACTACAGAAACCGTAAACGGATCAAAACTGTCCTAAAATAGTGACTGTATTGCTGAGATGTAAGAACATTCTACGTACATGGACTAGAGTTTGAGATAACCTAACCAAACACGAAGAAGATGGTCTAACCTACAAGGAGTCCATGGATACGGGATTTTGGTGACGTTCGCATGCAGCGCTTCTTGAACGTCCGGTCTGTTGAAATACACCTCGGCGTAGTCTATCGCGCACGGGTCGTAACCCACCGGTCTCTTGTGCCATCCGGCCTATACATCACATCAGACATGCACTTCTATTATTATCAGTATGTTTCGTGACATGAATGTCTGTACATTTCATTTATTGTAGATGAGAGAAATCAAAGTGTGACTACATGCAAACTCACGAATTTGGAGAACAATCGGGGGCTGGTGCCGTCGATGACCGGACGTTGGCGGGTGCTGCTAGAGTTACTATTCACACATGTGGGAGTGTACAAGCTGTAAATGTTGATGACCTCATAATCGACAAATAACTCGTGGAGTTTCCCGGTGCACTCCGTGGTCGACTGCTCCTGGCTAAAATTGCACGTTGCCTTGATGTCTTGATACAAGCGATCGGATATGACCGCATGATCCCACGCGTAGTCGATCATCCCCCTCTGGTCCGTGTCGTCGTCTAGTAGTGCATTGCCGATCTACAAAGCGTGCCATCGAGGTTAAGTGCCAATTATATTTGTCTCCAGGAGCTTACGCCTTTTGAAAGAAGTTAGATTCGAGAGAAACTAACCATGAGACCCCTAAGGTTAATGTAGTCTTCCTTTGGGACCTTATTGTTGTTGTCGACAATAAGCTCAGAAAGCTGCGGAACATAGTGTCCTGGAAATTTGAAGATTAACGAGTCAGTTACAATGTTAATCAGATGATTTAACCATGTTAATCTCAATTTCTGATTTACCTCCATAGCTCTCTCCCGCAAGGTAGAAATCGTGGGACTTGAACTGTGGAAATCTTCTAAACCAGTTCACCAGAAATGCGTACGAGTCCTTAGCTATGAATAATTTTTTAGAAAGAAAAGGGCAGAAAAAACGATCATCATGATATAAAAATGACAAAACTATTTCGAATTTATCATCTTATAATCGAATTCGGATTAAACATCGTTTGTACCCGTGATGATGTCTCCGAGCTGACTAATGTCGCTACTTGTATTGGTGTAGGAAAATCCAACCCCAACCGGGGATTCTAAAAATAACAAATTGGCAGCTGAAATTTTAAAAAAGAAAAAGGAGAGAGAGTTAGTAGCGTTAGTGTCTATATAAATATAAATTTTAATTTTTTGGAACCTGGCTTATTTTTCACAGACATGATTTTTCTGAATTTGGAGATCACAAAAAAAGATAATAATCTGTGCTTATATTGCTTTACCTTTGTTCCAAGTGTAAGGATTTAACAGCAGCTTTGGCTGGTCCTTCTGAGGGAAGAAAGGTCCTAATTCCGTCGATTGTCCATAGCCAATCGATGAACAGCCAGGACCTGTGATAATCCAGATATAGAATCGAATAATTATAGTGAAAAATAATCTTAGAAAAATCTTGCTCGGAGAAATTCTTTGTGAATGGTATAACCTAGTTGATTTTGTGGCTATGACAATTCCTTAGACCTAATGAGTTTTGAATATTACATTCAAAGGTACATACGTTGCGTGGTAAAACTCATTTTTTCGAAGAGAAGATAAGAACTTACTATGCTGTCCGTGTAAGATGGTAATATCTCAAAATAAGACATTCGGAAGCTCTAATGCTATGAATTATATTGCTAAAAATTCACATAATCGTCACATGCGTGTGAGAGAATTGCGGATCATGTTATCGTCAGAATATCTTAGTCATAGCCTAGTACAAAAATTGACGACGTAAACCGCATAAATTAAATACTGACAAATTGCGAAATCGAATAGGCAGAATGAAAGGAAACGAACTTCACGAAAAGAAGAAAAGCATCTTGCTAAGGACCACAAGAATCGCGAGACAAAAGGGGACCCAAAAAGGAAGGAGAGTACCTCCATTGAGCCAAAGAAGGAGGGGCTTGTCCTGTGGTTTCTCGGTGGCTTCGAAGAACCAATAGAACAGGGCTCGCCCGTGCGTCTCGTTGACCGTCACGTACCCGGCGTACTGCCTGAACTTCACGGCCGGTTGGCCGGGGAGCCGGTACACCCGGTCCGCCTCTTGCTCGCCAGCCCAATTCACTGTGCCGGAGGGTAGGGACGAGGCCACGAATGTTGCTGTTAACACGAGCAGGCACTTGAGCGAAAGCATGGATGGACTTGAAGAAGAAGATGAATAATGACTCATCACGTCTCTCTCTTGCTGCTTTCTTTCTCTCCGAGTGCGTGTGCGTAGGGGGTTTTTATAGAAGGTGGTGCCAGATGCATGGGTTGTATCGCTGTTGTAACGAGCCGGTCTTGCGAAGGATGGGACTGCAACTCTGCCTCGAGAATGGCGAAAGGGACAAGAATAAACTATATCCCATGTCGCTTGAAAGCAGTGATGTGATGTGTTACATAAGATGCGGTACCAATCTTAACTCATAACGAGGCATTTTCTGGGCAAAACCCAAGAGAATAAAACCATGAGAATGAAACAGATCTATAAGTGCTGCACTACAAAGCGAACAATATCATTGTAACTTTCACCTTTGCATAGTTCACACCATTTTGCGTATGTTTGGTAGTGTATAGGCATGCATGTTCCATGGTCCACCTAGGAACAAATCTCCTTACTCTACTAGATAGTTTTTTTGTCTTTTTGCCGTAATTGTTAGCTATCTTCGTATTATGAATGTTACTCATAATTATGTATCTCACTTGATAAAGCATATTAATAGGCACAAAAATTCCTCAAATATGTCTTCGACAATGTTATTCTCAAATATCTAAATATGTAGAAATTTTCAAAAGGAATTTCACGAAACATGTTCAAGGTTCATAACTCTTTGATCCAACTTCTATCGGTATAAAGAGACGGACCACAAAAGCACCCAAATGAAGCATGCATCATTTACCTCGATCTCACTTAGGAAAAGAAGTTTACTCCCACCCATTGAAAAATAAATCCCTGAAATCTTGCACATGATTTTAGCGTGATTTGAAAAGGAATATAAATTCCGACTCGACACAAGGCTCGGCAAGAGGCCGACCGCATCACTACCCTCCCCGGCCAGGCCCCAGCGAGCTTCAGCCATTACTTTGGCTACATCTCGGTGGACAATGGCCTTGGGAAGGCTCTCTTCTACCGGTTCTTCAAGGCAACAAGCCGACCTGCTAAGAAACCTCTCCTCTTGTGGCTCAACGGAGATACCATTGCTGACAATTCCATAACAGAGTTGAAACTTGTGTGTTGCATATACCCGAAATTAATTATTTTACTTATGTTCATTAGATCTCCAACATTTATATTTACTAGGTCCATGATGCACTTAGATCAGATTCGATGAGGCCCAAGAACTCAGCTCATTTCTTGTGAAAGACGGGCCTAATGACCTTACCCCAAGATTCAATAACTATACTTGGAATAAAGGCATGTCAGAAGTTTCATTTTCTCTTTCTTTCCCCAGCTTCATTAGAAGAAAGAGAAGTAAATTTGTTCAAATTGTCCTAATTGAGACATCATATATATATTTGCAATTGCAAATCTGTTGTTCCTCAATTCATCAGTTGGTGTCCGGTTTTCTTACTCCAATGCCACCATAGAGCGCAGCACAACAATATAGGTTTAAAAATTAAATTAATTAATAGATTTTTAGAGATAACCTAATTTATCCAACAATGAATTTTGATGTGGTTATTAACAGCAAGAGATGTCTACACATTTCTATTGAATTGGTTCGAAAGGTTTCCACAGTACAAATTGAGCGAGTTATATATAGTAGGAGAAAGCTATGAGAGTTAGTAATCATCAACCCTAATTTTACAATTTTTTCAAGTATCAATTTCTTTTATTTTTTGAGAGGATATTTGTTTAATCAATTAATGAATATGGTAAATGGCTTTTCCCCTCATTTTGCAGGCAACTATGCGCCCCAACTTGCCGAGGAAATTTATGATGAGAACCGAAAATCAACCATGGACTATTTTATAAATCTTAAAGGCCTCGACGTGCGTACCCAAATTCTCAGCTAGACTCGATCTTACTTGATGGTTTTTCGTGTTATACCCATTAATACAAAATAAAAAATATACTTGCAAAAATTCTCTAAACATGCAGTTGGGAAATCCATATATGCATGGCAAGATGGATTACACGGGGATGATTGACTACGTGTGGGGGCACACCTTGACTTCGGATGATCTCTATGACTCAATCAGGGGCCAAATGTGATTTTAGTAGAGAAAATCTAACATAAGATTGTCGAATTTTATTGGATGAGTACAACACATTGTACGAGATGATCGACATGTATAGTCTAAACTCCCTAACTTGTTCGATCAATCAACCTCTGTTGACATCCGAAATTTTGTCAACATCTCCTTTTTTTCAAAAAAAATATAAAAATACAAAAAAAAGTGAAAAAACAGAAAAATATAGTAAAAAGAAGAAGATAAGAAAAAATAAATAAACAAGAAAAATAGACGAAAAAAATGATAACAAATCGGTGGGGGCCTGATTTTAGCTAGCCCATTTATTTTCAGCAAGTTGTGGGCCGGAAGAACTTGCGCTCAGCCCAAAATCTAATTCCCCTGCCCATTTTCGTTTTTACTTCCCTTTGAGCCCATTTCTTTCGTTCCTTTTGTTGTCCTCAACAGCCCATCTGAACTTAAAAGAAGAAGACGACCCAGCCCACGTCCTCGGCTCCTTCTCTTCCGCATGGTCCCGGTTTGTCTCTCTGTTCTTGCCCTAGCTGATTCAGAAGGAAAAAAAGGTCTCGTTTGGAAATCCATGGCAAAGCCGAGATTTCGTTCGTTTCGTTGGTTAAATCGTAAGAGTTCCTGTTGCCGATTCGAGTATTCGTCGCAATACAGGAAAAACCATTTACCACATTCATTAATTGATTAAATAAATATTCTCTCAAAAAATAAAAGAAATTGATGCTTGAAAAACTTGTAAAATTAATTGTAAAATTAGGATCGATAATACCTAACCTGCATAGCTTTCTTCTGCTATATAGAACTCGCTCAATTTGTACCACAGAAACCTTTCGAACCAATTCAGTAGAAAGGCGTGGTCATCTTTTGCTATTAATAATCGCATCGAAATTCATAAATCGGTAATTAATTCTAAAAATCTATTAATTAATCTAATTTTTACAAATCTGTATTATTGTCGCTGTGCTCTACTGTGGCATTGGAGTAAGAAAACCCGACACCGATCGGTGAATCCAGGTATAGCAGATTTGCAGCTGCAAATATGTATGATGTCGCAATTAGGACAATTTGAACAAATTTACTTCTCTTCCTCCTAGTGAAGTTGGGGAGAAAATGAAATTTCTGACATGCCTTTTTTCCAAGTATAGTTGTTGAATCTTGGGGTCGGGACGTCGGGCCCATTTTTCACAAGAAATGGGCCGACTTCTTGGGCTCGCCAAACCCGATGGAAGAGCATCTGGGGCCTGCAAACATAGTAAGTAATATAAATGTTAGAGATTAATGAACATAAGTAAAAATAATCACTCGCTAACTTGTTTTCAAGGGGCACATTCATGTAAATGTTAATTCTGTAATGGGAAATCTTTGCAACAGTATACCTCATTGAGCCACGGGAGGAGATGTTTCACGGTGGGTCGGCTTATTGCCTCGATGAACCAGTAGAAGAAAGCCTTCTCAATGCCGTCCTCCACCGAGATGTTGCCGGAGTAGTGGCCAGGGAGGGCGGTGACGCTGTCGGCCTCTTGCCGCACCCTGGTCTAGGGGTCGAGTTGTCCCCGTGAGGAAGAGGAGGCAGACGCCGAGAGACGGAGACAAGAGGCACAGAACTATGGCTGAGAGGCCCATTTTCTGAAGTTTTTCTTTCTGAACGAGATGTGCATAACACGGTTCTCAACACTTCTTCTTTCTTTTTATTTAGACCCGAATATGGGCTCTGTCTTCTTCGAGGGAGTCCAGGAAGCATCTTCTTCATCGATGCAGTTCGGAAAATGGAAAAAATGCCGGTGGAGTCTATGGTTTTAATCAAAATCGCATTGTTGCGAGAACATAGCTTATACTCGTTTAAGGATGGTCTGTACGGGTGTTGTCATCTTACCTAATCCTTTCCGTTCATGAATGGTGCAATTGTATGTGTGGCATTTTTCGCGAAAATCTATCTCTCCGAAAAGGAGTTGATATATTTCTTTTAATAAAAAAAAGGGAGTCGGACTTTCATTTCGAGAACAAATTTAACTGTAATTTTCAAGTGTCTCGTCGAGAGATCCAAACTTTTATTCAAGAGATAAATATGCAAATCGGCGTCCGATGTGATTAACGGAGGTTGACGAGGCAAATGGCAATTGCCCCGTCAGCTGACGTGGCGAGAACTCTCGAACAAAACTATGTTGTGCCTCCCTTCACCAAAATGGCATCGTTCATGGAGAATTAGATCCTCACTTTAGGTGGCTCGATTCTGAGAGAGAGACAGACAATTCAATCGACTTAGGGAATTTGGAGCTAGTGCTCTTATGCCAATCCGGTCTGAGAGAGCAACGCAACAGCCCATTGAATTAGACTATAAGAGAGAGACAAGTCATATTGAGAGAGATACAAGGGTGCTCAATTTGAGTGATGTCCATAACTCTACTCATTGGTGCATGCATGACAAAATATTTTTAAATGATGTGACTGACTCTCATGAGTGTCGAATATGATCCAGCCCTACGTATATATGATGAATTATATCTAAGGGAAATTTGCAAAGACTTGCAAATGCATGAGAAATTCGTTAACAACATATTTCAATTCTTCAATTAAACATTTTTGGGTCTGAAAGAAGATGTCAGGAGGTATATCTTTCATTCTTAAACATGCCTCAAAATCTAATTTTGCTCTTTCGTGAGGTCAAAATATTGGCCATGCACTGCACTTGTCATTTTCCAAGCATACAGAGTCATTTAGAGATCTAGCATATGACTAGCAACTTTGTAGTAACTCCATAATTGGACTTAATCGCGCATAGTCTGAATTATCATAAAGAACTAAATATGATCACCCTACAATTTACGCGTGAATGTTTCTTTTGTAAAAGGCTATGCAGCATTGTGTTCCTAAGCGTACCATCGGAAGGCCGAATAAAACGTCTTTTTACCAACCAAAGAAAAAGAAAGAAAACAACATTAACACTAGACAGAATCCTAACCATTTCAAAAGAGCTTTACTTACTCTTTCTCAATTTCTTGAAGTACGTTGTTCTACGCACACTCCTGATTGGATTCGTGATGGTGACTTGCACTCGATTTCTAATCATCTAATAAAAAATCATTTAGATTGGGATGGGCAAACTATTGCCATTTGAAAATCATATTCTACTGGATACATTGGAATTTTTTCAATGGTCCGTTGAGAATAAAGTTTGGAACTTTTTCCCTTGTGGTGACAGGATAGATGCCATCTCGTCCCATCATGCAAAAGCAAATCAAAGAATAATTTAATAAAAGTGAGAGGATTCCCCCCTCAACCCCATGCCTATAAATTGCTCTTCAAGACTGCCTCATAGTGCCAAGCAAGCACAAAGAAAAGCCTGAGAGAACCACCACACAAAAGCCCTCTTCAGTTGCCATGGCCTCGTTCCAGTGCTTCAAGGATGCCGAGGAAACCTACTACCAACAGGGCCACAATGGCCATCACAAGGAACGCGAAATGAGCTACAGCCAGACCCAGTGCTATGGCCAGAGCGAGAAACGCCTTCCAATGGGCCATGGCTTCCAGGCTCATGGTCACGGCTTCCAAGCTCATGGTCATGGCCACATGGCTCAAGCCTATGGTCACCACGATGATCATGCCATGGCCAAAACCCACAATCCCTGCATGGGCCAAAACAATGCCCATTTCTTAGGCCAACATGCCCAGACTCACAGTGTTGCTCACATGAAAGAGAACTTTTCTTGCCATGGGAAGTCTAAGAAGAAGGGCGAATACGAGAAGAAACAGAAGAAGATCACAATCAGGAGGAAATCCAAGGAATACAAATCTGGTGATAGCAGCTGCAGCAGCGATAGCGAGAGCGATAACGACCGTTGCTGAAAGGTGAAGATATAAAAGGTAGACAACCAAGTGGTAGTTTACTATTTCACATAAATTAAGGATTAACGAATATGCTTATTAAGATTATAATCACTCTTCAAGGGGTTGTGATCCGTTG
Source organism: Corymbia citriodora subsp. variegata (assembly GCA_014858505.1). Lineage (NCBI taxonomy): Eukaryota > Viridiplantae > Streptophyta > Magnoliopsida > Myrtales > Myrtaceae > Corymbia > Corymbia citriodora. The sequence goes on from CM026416.1 coordinate 5,329,495, forward strand.
AGCAATCGAATGATAACTTCATATACAGGGAAACATTTGTATATATTATACTAACAAATGCAAAATAAACGACAAAAGCTAGACGAAAAGCCAACATGTCAGATTTTGGTAAGGTAAATATCCTAAAAGAGGAAAAGCTACTGGTATCCTTACTTATGTTGTCTACAATATTCATATTCGACATCTTTTATGAGACACTCATATTCATTGTAACAGGAACAAGGTGGTCAAAATTTCTTCTCCATATAGTCTCATTATTATCTAAAACTCGAATATATTAGGCTCCCACTCTAACAACTTACTTTTGTGTTTTGCAGGCTTAAGGGAAGCAATCTAAACATCAGATCAAAAGGAAGTTCCTTGTCATCCTATCCAAAATAAATAAGGACAATAAAGTGACACGACTTAATACTTGATGCAGATATTGCACTTGTATGGAGTCTATTACAATGAATGCTGATGAATAAAGTTGCTTCATATATCTCTCTTTCTTCCTCTGCTTGATGTCCCTTGATCATTTGTTCAATTAGGTAAAAAAAAAGCGACCTTGTTCAAACAATTATTGAGCTGTGATTGACTCTACAAAACTAACAACACCACTAACAAAGAAATTGACAAACAAATCCGAGGAATGCTTCTGCAACACTACTAAATCACTATCTATTCATCATCATCATGGTCATAATATTATTCTATTTCTTTACATAGATGATATAGTTCTCATGGCGATTCCTCAAAATTACTACACCTTCTTGTGCAAGCACTTAGTTAAGTGTTTTTTTATGAAAGACCTTGGCACACTTCATTATTTGTTGGGCGTTGAAGTCAATCGCTCCATTATGGACTCTTTCTGACATAAAAAATATGCCTTGCATCTTTTGAGTCGAGCATCAATGATGCAATGTAAGCTGATTGCTACTTTGATAGCTACCAAGCAACCGCTACTTTATTATATTGTACTTTCCATTGGAAAGGAGAGAATGGATTCCCATGAAATGACATTGGCAAAGAACATGATAACACGATTGGAATATAGTACCAGCTCGAGTGTGTGCCCCCTTTCTCAACTACTTGGAGTTCTAAATTTATAAATATTGTCACTCAAAATTATGTATTTCATCTACTTACTGTTTTGCATGTTTTGCTTGTGCAAGTCAAGTACTTGAAAGTTGGATCAAAGCACCGATTCATAAAATTAATGATTGCTGGCTTAAAAGTAAGAACTAAATCAAATATGAGCACGTAAAAAATACTCACAACAATGAAGCATAAAAATAGAGAAAAATCTCGCTTTTTCCTTTTTCATTTTCGTTTTATTTTGAGGATTCGACTTTGATCATGTCCCAAATTCCAGATCTCTCGTCGGTCGCATAGCCAATTTTTCTTTAATTAGAAGCATTAAATAGAGGAATTGAACTCTTGATAAATCAAAAGGGCATGGATGGGAGCTTCGAGTTGGCCAAAAAATGGCGGATGATCTGAAGAGAGCGCTTAGGGGCAAAAGTGGGAACTTGATGCCCCGCTCCCCTCCCCGTTGCAAAAGTCAACCCCTCGCATCCTCCGACCGAGAACCACCCACAAACATCCAATTTTCAGCCACCCCAAAAATTAAAAGAACACGCACAAAATATAATTTGCTCATAAGCTCAAATAAACTTCACTAAATTCCAAATATCGATTTATCCATTAGGGCCTCCTTCGCATTGAATTTCGTTCGCATTTATGGCGTGATTAAAAATTTAAAGGACGTAACGGATTATATTATCATAATTTATAGACTAATAGAGAAATTACCCCTTTACCCTTGTACCACGGTGTCCAGTTCTATGTGATTTTGAGGCCGAGCTTGTTCAGCATATACCGAGTCAATGTCACAGGGATCCTCTGTCCGTGTCTCCGCTGAATCGCGAAAGGATTAATTAAACAAGAAAAACCCCAAATTGCTGTCGTGACATATAAATCGGATTTAATTAATGAATGCAAATTTTAATTAATTAATTTCATCATTAATACCTGAACACCCACAAGCGAATGCCCCCATCAATGAGTTTCTTCAGTATTGCGAGGACTGAAAAGGGCGAGTCCTTCCAAGAATTGCTCACCTCCAAGCTTAATTAGATTTTTGAGACGAATTTAGCAAAAAATAATATCTTTGTAATAGCCTCATATTCAAGAAAATCAAGTAATTAATTTAGGCTCTTATTTTGTAGAAAATAAATGATTTGGAAACTATTTTCCCAAATTAATTATTCGTATCGCTTGAATAAATTATTTAATTTTGTATTATTGACAACAACTTAAGTTTAAACATATTCGTGAACAATAAATATATGTTTCATTGATTTATTTTGGCAACCGATATAAATGGTCATTTTGAGGAAATATATTTTTCAAATAATTTATTTTTCGCAAAACAAACAAACCATCTGTCATCTGCAAAGACTCTATGGTCGAGGGATTCGGGTGATGTTCGCATGCACTGCGTGTTGCACGTCAGGAATGTTAAAGTAAGTCGTGGCATGGTTCATTAGGCATGGGTGATAGCCGGCCGGTATCATACATAGAATTCCTGTCGGACTTAGAAAGACTAGTTATTAAATCAGGCTAATTGTCAAGAAAAATAGAAAAAGTCAATTTTTTTTTAAATAGTGAAGGGACGGAAATTTAAGGAAGATAAAGAACCTGCCAAATGATAATTAGGTGTGGCCGCTTCTGCTCGCGTGTTTAAGGGATGTGCAGCAAAGGGTTGGCCGAGTGGACAAGTCGGGGAGTACAAACTATACATGTCGATCATCCCATATAATTTGTTGTACTCGTTAATTAAATTAAGACAATCTTTAGTTAGATTTTTCTTACTGAAATCACATCTTGGCCTAGATTGAACTATAGAGATTGCCCGAAATTAGGGCATGTCCCCACGCATAATCAATTATCCCTATGAAGTCTATCTCAAAATCCATGTACTGGTTTCCATATGTATATTTATAGTTTTAGTAAGTGATTTTTTTTTTCTTTTGTATTAGTAGATATAACATGAAAAATTTATCAAATAACATCGACTTTTGTGAAGAATTTGGCCACGCACTATGACGCCTTTAAGATCTACGTAAGTGTCTTTAGTTGATTTTTGGTTCTCGTCATAAATAACCTCAGCAAGCTGGGTGCGTAGTGCCCTGAAAAGGAGGGATATAATTAGCAAATTACTTAATTGATTACATAAATTTGCACTGAAAATTGAAAGAAATTAATATTCGAAAAACTTGTAAAATTAGGGTCAATAATTGATAACCTGCATAGCTCTCTCCCGCGATATAGAACTCGCTCAATTTGTACTGTGAAAACCTTTTGAACCAATTCAATAGAAATGTATACGCATCTCTTGCTGTTAATCAATGCAAATAAAAATTTTCATTTTAGTAAATGATGTTCATTTTCACAAAAATATAATTAATTAATTTAATTTTTATAAACTTGTACTGTTGTCGCCATGTTCTATGGTGGCATTGGAGTAAGAAAACCCAACACCAACTGGCAAATCAAGGAACAACAGATTCACGGCTGCTATTATTAAGAACACACGATTAGGACATTCAAGATGCCCAATTGATTTAATTTAGACTGTTGAATAAATATGCTTCTTTTTCATTCTGATTAAGTTGGGAAAAGAAGAAAAAAATGAAATTTCTGGCGTGCATTTGTTCCACGTATAGTTGTTGAATCTTAGGGCCGAGCCGTCGTGCCTGTCTTTCACAAGAAATGAGCTGAGTTCTTGGGCCTTGCCGAACCCGACCGAAGTGCATCTTGGGTATGCACATATAGGACGTAATATGAATGTTGAAGATTTGATGAACATAAGTAAAATAATTACTTTTGAATATATTGTGACACAAAAGTTTTAACTTTGTGACGCAATTCTTTGCAATAGTACCTCCGTTGAGCCACAGGAGGAGAGGGTTCTCGGCGAGTTGGCTCATCGCCTCAAAGAACCAATAGAAGAGAGCCTTCCCGAGGCTGTCGCCGGAGTAGCGGCGGAAGCTCGTCAGGAGCTGGCCAGGGAGGGCGGTGACTCGGTCGGCCTCTTGCTGGGCCTCAATCTCAGGGACAACTTGCTCCCATGATGAAGACGAGGCGGAGGCCGAGAGACAAAGGCACAGAGCTATGACTGAGAGGGCGATTTTGTAAAAGTTTTTCTGAATGAGATGCACATAACACGGTTCTTATCATGCTCTATCTATATCATAATTTGTAGAATGTAGCGACAAGAGTTAAACGTACAAATTTGTTTATTTTTAGTGTGGAAGGCTCAATGTTGACAGACATAAGAAGTTTAGAACAGAGTTGGACTAGGACGCTCGTTTGATATATAGTGTAGGCAGGCACCATATTAAGCTTTGCTCAATCCGGATCAATGCAAGCTTACTAAAAAATGGAGAAAATTGTCCAATTAGTTTTAAGCCTAAAGTACGAATACTAATTCGGTCTAAAATTTTTTAATTTTATCAATTGGGTCCTAAATCTATGCCCGAAATCCCAATATAACCATTCTGGCCAGCCAATTTTCGACAATAGATGATGACTGAACCACCGCTAGTTTTGGGCAGGAAGAACTCTTGCGCTCAGCCCAAAAATCTAATTCCCCTGCCCATTTTCTTTTTTACTTCCCTTTGACCCCATTTCTTTCGTTCCTTTCGTTGTCCTAAATAGCCCATCTGAACTTAAAAGAAGAAGACGAGCCAGCCCATGTCCTCGGCTCTTTCTCTTCCGCATGGTCCCGGTTCGTCTCTGTTTTTGGCCGAGCTGATTCAGAAGGAAAAAAGGTCTCGTTTGGAAATCCTTGGCAAAGCCGAGATTTCGTTCGTTTCTTTGGTTAAATCGTAAGAGTTCCTGTTGCCGATTCGAGTATTCGTCGCAATACAAGAAAAACCATTTACCACATCCATTAATTGATTAAATAAATGTTCTCTCAAAAAATAAAAGAAATTGATGCTTGAAAAACTTGTGAAATTAATTGTACAATTAGGACCTGCATGGTAACGTTTCTACTCTCGGGAACAATTTCTGCTCAAAAATGATTTTTTTTTTATTCTGTTCCCGAGAATAATCTTTGAACATTTGAAGGCATTTGGTAACTGTCCAAAATTTTTACTCCAGGAACATAAATGCGTTTGATAAAAAATTTTGATCTTTTGATTCTTTTAATTTTTAGTACTTTTTGTTATAATTTTTTTTTCTTTTTTCTTTTTCTCCTATTCTTCCTCTTGGCCGCCGCCACTAGTGGTGGCCGGCGAACTCGCTGGAGCCTTGCCCAACCCAGCGAGGCTCGGCCTTGTCTAGATCTGCGAGGCCGAGTCTCGCCGATGGTCAAGCGAGGCTCGCTTGGCCACCCCGGCCTCGCGCTGCCTAGGCGAGCTCAAGCCTCGCCAATGGCAGCTGGCAAGGCTCGATCTCGCCCAAATCTGCGAGGCCGAGCCTCACCAGTGGTCAGGCAAGGCTTCGGCGAGCTTGCCAGACCTCGCCCTGGCTTGGTGAGGCACCAACAAGCTCACCGAACCTCACCCGGTCACTCGTCAGCGACGGCTCGAGGGCGGTGATGCAGTGGGAGGATGAAGAGGAAGAAGAAGAAGGAAGGGAAGGGAAAAAAATAAAACGAGAGAAAAGAGAGAAAAAAAATTGATTCTCATAATTGTTCCCGGGATCGAGAAGTAACTTTTTTTTGCTTCTTAATTCTACTCCAAATCTATTTCCCAAAACAAATTTGTTCCTGGGAACAAAAAATTTACCAAACGCATTTCTATTCCAAATCCGCTCTTAGGAATAAAAGAACAGAATCAGTTATTCCTGGAAACAGAATCAATTGTTACCATGCAAGCCCTTAGGGTCCATAATACCTAACCCTCATAGCTTTCTCCTGCAATATAGAACTCGCTCAATTTGTACTGCAGAAACCTTTCGAACCAATTCAGTAGAAATGCATGGTCATCTTTTGCTATTAATAATAAATTTATAAATCGGTAAGGTTATTTCTAAAAATCTATCAATTAATTTAAGTTTTACAAACCTATAACATTGTCGCCGTGCTCTACGGAGGCATTGGAGTAAGAAAACCCGACATCGACCGGTAAATCGAGGAATAGCATATTTGCAGCTGCAAATATATATGATGTCGCAATTAGGACAATTTGAACAAATTTACTTATCTTCCTCCTAGTGAAGTTGGGGAGAAAATGAAATTTCTGACATGCCTTTTTTCCAAGTATAGTTGTTGCATCTTGGGGTCAGGACGTCGGGCCCGTCTTTCACAAGAAATGGGCTGACTTCTTGGGCTCGACGAACCCGATGGAAGAGCATCTGGGGCCTGCAACCATAGTAAGTAATATAAATGTTAGAGATTAATGAACATAAGTAAAAATAATCACTCGCTAAATTCATGTAAATGTTAATTCTGTAATGGGAATTCTTTGCAACAGTATACCTCCATTGAGCCACTGGAGGAGAGGTTTCATGGCGGGTCAGCTTGTCGCCTTAATGAACCAGTAGAAGAGAGCCTTCCCAATGCCGTCCTCCACCGAGATGTTGCCGGAGTAGTGGCGAAAGCTCGCCGGGGGCTGGCCGGGGAGGGCAGTGATACTGTCGGCCTCTTTGCCGCACCCTGGTCTAGGGGTCTAGTTGTCCCCATGAGGAAGAGGAGGCAGACGCCAAGAGACGGAAACAAGAGGCACAGAACTATGGCTGAGAGGCCCATTTTCTGAAGTTTTTCTTTCTGAACGAGATGTGCATAACACGGTTCTCAACACAATTTTTTTTATTTATTTAGACCCTAAGATGGGCTCTGTCTTCTTCGAGGGAGTCCAGGAAGCATCCTCATCATCGATGCAGTTCGGAAAATGGAAAAAATGCCGGTGGAGTCGATGGTTTTAATCGAAATCGAATTGTTGCGAGAACATAGCTTGTACTCGTTTAAGGATGGTCTGTACGTGTGTTGTCATCTTACCTAATCCTTTCTGTTCATGAATGGTGCAATTGCTTGTGTGACATTTTTCGCGAAAATCTGTCTCTCTGAAAAGAAGTTGATATATTTTTTTCTAAATAAAAAAAGGGCATCTAACTTTTGTTTCAAGAANCTTTCACAAGAAATGGGCTGACTTCTTGGGCTCGCCGAACCCGATGGAAGAGCATCTGGGGCCTGCAACCATAGTAAGTAATATAAATGTTAGAGATTAATGAACATAAGTAAAAATAATCACTCGCTAACTTGTTTTTAAGGGGCACATTCATGTAAATGTTAATTCTGTAATGGGAATTCTTTGCAACAGTATACCTCCATTGAGCCACAGGAGGAGAGGTTTCACGGTGGGTCAGCTTGTCGCCTTAATGAACCAGTAGAAGAGAGCCTTCCCAATGCCGTCCTCCACCGAGATGTTGCCGGAGTAGTGGCGAAAGCTCGCCGGGGGCTGGCCGAGGAGGGCGGTGACACTGTCGGCCTCTTTGCCGCACCCTGGTCTAGGGGTCTAGTTGTCCCCGTGAGGAAGAGGAGGCAGACGCCAAGAGACGGAAACAAGAGGCACAGAACTATGGCTGAGAGGCCTATTTTCTGACGTTTTTCTTTCTGAACGAGATGTGCATAACACGGTTCTCAACACATTTTTTTTTTTATTTAGACCCGAAGATGGGCTCTGTCTTCTTCGAGGGAGTCCAGGAAGCATCCTCATCATCGATGCAGTTCGGAAAATGGAAAAAATGCCGGTGGAGTCGATGGTTTTAATCGAAATCGAATTGTTGCGAGAACATAGCTTGTACTCGTTTAAGGATGGTCTGTACGTGTGTTGTCATCTTACCTAATCCTTTCTGTTCATGAATAATGCAATTGCTTGTGTGACATTTTTCGTGAGAATCTCTCTCTGAAAAGAAATTGATATATTTTTTTCTAAATAAAAAAAGGGCATCTAACTTTTGTTTCAAGAACAAATTTCGTAGTAATTTTCAAGTGTTTCAAGTGTCTCGTCGAGAGACCCAAATTTTTATTCAAGAGACAAATATGCAAATCGGCGTCCAACACGAGGCAATTGGACAATGAATGGAAGATGACGAGGCAAATGGCAATTGCCCCGTCAACTAGGGGTGTCAACGGGTCGGGTCGGGTCGGGTCGGGTCTTGATGTTACCCGACCCGACCCGAACAATAAGGGTCATGGCATTTGACCCGACCCGACCCGACCCGAAATGCATAAAACATGAAACAAAAAAAACAGGTCGGTTCGGTTCGGTTCGGTTCGGGTCGGGTCAGGTCGGGTTTCGGGTTTTTTTATTAAAAAATATTATAAAGGGAATTTGAAATACTCTTACGTGACGTTATGAGACCTCGTCCAATTCGTCCGTGAACCGTGACGTCGCGAGATCTCGTCCAACCCGTCCGTGAACCGTGACATCGTGAGGCCTCGTCCAACCCGTCCTTGAACCGTGACGTCACAAGGCCTCGTCCAACCCGTCCTTGAACCGTGACGTCGCAAGGCCTCGTCCAACCCGTCCATGAACATCTCCGCAGACAGATAATTTTTTAATAAAAAATTATGACAAAAGGAATTCGAAATGTTCTTACGTGACGTTGCGAGGCCTCATCCAACCCATTCGTGAACATCTCCGCAGACAGATAATTTTTTAATAAAAAATATGACAAAAGAAATTCGAAATACTTTTATGTGACACCGCGAGATCTTGTTTGACTTGTTCGTAAACATCTCCGCAAACATATAATACTCCCTCCTCTAAAGTTTTGCGTCAGCCCCAAAAAAGAAGCAAATCATATGGAAGATGGGGAGAGAGAAGGGGAGAGGGAGAGAGATTGATGGGGGCTAACCTGAGGGGCGACGATGACGAACCCGTGAGATGAGATGTGTAGAATGAGTTGCGAATATAAGGAGTTGTAGAGGAGATAGCTTGGGTGGGTGTGTTTGGGTTGAAGCATTTAGGGTGGGTGTGTTTGGGTTGAAGCATTTAATATGTTTGGGTCGGAACATTGTTCCAATTCTAACTTGACCCAAAACATGTATTTCATTTGTGTTTATAATTGTTACCCAAACAATATTAAAACCCGAAATATGTACCATACTTATTTCATGTACGGATCGTGTTCGGGTCGGGTTGGATGAGATTTTTTGACACCCCTACCGTCAGCTAACATGGCGAGAACTTCCGAACAAAACTATGTTGTGCCCTCCCTTCACCAATCCTCACTTTAGGTGGCTCGATTGAGAGAGAGAGAGAGAGAGAGGCGCAATTCAATCGACTTAGGGAATTTGGAGCTAGTGCTCTTATGCCTATCCGGTCCGAGAGAGCAATGCAGCAGCCCATTGAATTAGACTCTAAGAGAGAGACAGGTCACATTGAGAGAGACACAAGGGTGCAGCAGCCCATTGAATTAGACTATAAAAGAGAGACAAGGCACATCAAGAGAGATACAAGGGTGCTCAATTTGAGTGATGTCCATAACTCTACTCATTGGTGCACGCATGACAAAATATTTTTAAATGATGTGACTGACTCTCATGAGTGTCGAATATGATCCACCCCTACGTATATATGCCGAATTATATCTGAGGGAATTTTGCAAAGACTTGCAAATGTAGGAGAAATTCGTTAACAACGTATTTCAATTCTTCAATTAAACATTTCTGGGTCTGAAAGAAGATGTCAGGATGTATATCTTTCATTCTTAAACATGCCTCAAAATCTAATTTTGCTCTTTCGTGAGGTCTAAATATCGGCCATGCACTGCACTTGTCATTTTCCAAGCATACAGAGTCATTTAGAGATCTAGCATATGACTAGCAACTTTGCAGTAACTCCATAATTGGCCTTAATCACGCATAGTCTGAATTATCATAAAGAACTAAATATGATCACCCTACAATTTACACGTGAATGTTTCTTTTGTAAAAGGCAATGCAGCATTGTGTTCCTAAGCGTACCATCGGAAGGCCGAATAAAACGCCCTTTTACCAACCAAAGAAAAAGAAAGAAAACAACATTAACACTCGACAGAATCCTAACCATTTCAAAAGAGCTTTACTTACTCTTTCTCAATTTCTTGAAGTACGTTGTTCTACGCACACTCCTGATTGGATTCGTGATGGTGACTCGCACTTGATTTCTAATCATCTAATAAAAAATCATTTAGATTGGGATGGGCAAACTATTGCCATTTGGAAATCATATTCCACTAGATACATTGGAATTTTTTCAATGCTTCGTTGAGAATAAAGTCTGGAACTTTTTCCCTTGTGGTGACAGGATAGATGCCATCTTGTCCCATCATGCAAAAGCAAATCAAAGAATAATTTAATAAAAGTGAGAGGATTCCCCCCTCAACCCCATGCCTATAAATTGCTCTTCAAGATTGCCTTGCCAAGCAAGCACAAAGAAAAGCCTGAGAGAACCACCACACAAAAGCCCTCTTCAGTTGCCATGGCCTCGTTCCAGTGCTTCAAGGATGCCAAGGAAACCTACTACCAACAGGGCCACAATGGCCATCACAAGGAACGCGAAATGAGCTACAGCCAGACCCAGTGCTATGGCCAGAGCGAGAAACGCCTTCCAATGGGCCATGGCTTCCAGGCTCATGGTCACGGCTTCCAAGCTCATGGTCATGGCCACATGGCTCAAGCTTATGGTCACCACGGTGAGCATGCCATGGCCAAAACCCACAATCCCTGCATGGGCCAAAACAATGCCCATTTCTTTGGCCAACATGCCCAGACTCACGGTGTTGCTCACATGAAAGAGAACTCTTCTTGCCATGGGAAGTCTAAGAAGAAAGGCGAATACGAGAAGAAACAGAAGAAGATCATAATCAGGAGGAAATCCAAGGAATACAAATCTGGTGATAGCAGCTGCAGCAGCGATAGCGAGAGCGATAACGACCGTTGCTGAAAGGTGAAGATATGGAAGGTAGACAACCAAGTGGTAGTTTACTATTTCACATAAATTAAGGATTAACGAATATGCTTATTAAGATTATAATCACTCTTCAAGGGGTTGTGATCCGTTGAGCAATCGCATGATAACTTCATATACAGGGAAACATCTGTATATATTATACTAACAAATGCAAAATAAATGACAAAAGCTAGACGAAAAGTCAGCATGTCAAATTTTGACAAGGTAAATATCCTAAAAGAGGAAAAGCTGTTGGTATCCTTACTTATGTTGTCTACAATATTCATATTAGACATCTTTTATGAGACACTCATATTCATTGTTACAGGAACAAGGCGGTCAAAATTTCTTCTCCATATAGTCTCATTTCTATCTAAAACTCAAATATATTAGGCTCCCACTCTAACAACTTACTTTTGTGTTTTGCAGGCTTAAGGGAAGCAATCTAAACATCAGATCAAAAGGAAGTTCCTTGTCATCCTATCCAAAATAAATAAGGACAATAAAGTGACATGACTTAATATTTAGATCTTGCACCTATATGGAGTCTTGTACTATGAATGCTGATGAATAAATTTGCTTCAGATGTCTCTCTTTCTTCCTCTGCTTGATGTCCCTCGATCATTTGTTCAATTAGGTAAAAAAAAAGCGACCTTGTTCAAACAATTATTGAGCTGTGATTGACTCTACAAAACTAACAACACCACTAACAAAGAAATTGACAAACAAATCCGAGGAATGCTTCTGCAACACTACTAAATCACTATCTATTCATCATCATCATGGTCATAATATTATTCTATTTCTTCACATAGATGATATAGTTCTCATGGCTATTCCTCAAAATTACTACACCTTCTTGTGCAAGCACTTAGTTAAGTGTTTTTTTTATGAAAGACCTTGGCACTCTTCATTATTTGTTGGGCGTTGAAGTCAATCGCTCCATTATGCACTCTTTCTGACATAAAAAAATATGCCTTGCATCTTTTGACTCGAGCATCAATGATGCAATGTAAGCTGATTGCTACTTTGATAGCTACCAAGCAACCGCTACTTTATTATATTATACTTTCCATTGGAAAGGAGAGACTGGATTCCCATGAAATGACATTGGCAAAGAACATGATGACACGATTGGAATATAGTACCGGCTCGAGTGTGTGCCCCCTTTCTCAACTACTTGGAGTTCTAAATTTATAAATATTGTCACTCAAAATTATGTATTTCATCTACTTACTGTTTTGCATGTTTTGCTTGTGCAAGTCAAGTACTTGAAAGTTGGATCAAAGCACTGATTCATAAAATTAATAATTGGTGGCTTAAAAGCAAGATCGAATATGAGCACGTAAAAAATACTCACGACAACGAAGCATAAAAATAGAGAAAAATCTCGATTTTTGCTTTTTCATTTTCATTTTATTTTGAGGATTCGACTTTGATCATGTCCCAAATTCCAGATCTCTCGTCGGTCACATAGCCAATTTTTCTTTAATTAGAAGCATTAAATAGAGGAATTGAACTCTTGATAAATCAAAAGGGCATGGATGGGAGCTTCGAGTTGGCCAAAAAATGGCGGATGATCTGAAGAGATCGCTTAGGGGCAAAAGTGGGAACTTGATGCCCCGATCCCCTCCCCGTTGCAAACGTCAACCCCTCGCATCCTCCGACCGAGAACCACCCACAAACATCCAATTTTCAGCCACCCCAAAAATTAAAAGAACACGCACAAAATATAATTCCTCATAAGCTCAAATAAACTTCACTAAATTCCAAATATCGATTTATCCATTAGGGCCTCCTTCGCGTTGAATTTCCTTTGCATTTATGGCGTGACTAAAAATTTAAAGGACGTAACGGATTATATTATCATAATTTATAGACTAATAGAGAAATTACCCCTTTACCCTTGTACCACGGTGTCCAGTTCTATGTGATTTTGAGGCCGAGCTTGTTCAGCATATACCGAGTCAATGTCACAGGGATCCTCTGTCCGTGTCTCCGCTGAATCGCGAAAGGATTAATTAAACAAGAAAAACCCCAAATTTCTGTCGTGACATATAAATCGGATTTAACTAATGAATGCTAATTTTAATTAACTAATTTCATCAATAATACCTGAACACCCACAAGCGAATGCCCCCATCAATGAGTTTCTTCAGTATTGCGAGGACTGAAAAGGGCGAGTCCTTCCAAGAATTGCTCACCTCCAAGCTTAATTAGATTTTTGAGACGAATTTACCAAAAAATAATATCTTTGTAATAGCCTCATATTCAAGAAAATCAAGTAATTAATTTAGGCTCTTATTTTGTAGAAAATAAATGATTTGGAAACTATTTTCCCAAATTAATTATTCGTATCGCTTGAATAAATTAATTAATTTTGTATTATTGACAACAACTTAAGTTTAAACATATTCGTGAATGATAAATATATGTTTCATTGATTTATTTTTGCAAACGATATAAATGGTCATTTTTAGGAAATATATTTTTCAAATATTTTATTTTTCGCAAAACAAACAAACCATCTGTCATCTACAAAGACTCTATGGTCGAGGGATTCGGGTGATGTTCGCATGCAATGCGTGTTGCACGTCAAGAATGTTAAAGTAAGTCGTGGCATGGTTCATTAGGCATGGGTGATAGCCGGCCGGTATCATACATAGAATTCCTGTCGGACTTAGAAAGACTAGTTATTAAATCAGGCTAATTGTCAAGAAAAATAGAAAAAGTCACTTTTTTTTTTAAATAGTGAAGGGACGGAAATTTAAGGAAGAAAAAGAACCTGTCAAATGATAATTAGGTGTGGCCGCTTCTGCTCGCGTGTTTAAGGGATGTGCAGCGAAGGGTTGGCCGAGTGGACAAGTCGGGGAGTACAAACTATACATGTCGATCATCCCATATAATTTGTTGTACTCATTAATTAAATTAAGACAATCTTTAGTTAGATTTTTCTTACTGAAATCACATCTGGCCTAGATTGAACTATAGAGATTGCCCGAAATTAGGGCATGTCCCCACGCATAATCGATTATCCCTATGAAATCTGTCTCAAAATCCATGTACTGGTTTCCATATGTATATTTATAGTTTTAGTAAGTGATTTTTTTTCTTTTGTATTAGTAGATATAACACGAAAAATTATCAAATAACATCGACTTTTGTGAAGAATTTGGGCACGCACTATGACGCCTTTAAGATCTACGTAAGTGTCTTTAGTTGATTTTTGGTTCTCGTCGTAAATAACCTCAGCAAGCTGGGTGCGTAGTGCCCTGAAAAAGGAGGGATATAATTAGCAAATTACTTAATTGATTACATAAATTTGCACTGAAAATTGAAAGAAATCAATATTCAAAAAACTTGTAAAATTAGGGTCGATAATTAATAACCTGCATAGCTTTCTCCCGCGATATAGAACTCACTCAATTTGTACTTTGAAAACCTTTTGAACCAATTCAATAGAAATGTATACGCATCTCTTGCTGTTAATCATTGCAAATGAAAATTTTCATTTTAGTAAATGATGTTCATTTTCACAAAAATATAATTAATTAATTTAATTTTTATAAACTTGTACTGTTGTCGCCATGTTCTATGGTGGCATTGGAGTAAGAAAACCCAACACCAACTGGCAAATCAAGGAACAACAGATTCACGGCTGCTATTATTAAGAACACACGATTAGGACATTCGAGATGCCCAATTGATTTAATTTAGACTGTTGAATAAATATGCTTCTTTTTCATTCCAATTAAGTTGGGAAAAGAAGAAAAAAATGAAATTTCTGGCGTGCATTTGTTCCACGTATAGTTGTTGAATCTTAGGGCCGAGCCGTCGTGCCTGTCTTTCACAAGAAATGAGCTGAGTTCTTGGGCCTTGCCGAACCCGACCAAAGTGCATCTTGGGTATGCAAATATAGGACGTAATATGAATGTTGAAGATTTGATGAACATAAGTAAAATAATTACTTTTGAATATATTGTGACACAAAAGTTTTAACTTTGTGACGGAATTCTTTGCAATAGTACCTCCGTTGAGCCACAGGAGGAGAGGGTTCTCGGCGAGTTGGCTCATCGCCTCAAAGAACCAATAGAAGAGAGCCTTCCCGAGGCTGTCGCCAGAGTAGCGGCGGAAGCTCGTCAGGAGCTGGCCAGGGAGGGCGGTGACTCGGTCAGCCTCTTGCTGGGCATCAATCTCGGGGACAACTCGTTCCCATGATGAAGACGAGGCGGAGGCCGAGAGACAAAGGCACAGAGCTATGACTGAGAGGGCGATTTTGTAAAAGTTTTTCTGAATGAGATGCACATAACATGGTTCTTATCATGCTCTATCTATATCATAATTTGTAGAATGTAGCGACAAGAGTTAAAAGTACAAATTTGTTTGTTTTTAGTGTGGAAGGCTCAATGTTGACAGACATAAGAAGTTTAGAACAAAGTTGGACTAGGACGCTCACTTGATATATAGTGTAGGCAGGCACCATATTAAGCTTTGCTCAATCCGGATCAATGCAAGCTTACTAAAAAAAGGGAGAAAATTGTCCAATTAGTTTTAAGCATAGTGTACGAATACTAATTCGGTCTTAAATTTTTTAATTTTATCAATTGGGTCCTAAATCTATGCCCGAAATCCCAATATAACCATTCCGACCAGCCAATTTTCACCAATAGATGATGACTGAACCGCCGCTAGTTTTGGGCAGGAAGAACTCTTGCGCTCAGCCCAAAAATCTAATTCCCCTGCCCATTTTCTTTTTTACCTCCCTTTGACCCCATTTCTTTCGTTCCTTTCGTTGTCCTAAATAGCCCATCTGAACTTAAAAGAAGAAGACGACCCAGCCCATGTCCTCGGCTCTTTCTCTTACGCATGGTCCCGGTTCGTCTCTGTTTTTGGCCGAGCTGATTCAGAAGGAAAAAAGGTCTCGTTTGGAAATCCTTGGCAAAGCCGAGATTTCGTTCGTTCCGTTGGTTAAATCGTAAGAGTTCCTGTTGCCGATTCGAGTATTCGTCGCAATACAAGAAAAACCTAAATAAATGTTCTCTCAAAAAATAAAAGAAATTGATGCTTGAAAAACTTGTAAAATTAATTATAGAATTAGGGCCTGCATGATAACACTTCTGTTCCCGGAAACAATTTCTGCTCAGAAATTATTCTTTTTTATTTTGTTCCCGGGAACAATTTTTGAGCATTTGAAAGCGTTTGGTAACTGTCCAAAATTTTTACTCTGGGAACATAAATGCGTTTGATAAAAAAATTTGATATTTTCATTCTTTTAATTTTTAGTACCTTTTGTTATAATTTTCTTTTCTTTTTTCTTTTTCTCCTATTCTTCCTCTTGGCTGCCGCCACTGGTGGTGGCCGACGAGCTCGCCGGAGCCTTGCCCAGCCCAACAAGGCTCGGCCTCACCTAGATCTACGAGGCCGAGCCTCGCCGGTGGTCAGGCGAGGCTCACCTGGCCACCCTGGCCTCACGCCGCCTGGGCGAGCTCGAGCCTCGCCGGTGGCAGCTGGGCGAGGCTCGATCTCACCCAAATCTGCGAGGCCGAGCCTCACCAGTGGCCAGGCAAGGCTCCGGTGAGCTTGCCAGACCTCGCCCTGGCCTAGTGAGGCACCGACAAGCTTGCCGAATCTCGCCCGATCACTCGTCAGCGGCAACTCAAGGGCGGTGATATAGTGGGAGGAGGAAGAGGAAGAAGAAGGAAGGGAAGGGAAAAAAATAGAACGAGAGAAAAAAATTGATTCTCAAAAATTGTTCTCAGGAGCGAGAAGTAACTTTTTTTTACTTCTTGATTCTACTCCAAATCTATTCCCCAAAACAAATTTGTTCTCGGGAACAAAAAATTTACCAAACGCATTTCTATTCTAAATCCGCTCCCAGGAATAAAAGAACAGAATCAGTTTTTACCATGCAAGCCCTTAGGGTCCATAATACCTAACCCTCATAGCTTTCTCCTGCAATATAGAACTCGCTCAATTTGTACTGCAGAAACCTTTCGAACCAATTCAGTAGAAATGCGTGGTCATCTTTTGCTATTAATAATAAATTTATAAATCGGTAAGGTTATTTCTAAAAATCTATCAATTAATTTAAGTTTTACAAACCTGTAATATTGTCGCCGTGCTCTACGGTGGCATTGGAGTAAGAAAACCTGACACCGACCGATGAATCGAGGAATAGCAGATTTGCAACTGCAAATATATATGATGTCGCAATTAGGACAATTTGAACAAATTTACTTCTCTTCCTCCTAGTGAAGTCGGGGAGAAAATGAAATTTCTGACATGCCTTTTTTCCAAGTATAGTTGTTGAATCTTGGGGTCAGGACGTCGGGCCCGTCTTTCACAAGAAATGGGCCGACTTCTTGAGCTCGCCGAACTCGATGGAAGAGCATTTGGGGCCTGCAACCATAGTAAGTAATATAAATGTTAGAGATTAATGAACATAAGTAAAAATAATCACTCGCTAAATTCATGTAAATGTTAATTCTGTAATGGGAATTCTTTGCAACAGTATACCTCCATTGAGCCACAGGAGGAGAGGTTTCATGGCGGGTCAGCTTGTCGCCTTAATGAACCAGTAGAAGAGAGCCTTCCCAATGCCGTCCTCCACCGAGATGTTGCCGGAGTAGTGGCGAAAGCTCGCCGGGGGCTGGCCGGGGAGGGCAGTGATACTGTCGGCCTCTTTGCCGCACCCTGGTCTAGGGGTCTAGTTGTCCCCATGAGGAAGAGGAGGCAGACGCCAAGAGACGGAAACAAGAGGCACAGAACTATGGCTGAGAGGCCCATTTTCTGAAGTTTTTCTTTCTGAACGAGATGTGCATAACACGGTTCTCAACACAATTTTTTTATTTATTTAGACCCTAAGATGGGCTCTGTCTTCTTCGAGGGAGTCCAGGAAGCATCCTCATCATCGATGCAGTTCGGAAAATGGAAAAAATGCCGGTGGAGTCGATGGTTTTAATCGAAATCGAATTGTTGCGAGAACATAGCTTGTACTCGTTTAAGGATGGTCTGTACGTGTGTTGTCATCTTACCTAATCCTTTCTGTTCATGAATGGTGCAATTGCTTGTGTGACATTTTTCGCGAAAATCTGTCTCTCTGAAAAGAAGTTGATATATTTTTTTCTAAATAAAAAAAGGGCATCTAACTTTTGTTTCAAGAACAAATTTAGTAGTAATTTTCAAGTGTTTCAAGTGTCTCGTCGAGAGACCCAAATTTTTATTCAAGAGACAAATATGCAAATCGGCATCCAACACGAGGCAATTGGACAATGAATGGAAGATGACGAGGCAAATGGCAATTGCCCCGTCAGCTAACGTGACGGGAACTCCCGAACAAAACTATGTTGTGCCCTCCCTTCACCAATCCTCACTTTAGGTGGCTCGATTGAGAGAGAGAGAGAGAGAGAGAGAGAGACGCGCAATTCAATCGACTTAGGGAATTTGGAGCTAGCGCTCTTATGCCTATCCGGTCCGAGAGAGCAATGCAGCAGCCCATTGAATTAGACTCTAAGAGAGAGACAGGTCACATTGAGAGAGATACAAGGGTACAGCAGCCCATTGAATTAGACTATAAAAGAGAGACAATGCATATCAAGAGAGATACAAGGGTGCTCAATTTGAGTGATGTCCATAACTCTACTCATTGGTGCACGCATGACAAAATATTTTTAAATGATGTGACTGACTCTCATGAGTGTCGAATATGATCCACCCCTACGTATATATGCCGAATTATATCTGAGGGAATTTTGCAAAGACTTGCAAATGTAGGAGAAATTCGTTAACAACGTATTTCAATTCTTCAATTAAACATTTCTGGGTCTGAAAGAAGATGTCAGGAGGTATATCTTTCATTCTTAAACATGCCTCAAAATCTAATTTTGCTCTTTCGTGAGGTCAAAATATCGGCCATGCACTGCACTTGTCATTTTCCAAGCATACAGAGTCATTTAGAGATCTAGCATATGACTAGCAACTTTGCAGTAACTCCATAATTGGACTTAATCACGCATAGTCTGAATTATCATAAAGAACTAATATGATCACCCTACAATTTACACGTGAATGTTTCTTTTGTAAAAGGCAATGTAGCATTGTGTTCCTAAGCGTACCATTGGAAGGCCGAATAAAACGCCCTTTTACCAACCGAAGAAAAAGAAAGAAAACAACATTAACACTCGACAGAATCCTGACCATTTCAAAAGAGCTTTACTTACTCTTTCTCAATTTCTTGAAGTACGTTGTTTTACGCACACTCCCGATTGGATTCGTGATGGTGACTCGCACTTGATTTCTAATCATCTAATAAAAAATCATTTAGATTGGGATGGGCAAACTATTGCCATTTGGAAATCATATTCCACTAGATACATTGGAATTTTTTCAATGCTTCGTTGAGAGTAAAGTCTGGAACTTTTTCCCTTGTGGTGACAGGATAGATGCCATCTCGTCCCATCATGCAAAAGCAAATCAAAGAATAATTTAATAAAAGTGAGAGGATTCCCCCCTCAACCCCATGCCTATAAATTGCTCTTCAAGATTGCCTCATATTGCCAAGCAAGCACAAAGAAAAGCCTGAGAGAACCACCACACAAAAGCCCTCTTCAGTTGCCATGGCCTCGTTCCAGTGCTTCAAGGATGCCGAGGAAACCTACTACCAACAGGGCCACAATGGCCATCACAAGGGACGCGAAATGAGCTACAGCCAGACCCAGTGCTATGGCCAAAGCGAGAAACGCCTTCCAATGGGCCATGGCTTCCAGGCTCATGGTCGCGGCTTCCAAGCTCATGGTCATGGCCACATGGCTCAAGCTTATGGTCACCACGGTGATCATGCCATGGCCAAAACCCACAATCCCTGCATGGGCCAAAACAATGCCCATTTCTTAGGCCAACATGCCCAGACTCACAGTGTTGCTCACATGAAAGAGAACTCTTCTTGCCATGGGAAGTCTAAGAAGAAGGGCGAATACGAGAAGAAACAGAAGAAGATCACAATCAGGAGGAAATCCAAGGAATACAAATCTGGTGATAGCAGCTGCAGCAGCGATAGCGAGAGCGATAACGACCGTTGCTGAAAGGTGAAGATATGGAAGGTAGACAACCAAGTGGTAGTTTACTATTTCACATAAATTAAGGATTAACGAATATGCTTATTAAGATTATAATCACTCTTCAAGGGGTTGTGATCCGTTGAGCAATCGAATGATAACTTCATATACAGGGAAACATCTGTATATGTTATCCCAACAAATGCAAAATAAACGACAAAAGTTAGACGAAAAACCAGCATGTCAGATTTTAGCAGGGTAATATCCTAAAAGAGGAAAAGATGCTAGTATCCTTACTTATGTTGTCTATAATATTCATATTCGACATCTTTTATGAGACACTCATATTCATTGTAATAGGAACAAGGTGGTCAAAATTTCTTATCCATAGAGTCTCATTATTATCTAAAACTCGAATATACTAGGCTCCCACTCTAACAATTTGCTTATGTGTTTTGCAGGCTTAAGGGAAGCAACCTAAACACCAGATCAAAAAAAAAGTTTCTTGTCATCCTATCCAAAATAAATAAGGACAATAAAGTGACACGACTTAATATTTGATGCAGATATTGCACCTATATGGAGTCTTGTACTATGAATGCTGATGAATAAAGTTGCTTCAGATATCTTTCTTCCTCTGCTTGATGTCCCTCAATCATTTGTTCAATTATCTAAAAAAAGCGACCTTGTTTAAACAATTATTGAGCTGTGACTGACTTCGCAAAACTAACAGCACCACTAACAAAGAAATGGACAAACAAATCTGAGGAATGCTTCTACAACACTACTAAATCACTATCTATTCATGGTCATCATAGTCATATTATTATTCTATTTTTTTACGTAAATGATATGGTCCTCATTGCGATTCCTCGAAATTACTACACCTTCTTGTGCAAGCACTTAGTTAAGTGTCTTTTTATGAAAGACCTTGGCGCTCTTCATTATTTCTTGGGCGTTGAAGTCAATCGCTCCATTATGGACTCTTTTTGACATAAAAAATATGCCCTGCATCTTTTGAGTCGAGCACCAATGATGCAATGTAAGCTGATTGCTACTTTATCATATTGTACTTTCCATTGGAAAGGAGAGGCTGGATTCCCATGAAATGACATTGGCAAAGAACATGATGACACGATTGGAATATAATACCAGCTCGAGTGTGTGCCCCCTTTCTCAACTACTTGGAGTTCTAAATTTATAAATATTGTCACTCAAAATTATGTATTTCATCTACTTACTGTTTTGCATGTTTTGCTTGTGCAAGTCAAGTACTTGAAAGTTGGATCAAAGCACCGATTCATAAAATTAATGATTGCTGGCTTAAAAGTAAGAACTAAATCAAATATGAGCACGTAAAAAATACTCACGACAATGAAGCATAAAAATAGAGAAAAATCTCGCTTTTTCCTTTTTCATTTTCGTTTTATTTTGAGGATTCGACTTTGATCATGTCCCAAATTCCAGATCTCTCGTCGGTCGCATAGCCAATTTTTCTTTAATTAGAAGCATTAAATAGAGGAATTGAACTCTTGATAAATCAAAAGGGCATGGATGGGAGCTTCGAGTTGGCCAAAAAATGGCGAATGATCTGAAGTGGGAACTTGATGCCCCGATCCCCTCCCCGTTGCAAAAGTCAACCCCTCGCATCCTCCGACCTAGAACCACCCACAAACATCCAATTTTCAGCCACCCCAAAAATTAAAAGAACACGCACAAAATATAATCGCTCATAAGCTCAAATAAACTTCACTAAATTCCAAATATCGATTTATCCATTAGGGCCTCCTTCGCGTTGAATTTCGTTTGCATTTATGGCGTGACTAAAAATTTAAAGGACGTAATGGATTATATTATCATAATTTATAGAATAATAGGGAAATTACCCCTTTACCCTTGTACCACGGTGTCCAGTTGGGAGAATTGCCAAAAAAGTCCTAAACCTATTGCAGTTGTGCCATTTCAGTCCTAAATCTATTTTTTTGACCGATTCAGTCCTAAACCTTTTGTGATTGTGCCAGTTGAGTCCATCCGGCTAAATTTGGCTGGCCGGAGCTGATGTGGACGCCGGCCGGCGCCGGCGACAATATTTTAATAATATTTTATTTTTTTTGATTTTTTAATTATTTTCCGAATTTTTTTATTGTTTTTTCAATTTTTCTGTTTCTTTTCTTTTCTTTTCTTTTTCTCCCCTCCCCCCCCCCCCCCCGGCCGGCGGCAGTGGCTAGCCAGTGCCGACGAGGCTGTCGGCCACTGCGCGAGGGCTGCGAAGCCCTCGCCGGCGACCTCGCCCAGACCTGGGGGCCGCCGGCGAGGGTCGCGGCCCCGGCTTCGCCCAGATCTGGGCGAGGCCATGGCAACCTCGCCTAGGCCGGCGCCCAGATCGGGGCGAAGCCGCCTCGCCGCGACCGGCCTCGCCCAGATCTAGGCGAAGCAGAGGCTGCGACCCTCGCCGGCGACCCCCAGGTCTGGGCGAGGGCTTCGCAGCCCTCGCGCAGTGGCCAGTAGCCTTGTCGGCGTTGGCCGGCCACTGCCGCCTGCGGGGGGAGGGGAGGGGAGAAAAAGAAAAGAAAAGAAAAAAAACAATAAAAAATTCGAAAAATAATTAAAAAATCAAAAAAAATAAAAAAAATTGTTAAAATATTGTCGCCAGCGCCGGCCGGCATCCACGTCAGCTCCGGTCGGCCAAATTTGGCCGGATGGACTCAACTGGCACAATCGCAAAAGGTTTAGGATTGAATCGGTCAAAAAAATAGGTTTAGGACTGAAATGGCACAACTACAATAGGTTTAGGACTTTTTTGGCAATTCCCCCGTGTCCAGTTCTATGTGATTTTGAGACCGAGCTTGTTCAGCATATACCGAGTCAATGTCACAGGGATCCTCTGTCCGTGTCTCCGCTGAATCGCGAAAGGATTAATTAAACAAGAAAAACCTCAAATTTCTGTCGTGACATATAAATCGGATTTAATTAATGAATGCTAATTTTAATTAATTAATTTCATCAATAATACCTGAACACCCACAAGCGAATGCCTCCATCAATGAGTTTCTTCAGTATTGCGAGGACTGAAAAGGGCGAGTCCTTCCAAGAATTGCTCACCTCCAAGCTTAATTAGATTTTTGAGACGAATTTACCAAAAATATTATCTTTGTAATAGCCTCATATTCAAGAAAATCAAGTAATTAATTTAGGCTCTTATTTTGTAGAAAATAAATGATTTGGAAACTATTTTCCCAAATTAATTATTCGTATCGCTGGAATAAATTCATTAATTTTGTATTATTGACAACAACTTAAGTTTAAACATATTCGTGAACAATAAATATATGTTTCATTGATTTATTTTGGCAACCGATATAAATGGTCATTTTTAGGAAATATATTTTTCAAATAATTTATTTTTTGCAAAACAAACAAACCATCTGTCATCTGCAAAGACTCTATGGTCGAGGGATTCGGGTGATGTTCGCATGCAATGCGTGTTGCACGTCAGGAATGTTAAAGTAAGTCGTGGCATGGTTCATTAGGCATGGGTGATAGCCGGCCGGTATCATACATAGAATTCCTGTCGGACTTAGAAAGACTAGTTATTAAATCAGGCTAATTGTCAAGAAAAATAGAAAAAGTCAATTTTTTTTTAAATAGTGAAGGGACGGAAATTCAAGGAAGATAAGGAACCTGCCAAATGATAATTAGGTGTGGCCGCTTCTGCTCGCGTGTTTAAGGGATGTGCAGCAAAGGGTTGGCCGAGTGGACAAGCCGGGGAGTACAAACTATACATGTCGATCATCCCATATAATTTGTTGTACTCGTTAATTAAATTAAGACAATCTTTAGTTAGATTTTTCTTACTGAAATCACATCTGGCCTAGATTGAACTATAGAGATTGCCCGAAATTAGGGCATGTCCCCACGCATAATCAATTATCCCTATGAAATCTGTCTCAAAATCCATGTACTGGTTTCCATATGTATATTTATAGTTTTAGTAAGTGATTATTTTTTCTTTTGTATTAGTAGATATAACATGAAAAATTTATCAAATAACATCGACTTTTGTGAAGAATTTGGGCACGCACTATGACGCCTTTAAGATCTACGTAAGTGTCTTTAGTTGATTTTTGGTTCTCGTCGTAAATAACCTCAGCAAGCTGGGTGCGTAGTGCCCTGAAAAGGAGGGATATAATTAGCAAATTACTTAATTGATTACATAAATTTGCACTGAAAATTGAAAGAAATTAATATTCGAAAAACTTGTAAAATTAGGGTCAATAATTGATAACCTGCATAGCTCTCTCCCGCGATATAGAACTCGCTCAATTTGTACTGTGAAAACCTTTTGAACCAATTCAATAGAAATGTATACGCATCTCTTGCTGTTAATCATTGCAAATGAAAATTTTCATTTTAGTAAATGATGTTCATTTTCACAAAAATACAATTAATTAATTTAATTTTTATAAACTTGTACTGTTGTCGCCATGTTCTATGGTGGCATTGGAGTAAGAAAACCCAACACCAACTGGCGAATCAAGGAACAACAGATTCACGGCTGCTATTATTAAGAACACACGATTAGGACATTCGAGATGCCCAATTAATTTAATTTAGACTGTTGAATAAATATGCTTCTTTTTCATTCCAATTAAGTTGGGAAAAGAAGAAAAAAATGAAATTTCTGGCGTGCATTTGTTCCACGTATAGTTGTTGAATCTTAGGGCCGAGCCGTCGTGCCTGTCTTTCACAAGAAATGAGCTGAGTTCTTGGGCCTTGCCGAACCCGACCGAAGTGGATCTTGGGTATGCAGATATAGGACGCAATATGAATGTTGAAGATTTGATGAACATAAGTAAAATAATTACTTTTGAATATATTGTGACACAAAATTTTAACTTTGTGACGGAATTCTTTGCAATAGTACCTCCGTTGAGCCACAGGAGGAGAGGGTTCTCAGCGAGTTGGCTCATCGCCTCAAAGAACCAATAGAAGAGAGCCTTCCCGAGGCTGTCGCCGGTAGCGGCGGAAGCTCGTCAGGAGCTGGCCAGGGAGGGCGATGACTCGGTCGGCCTCTTGCTAGGCCTCAATCTCAGGGACAACTTGTTCCCATGACGAAGACGAAGCGGAGGCCGAGAGACAAAGGCACAGAGCTATGACTGAGAGGGCGATTTTGTAAAAGTTTTTCTGAATGAGATGCACATAACACGGTTCTTATCATGCTCTATCTATATCATAATTTGTAGAATGTAGCGACAAGAGTTAAACGTACAAATTTGTTTATTTTTAGTGTGGAAGGCTCAATGTTGACAGACATAAGAAGTTTAGAACAGAGTTGGACTAGGACGCTCACTTGATATATAGTGTAGGCAGGCACCATATTAAGCTTTACTCAATCCGGATCAATGCAAGCTTACTAAAAAACGGAGAAAATTGTCCAATTAGTTTTAAGCCTAAAGTACGAATACTAATTCGGTCTTAAATTTTTTAATTTTATCAATTGGGTCTTAAATCTATGTTCGAAATCCCAATATAACCATTCCGGCCAGCCAATTTTCGACAATAGATGATGACTGAACCACCGCTAGTTTTGGGCAGGAAGAACTCTTGCGCTCAGCCCAAAAATCTAATTCCCCTGCCCATTTTCTTTTTTACTTCCCTTTGACCCCATTTCTTTCGTTCCTTTCGTTGTCCTAAATAGCCCATCTGAACTTAAAAGAAGAAGACGACCCAGCCCATGTCCTCGGCTCTTTCTCTTCCGCATGGTCCCGGTTCGTCTCTGTTTTTGGCCGAGCTGATTCAGAAGGAAAAAAGGTCTCGTTTGGAAATCCTTGGCAAAGCCGAGATTTCGTTCGTTTCTTTGGTTAAATCGTAAGAGTTCCTGTTGCCGATTCCAGTATTCGTCGCAATACAAGAAAAACCATTTACCACATCCATTAATTGATTAAATAAATGTTCTCTCAAAAAATAAAAGAAATTGATGCTTGAAAAACTTGTGAAATTAATTGTAGAATTAGGGCCTGCATGATAACACTTCTACTCTCGGGAACAATTTCTGTTCAGAAATAATTTTTTTTATTCTGTTCCCGAGAACAATTTTTGAACATTTGAAAGCGTTTGGTAACTGTCCAAAATTTTTACTCCGGGAACATAAATGCATTTGATAAAAAATTTTGATCTTTTGATTCTTTTAATTTTTAGTACTTTTTGTTATAATTTTTCTTTTTCTCCTATTCTTCCTCTTGGCCGCCGCCACTGGTGGTGGCCGGCGAACTCGCCGGAGCCTTGCTCAACCCAGCGAGGCTCAGCCTTGTCTAAATATGGGAGGCCGAGTCTCGCCGATGGTCAAGCGTGGCTCGCTTGGCCACCCCGGCCTCGCGTCGCCTGGGCGAGCTCAAGCCTCGCCGATGGCAGCTGGCAAGGCTCGATCTCGCCCAAATCTGCGAGGTCGAGCCTCACCAATGGCCAGGCAAGGCTCCAGCGAGCTTGCCAGACCTCGCCCTGGCTTGGTGAGGCACCAACAAGCTCACCGAACATCGCCCGGTCACTCGTCAGCGGCGGCTCGAGGGCGGTGATGCAGTGGGAGGATGAAGAAGAAGAAGGAAGGGAAGGGAAAAAAAATAGAACGAGAGAAAAGAGAGAAAAAAAATTGATTCTCATAATTGTTCCCGGGATCGAGAAGTAACTTTTTTTTGCTTCTTAATTCTACTCCAAATCTATTTCCCAAAACAAATTTGTTCCCGGGAACAAAAAATTTACCAAACGCATTTCTATTCCAAATCCGCTCCTAGGAATAAAAGAACAGAATCAACTATTCCCGGAAACAGAATCAGTTGTTACCATGCAAGCCCTTAGGGTCCATAATACCTAACCCTCATAGCTTTCTCCTGCAATATAGAACTCACTCAATTTGTACTGCAGAAACCTTTCGAACCAATTCGGTAGAAATGCATGGTCATCTTTTGCTATTAATAATAAATTTATAAATTGGTAAGGTTATTTCTAAAAATCTATCAATTAATTTAAGTTTTACAAACCTGTAATATTGTCGCCGTGCTCTACGGAGGCATTGGAGTAAGAAAACCCAACATCGACAGGTAAATCGAGGAATAGCAGATTTACAGCTGCAAATATATATGATGTAGCAATTAGGACAATTTGAACAAATTTACTTCTCTTCCTCCTAGTGAAGTTGGGGAGAAAATGAAATTTCTGACATGCCTTTTTTCCAAGTATAGTTGTTGCATCTTGGGGTCAGGACGTCGGGCCCGTCTTTCACAAGAAATGGGCTGACTTCTTGGGCTCGCCGAACCCGATGGAAGAGCATCTGGGGCCTGCAACCATAGTAAGTAATATAAATGTTAGAGATTAATGAACATAAGTAAAAATAATCACTCGCTAACTTGTTTTTAAGGGGCACATTCATGTAAATGTTAATTCTGTAATGGGAATTCTTTGCAACAGTATACCTCCATTGAGCCACAGGAGGAGAGGTTTCACGGTGGGTCAGCTTGTCGCCTTAATGAACCAGTAGAAGAGAGCCTTCCCAATGCCGTCCTCCACCGAGATGTTGCCGGAGTAGTGGCGAAAGCTCGCCGGGGGCTGGCCGGGGAGGGCGGTGACACTGTCGGCCTCTTTGCCGCACCCTGGTCTAGGGGTCTAGTTGTCCCCGTGAGGAAGAGGAGGCAGACGCCAAGAGACGGAAACAAGAGGCACAGAACTATGGCTGAGAGGCCCATTTTCTGAAGTTTTTCTTTCTGAACGAGATGCGCATAACACGGTTCTCAACACTTTTTTTTTTTTATTTAGACCCGAAGATGGGCTCTGTCTTCTTCGAGGGAGTCCAGGAAGCATCCTCATCATCGATGCAGTTCGGAAAATGGAAAAAATGCCGGTGGAGTCGATGGTTTTAATCGAAATCGAATTGTTGCGAGAACATAGCTTGTACTCGTTTAAGGATGGTCTGTACGTGTGTTGTCATCTTACCTAATCCTTTCTGTTCATGAATGGTGCAATTGCTTGTGTGGCATTTTTCTCGAAAATCTGTCTCTCTTAAAAGAAGTTGATATATTTTTTTCTAAATAAAAAAAAGGGCATCTAACTTTTGTTTCAAGAACAAATTTAGCAGTAATTTTCAAGTGTCTCGTCGAGAGACCCAAATTTTTATTCAAGAGACAAATATGCAAATCGGCGTTCAACACTAGGCAATTGGACAACAAATGGAAGATGACGAGGCAAATGGCAATTGCCCCGTCAGCTAATATGGCGAGAACTCCCGAACAAAACTATGTTGTGCCCTCCCTTCACCAAAATGCATGGAGAATTAGATCCTCACTTTAGGTGGCTCGATTCTGAGAGAGAGACAGAGAGAGAGAGAGAGAGAGAGAGAGGCGCTCAATTCAATCGACTTAGGGAATTTGGAGCTAGTGCTCTTATGCCAATCCGGTCCGAGAGAGCAATGCAGCAGCCCATTGAATTAGACTCTAAGAGAGAGACAGGTCACATTGAGAGAGATACAAGGGTACAGCAGCCCATTGAATTAGACTATAAAAGAGAGACAAGGCATATCAAGAGAGATACAAGGGTGCTCAATTTGAGTGATGTCCATAACTCTACTCATTGGTGCACGCATGACAAAATATTTTTAAATGATGTGACTGACTCTCATGAGTGTCGAATATGATCCACCCCTACGTATATATGATGAATTATATCTGAGGGAATTTTGCAAAGACTTGCAAATGTAGGAGAAATTCGTTAACAACGTATTTCAATTCTTCAATTAAACATTTCTAGGTCTGAAAGAAGATGTCAGGAGGTATATCTTTCATTCTTAAACATGCCTCAAAATCTAATTTTGCTCTTTCGTGAGGTCTAAATATTGGCCATGCACTGCACTTGTCATTTTCCAAGCATACAGAGTCATTTAGAGATCTAGCATATGACTAGCAACTTTGCAGTAACTCCATAATTGGACTTAATCGCGCATAGTCTGAATTATCATAAAGAACTAAATATGATCACCCTACAATTTACGCGTGAATGTTTCTTTTGTAAAAGGCTATGCAGCATTGTGTTCCTAAGTGTACCATCGGAAGGCCAAATAAAACGTCTTTTTACCAACCAAAGAAAAAGAAAGAAAACAACATTAACACTAGACAGAATCCTAACCATTTCAAAAGAGCTTTACTTACTCTTTCTCAATTTCTTGAAGTACGTTGTTCTACGCACACTCCCGATTGGATTCGTGATGGTGACTTGCACTTGATTTCTAATCATCTAATAAAAAATCATTTAGATTGGGATGGGCAAACTATTGCCATTCGAAAATCATATTCCACTGGATACATTGGAATTTTTTCAATGGTCCGTTGAGAATAAAGTTTGGAACTTTTTCCCTTGTGGTGACAGGATAGATGCCATCTCGTCCCATCATGCAAAAGCAAATCAAAGAATAATTTAATAAAAGTGAGAGGATTCCTCCCTCAACCCCATGCCTATAAATTGCTCTTCAAGACTGCCTCATAGTGCCAAGCAAGCACAAAGAAAAGCCTGAGAGAACCACCACACAAAAACCCTCTTCAGTTACCATGGCCTCGTTCCAGTGTTTCAAGGATGCCGAGGAAACCTACTACCAACAGGGCCACAATGGCCATCACAAGGAACGCGAAATGAGCTACAACCAGACCCAGTGCTATGGCCAGAGCGAGAAACGCCTTCCAATGGGCCATGGCTTCCAGGCTCATGGTCACGGCTTCCAAGCTCATGGTCATGGCCACATGGCTCAAGCTTATGGTCACCACGGTGATCATGCCATGGCCAAAACCCACAATCCCTGCATGGGCCAAAACAATGCCCATTTCTTAGGCCAACATGCCCAGACTCACGGCGTTGCTCACATGAAAGAGAACTCTTCTTGCCACGGGAAGTCTAAGAAGAAGGGCGAATATGAGAAGAAACAGAAGAAGATCATAATCAGGAGGAAATCCAAGGAATACAAATCTGGTGATAGCAGCTGCAGCAGCGATAGCGAGAGCGATAACGACCGTTGCTGAAAGGTGAAGATATGGAAGGTAGACAACCAAGTGGTAGTTTACTATTTCACATAAATTAAGGATTAACGAATATGCTTATTAAGATTATAATCACTCTTCAAGGGGTTGTGATCCGTTGAGCAATCGAATGATAACTTCATATACAGGGAAACATATGTATATATTATACTAACAAATGCAAAATAAACGACAAAAGCTAGACGAAACATCTGGTATCCTTACTTATGTTGTCTACAATATTCATATTTGACATCTTTTATGAGACACTCATATTCATTGTTACGGGAACAAGGTGGTCAAAATTTCTTCTCCATATAGTCTCATTTGTATCTAAAACTCAAATATATTAGGCTCCCACTCTAACAACTTACTTTTGTGTTTTGCAGGCTTAAGGGAAGCAATCTAAACATCAGATCAAAAGGAAGTTCCTTGTCATCCTATCCAAAATAAATAAGGACAATAAAGTGACATGACTTAATATTTAGATCTTGCACCTATATGGAGTCTTGTACTATGAATGCTGATGAATAAATTTGCTTCAGATATCTCTCTTTCTTCCTCTGCTTGATGTCCCTCGATCATTTGTTCAATTAGGTAAAAAAAGTGACCTTGTTCAAACAATTATTGAGCTGTGATTGACTCTACAAAACTAACAACACCACTAACAAAGAAATTGACAAACAAATCCGAGGAATGCTTCTGCAACACTACTAAATCACTATCTATTCATCATCATCATGGTCATAATATTATTCTATTTCTTTACATAGATGATATAGTTCTCATGGCGATTCCTCAAAATTACTACACCTTCTTGTGCAAGCACTTAGTTAAGTGTTTTTTTATTGAAGACCTTGGCACTCTTCATTATTTGTTGGGCGTTGAAGTCAATCGCTCCATTATGGACTCTTTCTGACATAAAAAAATATGCCTTGCATCTTTTGAGTCGAGCATCAATGATGCAATGTAAGCTGATTGCTACTTTGATAGCTACCAAGCAACCGCTACTTTATTATATTGTACTTTCCATTGGAAAGGAGAGAATGGATTCCCATGAAATGACATTGGCAAAGAACATGATAACACGATTGGAATATAGTACCAGCTCGAGTGTGTGCCCCCTTTCTCAACTACTTGGAGTTCTAAATTTATAAATATTGTCACTCAAAATTATGTATTTCATCTACTTACTGTTTTGCATGTTTTGCTTGTGCAACTTGAAAGTTGGATCAAAGCACCGATTTATAAAATTAATGATTGGTGGCTTAAAAGTAAGAACTAAATCGAATATGAGCACGTAAAAAATACTCACGACAATGAAGCATAAAAATAGAGAAAAATCTCATTTTTTCCTTTTTCATTTTGGTTTTATTTTGAGGATTCGACTTTGATCATGTCCCAAATTCCAGAACTCTCGTCTGTTGCATAGCCAATTTTCTTTAATTAGAAGCATTAAATAGAGGAATTGAACTCTTGGTAAATCAAAAGGGCATGGATGGGAGCTTCGAGTTGGCCAAAATTTAAAGGACGTAACAGATTATATTATCATTATTTATAGACTAATAGGGAAAGTCAACCCCTCGCATCCTCCGACCGAGAACCACCCACAAACATCCAATTTTCAGCCACCCCAAAAATTAAAAGAACACGCACAAAATATAATTCCTCATAAGCTCAATTTTTCTTTAATTAGAAGCATTAAATAGAGGAATTGAACTCTTGGTAAATCAAAAGGGCATGGATGGGAGCTTCGAGTGATAAAAATTTAAAGGACGTAACAGATTATATTATCATTATTTATAGACTAATAGGGAAATTACTCCTCTACCCTTGTACCCCGGTGTCCAGTTCTCTGTAAGCGTATACCAAGTCGATGTCACAGGGATCCTAATCGTGAAAGGATTAACGAAACAAGAAAAAACCCAAATTTCTGTCGTGACATGTAAATCGGAATTAATTAATTAATATAATTTTAATTAATTATTTTCATGAATAATACCTGAAAACCCACAAGCGAATACCCTCATCAATGAGTCTTCAGTATTGCGAGGACTGAAAAGGGCGAGTCCTTCCCAGAATTGCTCGCCTCCAAGCTTAATTAAATTTTTGAGACGAATTTAGCAAAAAATAATATCTTTGTAATAGCCTCATATTCAAGAAAATCAAGTAATTAATATAGGCTCTTATTTCATGGAAAATAAATGATTTGGAAACTATTTTCCTAAATTTGTAGAATGTAGCGACAAGAGTTAAACGTACAAATTTTTTTATTTTTAGAACAGAGTTGGACTAGGATGTCACTTGATATATAGTGTAGGCAGGCACCATATTAAGCTTTGCTCAATCCGGATCAATGCAAGCTTACTCAAAAATGGGGAAAATTGTCCAATTAGTTTTAAGCCTAGAGTATGAATACTAATTCAGTCTTAAATTTTTTAATTTTATCAATTGGGTCTTAAATCTATGGCCGAAATCCCAATATAGCCATTCCGGCCAGTCAATTTTCGACAATAGATGATGACTGAACCGCTACTAGTCAGAAGGACTATATTGAAATTTCACGTGAAGGTTCGGGACTAAATTGGTAAACTCTAAAAGTTTAGGATTCAAATTGACATCCCCAATCAGGTAATTTTTCCCTCGAAAGTTAATACTATGTTTTAGAAATAGTTTGCTGATCGAGCAGACCAGACAATAGACGCAGAAGAAACGGACAGTCAGAACTCAATCGAATGCCAATTGTACGGACTCTTGCCTAAACATTGTTGGATTCGTTCATGGATCTAAGTTGGCAACACCAAGGATCGACAGATTTATGCCTTTGGAGCTTTGGTCGAATGCCCCATGTATGTTGGGGATCCGCCACCGAGCGTACGTGCAGTCCGAAACGCTCCAGTAGCGTAATCCGAAGTCGGCCGACCTTTACTAGCAAGTTCACGTCACGCAGCTTCGACAATTTACACCACGTCCGGACGAAACAGACGTGAGAAGCTTTTCCCTGAATGCGACTGAGTTAGAATGCAAACTCCTGTACATGGACACTCGGTCGAGGCGTCGGGAAGTTTCGCTTTGGGAAATTGGAGGTCATTCATGCAATGTCTTATTGCTTGCAAACTATTCTCGGTCAGGCCTCCTGCATAGATCAAGGACTTGAATTCAACTGGTTCATGAGGGGATGCAAAATATTTCACCAGTCTTTTTTTTAATAGCAGGATTCTACCCTGGATTAAAAAAAAAATTGAACGAAAGCAAGGTATCATCTGCATTACCCAACAACAAAAGGGTGTTTATATTAATCTAATTTTCCAAATGAAAAATAAAAAAATGGTCTTCTCCATTTCATCTTTAGTAATTGTCTTCTGGGTTTACTGACACACAATTAAAGGATATATAGCATTTTATTGGTACAGATTACAATTTGGTCATTATATATACGAGAAAAAAAAAAGATGTGCTTAATTGAATTCACTATTTTTGGAAACGGAACAGTAAATCGTGCAAGTGAAGTGCACAAATTCTAAGAGAAATTGCAAGTAACAGCATAAATTAAGGACCAAAAAATATATACAATCCTAGATAATTTTTCATGACAATGCACATGTTTGAAATTTTGGCTTTCTCAATTATGACCCTAAAAAGGCAAAATGCCTCCACTTTCGTTTTACCATTTAAAGGTGAATTTTTTAGATTCTCCTATAGCAATCAAGGGGTGCAAAGTATCGTCATATAAAAAAAAATGACAAAATTCATAAGAAAATTACTGGAAGCGGTTTTACAATACTCATTTTAATTGACTCTTTTCTCTTGTACTTTGCCAATGCCACAAAGTTCGAAGGGGATGTGAACCGTCACAACGTCCCAAAATGATCAAAAAAAATAAAAAGAAAAAGGAATTAAAAGAAAACAACGAAAGAGTGGGAAATTCCCATCTCGTTAAGGTTGTTAAAATCCTATGCAGAAGCCCTAATACCATGATAATCTGCTCTCGCTGAAGAGATAGCCGTATTATTCACAATGCCTGAGGGAATAATATACTTCAGCAACAATACATTGCAAAGACTAAAACTCTTCAAACGGCTTAGAATAATCGTGTTTTCCTCTCCAAAAGCCGACAGAATGACAAGTCAGAATTACATTCTAACCTAAATTTTCTGTGAATAGCAGCTGCTTCTCGAAGCTAAAGATGAGTATGCAGGGATTTGTGAGCCTGCTCATGGGAAAAGAGAGGATGATTTTCGATGTTTGGGTCCATACAGCAAATCAACAGGATGATTACGCCAAGGGCGCCTCAAGTACATGGAGAAGTGCATGAATCATGATAATGAACAAGTTGAGACGTAAAGCTTTAAACCTGTGCTAAGGAAAATCCTTTCATCTACCGACCCAGAATAAAGGGAAAGACCGTTCATCATCTGTCAACTAAAATACCAATGTCAACTATGACGAACCATTCTTATAGATTTATTGCTATCATGATCAATAAATTAACAAACAATTGTGCACCATCACGTACTTGTGATGCTCACATCTCTAGAGAGCTACCTGATCAAAAAAAAAATCTCTAGAGAGCTAGGGCCATCTAAGGAACAAGACCTTGTGAGCAACAAATCCTTCAAGGTAAATTATTACCGTTCCATCTTGGTCCATGGGAAGGATCAAAGGAATAAAATTTTAAAGATGCTTGCATTACAATTACCCTAGTATCACCAAAAGGAATGGTGAGCATAAATTATTCATACAGCAATGTTCTTTATTTCCTTAATCTTTCTAATGCACAACAAAAGTAACATCAATTTCGGCAACAGTTTATCTATCCTCAAATATGACAATAACTTGTGGAACCGGTACCTTTCGCTTCATGGGAAGCTAGAATCCAGCAACTAAGAAAAGCCAACCACCGCAGCTCTGAAGCTGAGGTATATGATCCCTAAATCGTTCGATGAAAAAGTAGCATGAACTCGCATTACAATCCTAAGGAGTGACAAAATTCTTTAGGATAGAGACCAGGCAGTGTCCATCTCCCAACACCGACCAGCCTAGCTCCACCTTCTTCGTTCTTCCTCTTCATCAACTGGAACGTACCATGCTGGTCGTCGCTTCGAGTTACTCAGACGGTAGTTCAAGAGCACTTCTTCATCACATAATGCCCGAGTAGCCACCAGAACTATTGTCTTCAAAATAGGAAGCTCTGCCCCACTATTTCCTAAACCCCCCCACTTGAACCAAAAGCTGCCAAATCTTCTCATATTCACTTCTTCTCCCCTTCCAAACAATATATTTGGAATATAAGCCCTCATGTTCTTCTCAGTTAGAGGAAAGTCGTAAGGACAAATCATGACATTTGGATCCATGCCCTTCACAGGGTGATTAGCAAAATGAGCCAACGCTAGTGGATTTCTACGCTCCAACACATCAACATAATTTCCCCCATGTCTTCCTTCCAAAGGCTTACTAAGAATCTTCCAAACCCGGTCAGATGCACTTTCATTGTTTTGCATAGTAGGGTTGATATCCATTGCACTAGAGCCATCCCACACTTCTCGGGCATTGCCACCTACACCCCAAGGCTGAGCATTTATCACGGTGCCATCATACCTAGTGATTAAATATGGGTTCTGCGCGTCAACCCGAGGATATCCAGGAATATAACGGTAATGTGCAGGGGAATATATGACCCCAGGGTACAAGGCTACCACGGTACCGACTTGAGCCTCGCCATCTATAAATAAACCTTGACCAGCATCCTTATGTGGAATTAGTGATGGTTTAACAGCGAGGGTGTAGCCCATAAGATCCTTCAATCGTTGAGAGACTTCAGTGTATTTCAATGGCCTGGTCTCGGTTATGGCTGTCCTGAAAAGAATGATATTAAGTACTGAGATACAGAATAATTCACCCTGTTTCCAGAAGGAGGAACCAAAAAAGCAAAACCTAGAGGAGATGCCAATGCCAAAGTTGATCAAAATTCCCTTTGAAGCACATTTAAAGCACCAAACTTCTCATAATTAGCATATGATGCAACCTCTGGAATTCCAGCAACTACAATTCCACATCAGGGCAAAGGCCAACCTGATTGCTATTATTGTTCACATGACATATCACGTATGCCTTATCCCTACCAATATGCCCAACTCTCCTCGCAGAAATGAGGCAGATCGATAATGGTCAAAATGCAAGCCAAGTAGGTGCTGAGGACTAATGCAAACCTATTGGTTAACAGAATAGACTTCGTAGATGTCTGATCCTGCAGGTTATCCTTTTCTCCTTTTGGGGTTCTGGCAACTGAACACGCTCAGAAATGACTATAATGGTTGGTCCATCAAGGCCATCCATCTTAATGAATGTAAACACGATAGTCGCTTTCGTGGGAAATGATGAGATTAGTGGTAAAGAACTCACCAGATCTTCTCTCAGTTGATCCACTTCCACCTACAGCAAAACTAAGGCCACTGCGATGATGAGCTGTACTTGATACTGGAGAATCAACTGCTGGTGCAGTATTTGTCTTATTAACATCAGGAAGCAGAATCTCATCCATGAACGTGCAAAAAGATTTTAGTTGAGAATGGACATTTTCTTGGACTTGCTTTTGTTGATCAGTAACAGAAGCTTTACTGGCCATCTGAATAATCTCCTCTGCATCTGACTCTTCGGCATCCCCACCCAAACGGTTGTAGCTGAAAGACAATGTTTATTCTGTAAGTCACAAGCATCTGGACACAGGCAGTTATCCACATTGAGGAAGATTACCAACTTATTTCATAGCACTTAAAGATCATACGGATAGAAAAAGAAATCACATGGCAAACAAAGAGGACTATTAAATGGCAGCAAGAAACCATTACAATTGAAGATTGACATCATCCAACATTTAACTCATTGACAACATTTAACTCTAAGAACCTCAAACGACCAGTAATGCATATATAGCCCACAAATTTCACTAAATTTAACAAAAGTAAATTCCCCTTTTGAAACATTCTTTTGTTAAAAAATGGAGGGACTAATCAGCAACAGCAGAAATCTCCTGGGAATGATAGAATTGAATATAAGTGCAATGAAAAAAAAACCTGTTTCTATACTGTGCATTGTGATCCCAATTCAGAGTGTCCTTACATACCAGCATTTAAAATGTCTTCAACAAACAGTCAAGATCTGATCGTTTGTGATCCAAGTTCAACGCAACCGACCCCCACAAGGAATAGTTCCTCAGGGATTTTAGAAGCATTCCTCGAACATTGCATTAAGGACAACAAAATGATGAAATATAAACAATACTGCCGAGCTTATCATCCTAAAAATGCAATGCCCAAAAATGTGGGACAGTCAGCAAGCCTACCACAAGCCGCAACTTCCAGAAAACAAACGAGAAAAAAAAGCCTAAATTCACAGAATCACCCAAGAGTCACCTGGTGTATAGGAACAGGCGATTTATATCTGCTTCTAATTGGAGCTGCCTCGGATCTTTCGCGAACATGGGATTCTTCGCGAGAGCTCTCACGGCCTGCAATGGCATAACAATTGCGCACACCCAACAGTCATTGCCGGTTCAAAATGACACGAGAAGAATCCACAGGAAAGCACCAGTCAACGAAATGGGCATTACTTTGCCGTGATTCCACCACACCCTAGCTTAAGCATTCACACAGAATGCTGGAACTCCAAACACGAATTACGGGTCAAAAAATTTTCAGCAGCTTCAGCGAATGCCTTGCACAAATTCTTGAAAAGACCCCCGAATTCATGTGGGACTCGTTTGAAAAATATGCTCAAGCGTCGATCAGACAGAGAGAGAGAGAGGAGTACCTCTTGAAATTTCTGAAATAAGAACGCCATGGGAAGTGGGTGGAACCTCTCTGGTGGTTCTCGGTCCTCAATCTCCTCGGCCCACCACACGTTCGAATCGAAGAGCAGCGCCGCGATGGGTCTGCGCCGGCGCCTTCAAGCTTTGAGAGGAGCTTAAACTCACCAAAACCTTTTCCTTTTTGCTTTTCTTGATCTTGGTTTTTCTTCTTTAATGCAACTAGGTATGTCGCCACGTGCCTTTTGCACGTGCTAACATTTTTAATTTCTCGACTATACATATATTTATCTAAAAATTTCTGTCGATTGAATTTCTTACTTTTCTAAAACCTATTAAAGGAATTAGGATGATCTGCTGAGATTTACGTCCTTTTATTTGGTGTACTTCTTATCGTTAGCTAGGATTTATTTTTTGTTCTTAGTTAGCACAATATTTTATATAACGTTAATAATTAGTCAGAAATATTTGGTAGATCTTTTTTTTTCCTTTTTTGTTAAGCAATACCTCATAGAAATATTTGCACTATACGATGAAAATACAAGCGAGCAATTATAATCTTCTTGAGGCTATATAGATTTGGTGCTCCAAAAGTCTACTCCAATAAATGGGAAACTCGTCACAGCAGAATTTCCTTATTGAATTTGTGTTTATGATAATGAACGAGTTGATTAAATCCTTCATCATCCTTGTCAAATTACTAGTGCCCAATATAACTAATCATTCTCAAAAATTTATCACCATTATGTTTGATAAATTAACAGATGTTTTTATATGATTGTAGATTTATGATAATTGCTATACCTCCATAATCTCATGACAAGTTAAAGTGTAATGATATGCATTTCATCTAGGTGTTTTCACGATCTATCTCTTTATAGTGATAGAAATCAGATCAATAAGTTACAAACTCGACCATTCAGTCGAATTCTCTTTTGAAAATTTGTGAATATTAAGGTAACTCTAAAAAATTCTTGAGTTTCTTTTGAATTCACTGTCTGTCCGTCTTTGCATTTCAGAATATTTAAACTTGTGAAGTTATATTTGAAACGTCATCCTGGGATCGTCGGGACAACGGCGGAAGGAACCCAAAAAAACCAACTCACCGAAAGATCGAACGATGGGGAGGGGATGTCGATTTGCATCCAAGGCGGACCTCCCTCTTTCTCGCTCACTCTCGGTCTCCCTCTCTCGCGATTTCTCTGCAGGCGCGCATGGCTTCCAGCCTGCTGCCATGGCCGACTTGATCCCCGCCCCTCGAGTCATGCCCTGCTCTGCCTCCGTACGGGGCATCGTTTTTTTGGCAGAGATCGTGAGCTACATAAGGGGGGAAAGAGGAAGAGAGAGGGGTCGAGCAGGAGAAGGAAAAGAGGAGTGGGCCGGCCCAGGTTTAAAAAAAGGGAAGAGGCCGGGCCGGCCTGGATCTCCGATGGCAGATTAATTGCCTTAATCTCCACTTTAGTAGACCCTGTTAACTTTTTTACCAGAAAGACTATCAATCGAAGAATTTAGGGGTGAAATTGAATATAAAAACTTCAGGGTAGATACTGATCGTCGAACAAAAGTTTAGATACTGCTTGTGTGCATGGAAAATACTGATTTTCTTCCGAGTTAACGCTATTCACTACTGTGTCCTTATTAGGGAAAAAAATATAATATGATGCATTGGTGGACCACATTCATTTGATCTGATATCTTTCAAAGAAACTCATGTCTTACATGCCCTTACCAATATCATTTTGCTAAGTACCTAATTAACTATAAGAAGTCGCATGCCTATTCAAGGTCATGAGTAGAGATTGAAGGTGATGAATATTATTACTTGAAAGTAATTCTCAATAATAAATAAGGTCTACTTTTTTAGTAATTTTTAATATTATTGGGCAATAGTAATTCTCAATAATAAATAAGGTCTACTTTTTTAGTAATTTTTAATATTATTGGGCAATGGTGGGTTCAGAGGACAACTGAACAAGTGTGATGGGTTGCTGTGGAGAAAAAGACACGAATGATGGGTCAGATCTCGGGTATTGACTTGGAGAGAAAGTGGGCCTTGCCTGTCCTAATTTAATATCTCTAGGACAAACGACGGCTTGTTGGATGGCAAGATAGACAGTATCAATTACTCTCTAGAGTGAAAAAAGAAAAGAATAAAAGATATAATATGAATTTATATCACTTGGATGGTTTCACATCTTTTCATAAATAACTAATTCTCTAGAGTGGAATTGCCATTCGATGAATTCGAAGGCTCTCCAAAATCACTTTTAACTGGCTGTCAAAAAATTGATTTTCGAAAAATGACAAGAAGATTCTAAGTTACAATACATTTCAATATATGGGCGCTTTAAAGAAAAACCGAGGTGTTTAGTAAAAGATAAAATAACACCAAATGTCCAGAGGACATTTTGAAGCCAAAATTTAAAGGGATGATTTAATGTGTAATGTAATCTTTAAATTTTTATTTTATTCAATACGATCTCTGAACTATACCCACTGTGCAATACTTGAATTTTTAATTTGTCAATGCGATCTCTTAACTTTTGGTACATATTTAATTTAATCCTTAAATTATAAGAAAATATTCAATGTTATCATTCAATTAATTCAAGTTTAAGGATAATAGTCAACATTTTCATATAATTCAATGATTAAATCGTACATATACTAAAAGTTCAAGACCACATTGCATATTAGATTAAATTTTATGGATCACTTGTGTCATTTTATTAAATTTAAAAGTAGAAAGCACTTCAAATTCACACCGATATTTCTATGGTTAAAAAACTTGTAGAATTGCATGAAGAGACACAACGAATGTAGTGGCTAACTTTGCTCGAAGAGTCGAAAATGAAAATGAAGCAATATGATTTTAAAAATTAGCTTATGATTCACGCATGTTAAATTTTTAACTTTTATATTCTGATATTAGGTAAGTGTATATTCCTAGAAGGAATCAAGCATATTAGATGTTTTAAATTACAGTTTTATCCTTTTCTCTAATAGTTACCCAAGTTCCAATCTGCGATTTTTTTTAGTTTTGTTTTATTCAATCCGTTAGTTCAATTTTTTACATTTTTTGAGCACTAATGTATTGGCAAAAAGTTTGACCGACGAAAGGAGCACGATAATCACATATACATCTACAATGAGATTTTAGTTACTCAATTCCAACTGTTGATTTTCTTTTCTTTTTTCAATTTTGTTACCGTTTTAAAATAGTTAGCTGGGATTTGCATTTATGAAGAGAAAATCATTAGCCAAATGAAGGTTTTTCTTTTTGTCAGGGCCAAAAAGAGGTTGATAAATTAATTGCTTAACAAAAAGATCGTGACTCTCAATAGCGTAGTAAATTATGTTTTCTTTTTGCACGGAAAAAATTGAGTGGTTTTTTTACTTAATTTATAGTCATCATAAGATAATATTCTCATTAAATAGTGGTCTTACAATTATCATTTTGCAAAGATCACACCAGATGATTTTTGGAGGTCCTGTCCTTATTATGCCTAGGCTAGCATTGAATATACTTGATATTCACCTTATCAATATCTCAAATCAATAATGGATTTTGTCTAGTGTTTGAATAAAATGGGTCCTTATTTCTCAATAGAACACTCAATTCGACTTTGTGTTCGTTGCCAACTGTATGGTTTTGGCATGTCAATGTGCTTAACTATTCTTCATTTGTAGAATTGCAAAAGCTAGACATAAAAGATATTGAAATGCTATGTGAACTCATCTCTAATTGAATCCTTTGTTATCTTGGTACACCTTCACTACCAGAGCACTTGTTATAATACATTCCATTAATTGGTAGAGAAAACAAATATATCATTTTGATGATATATCTTTTACAATGAAATAGAGACGAGAATTTTTCTAAAAGATTTAGTATTTGATTCACATTGATCAACATGCGAAATGTTTCATAATATTCTATTACAACTGAAAATAGTACTGAAATATAAAGCATCCTTTAACACATCCCTTGTCCTACCAAAGAAGTCTAAGTTAGATGTTGCCATATGCAAAACGATGACCGAATCTATGAGGTTGTGACGCGCTCCTTCTCATGACTACACAAATGTTGAATTATCTATGGAGTATTCAATAGTCTAAAGGAATCCACATATCGTGCTTCTATAATTGCTTTTATTAGTTTTCTTGTTAAATTTTCTTGCCACATCAACCCTGGATGATATTTGAGGCATAACTTCACAACTTTGAAAATTCTGAAGTTTGTGGCGTTAAGGACAATCCTTGAAGTTAAGAGAAATTCGTGTATTTGGAAAGCTCTCATGTCAATTTTCATCTTGGCAAAAACTAAATTTACCAACTCAAATGAGCAATTGTAGATCAATTTCAATTTTTTAATTTCTTTGATGCAACATTGCACATAATATCAAATAAGCAGTTTTTCCAAAATTAAAAAATTAAATGACTTGAAAATCAAAGGCATATATTAGAGAAAAAAATTTTATCATGAACACACACAATCTCAAAAAAAGAAAATAAGTCTTTTCTATTTTATTTTTATAAATGCCTAAATTCAATGATGAATCGATAATCCATTTTCAAATGAGTATTTAAAAAATTCATTTAAGTAATACATATCCTTTAGAATATGAATTGA
Source organism: Corymbia citriodora subsp. variegata (assembly GCA_014858505.1). NCBI lineage: Eukaryota > Viridiplantae > Streptophyta > Magnoliopsida > Myrtales > Myrtaceae > Corymbia > Corymbia citriodora. The sequence goes on from CM026416.1 coordinate 5,371,965, forward strand.
ATTAAATCAAATGGTTACATGATATCCAAGAGCCTACTCATATTAATATTATGATCTCAAAAAGATATACTAAAACTATCATTTTATACTTTCAGTTTAGAGATTTCTATGATAGATAAAATAAGGGATATGTTCAGCAGAAATCCTAAAACTTGTCAAGATAGTGCAATTGAATCCTAAAATTTGCAAAAGGTGCAATCGAGTACTAAAACTTGTCATGTTAGTTCATTTGAGTCATTCCGTTAATATCGTTAATTTAGAATAATGGGAATGCTGACGTGGCATTTTTTTTATTTTCCACGTGGCATTTTAAAGTAATTTTTATTTTTCACATGGCTTTTTTTATTCAATTCTTTTTAAATTAGATTAAAAAACAAAACTAGAAAAAAAAAGTGGTGGAATTAAAAAACAAAAACAAATTTTATTCGATTCTTCAGCCGTCATCGCCAATGCCGAAAGGGCCAGGGTCGGCCCTCGTGGGGGGCCGGCAACCATCACCCAGCGAGGGGGAGTCCTCGCTGGCACCAGATGAGGGCTAGCGACCCTCATGCCAGGGTGAGTCAGTGCCGGCTCCTCTAGTGATGGGTGACAACGGCAACTAAAGTTTTCCATTCCAGTTTTTTAATTTAATTGAAATAAGACTGAATAAAATAATAATTAAAAATGATGATGCGGCATTAAAATATAATTTTTAAAATGTCATGTTAGCATTTCCGTTAATCTAAATTGACGGTGTTAACGGAAGGACTTAAATGAACCAATATGACAAGTTTTATGACTCGATTGCACTTTTTGCAAGTTTTAGGACTCAATTGCACTATCCTAACGAGTTTTAGGACTTCTGCTGAACATATCCCAATAAAATAAAGTCATTTTTTTATATGACATGGAGACCTCCCATGAAAAGGAGAGAAGAATCATTTCGAAATTAAAACTTGATGACAAACAAAAATGCATATTTAAATTTAAATATGTTAGATATATTAAATAAACTTAGATCAATCAACCTCCATAATCTAAAATATAAATCTACAATTCTCGATAATTCTACTTGGTAACAGATATTGAGTACGACTTCTCGACAAACTTTGCAGTGCCACTGTAAGAGAATTGGTAAGACATTTACAATCAGGCGCACGAAAGATGCTTATCATCCCCATCAATGCCATACATTATGAAGCTAATGCCCAAGAAAGTGTCACGGGCCGATCGATTCCTCGTTCCTTTGCACCCGTGCGGCCTTAGGATTTCTCCCAAGCAGCCTTTCCACTCAAACTCACACAAAATCTAGAGAGAGAAACTATAGAGAGAGAAGCTCTGGTTTTCTATTTCTTGTGTAGAATGAGATGCTTACAATGAGGGGGAGGAGCCCCTATTTATACAAGTACGGACTCATCGTATCCGTAGATCCATCCTCGATCTAACGGTGGAGATTAAATCTCCCCAACTACCATCTACCCACATTAATTACATTGAAGTAGCCCCCAACTACTTCCTACCCGTATTGAATACATAGGAGCAGCCCCTCAACTACTACCTACTTACATTGATTGCTTTGTGTATAATGACCGTATCGCCCGCCCTAGGAATAATCTAGAATACTCAAGAAAACCCTAGAATACGGAGACCACGGTTGAAGGTCGCTTGTACCAAGATTCGGTCACGGCATCGCTCAAGAACCCTCTTGGATCGTGCAAGTCCTTGGGCCGTGACATTCTCCCCCACCTAATTAGGCGACGCCCTCGTCGCGTCTTCGGCATGGAATGCTTCAATTTGTTTCTTGAATTGCCAAAGAGCGTCCGCGGGTTCCCAACTTGCTTCGCTCTCCGGAAGACCCTTCCATCGAATCATGTATTCTCACTTCGGTGCACAGTACCGCTTCCGTATGACTCGGTCGGCCATGATGTGGTCGACCTCTCGATCATACGAGGCCTTAGCTCCCATGGGTGCCCGTTGCGACTCCCCTCGGTTCGGATCTTCCTCATCCATATGGAAAGGTTTAAGCATACTTACATGGAAAACCGGATGTACCTTTAGCTTTGGCGGTAGCTCCAGCTTGTATGCAACCTTTCCGACCCGTTGAAGCACACGGAACGGCCCCTCGTAGCGTCGGATCAACCCTTTGTGTATGTCTTTGTATCGGAGGACTATGTGTAGTTTGACTAGCACTTGGTCTCCGACTTGGAACTCCACGTGCCGACGCTTTTGGTCCACCCATTTCTTCATGCGCTTCGATGCCTTGTGTAGGCACGCCCTTGTCAAGTCCGCTTGTTCTTGCCAATCTTTTGCGAACTTGAAAGCCGGAGGACTACTCCCCTTGTAGCCCGACGCAACCGCACTTGGAGTTTGCGGTTGTTGTCCCATCGCGATCTCGAACGGACTTTGGCCGGTCGACTCGCTCCGTTGCAAGTTATAGGAGAACTAGGCCACGTCAATCAGTTTTGCCCAGTCCACTTGCGTTGTGCTCACGTAGTGTCGAAGGTAGATCTCTAGAAGTGCATTGGTCCTTTCCGTCTGACCGTCAGTTTGTGGATGCAAACTTGTGGAGAAATTCAGCTCCGACCCTAACAATTTGAAGAGCTTCGTCCAGAATCGCCCCATGAATCGGGGGTCACGATCGCTCACGATCGTTTGTGGCACACCCCAGTACTTGACCACATGCTTCAGGAAAAGTCTGGCTGCCTCCTCGGCTGGGCAATCCTTGGTTGCCGGCACAAATGTTGCGTATTTAGAGAACTTGTCAACCACTACCATCAGCGTCCGACACCCTTCGGATTTTGGTAGGTTGACGATGAAGTCCATAGAGACACTCTCCCATGGACGGTTGGGGATGGGGAGAGGCTCCAGGAGCCCCGGCGACGCTCGTTGTTCGAGCTTGTCTTGTTGACATACAAGACAAGTCTTCACATACGCCTTGACGTCGTCCCTCATTTGAGGCCAAAAGAAACGCTCCTCAAGGAGTGCCAAGGTATGGTGGATTCCGAGGTGGCCCGCCCACTTTGAATCATGGCACTCTTGCAAGACTTCCTTCCTCAGCTTCCCATGTAGTGGCACGTACAGCCGCCGTCCCTTGGTGTAGAGAAGTTCGTCTTCACACCAAAATTGGCGAGTCTTACCTTCTCGTGCGTATCGTAGGAGTCCCTCGGCCCTTTGATCATGTTTGATCCTCTCCTTGATACGGTCAACCCATGGGCAATTGGGTCGACTTACGATGTTGGCCAGCTCCGCCTTTCGACTCAGTGCGTCCGCCACGGAGTTGGACTTCCCGGGCTTGTACTCCAGCACGTAGTCGAATTCCGCCAAGAAATCCTGCCATCGAGCTTGCTTCGGACTCAGCTTTTTTTGCGTCTGGAAGTAGCTCGTGGCCACATTGTCCGTCCTTACAACGAACTTGGCTCCCAAGATGTAGTGCCTCCATGTCCGAAGGCAATGGACCACCGCGGTCATCTCCTTCTCTTGGACGGTATACCGTCGTTCGGCATTGTTCAGTTTTCGGGACTCGAACGCAACCGGATGACCATCCTGCATAAGAACACCACCGATAGCAAAGTCGAAAGCGTCAGTTTCTACCTCGTAGGGTCTTACGTGATCGGGCAATACCAGCACCGGCTCCTCGGTCATAGTTTGCTTTAGTCGATCAAACGCCTCTTGGCATTGCTTGGTCCACTCCCACGGCTTGTCCTTCTTTAGCATGTCCGTGAGTGGCACCGTAATGCTCGAGTAACTTCGAATGAAACGCCGGTAGAAGTTGGTGAGGCCAAGGAATGACCTCAACTCCGTCACCTTGGTCGGCGGCTTCCATTCGACTATCGCTCGGATCTTCGCAACGTCCATCCGAACACGACCGCCCCCGACAATATGCCCCAAGAAAGGAACTTCCTTTTGGGCGAAGGCACATTTCTCCCGCTTCACGGACAACTCATTCTCACGCAAGACTTGGAAGACTTGTCTTACGTGCTCAATATGCTCCTCCAACGTCCGGCTATATATCACAATATCGTCTAAATAAATTACTACGAACCGATCAAGGAACGGATGCAGTACCTTATTCATCATCGTGCAGAAAGTGGCCGGAGCGTTGGTGAGACCGAACGGCATGACGAGGAACTCGTACGATCCGTATCGCGTCACACATGCGGTCTTTGACTCGTCCCCTTCGGCAATCCGAACTTGATAGTAACCCGATCGGAGATCCAACTTGGTGAACCATCGGGCTTCTCCAAGTTGATCGAATAGATCTGCGATGAGAGGGATCGGGTACTTGTTCTTCACAGTGAGCTTGTTCAATGCCCGGTAGTCAATGCACATCCGGAGTGACCCATCGTGCTTCTTTTGGAAAAGGATCGGCGCACCGAACGGAGACTTGGACGGTTGAATATAACCCGCATCGAGTAGCTCCTTGAGTTGTCTCCTCAATTCTTCTAACTCCGGGGGTGCCATGCGATAGGGTGCCATGGCCGGTGGTCGAGCATCAGGCACTAGCTCGATCTGATGATCCACCTCCCTTCTAGGTGGGAGCTTCTTAGGAAGCTCGGACGGCATCACGTCCGCAAATGTGTCGAGAACTCGGGTCACTTCGGTGGGAATGTCCTCCACCCTGCCCGTGTCCTCCTCTACTTTCACCGTGGCTAGGAAGGTCACCGCACCCTTCTTGACTCCCTTCGAGAGTTGCATGGCCGATAACATCTTCCGATCGCGTCCCAATGCGCGATGGATTGAAATCATGCATTGGCACCTCTTGTCCAGAATGCAAATGCAATCCGCAAATGGCAGCACACCCGCATTGATCCTATCGAAAAATCCTAGACCTAGAACAAAATCATAGTCGTCTAAGGGAATTACCTCGATAGTTTCCTTACTTGACCACGGTCCGAGGTGAAGCTCCACGTCCCTAGCCAATCCGCTAATCGGGACCTCCTTGGAATTCACTGTCTTGAGCCAACCAGCTCCTTTCTCGACCGGAAGGTTGAGTTTCTTCGCGGCCTCTTGTGAAATAAATAGATCGGATGCTCCGGTATCCACGAGTGCACTCATCGTGGTGTCGCCGATCTTTAGATCCACGAACATCATCCCCTTAGACTCCTTAGCTTTCTTCGTCGTAAGGGAACTGAGGATACACAGTGAACCCAACCGCGCTTCCTCTTTTGGCTCGTCTTCCTTACACAAGGCCGCCAGCTTGGCCTTGTTCGGACAATCACGTGCCATATGAGAACCGTCACAGAAAAAGCACTTATATGTGCGTACCTTTCTTTGTCCTCCATTGCTCGACTCCGCATGAAATCTCGGAGGACCGTTCGGGGGTCTACCTCCATACGGACGATGGAATCTCCCTCGATCTCCCCCACCAAAGGCCCTGTCCCTTGGTCGAGGCTCCGGCTTGGGTGCCGAAGTTGCTTTGTACTCCACAAGCGACTCGGCCACCGTAATGGCCGCCGTGAGATCTCCCACGCTGCACCGCTTGAGCTCCTGCTTGGTCCATGGTTTGAGACCACCCATGAACTGATGATACGCCTCCGTGTCGCTCATCGAAGGGATTTGGAGTAGCAACTCCGAAAATCGCTTGATGTAGTCACGCACCGCACCCTTTTGCTCGAGCCTTTTCAGCTCATTCCGAGCATCCTCCTCCGCGTACGAAGGGTAGTACATCCGTCGGAATTCTTCGACGAATCCTTCCCATGTCGCGATGGGATCGCCACTCCTCTCATCCGACCGACGACGCCACCACAATAATGCATTATCAACTAAATACATAGATGCGGTGTTTACCCGAGTAAGGTCGTCGTTGATTCCCATGGCCTGGAAGTATCGTTCCATGTACCATAGGAAGTTGTCCACATCCTTGGCCACCCGCGAGCCTCTGAACTTGTCCGGCTTAGGTGCATCGGTTCGTGGACTAGCATGCACCGTGACCACTCCGTTCACGCGTGCCGCTTCTGATTCCGCAAGCTTCCCTTTGAGTTCCTCAACCTCAGCACGCATAGCCACTATCAAGGCCTCCAAGGTTTCCTCCCGTTGTTCCAGTTCTTGCCTCAGGGTCCCCAGCAACTCGCCTCGGAGCTCTCCCATGCTGGACTTGAGCTCTAGCACCTCGGCCTCAAGCTCCTCCTTGCCAGCTTCAACTCCTTCGACGGTCTGGGTCAGGTCGTCGACCGATCCTTGGATCTCGGAGGCGAATATCTCCACCTTTATCACCCGATGATCCAGATCCCCCATAACATCCCTCGAACCGGAACCAGTACGGTTCTTTCTTACCTTGGGCCCTTTAGCGGCAGCTCTTCCACGCTCCTCTTGATCCGCAGCCAGCGCGATCAACACCTCAGGACGGGATTCAGCCATTGCGCCTAGGAATGAACTTCGCTCTGATACCACTTGTCACGGGCCGATCGATTCATCGTTCCTTTGCACCCGTGCGGCCTTAGGATTTCTCCCAAGCAGCCTTTCCACTCAAACTCACACAAAATCTAGAGAGAGAAACTGTAGAGAGAGAAGCTCTGGTTTTCTATTTCTTGTGTAGAATGAGATGCTTACAATGAGGGGGAGGAGCCCCTATTTATACAAGTACGGACTCACCGTATCCGTAGATCCATCCTCGATCTAACGGTGGAGATTAGATCTCCCCAACTACCATCTACCCACATTAATTACATTGAAGTAGCTCCCAACTACTTCCTACCCGTATTGAATACATAGGAGTAGCCCCTCAACTACTACCTACTTACATTGATTGCCTTAGCGTACAATGACCGTATCGCCCACCCTAGGAATAGTCTAGAAGACTCAAGAAAACCCTAGAATACGGTGACCACGGTTGAGGGTTGCTTGTACCAAGATTCGGTCACGGCATCGCTCAAGAACCCTCTTGGATCGTGCAAGTCCTTGGGCCGTGACACTAGCATGTAACAAGGATGCTTCAAGCACCATGGACACCAACATATGGGACCTAGACACTAAATGTAGTAATCACATGTCTGGTTGAATGGAGTTATTCTCAAAGTTGGATGAGATAAGTCATGGTGAAGTCAACTTCGGGAATAAATCAAAAATTCTTGTGATGGGCAAAGGTAACATTAATAACAATTCAAAATATGGTACTAATGTTACTACTGTGGACGTTTACTTTATGCTGAGACTTTTTTGGAATTTGCTTAGTGTTAGGCAACTTTTCGAAAAAGGCCATAAGGTTCATATGATAAATAGAGTTTGCACCATTAGAAGTGTCAACAATAAGTTGATCATAGCGATGCACATGATGAAGAACTGGATGTTTTGCTTAACTCTTCAAACGAAGAATCTCGAGTTTTCAAGCAATGATGAAAGATATCAGTTGGTTGTAGCATTTTTGATTCAAGCATCTAAATTTTCATGGACTAAAATTATTGGTCCAGAAAAAGATGGTGACCAACATGCTATTGATTAACTATCTAGATTGTCCATGTGAAGGATGTCTCCTTGAGAAATAACATTACAACTCTTTTCTAGTTGGAAAAGCCAGAAGAGCAAAACAACCATTATAGTTGGAACATACAGACATATGTGGCCCTATTGAGGTGTAATCATTCGGACATAAAAGATACATGCTAATTTTTGTGGATGATTTTACCAGAAAAACTTGGATGCATTTTTTTAGAGAAAAATCTAAAGTTTTTGGCAAGTTCAAGGAATTTAAAGTTTATGTTGAAAAACATAGTGGCTTTAATTTGAAGTCGTTGAGATCAGATAAAGGGAAAGAATTTACATCAAATGAATTTGACAAATATTGTAAAATTCCTAGGGTGAAATGTCCATTGATTGCTAGTTAGACGACTCAACAAAATGATAGAGCAGAAAGAAAGAACAAGACAATTTTGAAATGTCAAGAAGTATGTTAAAAGCTAAAAATTTTAGGCAGAAGCAATTGTGTATGCTGTATTTGTGCTAAATAGGTGTCCAACAAAGAGTGTCCTTGGCATAACCCTAGAAGAGGCTTGGAGCGGCAACAAGTCGGTTCATTCCTACAAGTACTTGGGTGCATGGCATATCCCTATGTACCATATGAACGAAGGAAGAAGTTGGATAATAAAAGTGAGAAGTACATCTTCATTGGCTATAATGACACAACTAAGAGTTATGAGTTGTATAACATTGTCACAAAAAAGGTAATCATTTCAATAATGTCCAATTATTAAAAGATAAAGCTTTGGGATTGGAACCAATAAGGTGACCAGAAAAGGTAGATACTGAAAAACTTCTATTATTTTTGACTGGTCGTGCTTCTCTATCATCTTCAATTGGCGATACATCTTTTTCACCAATAGTAGCTCTAGAACCACCATTACATTGTTCTCAGTGATTATAAGGGACTTCAACAAGATTTAGTCGCAAGAGATGATAACAATGATAATAATGAAATCACTGATGAAACAATGATAAATTTTATTTATTTGCTAAAAGTGACCTTGTATCCTATGATGAATAGTTACAGATGAAAAGTAGATCCAAGCAATAAATGAAGAAATCTACTCTGTTGAGAAGAATGACATATGAACGCTAACTTCTTTACCTCCCAATAAGAAGCTCGTTGGTGTTAGGACCTCCGTCAACCAGACCGTCCCCACCTATAAATAGGGCGTCCGCGTGCTCAGTTGAACGGCGGAGGAGGCGGAGGCTAGAGTAGGGAGGAAGAGAGAGTTCTAGAGGCGGATGCCCAGGACCTGCTCGACAATTGGCCGGATCGGAGGGAAAGATGGAGAAGTAGAGAGAGAGAGAGAGATTTGAGGAAGGGAGAGTACAGTGAGTTGGGGGTGAGGTGCCGCCAGCCACCGGTGAGCTTGGATCCTGTCCATAGTCTGTTTCTGAACGTGTTCGGGCCGGAGCTCGCGGCTGTCCCGCCTGCACGAGCTCAGGTCCCCGTCCGTCCTCTGGTTGTTGTATGGGTCAACGTTCGTCCGGCGAATGTCTCGGCTGGGGTTTGAGTCCCGAAGGAGCCGAAAACCCCTCGTTTTTGTAGCGCGCTCCAACTGCTCGATGATTTGTCTAAACGAGATCCAGCTGTGGTACCTTCGTTTTGGCCGGCGTCGATTTGTCCGGGCGTCGCCTAGTCCCAGTCGAGGCATCCCAACAACACCGGCGGACTGGTGGGAGGGCCGCCGCCGTCGTCCGTGGAGGCCGCGGATTTTGGGCTTCACCGAAGACCCCCCTTCCGTCGTAACCAGGGCGTCACCAGCCGAGCGACGGCCGGACGCTTGGCTCAGGTAGGTTAGGTTGACGCTGGCGTGCGCTTTCAGCCGGTCCGAGGCATTGGTCGTTATTCTCGCCGGGGCCGTTCCTGTCGCGGCATCTGGGCAATAAGAAGTACGGACTTCTTCGGAGCCACACGTGCTCTTCTGGGCACGCTCCGACACGCGAGTCCGAAATTTCAACATGCAGTTACGACACGCGAAGAGTCACTCAAATGACTCTTCGCAATTCTGGCAGGGACAGGAGCTCGTGCAGCAGCTCCTGAATTGATTGCCAGATTCAGGAGTGCTTATTAGCCATCGTCGAGGTCGCGGGTTGCAACTGTAGAGGATCGAATCCAACCCGGACCTTCGACCAACTTCCCCTCTTCCCCTTCACGGCATTCTTCTCATCGCCACGCCCATTCTTGCCCCCCAAAGACAAATCGCACCCGTACGACTTGGGGTTCCGGGACAAGAAATTGAGCCAAGAAGTGAGGGACTGTTCAGTCGTCAAGGTCGAGAGTGCTTCTTCGCCGTTGTCGAGGTCGTTGGTCGAAACTGCACAGTCGCCGGTGCCGAACTCCCAATTTTTCACCACCTCCAACCAGATCCTCTCTCTCCTCCACCGCCCGCCTCAGTGCGGGCTGCCACTCGCTCGCCTCTGCGGGCTCGAGGCAGAAGAAATCTGCCAAGGCATTCGAGCTCGAGTAGCCACGGTCGTTTTGCAAAGATGGAGAGGAGAGTCTTTTTCTCGGAGATAGAGGGCGGAGCGCGCGTGAGAGAGGAGAAAGGGACAAAATATTATTAATGGGTAGGCCGATTGCTACGTGTCGATTCCTGAGTGGTTTGTTACATATTATTAAATAAAGCCAATACTTTTTCGGTTATTTCAAAAAAGAAAGTAACATGGGTGCTGGGGAAGAAACGGCACGGTAAAATAAATAAGTGGGGCTAAAAAATGATTTCGAAAAATAAAAACATTGAATGTTGAATAATGATAAATTTTGGTCACTACAACTGATGATAGATTTATTTAAATAAGTTAACTCTAGTCTCTTGTTAGTCATCAGTTTCATGGTTAACTTTTGTTAAAGTAAAAAATTTGTCCCCAAATATAGTTACGAATCTCTTATTAATGTTTTTTTAAAATTTTCTATGAATAGATTTATTATTATTAGTGCAAATTCATTCCAATCTCTTTTGTTATTATTTATTTATTTATAAATTTGAATCAAATTTATTTAATTAAAATAATTATAAAATTTTATCATGTATATATAAAAATATTAATTTAATATATAACATATCTCATTAAAATCTTTTATTTTTTGAGAAATGACGTATTGTGTCACGTGTTGGTTGTTCATGTCAGTGCTATCTAGTCTGGGTTTGCGGTAGAAGGGAAACCGAGTTGGCTGCGCTTTTGTAGCAGGGTAGGATTTGCTTGCCTGGGCCGACTGGGTCTGGGTGTACGTGGGCTTGGAAAGTTGTGGCGTGGGCCAGACATTTCTTTCATTCAGTAACGGGCTCAATTCTTTGTGGGTCCAAGATTTTTGTAGTGGGCTACGGCTGGGCCTGTACAATTGCTGGTGCACCCTATGGTATGACGACCCTCTCCTTGAAATTAATCTGGACAAGAGGATTAGGTCAAAGGAAAGCGCACACAGCATCTAAGGTGTTGCAGAAAGTGATGAAAATGAAAGAAATGACACGGACACAAGATTTACTTAGGAGCACAGACCAGATGGACGCGACGCCTGATGTTGAAATAATATGTAAATTTTGGATCTTACAGCGAAGTTGCAATATCATAATACAATGTGCTTCGCATTAAGTATAATCTATTCTCTCATTTCATTAATGGCTTGGATCTGAAAATGAAGTTGCAGTATCATAATACAATGTGCTTCACATTAAGTATAATCTATTCTCTCGTTTCATTATTGGCTAATGAATTTATACCGCAAACTAAGGATGCCATTGACCATTTAATTAAATATTTGGGTAATAAATTTATATCGTATACACAGGGAGCTATTGACCATTTAATTAAATATTTGGGCAAATTTTTTGTTTAAGATGGTGAAACCAATGAAGCGAAGCAAGAGATACGGAGAGAGAAGAAATCTGGGAACAACTTGATTTCATAACCAAGTATTGACCCTAGAAATGACATTCTCTTGGCATCGGCGAGCGACAAGATAAGTGGACGAGAGCGAAGTTCAGAGATAGAGAAGAAGAGAGTCGGCTTTACCTCAAATGGATACTGTCTCTCTAGTCGCTCCGCCACATCTGGAAGCTGGTACTCCTCAGCTCAAAATAACCAGTGCAAAGGCTCTAGCTGAATCTTCCAACCTCACTTCCATTCCGTCCAACTACGCTTTCACCACCCTGACTTCTGGTGATCCAGCCGTTCATGCCGACCTCGATGACTCCATCCCCGTCATCGACTTCTCTCTGCTCTCCTCAAGTAACCCGGATCAGCGGTCTAAAGCTGTCTTCGATCTTGCCAAGGCTTGTCAAGACTGGGGCGTCTTCATGGTACACATGTTCATAGCTAGTTCATTTTCTGTTTCATAGTACTTTTCTTTATTTAGATCTCGTCGAGAACATGAGTAACAAACAGTTGGTATCTTTGATCAGCTTTCGCTTGTCAAACTTGTTATAAAATACTTAAAAGACTAGCAACGATAGAAATTGAATTGGATGACACAACTGATGGTTGTTCATTCAACTCCATACATGATTCGACAGTGTTGTTTGCTATGTATTGATCATAGCCGTTGGTCATATATGTGAACAGTTGATCAACCATGGAGTGCCCGAGGGTCAGATGAAGGCAACGGTCGATGCGCTGAGGGGATTTTTCGATCTGACGGAGGAGGAGAAGAATGAGTTCCAAGGGAAGCACGTGTTGGATCCCATAAGATACGGGACGAGCTTCAAAGCTTCGGTCGACAAAGTGTTCCTCTGGAGAGATTTTCTGAAGATGACGGTGCATCCAAAGTTTCACTGCCCTCCCAAACCAGAAGGCTTGAGGTATCCATTCTCTCTCTCTCTCTCTCTCTCTCTCTCTCTCTCTCTCTCTCTCTCTCGGTGGAAAAGGTCTAATATGTATTGAAATACTTTCTATGCTTAGCGTGCAAGTTTTCAGTTTGCATATACGTACTGATATTTCTGTTTTCTTAATCCCGTTTGTATATAAAAGGTCTGCGTTCACCACACCAAAATTATTAACAACCTCATGTTTAGATATCCACGTACCGATATTTCTGTTTTCTTTTTGTGAGTGAGTGATCATTAGGTTGGAAATAGCTGTCATGACAACTATACGTCCATCAGCCACAGAACCTTTCCCTTGAGGACATTTTCTCGCAACCGAGTATAGGATAAAATCACAGATTCTTAAGGGAGTGAAAAATTAAAGAGTATGTGGATAGAGCAAAATACGTTGTTACCTTCTCACCGTGTCATGCTAAAATAATGTTCAAGAGTTATAAAATTGCCAGGTACATCAGAAAAAGAAAACATGATGAGGAACTTGACCACTGAATTAATCATGTGGGATCTGAACTCGAACAACTTCAATGATGCGTGAGTTTCAGCATCTTTGGTTCCGGTTTGTTAGTTTTGTATAGTAGATTTATATTTTTACCTAGAAATCTGGCAGTTTTGAAATATAGCTATGGAAAATACACGATTCTTATGTTAGGATACCACTATTTTGGATCATCTTGGTGTCAGACAAGAACAATTTCGTACGCCTAGAAAAACGAGCAAAGTGCAGATTCATATGATAGAGTAAAATAATTGGTAATACCCCAGATAAAAGATCGAGTGAAAGAAACCTGTAAATTCCCTAAAGATGGATAGAACACCAGGGCATTTCCTCTGATGAATGAAAGCAACGTTTGTTGCAGTAAAGTTTTGGCAGAGTACTGTGGGGAGGTCCAGAAAGTAGCTAGGGAACTGCTCAAGGGCATTTCGGAGAGCTTAGGACTCGAACCAGGATATATCCACAAGACAATGGACATGGATTCTAGCCTACAGATATTAGCAGCGAATCTGTATCCGCCGTGCCCACAGCCAGAACTTGCTATGGGCCTACCCTCACACTCGGACTATGGCCTGTTGACCATCCTCATGCAGAATGATATCGGCGGCCTCCAAGTGCACCATGGCGGGAAGTGGGTCAAAGTTGATCCCATTCCTAATGCCTTGGTGGTCAACAACGGTGATCAGCTCGAGGTAAATATACAGAAATCCATGTTTTATCTTTCTAATCTCCCTTATAAGTCTTGCAAGAGAGGCCCAATTAATTTTAAAATCTTGGTATGTACTGTGTGCCTTGGTTTATACATGCAGATACAATGTCGGTATTTATAGAAGGAAAATTGTTATACGTAGAACTATAGTGAAAACAGTTGTCTTAAAAATTTGTTGAAACGTACTCCATTGTCTTTGTTTCTTTAACCAGATATTAATCAGTTAAAAAGTTGAAACGAATCTTTGTGATTTACTCTTGTTTCTCCGACCGAACAAAACAAGCTTACTGCAAATACCCTTTTTTTTTTGGTCCTTGACACTTTTCAATTGTGCAAGATTATGAGCAATGGGAGATACAAGAGCGTCCTGCATCGAGCTGCTGTGAACAACAAGGCTACAAGGATATCAATCCCTTTTAATACTGGACCATCGTCCGACACTGTTGTCGTGCCAGCAGAGCAGCTGGTGGATGGCGAGCACAACCAAGCCACAAACATCTTGATGACTTACAAGGACTACATGGAATTTAAACAGAGCAGAGTACTTGATAAGGGGTCGAGCCTGAATCAGGTAAAGATATGATATTTGTGCAGCTTACCGTTATGCTGTATTATGTTAAAAAGGGATGTGTGATTGTTTACTGCTTCTAGACTGTTTGGACTCTTTGGAGAGCAACCTTATGGAACCTTTCATATTATGTGATGCAAAGTGCAAGAAACATAGAGCACTGATGTATGTAAGCTGCACCTTTCTGAGGTGTATCTTCCTGGTATAATAAATGGAAGTGTGAGAACTGCACAATGTCTGATTAAACACCCTAAGTTTGACATTGCTTATGCTGTCCATATTGTTAGTTGGTACATGATTGCACTCATACGATGCATTTTGGTGCGGTCCTTTGAATTCTTCGCTACATCAATGGCACATTATTTCAGTCTTCTCTATTCTTCCCATTCAATTTTGGAGTTGATGGCTTATTCTAATGTTGGCTAGGCCGATAACCCTCAAGATCATCGCTCCGTTATGGGCTGCTATTTCTTTTTAGATACCTCAATATCTTATGGCATCATAAGAAATAGACTACTCTTGCTCACTCCAGTTTAGAAGTAGAATATCGAGCTCTTGCTAATACAACATTAGAGTTACTATGGTTACGACGGTAACTAGAAAACATGAGAATGCATCTACTTAGTGTGACAATCATTCATTGTGACATTCATAGTGCTGTCCAAATAGTACATAATGGTGTTTTCTATGAACGAACCAAACACTATGAAATAGACTATCTTTCATTCAATCTCATGTTCTTTGTGGCTTTGTTTGACTTATATTTACTTCATCCACTAAATAAAATATTGATATCTTTACCAAAAGACATTCACTGACATTCGCTTGGGCATTTTCTAGATATTTTCTCCAAACTCAAGTTGACTTCTTTCAAATCACCTTGAATTTGTGGGGACATGTAAGAGATATAGATATATTTAGGAGATTTCTTGATTAATTATGATTTGATTTGATGCAATTGATATATTGTTACTTTAGATAGTTAACCTCTAAAGTCTATAAATAAGCTCACATGCCATTCATTAGCAATATATAGAATATTGCATTTTTCTATCACTACATGTCGCGACCTTCCCGAAGGTGAATTACCATGGGAAGACTAATGGATTACTAAGTCCGAAAACTTAGTGCGGATTCTACCAAGCTCTTCTAATCGCAACTTAGTACTCAAAATTTGACCTATTTAAACATGTAATTTTATTTAATTAGGAGCCGCCACTAATCAATTAGGGTTGATTAGAAACCCAAGTAGAGTATGGGAGAATACTTTACTTCTGCGAAGATTTAATAGGTTCGGGGACATGATTATGCTAAGTTAAACTAGCGCGCTTTCAGTACCCTTTCTCTTTAAATTTCAAAAATATTTTTTTTTTGCAAGCAATCTTGATTGATTTTAACCTAATCCACTAACATGGAAATGAGTGGTCATGCAAATCACAATCAATAATATTCAGTAAATCTAAAAGGACGTATATAAAAATCATGATCAACCTTAAAACAAAATAAACTATAACTAAAATGCATGACCTAATTATAAATTCTAAATGGGATGACATCTACTTTTTTTTTTTTTTGATTTTTCTAAAATTAATTATATATATAACTCTAGTCTAGGTTTAATATGCATGATTCTTACTTTAACAAGATGTGACGTGCAATTCAAATGGCCTAACTCTAATGACAGATGTTAATTGAAAACTATTGTAACATGTGTGCAATGTATCTAAATATGCATGTGCTACATGATGTGGGATGAATGATGTATTTTGCTATATGCATATGCATGATCTTTTATTTTTTATTTTTTATTTTTATGTCAATTTTTTAAAAAAAAACTATTTAACTAATGAAATTTCCTAAGCTTCTACGTCATATGCAATATAAACTATAAGACTAGTCTAACATGAAATGCATTAATCTACCCTATTATGTGACAAATTTTTTTATGCATTTTTTGTAGTCTTACTAAAAAAAAATCAATATATATAATGCAACCGATCATGTAAAGCACGCAATTTAGCCCTAACCAAGATAGAAAATCAAAACAATCAAAAACCTGATCTGACGTCTCGCAGCTCAATATTTTTTATTATTGAGATTTTTTAACACGACACAATGACCTCACTCAATCGAAATTCAATCAAGCATGCAATATTTCAAACGAGGAAATAAAATATTCCAGAATTAATTTAGATAGAAACTTTACCTACCTTGTCTATTCTTTCCAAGTTCGGTTGAGTAACAAATCGCGGAGATCGTAATCAATGATGCTTCAAGGCAGATGGCAAGGGTGTGATGGTGACGTGAGAGCAATTCACACTAGAGTTGGGCTGAATTGTGGTGGCACGGACTGATTTGAATTGTGGAATCGCCGCCAAGAAATTGCTGGGAATATGTCGAAACGTGGACAGCAACGTGAGAGCGAGACCGCATGCGATGGTTGTCAGAATGATTGATCCTTTCTCCCTTGTCTCTTGGGAAGAGGCCTCCTTTTGTGAGCCGACCTTCAAGACCTGTAGTGAAAAGAGATGCTTTTTCTCCTCTCTCTCTATATTGCGCTGCCGCTCATTTTCTCTCAATTGTCGCTGTCTTTTTTCTACGTGTGTGACCCCCTTTTTATAGGTGAGAGGACTATGTTATTTAAGGAAAGATGATAAATTTGCACGTTGCATATTTAGCTCTTGTATCCCACGTGCAATATTTTTACGTCATCCGACACCTTCTCTGAATATTGAAAGAATCATGGGAATATTTTCAGGAACATTCTCATATTCCCGGGAATATTCTCATATTCCAACTCGTCACCCATTAACGGGCCTAGCCAAATTCTTTTTCACCGTGGGCTTAGTCCAACTTGTGAAATTAAAGCTTAGAACCATTAATTAAGCCCATTTGCCACGTGTCCAATGTCAATGCAATAATAAATGCTCCTAAAACTATATGCTATGCAATTTAATCCTAATATTTTTTGTTTAGGGGTTAAAATTAATCCCTAAATTTTTGTGAATTAAATTACGAATGATCAATCGAAATTTAAGTGTCAACACTACAATTCTAAACTAATTGAACTTGAGTCCTAAACCAAAATATTGATTTGCCTTTGCATTTTTTATTGCGTTTCTATGTAGTTAGAAAATAGAGGCATTTAGTTTAATATATTTTCATCATTGAAGGGGCACAATCTTAGATTAGACAAGGGCGTTGGATCAAGTGTTATGTGATCTCAAGAGGGATAGTGAACCAATGGATGCAAGGCGTAGGATCAATCTTGACGTGCAAGATTGATGGGCAATCCTAAAGTGCAAATGACATGTGGATTAGATATTAGAGTATATGCAAAGCATTAATCCAATGCAATACATATGAGATACCAATTTAAAATTAATTCCTCAAGACAATTCGCTCACTAAATGACATGCAACACGGATATTATAGAGCTAATCAAGAATTTTCCCTTTATTTTAATTCTTAAAGCAGTCACGTGTGTTGCCCAGACTAGTTAAATACTACGGAACACAATTCTATATAAGAAACTTCACGTTCATGTCATTAGCTTTAGATAGGGCGGGTAATGCCTATAAAATTTTCAAACGATAAATAGTTTGTTCGTTAAAATAGGCAATTGCATAATTCAATTATATTTTTGTTTGAGAATTGATTGTCTACACTTAGATACTAAATAGTGGCGGTTAATTGCAGTTTTCACTTTCAAGTGTGCTAAATGATGATAACACATGGATTCATTTAAAATTAGTTCCAGCTATTATCACAACTTAGTTTTCCAGCTAATTTATAAGAAGAGACCAAAATAGAGATCTCTCCCTTAAAAAAAATACCATAGACTATAGATAAAAGGGTGAATATTATGAAAAACCTCAAATTGATACACATTTGACAAATTTTATTCCAAACTAATTTTTTGACCACAAAAAACCCTAAACTAATACAGATTTAACAAATTTACCAAAAATTAGTACACTTGTGACATATTTACTCTTTGTTAGTTTCCATTAAATTTTACTATCAAATTACTGAGTTAAATGACACGGGACAATTAACCGGTATACTAGTTTGAGGTTTTACTATTTTTTTGTCACATTTGTACTAGTTTAATGGTATTAATCCAATTTAATGGAGGGTATATTTGTTATAAATGCACTAGTTTGGGATTTTTAGCAGTCAAAAAAATTAGCTCAGTGTAAATTTATCATAAACATATCAGTTTTGGGTTTTTTATGGCCATTTGGGATAAATTTGTCACCAATAGACCAGTTTGGAGATTTCGTGATAAAAAAATTAGACTAGGGTTAATTTGTTACAAATGTACCGGTTTGAGGTTTTTTGTGATATTAACTCTAGATAAATGATATGTCAAGTTTTGCATTGTTTATGAAAATGACACTATCATAATTCAACGTGCTTCATGTTAGGTATATTTAATTCTCTCAGACCGTAAGTTTGGCATCATTTTATTACTGGGTAACCAATTTATAATATGGAAATGGGGATTCTAATGCGAATTTGTCGATTACTTGATTAATCAAGCGGTTGCGTGTAACCATTGGCTACTTAATTAAATGGTTTGGGAGATAATTCTATCTATCTATTTTCTTATTTAACTTGAATTGTAGCTCAATGATACATACAATTTGACTTGCTCTTCCCTCTCTTTCTAATGGCGGTATTTTACCATGTTTTCTTTTGGCAATCATGTAATTATTATTCCTCGCATCATATGCAAGATGGAAGCCCAAATACAACTAAAGAACTTATCACAGTAGTGTCATCGCGGCAAAAGAGCACAATGCCAACTCAGTGCACCCCCGAGTGTGATAGTAATAAAGGAGTTACATTCTTTTCCATGATAACGCAATTTCGTGTCACGTCATCGTCGAATTTTTCGCAGCTTGTGTATTAGGCATTTCCTACCTCTTGAGAAGAGGCTTGCCGGCTTTTATTGTTCTAACGGCTTTATATATAAGCGTAAGAGCTAAGTTATAAAATATAATCATGTTGTTAATGATACGGACAAGAAGATGGCCCCGGGTACAGGATATGCCCAAAAGAAAATCCAAGGAATTCGACCCTGCAATTAACCTTTGACATCAAGCTCTCCGTCTCCAGTCGCATGTTTGACTCTAGAGGAAGTGCAGCATGGTAACGTTATTGTCCATGTTACATTCGAATGATTGATGATGAGCATGAAGGGAGGACCAAAAGTACATATTATTAGGCTACGAATAAAGTGAACAGGGCCATTGATTATGGTATCCAAAATCAAAATCACATCTTGTTAGCAAAGAAGTTACATCTAATGAATTTTTGTTATTTCTGGGTAAGAGTGATTGTGATAGTGTTTATATAGATCTGGATGGTATTATTAAACTCAAGGTGGAATTGTAACAAAAAACTTCTTAGGTAGTGGGTAATTGTGTGGTCATCAATAGAGATAGTGTTAGTAGGAGGTAGAGATGACCATTGAGGAGTGCATTTTTAACATTCCATGAAACGAGAGCATCGCTTTATAGAGGCAACAACAAAAAGATTTTGAAGAATAGCAAGACGTGCAATCGGAGCATATATATCATCATAGTCTATTCTATATGTTGTGTGGAAGAACACCCTAACTAAATGAGAAAAGAAACAAGAATAATCAACAACACGGAGATTTACGTGGTTCGAAAAATCCGCCTACGTCCACGGGAGAGAGACGATTTCTTATTGAGAGTTGCGCACCTTACCAAGTACAAGGTATATTGCTGATATATATAGATCTTCAAATCCTCACATTCCTAATCCAAATAGGAAAGAATTAATTCCCCACTTTCCTAATCCAAATAGGAAATGAATTTCACCCTAAAGATATTACTTAATTTGAAACTTACTAATAATATTTTTAGTGATTATTCCCTATATATTAGATATATCATTATATATCTCAATTACATTGAATCAGGACTCTTTCCCATGAATACCTCTTATAGATAAGTCCAAATCTAGGAAATATATTAGGAGGCAAGTAGTCTGCAATCTTCAAACCTTTCTAGATTTCCTGATCGACTTTTTAATTCGAATTTCCAATCGATCGAATTTGTGGAATTCAAAACAATATCAGCAAATCTCCACCTTTGGCTTGAATAAACCACAAGCCTCCACTTGAACCAAGAAAACGAATATATCTCTTCCTCCACCGTACCTTCGCAAAGGTACGCCCGCACCTGGATCGGTGCAGCCTCCGTCAACTTCAATGATGAGTGAGAGAAATCAAGTCCCTGCAAAACTTGAACTTCTCTATAGTGACCGTCTTTGTAACGACTTCATCTCCTCCATCATTGCGGTCATCCACTTTGTGATCACTTTTCAAAGTTTCATGGTAGGAGCTTGGATCACTAGAGCCTACGGTAAGAGCATAAGTAAGCATATCCTCAAAACCGTATCTCTCCGGTGCTTTGAGAGTGCGCCTTCCTCGATCCGTCACAATGGTACGAGGAACTTCTACCGTTTCTTTGACTTCCGGAGCTTCATCGGATGACTTGCCATTCTCTGCAGATTCTCTGGTTTCAAGCTCCACCTTAACAATAGATTTATCACTCTTCTCTTCAGTAGCCACGTGTGGCATGCAGCTTGACTTCAACATTGCAGATTCATCGAACATAACATCCCTGCTTGTTAGAATTTTCTTCTCACTTGGATCCCATAATTTGTAGCCTTTCACTCCTTTCTCGTAACCGAGAAATATACATTGTTTTGATTTTGGATCCAATTTCGAGCGTTTCAAACTCTACACATGTACAAAAGCAAGACAACCGAATATTCTTAAATTAGAATAATCGACGATTTTACCAATCCATGCCTCTTCAGGAATTTTGCATTTAATTGCAGTTGATGGAGACCGATTCACAAGATAACATGCCATGCAGACAGCTTCTGCCCAAAACTCCTTGCTCAATCCCGCATGTAGCCTCATGCTTTGAGCCCTCTCTAATAAGGTACGGTTCATCCTCTCCGCTACGCCATTCTATTGGGGCGTATTCGGAACTGTGAAGTGACGTTTAATCCCTTCATTCTTGCAAAGCTCCATGAATGGTGTCGATTTGTACTCTCCTCCATTGTCCGATCTCAAGCACTTTACCTTCTTCCCCGTTGAAGTTTCAACCTCAGCTTTCCATTCTTTGAACTATTCAAAGACTTCACTTTTGTGTTGCATGAAGAAGACCCAAACTTTGCGAGATAAATTGTTAATGAATGTCATGAAGTATTCCTTCCCTCCTTTTGACTTTACCGGTGAAGGACCCCATACATCCGTGTGTACATACTTGAGCACGCCCTTGCTTATATGAGTTGCAGTATTGAACCGTACTCTGCATTGTTTTCCAAGCACACAAAATTTGCAAAAATCTAATTTGCATGTTTTCATACCTTGGAGTGCATTCCTCTTGTGAAGCTCTATCAATCCTCTTTCTTCCATATGCCCGAGACGCATATGCCATAAATTGGTGTTATCTATCTCCGTGCTAGCATCCGTGGACATAGATGCTCCAACTTGCACTATGGTTCCTATTAGTCGATATAGGTTCCCATGCCTTTGTCCTTTAAGAACAACCAGAACTCCCTTAATCACCTTTAAGACTCCACCTTGAGCCGTGTACTTGCATCCATTGGATTCAAGTGCTCCCAATGAGATCAAATTCTTCCTTAAACCTGGAACATGACGCACGTCTGCCAAGGTTCTAATCATGCCATCAAACATCTTGATTTTCACGGTTCCAACTCCCACAGTCTTGCACGAAGTATCATTCCCCATGAGAACTAAACCACCATCATATACCTTATACTCATCGAAGGCTTCTCGATGAGGACACATATGATAAGTGCATTCGGAGTCCAAGATCCACGAATCTTCAAAGGTGTCCTTCCTCGACGATATGGACAAGACGTCTCCATCATTGGTCTCAATGCTGTCGGCTACACTTGCCTCATCCGAGCTCTTTTTCTTTTTCTCGTTCTTATTTGGACAGAATCTCTTGGTATGCCCTTCCTGATTGCATCGGTAGCATCTTCCTTTGAACTTTCCCTTGGATTTTGATCGACCCCTACTACTCGATCCTCGATCCTCGATCCATTGATCTTCCTCTTCCTTGATTGCTTTTCTCCTTTGCAAAGAGTCCCACTCCCAAAGATTTTGAACTACTTGCCCTTTTTCAAGTGTCGTTTGAAATTAGGGCAGTAGTCACCTCTCCGATCTCCAGGGTTTCCTTGCCATAAAGGAGCGTAGTTACCAAGTGGTCAAACGAATCAGGCAACGATGCCAGTAGTAGAAGCGCTATGTCTTCATCCTCAAATCTTACCTCCAAGCTTGTAAGTTCACTAATCATCTGATTGAACACATTGAGATGTTCCAACAGATCTCCCCTTTCACTCATCTGAAGTGAATACAATCTCTTCTTCAAGAACAACTTGTTCGTAAGAGATTTCGTCATGTAGATGCTTTCGAGTTTGAGCCATACCTCCGGAGCAAATTTGATTTCTGCTACATATTGAAGGGCCTCATCTGATAGGTTCAATTGGATTGTGCTACACACCCTCTCCTCCATATCGGCCCAATCATCATCAGTGATGGTGTCCGGCTTGTTCGATCTTCCCAGAAGAACTTTTGATAAACCTTGTTGAATCAACAGATCCTTCATCCTTCTCCGCCATAGTGTAAAATTATTCTTCCCGGTGAATCGTTCAATATCAAATCGAATGGTTGAATCTTTTCCAGCCATCTAGTTAGAAGTCGTAGTACAGGAACAGAGAACCTGGATTACTTTGATACCAATTGTTGTGCGGAAGAACACCCTAACTAGATGAGAAAAGAAACAAGAATAATCAACGACACGAAGATTTATGTGGTTCGGCGAAAATCCGCCTACGTCCACGGGAGAGAGAGACGATTTCTTATTGAGAGTTGCACACCTTACCAAGTACAAGGTACATTGCTGATATATATAGATTTTCAGATCCCCACCTTCCTAATCCAAATAGAAAAGAATTAATTCCCTACTTTCCTAATCCAAATAGGAATGTAATTCCACCCTAAAGATATTACATAATTTAAAACTTACTAATAATATCTTTAGTAACTATTCCCTATATATTAGAGATATCATTATATATCCCAATTACATTGAATCAGTACTATTTCCCATGAATACCTCTTATAGATAGGTCCAAATCTAGGAAATATATTAGGAGGCAAGTAGTATGCAATCTTCAGGCCTTCCTAGATTTCCTGATCGACTTTTTAATTCGAATTTCCAATCAATCGAATTTGTGGCAAGACAATATCAGCACTATACTCTAAGTAAAGCCTTTTGCTACTAGTTAAGCTTCGTAGTCTTCCACAAGACCATTTGCCTTTGTTTCGCTCTTTTGAAAAAATTTCCAAAATAGTTCAAAACCTATTATAATTTTTTCAATTTACTTCTAAACCTTTCTATTTTTTTTTTTTTACCTATTCAATCCCATATCTTTTACAATTGTGTCAATTCAATCTATCAAGTCAAATTTGGCAAGTTGAAGTTGAAGCTAATGTGGACGTCAACCAGCGTCCAACGTCTGGTTGATGCTGACATGAACATCGACCGACATCTGCTGTCTAGGTGATGTTGACGTGGCAATTTTTATATAAAATGTTGTATTTTTTTCCATTTTTCCATTTTTATTTTTTCCTTTCTCTTTTTTTTCCTTTTATCTTCTTCTTGTAGCTAGTCGCCGAATTGGCTAGAGGGCACAATCAATGACTCGCCATCATAGGCGAGCTCGCCTTCATGTAGATTTGGTGAGGGCAAGCCTCACCATGTTTTTGGTCATGCTCGGGCTGGAGCTCGCAGCTATCCCACCTGCACGATGTAACATCTTGAATTTTGACCCATTCCAGGATATATGAAATGATTATTTTATCAATGTGCTCTTAGTTACGTTTACTCTGAGTTGTCCCTTCATGAGTTAACTAACTATTCGAAAAGGCAATTACAGATCGATACGAGTACGACTAGTGAATTCAATCAGGGATAGGCCACTCCATCATAAGAATCAAAAAGGAATGATACCACACCGTTGTAAGCCAATTAGCGAATGGAAATAAATCGATTCGACAGAAGTACGAGGTTGGATTGCTGATGATTCCACATGACTTCGATATTGACTTCGAAAGACATTAAACCGATTTCCTTTTGGCCCCGTACACAGCATGAGCAATTAACCTTTTATGATTACATAACAATCGAGGATCGCCCTGATTTGAATATGTAGGATCGTGGATTGAAAAGCTATCAACCACAGGTCAAACGCACTAGAACCCCTAAACGCCGCCCGAAAGTTAGGTCGTACTAAAGTCACGATTGATCGATTTTAGCCATGAATTTCAATCTGGTATCGAGTATCGAACTTTTAGGACGTTGAGACTAAAATATTGGACGTTGCCTCATTGATTCTCGAATTTATCGATAAGCCCAAAACTATTGGAAAATAATTCAACGGGCTGAGTTTTGGAACCAAATATTTGGGAATTGATGCTTCAGGGGTAAAAAAGACCAAAATACCCCTTTCTAGAAGCTTATATAGAATTTTGTCTTTTTTTTTTTCTTCTCACCTTCCTCCGCACGTTTTTCTCCAACCCCCCTTTTTTCTCTCTCTCCCTGTCGGCAGCCCCGAGCTGGTGAGAACTTGTGGATGACGGTGTGCAGGAGGACTTGAGAAGTCCAGCTTTGAGTCGACGTCAATGCAGAAGAACGAAGATTTTTCTCCTTCGAACCAAACGGGATGACCAAGAATGCGAAAATTTTAAAGCAACGTTTTGGAGCAAGGCCCTTCTATTTTATTAGACCTTCACACTCTTATTAAATTTGAAATAACTCCACTAAAATTCTTAAAACTAATCACGAAAATGCAATTGAGTCAAACTTTCGATTAGTGCATTTAAATCCTAAACTTGTCATAACTATGCAATTTGGTTTTAAAACTTTATAAAAAATATTTATCAAGTTGGTATAATCAAATCATAAAACTTGTCAAATTCATATAATCAACTTATAAAACCTATTAGCATTTTCCGTTGGTCAATTTGGACAAAGTTAATAGAAGATTTGATTGTACCAGCTTGATAAGTTGTAGAACTTGATTGCATTTTTGAAAGTTTTAAGATTCAATTGTACTTTCTTGACAATTTTTAATATTTTTAATGGTGCACTTATTGTCTGACCAGAAAAAAAAGAGTAGTGCTCTTATCCCTTTTAAATCTAGTTCTCCTAGGAGAATCACTTATTTAATGGATGCAATGGTTTAATTCAAGTTTCTTTCTCTATTATCAATTGGTCTAATAAGCTAATGAATAATGGAACCACTCTGATTGACTACAGTGTCGTTGAAGGAGAGGAGTTCAATGAGATAGATTTGTTAGATTCATCTAAAAATTAATAATAAATTTTAAAAAAATAAATTGGCTGGCGACCGGCCAAGGAAGGAGAGAAAACAAAAAAAAAGAAAAAATAAATTAATTATTAATTTTTAAAAAATAATAAATAACGATTTAAAAATAATAAAATAATAAAAAAGCTATTGAAAAGAGTTTATAAAGTAAAATATTTTTCCAAGTGAACAACGTAAAATATTTTCCACTTCAAAATCAAGTTTCACCCGAACACTAGAAAATAATTACGTTTTCCTAAAAAATAGCTTCCTGAAAAATATTTTCCAGAAAAGCAATATTTTTCGTGAAATGAACGAAGCCTAAGTATAATCTATTCTCTCATTTCATTAATGGCTAATGCATTTATACCGTAAACACAGGGTACCATTGACCATTTAATCAAATATTCGGGTAACAATTTTTTGAAGACGGTGAAAACAATAAACCGAAGCAAAGAGAGATGGACCATTTAACTAAATATGTGGGTAACAATTTTTTGAAGATGGTGAAACCAATTAACAGAAGCAAGAAACATGGACCATTTAATTAAATATTTGGGTGATAAATTTATATCGTATACACAGAGAGCGATTGACCATTTAATTAAATATTTGGGTAATAAATTTATGTCGTCTACATGGGTAAATTTTTTTTTTTTTAAGATGGTGAAACCAATAAACCGAAGCAAGAGATCCGGAGGGAGAAGAAATCTGGGAAAAACTTGATTTGATAGCCACTTATTGACACTAAAAATGGCATTCAACGGCATTCTCTTGGCATCGGCGAGCGACAAGATAAGTGGACGGGAGCGAAGTTCAGAGATAGAGAAGAAGAGTCAGCTTCGCCTCAAATGGATACCGTCTCTCCAGTCGTTCCACCACATCAGGAAGCTGGTACTCCTCAGCTCAAAATAACCAGTGCAATGGCTCTAGCTGGATCTTCCAACCTCACTTCCATTCCCTCCCACTACGCTTTCACCACAACCACTCCTGGTGATCAAGCCATTCATGCCGACCTCGATGACTCCATCCCCGTCATCGACTTCTCTCTCCTCTCCTCAAGTAACCCGGATCAGCGGTCTAAAGCTGTCTTCGATCTTGCCAAGGCTTGTCAAGACTGGGGCGTCTTCATGGTACACATGTTCCTAGCTAGTTCATTTTCTGTTTCATAGTACTTTTCTTTATTTAGATCTTGTCAAGAACATGCGTAACAAACAGTTGGTATCTTTGATCAGCTTTCGCTTGTCAAACTTGTTATAAAATACTTAAAAGACTAGCAACGATAGAAATTGAATTGGATGATTCAACTGACAACCCCTTTTGACTTTTTAAGTCTATTTTTCATTATTGGTATCAAAGCTGGAGTCATTCTTCGTAATCAGTATGACACAAAATCTCCATACATGATTCGACAGTGTGTTGTTTGCTATGTATTGATCATAGCCGTTGGTCGTATATGTGAGCAGTTGATCAACCATGGAGTGCCCGAGAATCAGATGAAGGCGACGGTCGACGCGCTGAAGGGATTTTTTGATCTGACAGAGGAGGAGAAGAATGAGTTCCAAGGGAAGCACGTGTTGGATCCCATAAGATACGGGACGAGCTTCAAAGCTTCGGTCGACAAAGTGTTCCTCTGGAGAGATTTTCTGAAGATGACAGTGCATCCAAAGTTTCACTGCCCTCCCAAACCAGAAGGCTTGAGGTATCCATTCTCTCTCTCTCTCTCTCTCTCTCTCTCTCTCCCTCTCTCTCTCTCTCTTGGTGGAAAAGGTCTAATATATATTGAAATACTTTCTATGCTTAGCGTGCAAATTCTCAGTTTGCATATACGTACTGATATTTCTGTTTTCTTAATTCCGTTTGTGTATAAAATGTCTGCGTTCACCACACCACAAATATTAACAATCTCATGCTTTAGATATCCACGTACCGATATTTCTGTTTTCTTTTTGTGAGTGAGTGATCATTAGGTTGGAAATAGCTGTCATGACAACTATACGTCCATCAGCAAACAGAACCTTTCCCTTGAGGACATTTTTTCACAACCGAGTATAGGATAAAATCACAGATTCTTAAGGGAGTGAAAAATTAAAGAGTATGTGGATAGAGCAAAATACGTTGTTACCTTCTCACCGTGTCATGCTAAAATAATGTTCAGAGTTATAAAATTGTCAGGTACATCAGAAAAAGAAAACATGATGAGGAACTTGACCACTCAATTAATCATGTGGGATCTGAACTCGAACAACTTCAATGATGCGTGAGTTTCAGCATCTTTGGTTCCAGTCTGTTAGTTTTGTATGGTAGATTTATATTTTTACCTAGAAATCTGGCAGTCTTGAAATATAGCTATGGAAAATACACGATTCTTATGTTAGGAAACCACTATTTTGGATCATCTTAGTGTCAGACAAGAACAATTTCGTACGCCTAGAAAAACGAGCAAAGTGCAGATTCAATATGATAGAGTAAAATAATTGGTAATACCCCAGATAAAGGATTGAGTGAAAGAAACCTGTAAATTCCCTAAAGATGGATAGAACACCACGGCATTTCCTCTGATGAATGAAAGCAACGTTTGTTGCAGTAAAGTTTTGGCAGAGTACTGTGGGGAGGTCCGGAAATTAGCTAGGGAGCTGCTCAAGGGCATTTCGGAGAGCTTAGGACTCGAACCAGGATATGTCGACAAGACAATGGACATGGATTCTAGCCTACAGATATTAGCAGCGAATCTGTATCCGCCATGCCCACAGCCAGAACTTGCTATGGGCCTACCCTCACACTCGGACTATGGCCTGTTGACCATCCTCATGCAGAATGATATCGGCGGCCTCCAAGTGCACCATGGCGGGAAGTGGGTCAAAGTTGATCCCATTCCTAATGCCTTGGTGGTCAACAACGGTGATCAGCTCGAGGTAAAGATACAGAAATCCATGTTTTTATCTTTCTAATCTCCCTTATAAGTCTTGCAAGAGAGGTCCAATTAATTTTAAAATCTTGGTATGTACTGTGTGCCTTGGTTTATACATGCAGATACAATGTCGGTATTTATAGAAGGAAAATTGTTATACATAGAACTATAGTAAAAACAGTTGTCTTAAAAATTTGCTGAAACGTACTCCATTGTCTTTCTTTCTTTAACCAGATATCAATCAATTAAAAAGTTGAAATGAATCTTTGTGATTTACTCGTTTCTCCGACCGAACAAAACAAGCTTACTGCAAATACCCTTTTTTTTTTGGTCCTTGACACTTTTCAATTGTGCAAGATTATGAGCAATGGGAGATACAAGAGCGTCCTGCATCGAGCTGCTGTGAACAACAAGGCTACAAGGATATCAATCCCTTTTAATACTGGACCATCGTCCGACACTGTCGTCGTGCCAGCAGAGCAGCTGGTGGATGGCGAGCACAACCAAGCCACAAACATCTTGATGACTTACAAGGACTACATGGAATTTAAACAGAGCAGAGTACTTGATAAGGGGTCGAGCCTGAATCAGGTAAAGATATGATATTTGTGCAGCCTACCGTTATGCTGTATTATTTTAAGAAGGGAGGTGTGATTGTTTACTGCTTCTAGACTGCTTGGACTCTTTGGAGAGCAACCTTATGGAACCTTTCATATTATGTGATGCAAAGTGCAAGAAACATAGAGCACTGATGCATGTAAGCTTTATCTTTCTGAGATGTATCTTCTTGGTATAATAAATGGAAGTGTGAGAGCTGCACAATGTCCGATTAAACACCCTAAGTTTGTAGTGCTATACCAAATTATGTTAGTTGGTCAGTATGGGCAAACAAATTCTCCTGTGGATTTTCACGGAAAGAGCCACTTCATTGGGCTGAAAATATCGGGTACTCTCCTCAACTCGAAGAACTTGTTTCCAATACTTAGAGGAAAATAATGAATATTTTTTGCTGTTGGTCTGAAATCATGATATTTTTAGGCTGAGACAATGTGTTGACCCCTAGCATCATAACCCAGAGGCTTAGAAAATTTCGGAGTTTCTTTGAGAGTTTTGATTGAGTGTGTGTCCTCATAATGGACGATGGAGTGGTCTATTTATGGTGCACATAATAACCCTTCTATGTCTGGAAATAATTTCTAAAAAATAATTTTTTTAATTCTATTTTTGGAAATAATTTCTAAGCATTTAAATGTGTTTGGTAATTGTCCAAAATTTTATTTCCGGAATAAAAATTATGTTTCGTAAGACCTAAAATTTTTAGCCCGAAATATTTTCTTTTAATTTTTTAATGATTTAAATACATTTTCTCTTTTTTTTTTCTTTTCTATTTCCCTTTTTGTCTTCTTCTTCCTTAGTGGTCGATGATCGGCCAAACAAGGGTTGGCACCCTCGTTGAAGTATCACTGGCCCCTAGCGACACCAAGCCACAGCGAGGCTCGAGCCACAAGTGGCGAAGAGCCTCACTTGAGCATTTGAAGATATTTGGTAACCATTAAAAAATTTTATTCTTGAAATAGAAATACGTTTAATAGAACCTTGAAATTTCTAGTCTAAAATATTTTTTTAATTTTTTAACAATTTAAATATATTGTTCTCTTTTTTTCTTTTCTTTTTCCCTTTTCATCTTCTTCTTCCTTAGTCATCAATGATCAGCTAGATGAGGGTCGGCACCCTCGTAGAAGTGTCACTGGCCCCTAGTGACACCAAGCCACAGCGAGGCTCGGGCCATGAGCCTCCTCATGAATTGGGCAAGGAGCCTCGCTAGATTTGGGTGAGGTCGGCCTCGCCCAACTACGGCGAGGCTTGGTGTCGCTAGGGGCCAACAAGGGCACAAGCCCTTGTTTGGCCAATTGCCAGTCATGGCCAAGGCCAATGACTGGCGAAAAGGAAGAAAAAGAACCAAAAGGAAGACGAAGAAAATGAAAGGAAAGAGAAGAGAAAGAGAAATGAAAAAAATTTGGACTTAATTCTAGAAATGTTCCCGGAAACAAAACAGCAAGTTTTTTTTTTTTAATTCTTGATTTTATTCCAAATCAATTCATAAGAATGAATTTGTTCTCGGGAACAAAAATTTTATCAAATGGATTTCTATGCCAAATTTATTCCTAAAAACAAAATAACAGAATCAAATACTATTTGACCAGTTAACAAATATGCCCTTATAAACTGTAAAGGTCAGCTCAAATCAGAATTAGAGATTTTGTTACAGAAATTTCAAGGAAATCTGTCAATTATGTCCAATGTGAACAACATTGGATCAATAGTCAAGATCGAAATTAACATAAAGATGGATGATTAGCATGAGATATGGTGGTCAATCAAATTAGGAAGATAAGATTGCAATTTGATGCAATGGTGTCTGTGGATGGGGGAGTTAGGTAACTGAAAGCAACCGTTAGATTAATCGACAACTAAACAATCAAATCTTATCAATACCATGTAGCATACCAGAGGATAATCCCCCCTATATGGCCGGCCACCTAAGGACGTGGTTGCGCATGCGACGGTCATAATCTATAGAGGGGCCATGTGATTTGCACATGGCAAAAGCATGTGCACGGCACATGACCTCCTATGCTATGTGCTTACTCTAGTGTGTGAAAGTTCATGGAGATGCAATGGGAGAGGAATGTGAATGGTACATGATCCAGTCATGCAGGAGGCATGTGACCATTGGCCATGCGAGATACACATGTGGCCTTGAATAATAGGAAAAGTTTTAGAAAAATCTTAAAATTATTGTGTTTCTATTTATTTAATATTAAAATTTTTAATTATGTCAATTTAGTGATTTCAATTAAATTGTCATCAATGTAATAAATTTATAACTTTTCTGATATTTTTCCCCATTAATAAATATGTGGCCATGAATTTCAGCTCATGGATGCCAGGAATCTTGTCAAGTGGTGACTTGCAATGCTTCTTATTTGTAATGTCCAGACCTTATCCGGTTCTCACAGTCTTGGAATCATTCACGTTACTGAACGAGACCCCACGATTCCCACGTTCTTCATTAGCATATTGTAGAGTTCATCAAGCTGGCTTCGAGCTTCCATAATATTAAAAATTTAATCCTCGGTTAACCCTACCTTTCGGATTCGAATTTGAACTCCAAGAATATAGGAAATCCATATCCCGATCTTATCTTTAAAGTTCATGTTGCAAGATAGTTCAAGTTCATCTCCCTCCTTGACCACGAATTTCTCTACGAGCCACTTATCAATGTTACCTCTGGTCCTGTAACATGGGATGGTCCTAAAATGCAAGGAATGTATCCTAGAAAATAGATGCAAGGCAAAAGTGGATGATGTACATATTTCTCTAATGCAATATATAGGGGAGGCAAAAATTAGATGTCAACATAAAAAAGACACTGTTTATATTTTGATTATGCTTGGAAAGTGTAATTAACAAGCGAACATTATTTTTATCTTGGATAATAGCATTTAAGATGGGCGGATTATGATTATTTCAATCTTGAACCAAGCAACCTAATTTGGTAGACTCGACGGGTCAAATCTTAAAATTTATCTAGTGCAGGTTCGGTTTAAATTGATATTTTGTGGGTTGGAATTTTTTTTTTTGGAAGTCTAGATAAGCTCATAGGCTTGAGTTAGATTCAAGATTTTCCTTCTTTGAGATGATCCACATGCACTAATAGCAACTCTTCTTGCAGCATATTTGTTTCTTGTTCTTGGCTTAATGGGTATGACATGGGCATCACATGAGGCAGGACATTTACGTGGGATGCTCTTACTGGCTTGTGCTATTGTCTGTGTTATACATATCAGGTAGGTACTCTAAAGTGTTCTTATAAACTGGTACCTTTTTTATTTGGATTGCACAAGCATCTGAGCCGGTCTTTCGAGCTTGGATGTTTAAGATTGATGTCCAAGGGTTACAGTAACTTCGTGATTGAAAACTCATCACAACTTGATCCATCTCGAAGACTGTTCTTTCACATTCACCCAAAATTGTCCCCTCTGCAGCGTCTACCATTGCGATTAAAGTTACCATGGACTTTTTAACGTCTTGAATTTCGATCCGTTTCAAGATATATGAAATAGTTAATTTATTAATGCGTTATTAGTTATATCTACTATGAACTGATTATTCATAAGTTAACTAACTTATTGGGAAAGACTATTAAGGATTAAAACATGTACGATCAGAGAATTCAATTATGGATAGATCACTCAACCATAAAGATCAAAGATGGATGATTCTATGCTGTTACAAGCCAATTAGCGAATGAAAATAAATCGATTTGACAAAAGTATAAGATTAAATTGCAAGTGATCTCACACAACTACGATACTAACCATAAACAATGGTAAACCGATTTCCTTGTGGTTTTTACTCAGTGTCACGCACCGACTCTTGAGCAAGTGATGATTCATTTTTCACTTACGGTCATTTGAATGCAATGTCCTAGGACACATCACCAACCATTCTTTTTATCTTAGAAATATGCGCATGTGAAAACGAATATTAAACCTCAGTCAAACATTAACAATAGAGATAGTTAAAAGATAGACAATTCACAACAACCTCATTTAATCCGGGTGAATAGATACATGTGCAACCCTATCATTTAGCACTAATTCAATAGCCATCAAAAGATATAAGAGCAAAGGGGTCAATCTATTTCATCTCTTATCCTTAGGGTTCTAGGTCTAATTAGTACAAAAGCCAACAGCCAAGTGCATCCATCAAGGACCTAAAAATAGTTATACAATAACCAGTAAAATAAATCTCAGTAACTTATTATTCTAAATCTCAATTAGGAAACTCACTCGCCTCGGATACAGCTTAATCATGCAACCTATTAATGATGACCAATAAAAAGCCAAGCGACCACCATTTTGCTCTATCTATAACATGCAACGAAACCTCAATCAAATCCAATCACAAGCAACCTTACCTCATGGCCGCACGTACCCTACATGATATTAGTCACACAGGCCATACAAAGGCAAACAAATACTCACATAATTATAACACTGCACATATAACATTCTATGTGTATAGCGCGTTCCAGTTATGTACTTCCCCAAGTAAACATGCATTAGGGCTCTTACCTTTTTTCGCGGCACCTAACATTTCATATGTTCAATACATGCATGAAGCCAAGCAATCATTATGTAGTAAATGTATTCAATATCTATAACGCACATTAATTATTAACTCCATACTATGAGTATCCATACGTATCCAGATTATTGTGTCCACTTAGGGCTAAATCCAAAATCCATCGGTAACTCTTTTCCCGAAATCCATCAAGTATCCAAAATCCATCGGTTGCGTTTTTCTGAAATCCATTGTGTATTCAAAATCCATTGGTGACTCTTTCCCCAAAATCCATCAATTATCCAAAATCCATTAGTCGCGTTTCCTCGAAATCCATCGATAACGCTTTCCCCGAAATCCATCAAGTATTTGAAATCTATCAGTCACATTTTCTCCGAAAGCTAGTGGGTATCCAAAATCCATTGGTAACACTTTCCCCAAAATCCATCAGTCACGTTTCTCTGAAATCCATCGAGTATCCGAAATCCATTAGTAACACTTTCCCAGAAATCCATTAAGTATCCGAAATCCATCGATCGTGTTTTCCCGAAATCCATTGGTAATGCTTTACCCAAAACATCGAGTATCCAAAATCCATCGAGTATCTGAAATCCATCAATAACGCTTTTCCCAAAATCCATTGGTCGCGTTTCTCATTTACGTGATAATATTAGCATATCAACCACTCATGCCAGTTTCATCTTTCCTCATCAATCAATACAGATGTAGCTGTGCGTACATATCAAAATACCGCAACTTTCACACAAAATAGTCATAACTATATATCATCTCTATAAATAATTACTTAACAAAAGTAATTTGCTTCGTAAAATATTCCATGAATATTTCAAAAGTCATATAATATTATCGTATACATCATTATCAACCTTTTATCAATAAGCAATAATCGAATACATATAAATATTGCTCACTTTAATCCACTCTCCACAAGTGATCATAATTAATTATTTCTCAAAAAATAACTAATAATTCGAAATTAATTAATATTAATAATTAATTAGTTTCCAAAAAAATATAATATAGCCATAAATAAATAATTTCCATAAAATAATATAATTATAATTAATTATTTCTTCAAAATAAATAATTAATTTCCACAAAATATAATATTCCCATAAATAAATAATTTCCATAAATAATACAATTATAATTAATTATTTCTCCCAAATAATTAATCATAAATAACTCATACTAATCCTTCCTTAACCAAATTAACTAACCAAAAATAATATTAGTACTATAAAATAATGTTAATTAACCATAATCCAATTTAATTAACAAAAATCATCTTAAGCTACCATTAGCTTATAAAAATCTCACTTATGACATTTAACACACAATCAAGCATAACTAATTCCCATTAATCACTAATCATGTTTAACACTAATTAAACTACCCTCTAATACAATTTTATCCCCTAATTAAGGGATTAAGAAAATAACTAACCAGTTTGTGATTCTAGTGACATGAACGCGATGGCGGTGATGAGGGGAACACTCGGGAATCTCTGACGTGTCAAGGCGAGGCGACACGAGACTGGATATCGATCAAGGGTGGCTGTCTGTGCGGTGAGAAGCTGAAAAATGGAGGAACTAGCAACTGAGGCAGCACAAGGCTAGCTGGTGGGTGGTCCAATAGCTCCGGATGGCGATTAACAGCTTTGGTGACCAAGCGGAGTAGCTCCGACAATGGAAAAATAGAATCGAGAGAGAGCAGTGGCCGTCGGCTGAAGGCCGGCTGAGGGGCGGTCCTTCGATGCAGCTAAGGGGGTTTAGACGATGGCAAGGGGGTGACTGGGCGATGACCAGGTGGTCCGGCGGTGGTTGCTCGACCCTAAACTAGAACAGAAAGAGGGAGGAGTCATGAGAGAGGCTATGCACGGCGGCGGTCGTTGTGGTAGCTCGGGGGAGGTCTTCCAACAATGTCGAGGCAGGAACAAGCTCAGCAACAAGGGAGGTAGCTAGCCGAATAGGCTACTAGGCATTGGCAAACAAAAACAAAGCCGAGCCGAGGAGAGAAGAAGGAGAAGCGGCAGTGGTTCGGGGTGGTGGTCGGCCAGACGGCGAGAGCGGTGAACTGGCGGTGAGCTAGTGGGGTGACAGAGTTGCTGTGCTAATGGTGGTGGCAATCAGTGAGGCAGCAACAACAACGTAGCAGCAGCTGCAGGCGGGCTAGCAAGGAAGAAAAACCAGAAGAAGAAGAAGAAGAAAAAGAGGAAGCAAATGGCAGTAGCTGAACGTAGGGGTGTTAATGGGTTGGGTCGAGTCAGGTCTTGATGTTACCCGACCTGACCCGAACAAGAAGGCTTGTGTGCTCTGGCCCGATCCGACCCGACCCGAAAGGCATGAAATACGAAGAAGGGAAACGGGTCGGGTTGGGTTGGGTCGGGTTTCGGGCCAATAGGTCAAATCCAATTATATGCATGCCATCAAATCAAAAACTCATAGCATTCTCCATCATCCAACATCTAAAGCACAATAAAATATGAAAGTTCAGTGTACATAATAAGCATAAACAACCAAGTGGACAAAGCACGTTATTTAATTGCCTCCTTTTCATTTTCATTGCAGTTTTCTTTTCATGTTTCAAAGGAAAAAAAGGTCCATCCATTGAGTAAATAGTACGACAAAGAGTTGAAAATATAGTAGAAGAGTGGTCCATCTATTCGTTGAAAATATAGTCTAGTCATTAGCATTAATACAACATATTAGTTGTCCTTTCTCTAAAGTTGCTCCTCTGCTGATGCCGTTTAAAGCTTGGCCAAGACTTCATTGTGTTCCAATCTCAGCATCTTAACATTTTCGGGAAAAATGCTATGAAAAGACTTAAGGTTTTGTAAGCTTGTTTTTTTTTTTTTATGCTAATTAATTTAATTAAAATCAGCAACAACAAAAAAAAAACTCAGCCCAACACACACGGGCCGAGGCGAAGCCCATCTCCTTGCCCTATTTTTATTTTTGGTCTTTTTTGTTTTTCTATTTTATTTTTTTGTGTTTCTCTTTTTCCTATTTTCTTTTAATCTTGTTTTTTTTCTTCTGGTCTTCTTCTTCTTCACGTTCACCTCCTCCTCAAAGCTCCTGCAGACTTGCAAATAACCCTTTACTGAACCCACACCAAATGACCACGTCAGCCGAATCAACCATTACCCCTTTCGCCACCGAGCCATCACCGTCCATCGATTGTCCGTTTTGACCAGTGCCAACCATCGCCGGCCACTCATTTCGGTGGCCACTAAAGCTACTTCCGAATGTGAAGAGCCACCTTCGCCAACTTGACAATATACGAGTGTTCCACGAAAAATGCATGGAGACACGATAAACATAGGCAAAGCAGACATGATTTTGTGGATAGAAGAGCATGAATGAGTCGGTTTCGTGTATCAACGTGAAATGCTCTTTTGGTTCTCTTTTAGACATTTATACAAATAATGTGCATGCATTACAGAATTGAGCGACTTTTACCTTGAAACAGATTCAAGCACCATCCAAGACTCCTAACAACGCACACTATAGCACACAAAAACATTAATGAAGGGTGGGTAGGGCCAGAGCTCACGTGAACTGGTTGGTTGCGAGTTCTGACCCAACGTTTCTTTTAAAATGGGACAACTATTGTTCGGATAGACCAACTTGGTTCAGCAAAGGGGCTGTCATGGACAATGGTTGAAGGACAAGCCTTTGCCAACAGTCGACCGCCTTCTTGAGCTCTCTCGATCTCTAGTTCTCTGCCTTTCAACTCTCGGTCTCTCTATTGTTCTTCCCCCAGTTCTCTCTTTTATCGGTTTTTTCTCTCTCGGATCCAAGAGCTTTGGCGAAGGTGGAGAAAATGCGTCGGCGGTTCGTCGGCCGCGTTTGAGGCGCAGTGGCCGCAAGGCTTCTCTCTCGCTCTCCGGCCTCGATCTCACTTGCCCTCTCTTTTTTCGACCCTTGGTCCCTTTCTCTCCACCCTCTCCCTCGGATCCCTTTCTCTCCACCCTCTCCCTCGGATCCCTTTCTCTCCGCCCTCTCCGCGTTCAAGAGAAGGGTTTGAGCGAGAATTTGTTTATTTGTTTATGGGCCAAACAATGTTCCGGGCCTAAGCTAACCCAAAAGATAGCTATTTACTTATTTTATAATTGTAACCCAAATATTATTAAGATTCAAAACATGTATCATATTTGTTTCGTGTTCGGATTATGTTTAAGTCAAGTCGAATCAGGTTTTTGGAAACCCGTAGCTGAACGTGCGGTTCAGCCCATGAGAGAGAGAGAGAGTTTGAAAAAGTCAAAAGGTGGAGGGGGAAAGGACAAGGTAGGTGGGCTGTAGAGGGGAGAAGAGAAAAGAGAAGCGGGGACGTGAGAGTAGAGGTGGGCGGCAACAGGGGTGCGTGGGAAGAAGAAAAAAAAGGAAAAGGGTAGAGAGAGAAATGGGGAGGGGCGCACATGGGAGAGGGAAAAAGAGAAGGGAAAGAAAAATGGTGTGGTCCCGATTCCAATTTTCGACTCGGCGATCTCACTTACGATGTTTCCAAAAGTTCAATAATTTAATCTCAACATTCAAAAAGTCCGATATCCAAAGTTGGATTAAAAATCATGGCTAAGTCAATCAATTGCAACTTTCGTACATCTCAGACTCACGGGCAACTTTTAGAACTCATGCATATGCATAAGTCCTTAGTAGCCTTTTCTCTTCGATTGAGTGATTAGTTCAAAGCGAAACTCAACTAATAGCGCATTAATGAAATATTCATAATAAAACCCTAAAATAGTTCGGAAAATTCCAGGATGTCACACTCAAGGTAAGCAATTGATCTCTCATGATTACATGACAACCGAGATCGTCCTTGAATTGAAGAGGCACAAACATAGATTGAAAATTTATTAATCACGAGTGAAATGTGTAAAAACCCCTAAACGCCACCCAATAGTTTAGGTTATACTAAAGTTGCATTTGATTGATTTTAACCTTAAATTTCAATTCGATTTCGAATATCGAACTTTCAAGGATTTCAAGACTAATCTATTGGATGTTGTCTCGTTAATCCACTTGTTTATTGGTAAGCATGATTTTTCATAAAAGAAATTAACGGCCCGAGAATTGGAGTCCACGAGGGAGTGGGCCGAGCGAAGGCCCATTGGGCCTCAAGCCTATGTGGTTCGGCGACATTAGGCCCAACTAAGCCCAAGTGGGCCCAAGTAAGCCCACTCAGCTCATTTAAGCCCAATTCAGGCCCATGAGCATTTCAACCCCGTTCTCCACAATTTGAGCCCAAATTTGATCTATATGAGCACATATAACATTTTGGCCCATATACGTGTATAGTGTGATCCTAAAAATTCAATCATTTTCATGATATATGAATGATTATTTTATTAATACATTATTTGTTAAATCTCACTCTGAATTGATCACTTATGAGGTACTAACCAAAGATGAAAGGCTATTAAGGATTCAAGTACGTACAACTAGATAACTTGACCATAAATTGAAGATTTGATTATGCTATGTACGAAACTGAGGTTTATTTGACTTCTCTATTATATTATTTTGTGCTATGTTTGCTTATTTGAGTAGTAGAGGAACAATGTTCCTCTTTGTTCAAAATGTCATTATAAAGAAGTGGTCAATTTTCATGGCAAAGTATTATTGCGTGAGGTTACATGCTTTATTCGAAGCTTCATTAGCTGCTGGATTGGTGATAGCTAAATTTGTCCGCAAGAGATATATTCCGAGGTTGATCTTATCCTAAGTCCCCGACATCGCTCCATGCATCAAGGACTCCGTGAGATATGAGCTTCCGCGCAGAAAGTCACGAAAGTACTTGGTTGGACGCTTGGTTGGATTGCAATGATGAGTCGATGTTGCCAAGGATAGGCCAATTTTGCATTCTCTTTGGAGTTTTACGAGATTATGTGCTTGCTTTACTCTTCAAGATGAGCCAATTTATGTACTAATTCTGTTATAATGTACAAAAAAAGAAACCAATCTTATGCATGATTATTAACAAGTCCTCACCACATGAAAATGATTGTCGAAATCAATGAGATTATTAGGATTAAACTCCTTGTGTATTATATAATACGATGCAGGATAAATGCTAGCTTGACAAAAGGTAAATTTTTTTTCTACTAGTCCATGATCTTTTTAACTGGCCAAAATTTTGTAAAATCACATTGAAATCAATCTACTATTCAAAATGAATATTCAGAATACATATCAAAAACTTACAAATCATAAATTTATGACGACATAATAGGACATGTTAGGGTAACAAAGAAAGATTATGTTTCTGATTCTTAGGCAAACTCAGAAGTATTCAAAATTGAAAAAGAAAGAAAGAGCAGAATATGATGGAATGACTACAAAAAGAAAATTCATAGGTGAAATTTGGATGTGGACATGCCCGAGTGAGTAACACTCACTTTCATTTAAGGGTTTTTCAAATAAGAATATATCTAAGAAGTAGCAGCTAAGAAGTACAAGCCAGAATGTCAGGATCTTGCTTGAAAAGAACCATCTCATCTTGGTTTAGAGTGATCCAAGCATCGATTCCACCATCAACTGGACTATCCACTAGACGAACTGACCTCAGAGGAGGGCTAGAGTTACTCACCGAGTCTGGCTTCCCCCACCAAAAATCACTATCATACAGTGGGAATCTACACCAGCTAGTGATTGGAATCAAGTTCGCTCCATCTTTGCCCAATGCACCGACATGATCTCTCAACGAATCTGCCACCGCCGAGCACAAAGCGCCTGCGTCTGCTATCGTGGCGTACTTCAATTTGGCATTCCTATGCGCATCGCCTATCAGGTTCAGCATTCCATTGAAAGAGGGCTCTCTCTCTTCTACAGTAAGTGGAATGGTGATGTGAGCAAAGAAGTTGCCGCATGCGTTCGCCGGTATCTTTAATTGTACTCTCTCGCGCAAGTTGATAGGTGTGGAATACACCGAAGGCCTCGACAAGCCTTTTGTCACGCGATCAACGCTGATAAGAGCCTTACATATCAGCGCAGACACGATTTCCACGCGTGACCTTTGGCTGTTATTAGCTATTGAATCCGATGAGTTGGAAGCATTGGAAGTAGCTTTCAGTCTCGACAAGGCTTGGCCGCTGAATTTGAGTCTAGCCAGTGCGAAGTTTTTCCTGAAGGGGAGTGTGGGCCACTGTATGGATGCGGGTTCTTTCACCGGGAATAGAGATGGCAGCTCGAAATTCGGCGGGACTACTTCGTGGATTCTGCTCCGGCATGCGGTGGCCCACGAGTTTATGAAGATGGCCATGGTGTACATGTCGCCTATCTTGTGAGAAAAGCGCAGGCTGATTGCTAATCTACCGCAGTTGAAGCTGTTCACTTGAACTACGACCAGCGTAGCGTTGGCTGCTGGCAGTGGGAATTTTGACAAGCAGCTGAGAAGGTCACGGTCAAGATCTCCCTGGAGGAGCTGATCTAGAGTTCCATCCACCTTGGCTTGTATAAATTCCACCCCTTGGTCGTTGCAGTCAATGAAGAGCCCGTCTTCGACATACCGACCAGCGATATGGTACACAACCATAATTACCTCAA
Organism: Corymbia citriodora subsp. variegata; assembly: GCA_014858505.1. Lineage (NCBI taxonomy): Eukaryota > Viridiplantae > Streptophyta > Magnoliopsida > Myrtales > Myrtaceae > Corymbia > Corymbia citriodora. The sequence continues at coordinate 5,413,055 of CM026416.1, forward strand.
GTTAATCATACTTCTAAACAATTCTTCATGTATCTCGTCTTGTTATGTTACCTTTTGGGAACAAAAGATGCTCTCCTCTTTTCATACCTTATAGTCATCCCTTCATGTTCCTTTCTTTATTAATACTTCAGGGGATTTATTTCAAGAAGATCCTACATCTCTCTCTACTTATGAATCCTCCTCTCCAAAACTACCTCCTCCTCCTTCTTCTAATCTTGATGCAGCTTCTATTGGCGATACCACCTCAGCAGCTTCTAATATGTTTGCTCTATCCATGGATTCTCTGCCAACTAACATTTCGCCATCCTCTATCTGTCCATCCACAAGAGTATGTCAACTTTCTATTTGACTTCGTAATTACCATTGCTACTCTATCATTACTTCTTTTTTGGAACTACGCATGTATAGAGCAACCGACACTAATCCTCTCTAGCAACAAGTAATGGTAGATAAGCTATAAGCCTTAGACAAATCTCATATATGGAATTTGGTTAATTTGCCTCCAAGTTCGTCAAAGGTTGTAAATGGGTATATAAGATTAAAACAAAGGCAAATGGTACTATGGATCGTTACAAGGCTTCACTAGTGGCAAAAGGCTTTACTTTAGAATATAGAGTTGAATATGAAGAGAGTTTTGCTCTTGTTGCATGCCTTATTTCTGTCCACAGTCTTCTTGTTGTTGTTGCAGTTAAGCATTGGTCTCTCTTCTAAATGGATGTTAAAAATGCATTCTCGAATGGTGATTTTATTGAGGAAGTTCCTTCTAGATATACTCATTCTTCCAACAAAGTATGATGATTACGCAAAGCATTATATGGCTTGAAATAGGCTCCTCGGGCATGGTATTCCAAATTTAGATCTACCATGGAATCTCTTGACTTCAAATCTAGTCCCTACAATTATGCTCTTCTTATTCGCAGACATTTCATGGGTATACTATGTTGCTCTTATATGCGGACGACATGATTATTTCTGCCAATGATTATATTGGCATTTCAAGGCTCAAGCAATATCTCAATCAATAGTTTCAAACTTAAGATTTGGGGCGACTCAACTGCTTTTTAGACTTGGAGGTTCATTCAAATTCCTCTAGTTATTATCTTTCATAAATCAAATCTGCCATTGATCTTATCTCTCGAGTCGAACTCACTAACAACAAGATCGCTGCAACTCCTATGAGACACTGTCAAATTTGATGTCAAAGATGTGACTCCTCTTTTGAATCCTACACTCTATTGACAATATGTCGACTGCCTTTGTATATCTCACTAATATTTGATTTGACATTGCTTATGCTGTCCATATTGTTAGTTGGTACATGATTGCACTCATACGATGCATTTTGCTACGGTGCCTTGAATTCTTTGCTACATCAATGGCACATTATTTCACAGTCTTCACTATTCTTCTCAGTCAATCTTGGAGTTGATGGCTTATTCTAATGTTGACTGGGCCGATAACCCTCAAGATCATTGCTCCATTATGGGCTGCTATTTCTTTTTAGATACCTCAGCATCTTATGGCATCATAAGAAATAGACTACTCTTGCTCGCTCTAGTTTAGAAGTATAATATTGAGCTCTTGCTAATACAACATCAGAGTTACTATGGTTACAATAGTAACTAGAAGACATGAGAGTGCATCTACTTAGTGGGACAATCATTCATTGTGACATTCATAGTGCTGTTATAACATCTTGAAATTCGAGCCCTTTGAGGGATAAATGAACATTAATTTCGTCAATGCATTGTTGGTTGATCTCACTCGGAACTGATCACTCCTGAGATACTGACCTTGAGGGGAAAGGCTAATGAGGACAGAACTCGTATGACTAAAGAACTTGACCTGGGAAAACGACTGGACCGTGAGACTTGCGTAAGGACGATCTAGTAGATATGCAGGCCGATTTCAGGGACGACTAGAAGTCGATTCGTAGACAGAAATAATAAAACGACGGGTGATTCCGTCTACTGTTATCGAACACGCGAACGACCCTATGTCAATCCTTGATAATCGTGTACTTTGAAATAAGAATCGATTCTTCGCAATTTCATGTAGTCAAGGACGTCCATGTGTCGAGAAGTCTTGAACGTGAATTGGCACGAGTCGGTTACGCGTGAATTCTCGAAGCCATCTGTCAGTCTGAGTAGTACCAAAATGGTATTCGAGCAAAATTAACATGGCATAAGAATCCAATATTGGATTTCGAATTTTCGGGAATGTTCGAGAAGGACTTTTGGACGATGCTTCTTAGACAGTCAATATTGCCGGTTGAGTCGAGTATTTGGAAAAGGGATTTTCGGACCAAGAAAACGAGCTTACGAGGACATGGACTAGGCAAGAACAGTGTGGGCCTCGCGCCCAAGGTGGGACAGCCACCATAGAAGGCCCGAGGCAAGCAAGTGAGCCCGTTGGGCCAAATCGACCCTTTACCCTTCCGAGCCCATTGTCTAAAATCGAGCCGATTCAAGCCCAATAAATTCCCGAGCCCATTCCTATTCATTTTCAAGCCCATTTCCTAGGCCCATCCTCCATTTTCAGCCCAAGGACAGATCGGGAAATGTGCAAGGTGGAAATGACCAAAATGCCCTTGGATATTTTGAATAAAAGTCAAAAGGAAGAGAGAGAAGATGAGGTCATTGTTTGGCGAGTGGGGCAAGCATTGATGGCCTTGATAAGGCTTATCCTTCAGCATTCACTTCACTCTCTCTCTCCTCTTCATCTTTTCCAAAAACCGCTCATCTCTCTTCCATGGTTTTCTTTCCTTCCTTCTGTTTTTCAGTTTGACCTTTCACCGAAATCTAAGTTGTTCATTGCCTTCTCGTTGGAATCTCGTCTCGTGCCACCCGCAGTTGTGTTCAGAAGAGAATTTTCGTTCAGATAGTATCAGTCGATCGCCGGAAAGAGCTGCTGGTCGTCCCGTATTCCGGCCGAAAGCCGGCTGTTGCCGGACCGTCACTATTCCACCTGCAGCAACTTTATTCCGCATTTTCTTTCGTTTCTCTCCATTTCCAGCCAAACCACCACCCATCCCAGCCACAAGTGGTTCCCCCTCGACCCCCAAGGTCGTTGGTCGCTAGCCCGCTACTCGCCGGAGCTCTGGGTAGCCCGTTCGTTCAACCCCGATCAGCCACTTTCCTCCTATGCAGTGCAGTTTTTAGTGTTGCAGTGGGTATTCCGAGTTTGCTGCTATTGTTCCAGCCCCGGGACCGCCTTGGATCATCGTGGTAGAGATCCTCGGGTGTCGGGTTCGTCGCCGCCACCGCATCCGTGTCGTTGGCCCACTTAACGGGTGAGTTTAGCTCTTAATCCCTATTTAGTGCCTAAACTTACTTAGGGTTGGGTTAATTAGTGGTAAGATTGGTTTAGGAAGTTTAATTAAGTTGTATTAGCCTTAAGATAGATGGTTAGATAGATGGTTAGGATTAGATTAACTTAATTTTGCTAATTGTGCTTAATTATTGCTTAAATGAGGGTTATGTGATTTTTGTGATTAATTAAGCATGATTTGATTAAATTGATTGATTAATTGTTTTAATTAATGTTTTTTTAATTTCTGGATTAAATTTTTTAATTAATTGAATTTCGGAAAAATCACTGTTCATAATTACTGTTCACGAGCATTGTTCACGATTACTGTTCACAATTACTGTTTACGGCACTGTTCATCCAAAAGCTAATTTTTGTCTGAATTTGATGTGCTATTGATTGTTATGATTAATTAAAGTGTCGATTGTTAATTATACTCATGATTGATGATGAAATGCGTGATCGAGTGTTGGTTGGATTTTGGATTTTGGAATTGTTGAGTGAGATCGCATGACATATTGCGTGGGTTATCTGAAATGGCATATTGCATGAGCATGAGTGATGTTGCATTCACGACAGAGCAAAGATATAAATGGATTGCTTGATGATGTGTTGTATGATCACATTAAATGAGAGAACCCGGCGTTGCCGGAAGACCGCCAATCCCTATGGGGTTGTGCCGTGGCTAGTGGATCGCCTAACTTCGGTCGGATGCCTGACAGGGAGGGGTTCTATGTGGGACTGCGGTATGGGGGCGGGTCCTGGGCCTCTGTCAATTGCGGGGCTGTGGTAGTGGGTGGGTCCTATGCTCCTTCGAGAATGACGTCTTGAGAGTGAGCCTTTGACGTCGCCGTGCCTCGAGGTAAAGAGGACGAAGCTGGTTTAGCCAGGAACCGCCAACCATAAGGTTGTGCCGTGGCCTAGGAGGAGGGGTCGTAATAATCGGAGCATGTGTGAGTATGAGACATGAGAAAGTTATGTGAGATGTTCTGATTATTCGCATGCTTTTAATGTCGTGATGATTTGTGGTACGCACGCATGAGTTGACAGTCGTGTAGGGTGTGGCAATGGCCAGGTGAGATCGCTTGTGACGCGATTCGCATGTGATTGATGAACTGTTTCATCTAACGGCCATGTGCCTTGCTTGCATTGTATGAGATTGAACGTGCAGGGTATGGTATACCGGGTAAGGTTGCATGCGAATCGAATATTGATTGTGGGTTGCCTTGTCTATTGTTGGCTATTGTTTGGTTTTGGTTGTTTGTTGGGTTGAGTGAGGGGTGGTTCTAGAGAGATACCTCAGGTTGAGTTGGCGTACTAACCGGGGCTTAGGGGGAAGAACTTGCTGAGATTTTATCTCAACTCGTCGTGGTTAAACATTTTCAGGTCTTTAGAATGGTGTACCTACAGTGGAGAATCCTGCCCCTGCTTCTCCAATAATCGACTCGACGGAGCTTGAGTCCGATGGGTTCGAGTGACCGTGGTGTTGAACCCGAGGGTTCTTTGTATACTATTGGATTAGCTTAGTTTCTTTTTGATTTGGCTTAGAGGATGAATCGGCCCTTTTTGTCGGGCTTGTAATTCGGAAAACAATCCTCCGTTGGTTAATCCAGTAATTTGAATAAATGAGTAGTTGTTGTTTTTACTGTTCATCCCTCTGTCCCTATTTGATTGTTTATTTGTCTGGGGATGATTCGTCTTCCGCTTGCACATAATCAAAGATAAAATGAATGGTCATGGACGGGTCCTGGGACGTCGCTTTCAATCGACCAAGAGAAGAGGTTGTCGCAAGCTCGAGAGTCGGGGCGTGACAGCTATCTAAATAGTACATAATGATGTTTTATATGAACGAACCAAACACTATGAAATAGACTATCTTTCATTCGATCTCATGTTCTTTGTGGCATTGTTTGACTTATATTTACTTCATCCACCAAACAGAATATTGATATCTTTACCAAAACACATTCGCTTGGGCATTTTCTAGATATTTTCTCCAAACTCAAGTTGACTTCTTTCAAATCACCTTGAATTTGCGGGGAGATGTAAGAGATATAGATATATTTAGGAGGTTTCTTGATTAATTCTGATTTGATTTGATGCAATTGAAATATTGTTACTTTAGATAGTTAACCTCTAAAGTCTATAAATAAGTTCACATGCCCTTCATTAGCAATATACATAATATTACATTTTTCTATCACTACAATTCTAAACTAATTGAACTTGAGTCCTGAACCAAAATATTGATATTGCCTTTGCATTTTTTATTGCGTTTCTATGTTGTTAGAAAATAGAGGCATTTAGTTTAATATATTTTCATCATTGAAGGGGCACAATCTTAGATTAGACAAGGGCGTTGGATCAAGTGTTATGTGATCTCAAGAGGGGTAGTGAACCAATGAATGCAAGGCGTAGGATCAATCTTGACGTGCAAGATTGATGGGCAATCCTAAAGTGCTAATGACATGTGGAATAGATATTAGAGTATATGCAAAGCATTAATCCAATGCAATACATATGAGATACCAATTTAAAATTAATTCCTAAAGACAATTCGCTCACTAAATGACATGCAACACGGATATTATAGAGCTAATTAAGAATTTTCCCTTTATTTTAATTCTTAAAGCAGCCACTAAGGAACACAATTCTATAGAAGAAACATCACGTTCATGTCATTAGCTTTAGATTGGGCGGGTAATGCCTATAAAATTTTCAAACGATAAATAGTTCGTTCGTTAAAATAGGCAATTGCATAATTCAATTATATTTTTGTTTGAGAATTGATTGTCTACACTTAGATACTAAATAGCAGCGGTTAATTGCAGTTTTCACTTTCAAGTGTGCTAAATGATGATAACACATGGATTTATTTAAAATTAGTTCCAGCTATTATCAACAACTTAGTTTTCGAGCTAATTTATAAGAAGAGACCAAAATAGAGATCTCTCCCTTAAAAAAAAAATACCATAGATTACAGATAAAAGGGTGAATATTATGAAAAACCTCAAATTGATACACATTTGACAAATATTATTCCAAACTAATTTTTTAACCACCAAAAACCCTAAACTAATACGCCTTTAACAAATTTACCAAAAATAGGTATACTTGTGACACATTTACTCTTTGTTAGTTTCTGTTAAATTTTAATATTAAATTACTGAGTTAAATGACATGTGACAGTTAACCAGTATACTAGTTTGAGATTTTACTCTTCTTTTGTCATAGTTGTACTAGTTTTGTGGTAGTAATCCACTTTAATGGAGGGTATATTTGTTATATATGTACCAATTTGGGGTTTTTAGCTGTCAAAAATATTAGTTCGGTGTAAATTTATCATAAACATACAAGTTTTGGGTTTTTTATGATGAGGGCGCCAGCCCTTGTTTGGCCGATTGCCAGTCATGGCCAAGGCCAATGATTGGCAGAAAGGAAGAAGAAGAACCAAAAGGAAGAAGAAGAAAATGAGAGGAAAGAGAAGAGAAAGAGAAATGAAAAAAATTTGGTCTTAATTCTTAAATTGTTCTTGGAAACAAAGAAGCAGCTTCTTTATTTATTTATTCTTAATTCTGTTCCAAATCAATTCCCAAGAATAAATTTGTTCTCGGGAACAAAAATTTTACCAAATAGATTTATATGCTAAATCTATTCCCGATAACAAAAGAATATAATCAAATACTATTTGACCAGTTAACAAATAGGCCCTTAGAGGCTGTAAAGGTCAGCTCAAATTAGAATTAGAGATTTTGTGACAGAAATTTCAAGGAAATCTGTCAATTATGTCCAATGTGAACAACATTGGATCAATAGTCAAGATCGAAACGAACATAAGATGGATGATGAGCATGAGATATGGTGGTCAATCAAATTAGGAAGATAAGATTGCAGTTTGATGCAATGGTGTGTGTGGATGGGGATGTCCCAATCACATAAGCCAATCCCCGTCTAGCAAATGTAATTCCTCATTACACACCCAATGCTTGCTGGGGTTGACCGGTTCCTGATTAGACCTAGAATTGGTGGTCCAACCCAATAGAATCAATCACTTTTTTTTTTTCACTTTTTGATACTATATGTTATGAAGAAATTAAAAAAAAAAGCTTTTTACTTTTACTTTTATAACTTTTTTTTAAAAGAAATAACAAAAAAGAAAGTATATGTAATCGGGCTAGTGCTGCCTTGGAACCGAAAACTGGATTGCCTAAATACCGGTTCCACTTTTAGGAATCGGTCTAGGGAACTAGATCCAACCAGCCAGTTCAATCTAGTCTAGATGGTTTTCGATTCGAGTGGTCCATTTCGTACACTTTAATGCTTGGATCTACATACATAAGAGCCATGCAGGTTGGTGAGAGTCACAATGTCTAGGTCTTGCTCAAAAAGAGGCTTCTCCTCTTGGCTTAGATTGATCCACGCATCGATCCCACCCTCAGATTTGCTATCAATGAGAAAAACCATGCGGACAGGCATGCAGGTGTTGCTCACCAAGTCCGGCTTCCCCCACCCAAAGTCGATGTCATAGAACGGGAATCCACACCAGCTTGAGAAGGTCACCACATTCTCTTCTTCACTTTGAGCCCATTCCTTGGATTCTCTCGTAGAATCCCTCACCATATTCATGCACGACTTGCCGTCCGCCACCGCCGCGTACCTCGCCTTGGTGATTGCCAATGTATCATGGATCGCCTTCACAAACGCCTCGAGACTCAGGTCGTCCTGATCCATCGTGTGTCGGCCGACGACCATGGTATAGAAGTTACCAAACGCATTCGTTGGTATTGGGAGATTGACTTTCCCGCGCAGGTTCATCGACTGGCAAACCACAAGGGGCCTTAGGCGGCCGTGCTTCGCTCGATCCATGGCTACGAACACCTTACATAAAAGTGCGCACACGACCTCCACTCTCGATACCTGCGCATGTTTAGCCGCGGCTAATTTTAGTCTCGATAGGGCCATGCTGCTGAATACGAACCGATTCATCGCAAATTTTACTCCGCCACGGAGTGGAGGCCAGCGAGTGACTTCCGACCCCTTCACTGGGAATAGAGAGGACAGCTCGAAATACGGAGAGGTTAGTTCGTTTGTTCCAGTCCGGCACACGGTGGCCCATGAATTTATGAATGTCGCCATGGTGGACATGTCGCCTAACTTGTGACAAGAGCGCAGGCTGATCACGAGTCCCCCGCACTCAAATACGTTCACTTGAATTACGACTAGGGGATTACCGGCAAGTCCCAGCGGGAACTCGGACAAACGGCCGAGCAGGTCTGCGTCGACGTCTCCCCTGAGGAGATCATCGAGCTGGCCATTCACTCTGGCGTGCACAAATTCTACTCCTTGGTCGTTACAGTCGATAAAGAGCCCTTCCTCGACGTACCGACCAGCTAGAGGGTAGAAGATCACTAGGGTTTCCGAAAGTGACTCTTCCAAAAGGCGAAGCCTTTGGAGAATATCATCTTCATGGTTTTCGCCATCGGCCTGGTAGTAGAAAAGGAAACCAGCATAGCCTGGATGCTGAAGCTCATCTATGCATGAGAGGTTTAGCTTTCGATGGTGGCTCAGCGTCGGAGTGGATGGCTTGATCAGTTTCTTGCTTTGCGCTTCGATCTTCATACTCGATTCTCTTCCAATCGCTCCAATATTGCCCCCAACAAATTGGGATTTCCTTTTTTGGTGCACTCAAACCTGGTCGGTGAAGATTAGCCATATAGATCCATTTATAAGAGAACACTCCTAGATGAATCGTATAAAAATCTAGTCTACGAAAGGTAGTAAAAGGTTGTCATGAAGAACAGCCAATCTTGAGCTCTGGCAGAGATTTTCTTGTACGAGAGACCATAATCGAAGTCCATCAAATTAAACTTCTATTACCGCTAATCTTAATTATTAATAATAATACACTGGCAATTGTGAAGGCTCAGATACTATGTACTGTCTGTTTGCATGAAAATCGTGACTCCGATTATAAAAAGCATGACGACGTAGCTACTAGACTAGGTCAACAGTTAAATTTTCTATCAATGACAGTGATTGATTTAGATTCAATTAATCAATGGTCTCAGGTAAATTTAATGATGGACAGCCCTCAGGTTAACGCGGTTGGGTCATTAGATTAATTCCCATCCAGGAAAAGCAGTCATCGACTCGAGGCGTGCAAATTGTTCTCTTTTAAAGCCACCTATATAGGTCTGGACTTAATCGATTTAAGGTTATAGATAATCTAGTCATCACATCCGTCCTTCTAGAGTATAAAATGTAAATAATAATTAAACCTAAAGGTGGCCTTCATAAATCCATAGATCGGTCTAATTTAGATCTGTTGTTGAAATTTTAAGAACCATTTGAGTGTAGATAGAAAATCACAAAAGTCTAAGGCGTGTAAGCACTGTCAGTCAAGAATAATTACCGTTCTTCAAAGAGTGCAGAGGGTAGAATGCGACTATGTCCAAGATTCGATAGACCTTCCGTTTTATATATGCACCACACTATTTGGTTATAGGAGGAACAACATAAATGTGAAACCACGAGAGAGAGAGAGGGGGGGGGGGGGGGGCTATCCTTTATTTCTAATGCGTAGAATGATGAACAATAGGTAAATGTTTATACGAGAGATGAGTTCAAAAACGGCGAGCAAATTAGTTAAGAAACGGCTGGCGAATTAAATGTCATAATAGCCAGGAGAATTAACGTGAAAACGGCTAGCAAAATGAAAAAAGAAACGGTAGCAAATTAAATATCACAACAGTTAGTTTGACTAATGGCAAAACACACGCTATGGAGAAACGGCCGCGGTTGGAGTTCACCACCGCCTGGCGATACGCGTTCTTGAACCTCCAGTTGCTTAGAAAATGCGTGCAAGATTCAATCAGCGAGAGGGTGGTGGGCAGGATGTGGTATGCGCGCAACGTGTTTGATGAAAGTCTTCCATTAGGATTCTAATTCTTCTTTTGGGTTTTTTATTCTTTCCTTAAGAGTGAGATTGATTGGGTTTGGAATTTTTTCATTGAGTATTAGCATTTCTAGCAAAAAATTTCAAATATATACAAGAAAACATAGTCATTTTCCAGGAAGATAGATATTGACACCTAAATTTTGATTGATCATTCATAATTTAATATTAGAATCAAATTACATAGCATATAGTTTTATGAGCATAATCTTTCAAGTATTTGCAACGGCCGATTTTGCATGGTCAAGTCAAGAAAAGGAAGAGATGTGGCTGGTTCAAAGATAAATCATATCTACATGGTCAAAAAAAGAAAGATGTGATTGGTTTAAAGGTAAAGTATATATGCATGGTCAAGAAAAGGAAATGATGTGACTAGTTCAAAAAGTAAAATATATTTGCATGGTTAAAGATAGGAAGAGAGTCAAAAAGATATATTTCAGTACATCCATAATAAGAAAGAATATTATCGTGTTCTTATCTTGTTATTTTGAGGCCATTGTGTTGTCTTGCCTATAAAAGGGGATAGTCACATAGAAAAAAGGGGGAAGACATTGAACACACGACTCCAGCGAAATTGTGAGAGAGAGCCATCGGATAAAAAAAAATCGAGAGAAAAAGTGACGAGAGAGAAGAGGGGCGGCTACAGCGAAAAGAGAGGGGGAGCAGAAGCAGAAGGTGAAAAGGAGAGAGGAGACCACTTTCACAGTCCATCACCCACTCCACTTTCTCACCCACTATAGACACACGGCTCCACTCCTCACCCTCTGTTTTATCAAAGTCAGCACAACACACGAAAAGAGTACGGAAGGTGAAAAGGAGAGAAGAGACTACTTTCACAGTCCATCACCCACTCCACCACCACGTGCTCATCTCCTGCCGTCACTGCCGCGACTCCACCTCCTTGCTGACGGTCGACCGCCCTCGCGGCCAAGTTCCCCTGTTGCTGCTGCTTTGTGGATCGCTACACCTACATGACCAAAGAAGCTGCTGTGCTGTCGCTGATCGAGAAGCTCCTGCAGCCGAACTGTAACCCGCACGCCCAGCAGCCATTATTTGCCTCTGCTCCGCCCTACTCAGCCGTGACCAGCACAACTCAGGATCGTCTGAACCACCGTCATCATATTTCCAAGCCAGCGAGACTCCTGTGAAGTTCCATCTAGCCCGACCGCATCTCGAAGTGATTCTCCAATGTCCAGCAAGGCCAAGGCCGGTATCTCTCTACCAACGTGAAAATCACGCCTGATTTTCGCGGCCATCGCTTGCGAGCCTGGCGTCCGAGCCGCACATCTCACTGCCCCGAAGTCCACAGTCGGTGAGAGTACCAGGATTTCGGTGAGATAAGCCCAAATGTTGGATTGTTGACGTGCAAATTTCGGAAAAAGAAGCTGTCGTCAATCCGAGCTTCACCACCGAGAACCTGTTGTTCCCAGCCGAGACGATCTAGCATTCACAGATTAGGTAAAATCTCGTTTGATTTGATTATTTCGAATATTTACTTTCCTTACTTGAAATATTGCAGATATATTTGACTGAACTCCCTTTTATATTATCCCAAATTTCAAGTAACCTTTTAAATTAGGCATTATTCCCTAGCCTTTTAAATTAGGGATTATTCCATAATTTCTTAACGTGTCGTAATCGTCAATGCGATCTCACGTCCGAGATACGATTCGCGATTGCACGGAAAATTGGTCAATTCGATGTCATGCCCGAGATACGATTCGTCGATTTTATTTGTTTATTGGGTGATGGATTTTATATTTTCTTATCAGAAAAGATAGAATATGTTTTAATTGACATAGATTGCATGCTAGGATAGGGTTCATCTAGTTAAAGATAATATAAATTAGGATTCGGTCTAGATTAATCCCTAAATTGAATTGGATAATTTCTAGAGTTAGGAAATTTATTTGCTTATTTTCATTTTGAAATTTCATGAATAAACACAAAAAAATATCACTGGTATGTCATGTAGTCTAGGTGCATCATATTGCTATATCATGTATGCGTCGCATAGAATTATATATCCATTGCATGTCATCTAGTAAACATGTTTAGGATTATCTAAATGTGTGAAACATTAGGATAGTCACATTTAATATATTTCCTGGCATTAGATTAGGTTCAATAATTAATGTCATGAGACATATAATTTGCATATTAGGCTGTACGTTGCATGTTATTATAGTTAGACACTTTTGCACTTCATCGCATGCATTGCATTAAAAATATAGTTTTTAGGCTTCAATAGTTGAATGATTGCATGTTAATTAGAAATCTCATATATAGGATTAATGATGTGATTTTTAAGCTAACATTGCATATGCTTTTGTTGCTTCGAGGTAAGTATCTCTTCCTTGTGCTTGCAATTTATTTACTGCTTTGCTTCATTGAGTGTTAGATAATAGTTACGCACCCGCATAATCACATTGCATATTAGGGAGTACATTAAAATCAAGCCTGCAAATCATTTTTTCAAATAAAAGAAAAAATATACCGAAAGGGCGTTAGAGGAATCTAACGTAATCAAGTCCTCGATCCCATAGTCTCTGGTTCATAGGAGTAAAGTAATTCTACCGTTACTTTATTTGGGTTTCTAATCGACCCACCAAAAAATAGATTAGTGGCGACTTCAAGTAAAAATTATTTGGATACTAAAAAACTTAAATCCTAAATCGTGAATTGGTATGGGCTTGGGAGAGCCCGAGCTAAATTTATGCTTAGTAATCCATTTGCCAAACCTGAGGTGAGGTCGTGACAGCTTGGCTTAGTAATCATTTGCACTATCTAGGATTTGACTAATGGATTACTAAACCTAAACTTAGCTCGGGCTCTCTCAAGCCCATATCAATTCGTGACTTAGGGTTTAAGTTTTTTAGTATGCAAATGATTTTTACATGGAGTTGCCACTAATCTATTTTTGGTGGGTCGATTAGAAACTCAATTAAAGTAACGGGAGCGTTACTTTACTCCTACGAACTAGAGACTATGGGATCGGGGATTTGATTACGTTATATTCCTCTAATGCCATTTCGGTACATTTTCTTTTTTATTTGAAGAAAATGATTTGCAGGCTTGATTTTAATTTACTCCATAATATGCAAGATGATATCTAACACTCAATGAAGCAAAGTGATAAATAAATTGCAAGCACAAGGAAGAAATACTTACCTCGAAACAACAAAAACATTTGCAATGTTAATTAGAAATCACATCACTAATCCTAGATATGATTTCTAATTAACATGCAATTATTCAACTATTGAGGCTTAAAAACTAAGTGCAATGTAATGATGTACAAAAGTGTCTAACTATAATAATATGCAATGTGCAACATAATATGCAAATTATATGTCTCGCGACATTAATTATTGGACCTAATCTAATGCCAGGAAATATATTAAATGTGACTATCCTAATGTTTCACACATTTAGATAATCCTAAACATGTTTACTAGATGACATGCAATGGATATATAATTCTATGCGACACATGCATGATATAGCAATATGATGCGACCTAAACTGCATGACATGCAAGTGATATTTTTTGTGTTTTTTCATGAAATTTCAAAATTAAAATAAGCAAATAAATTTCCTAGTTCTAGAAATTATCCAATTCAATTTAGGGATTAATCTAGACCGAATCCTAATTTATATTATCTGAACCCTATCCTAGCATGCAATCTATGTCAATTAAAACATATTCTATCTTTTCTGATAAGAAAATATAAAATCCATCACCCAATAAACAAATAAAATCGACGAATCGTATCTCGGGCATGAGATCAAATTGGCCGATTTTCCGTGCAATCGTGAATCATATCTCGAACGTGAGATCAGATTGACGATTATGACACGTTAAGAAATTAGGGAATAATCCCTAATTTAAAAGACTACTTGAAATTGTGATAATATAATAGGGAGTCCAATCAAATATCCACAATATTTCAAGTAAGGAAACTAAATATTTGGAAAAATCAAATCAAACGAGATTTTACCTAAGCTGTGAATAGTATATCGACTGGATTTCGGCTTGGAATCGACGATGCTTCAAGGCGGATGGCGAAGGTGTGACGGGAATGGCGAGCGATTCACGCTGGGGTTGGGCTTGACTCGACGGGCTCTTGTGGTGGCCGATGATCACAGTAAAGCAAAGCCAAGAGCTGTCAGTGATGGATGCTTGGCAAAGCAAGAAATCCAAAGTCACTGGAATCGCTGGACACAGCTGAAGGAAATTGCTTTGTGGTGGGGTCAAATTGACCTACAACCAGCCAAGTGGACCCGAGCGATGGTGAGAACGGCAAGGGATTAGTGCGATGGAAGTCAAAGGACCGGCGAGTCAACGGAGAGCCTCGAATGCTTGTGGAATGCCGAGCACGTTGCAAAGCGTAGAGCACGGTAACAGCAACAATTTCTTGGTGCGGCAACTGGCTACGTCTTGGAACAGGTTGCTCCAGGTGGTTTCAGTATAGCGAGACAAGTTCGGCGATAGTGCAACGTCGCATGCGGGCAACATCTTCAAGAACCCATGCCGTGGAACCGCAACAGGAAGCGTTGCTAGTGCAAGCTTGAAGACGGAGGTTAGTAGTGCATGGCAGTAAGGTGTCGCGCCGACGCGCCGATGCAAAATAGGGAGCAAGAAAGCAGCGTCTGGAACATGGGCGTTTGGTCGTGGAAGGCCAAGGAAGAAGACGACCCGCTCTCTCTCTCTCTCGTCTTCTCTCTCTATTGTGTGTTCCACCGATGGCTCTCTCTCACAATCTCTCTCTCACAATTTCGCCGTGTTTTTAGTGTCCCCTTTTGTTTGTGTGACTGTAAAGGCAAGACAACATGGTGCCTTCAAAAAAACAAGATAAGGACACGATGATCTACTTTCTTATTGTGGATGCACTAAAATAAATCTTTTTTACTCTTTTCCTATCTTTAACCATGCAGATATATTTTACTTTTTGAATCAGCCACATCATTTCCTTTTCTTGACCATACAGATATACTTTACGTTTGAACCAGACACATCCTTTCCTTTTCTTGACCATGCAAAATCAGCCGTCGCAAATACTTGAAAGATTATGCTCCTAAAACTATATGCTATGCAATTTGATTCTAATATTAAATTATGAATGATCAATCAAAATTTAGGTGTCAACAATTGCTTATTGAAAAATATTTTTGAGAAACGTCACATTTTCCACAGTACAAATGGACCATTTGCAAATAATCATTTTCCAATACTAATATCTAGGATGCACCGACACTCTTTGAGAGCCTTTATGTCTTCTCGAGCACTTTGACACGTGTCCAACACTCTTGATATTCCCTGACATTCTCCAACACTTAGTCAACATCTGTCGGACTTGGTCAATTTTCCCAACATTCGAGGTCAATTTTAAAAAAATTTGACACCTGATTCCGGCACATGAGATCAATTTTTAAAATTTTCAATAAATGAAGAGTCAAAAAATATATATTTGATTTTTTTAAAATAATAAAAATAATAAATGAAAAAGTAAAAAAAACTTAGTCTTCTCTTCTCTTCTAATTCTCACTTCCTATGATACACAATTCATCTACTAAATTTTTGTTCTCTTCTCTTCTGACATGTCTCACATGCGATTCCAAAATGTGAATTGCGTTTTTCTCCAAATTTTATTGATTATTGGAATAGAGTTGAATTTGTCATATTGAAACTTTAAATGATATTAATAATTAATGTTTTACTGTAAATTCATTCTAGGATTTTTTATTATTTATTTATTTATTTATGAATTTGAATCAAATTAATTTGATTGAAATAATCATAAAATGATAATTTATTATATATATATATATATATAAATATACATTTAATGTATAACATGTCCTAACGTTCGAAATTCTCTATTTTTGAGGACCAATGTATGTCATGTATCGGTATTGGCTACTTAGATTAATATCCCATAGAGAGGATTGACTGGGCACTTCACTGAATTTATCTTGTCCAAATCACAACAAGCCTACTAAGTGAAATATTCTCTTGTTTCAATTCAGAGCCACTACCTACCTATCGAGGAAATGCAGGTCCTTATTACACACCCAATGCTCGTTGCATCCGAGTACACGAGATCTATGCAGGCAATAACAACTCCCAGATCTAACGAGTGTACACAATCTCTCTGCCCCATAGATCCTTCAGGAAGTGAAAGCAGCAATGTCAGGGTCTTGTTCAAGAAGAACCTTGTCCTCTAGGCTTAGATTGATCCATGCATCGATTCCACCCTCAGATTTACTATCAATGAGAAAGATCGTATGAAAAGGAATGCGGGTGTTGCTCACCAGTCCGGTTCCCCCACCCAAAATTGACGCCACACAATGGGAAACCGCACTAGCTTGTAAAAGCCACCACATTCTCTTCATCACTGTGAACCCTTTCCTGGGCTTCTCTTGCAGAATCCTTTACCATATCCATGCACAACTCCCCATCTGCTATCGTCTTGGCACTCAAAAGACATTTCATGGATCACTGCCAAAATGCTTCGAAACTCAGGCCGTTCTGATACATCATGTGTTGGGCAACGAGGAGGGCAAAGAAGTTACCAAAGGCATTTGTTGGTATCGGTAGATTGACTCTCCCGCGCAAGTTAATTGACTGGCAGACTATACAGGGGCTTAGGCGGCCACGTTTCACTTGATCCATGGTTACAAGCGCCTTACATATGAGTGCACACACGACTCCAATCTTGATATGCACCCATTTTTGGCCGTGGCTAGTTTTAGTCCCGAAAGGGCTGCACGGCTGAATATGAGCAGATTGAGCGTGAATTTAACTCCATTAGGGAATGGAACCCTACGAGTTAGCACTGTCCCCTTCGATGGGAATAGAGAGGACAGCTCGAAATACGGCGAGGCTACTTCATGGATTCCTCTCCTGCACACAGTAGTCCATGAGTTCACGAATGTTGCCATGGTCCATGTGTCGCCTAACTTGTGTGCAAAGTGGAGGCTGATCACGAGTCCCCTACACTTGAACAAATTCGCTTAATCCCGAATAGTGGGTTGCCGGCTAGTCCCAGTGGGAACTCAGCCAAACGGCCGAGAAGGTGCACATCCAGCTCCTCCAGTGTCCCTGGAGGAGCTGATCGAACTGGCCATACACTTTGGCGTGCACAAATTCTACTCCTTGATGGTTACAGTCAATAAAGAGCCCTTCCTCGACATACCGACCAGCTAGTGGGTAGAAGATCACTAGGGTTTCAGAAAGCGACTCCTCCAAAAGGTGAAGCCTTTGGAAAGTATCATCTACGTGGTTTTCGCCATTGGCCCAGTAGTACAAAGGATTCCGATATGAGCAGGAGGCTGAAGCTCATCTATGCATGAAATTTGTAACTTTCGATGGCAGTCCACGTTGGAGCTGATGGCTTGATCATTTTCTTGCTTTCCATTTCGACCTACATACTTGAATGAGCTTTGTAAGCATAACATTCTTTAATTATTATTAGAATAACAGCATATTGTGAACCAAAAATTCTTAAAGAAATGTATTCTACAATAATTTTAATTTGTTTTTTTGGCCCAAAACATGCTGTTATGATTAAGGACAGTCATATAAGCATTTCTCTACTTGAATCTCTTCCAATCCCTTCAATGTTCCTCACCAAATTGGAATTTCCTTTTTGGTGCATTCAAACCTGGCCGACAATGATGGTTACATAGGTGCTTTTATGTTATTCTAGACCGTGTTATTATATTTGGATTCCGAGAAGTATCATTTTCCTACCTAAATTGGACACAACTTTGCGTAAATTAACAATTATACACTAGTGATCATGAGGACTCGGAGACAATGCCCCTCCGTTTGCATGAAAGTACCTGTAACAGCGAGAGACTGCGTGGAAAGTGTTATAACAGAAGCTGGAACTGTTGGGATGGCTGCGTACTGGCCGAGCCTGCAAGAAGCTCACGGATACTTGACTGGAACGTCGATGAGGCTGCTAAACATTTGTAGGCGTTCACGGCAAAGTTCTGAATCGCTCAGAGCTGTAGCTGGCGTTCAGTAATCAAAGTGTAAATGTTAAAGCTTTTCGCCGCTGGAGGACTTGACCTGCAAAACACGGGCAAGTCAAGGACTTGACCTGCAAAACACGGGCAAGTCAATGAGCTTCCGTGTTGACCTTTGAACTCTGTTTTTTATGCCTCTGCTTGTGTTGATTCTGTCATCCCCCAAGGCTGCATTTGGTTGTCCGAATTTGAATTGGGATGGGATAAGATACGGTAGGATTTGCAATCCTTCCAATATTCTCCAAATTATAAAAGAACATTTTCCATGTTTGGTGTAATCCAATATAGGATTCAAAATCTTTGGAAATCTGGTTCACTAGAGGTGAACTTTCCAAATTTAGAGCAGGATCTTGTTAACATAATCTTGCACAGCTGAGACTAGCACCATTTTTAGCGATCACTGTTTTCACCGGGCATCCCTTTCCTTAAATCTTCCGATTGTCAGCACAGTCTATATCTGAGTAGAGGTCAAGAGCAAAGGTTGAAGTATCACAACCAAATCAGGCGACCACCGCTTAGGACCAACATGTGAACACACAAAACTTCATGCGTTTTGGTCGTCGTCTTCTTCTTTTTCAAAGACAACTTTTTGGGTCGATCCATCGATTTTGGTCTTTCATCATCAATAACCAATTCACTTGGATAGTTGTCGGAGGACAATCGGCTGGACGACGATGATGACCAGTGTTGGTTGGAGATGATGACTATTGCACAGTGGTTGGGAGTGATAGGCTCATGTGGCAGTGGGCCTACATGGTGGTTGGGAGTGCTAGGCTATTGTGGTGGTGGTCCATGCGCAGTGGCAAGCGAAGCTAGATTTTATCACTCCATTGTTGGAAGGAAATTGTTATATTACTTTTTCTACTATTTTATCCAATATGGGTCTATTTGACTCCTAGCCCGAATTTCTTATCTAGGTTTTTCTCCAAGTATATCCGGTCCAGATGATGTGGTCAAACATTGGATATGATATATTGTTATCCAATCTGGGCTCAAATCCAGACTACCAAACGCAGCCTAACCTCTTATTTATAGCCATTGAGCACCTAAAAATAAGCATTGTTAGGTGAGGAGAAAGACATCAAAATCTCTTGGATAATGGACTTCATCTCTTCTCCTTTTCACTCTTTGAATTCTAATGCCCACTCCTCTTTTTTAGTGGACAAACCCTAGTTCTCGTTTTACCTTTTCTTGAGTTGTTAATCCTTTTCCCCTATAAACCTCCACTCCTTATTTCATGAACAGATTCTTATCTACCCCGTTATTTGCTCCCGAAATTGCTAAACTTAATCAAATATGATAACTACTGATGAACCGACATTTCACCTACTAAACAACGAGCTCTTCTGGTAACGCGTGCAATGGTCCGTGGTAATAATAAAAAGAAGTATAAACCATACAATGATATTTTTTATTTTTTAGAGATAGAGTCAATCCCTTATTTTTATGTAATGGTATCCGAAGCACATCTTCATATTGCCTAATATGTTGATGTTAAATTTTATACACCAAAAGGGTATTATATTTATCTAGCATAATCAAGTCCATATATCCATGAAATCTTTGGTTCACAAAAGTAAAATGTTCTCACACATTTTACTTAGATTTCTAATTAACCCGCACTATATCAATGGTGACTCCAACATGAATTGATTTGCATGTTTGATTGATTAAATTAAAACACCCATGTTCCAAATTGTTTTGGCCATGGGAGATTCCCCACTAAATGTTTACTTACTAACCCATTGTCGCGACCTATTTTTTCCATTCCCTGAAAGGAATATCTGAATAAATAGGTTTAGGAGTATTGTCCAAAGGGTGGGTCTAGGACCCTCATTAGACATGGGCTCTTCCAAGCCTATATCCCACATGACATTGGGTTCATGAAAAATTCAAATGAGGAGTCGCTATTACCCTATTGGGGTCGGCTAGAAACCAAGCGAGGCATGAGAGTGTGCCTCACTTTCTACGCAACCAGAAATCTTAGGGTCAGGGACTTAATTACACTAATTAACCAATTAGTGTTCTTTCGGTACCTAATCTTGTTCATTTCAAAAAAACTTTTGTCAAGCAGTGTGGATTAATTTTAGACTTAACTACTAACATATGAGATGATCATGTGGGTGCGCAATCATCAAAATAATAATCAACAATTAAAGAAAACATTAAATAAATTGCAAGAGAAAATAATAACAACCCTAATTAAACTAAGGGGAAACCATAATCATCGTATCATAAGAGTGCTATCAAGGGCAATTTGTATTCGAGAATTAAAACCCTAAGGCGAAGCCGTGAAAACTTATTCAATTTTAAGCACAATCTTAGACCGATGATTTTCCGACACTTTTTAAGAGAAAATTCTCCAAGAATTTATTTTAGAGCTTTTTTAAGGAACTCTAAAACAAACTTGGAATTTTTGGGATTTTTGAAAAAAATTTCTTTTTCTGAAATTTCGAATTTTTTATGAATTTTTAATATTTTTAATAATTTTTTGATTTTCTGAATTTTTGGATTTTTTATGATTTTTTCTTATAAAAAAAATATAATTCGGACCGGGTCAGGAAACCCGACCCTGCTAACTAGATTCGGACCCTGTTGGTCCGAGTTGGACCACAAAAGACTGGGCCGGCCCTAAATCACTAGGGATTGAAAAGGCCCACGAAATTCTTCTTTTTTTATAAAACCCACGAAAAATACGTTTTTTTTAAAGAAAGGAGCCCACTTCTAATTTTTGTCTCTTGGCCCAGCCATCCCGGCCCGCGACGAACCCAGCCCGGCGTACACAAGCCCAAGACGAAGCCCACCTTCCTATTTTTTCTATTTTTTCTATTTTCCGATTTTTCCCATTTCTTTTTTTGTCTTTTTCTGCTTTCTTTTTATTATTATTATTTTTTTAATTCTTTTGGTCTTCTTCTCCTGGTCGTCTTCTTCTGGTCTTCTTCCCCCACGTCCTCTCATGCATGCCCGACGCCTCCATGCACGAGGACCTCCAAGCCCGAAGCTCACCCGCTCTCTCACCGAAGCTCGCTCGCTTTCCGATGGGCAACCACCGCTCGCCGGACATCCCCTTCGACCGGCGTCGGCTATCGCCGGCCACTTACCCGGCGACCGCGAAGCTATTTTCCGGCGCAAAGGAAGCTCCCATTGACTCGACAGTGAACAACGATTCCACGCAAACCATACGAAAAAAATGACATGATTCGAACGAATATAAGTGCAAACACGTACAGATCCCGTAATGGACGTGAGCAGGCTTCGTTCTTCTCTAGGGCATTTTATCGAACATTTGGCGTGTGCTACCGAATACTAAGGTTTCCGGCTCAACCGAGCCTTGAACGTGCCTTGGGGGGTCTCGAACATGACATACAAGGAACGTGGGACCAAAATGCAAGGACGGCGAGGGCCGAAGCTTGCGCGAGCCGGATGGCCGGGAGCTCCGGCCCGGTGCGCCTAAAAACGGAGCAAGGATGGAGCTAGACCTACCTGGTCAACTTGAGGACATCGCCAGGAAGGTTGTCGGGCAGGCCCATGCATGTCTGAGCCGCTCTCGGTCGCTCGTATCGTTCTGGTCACTGGGTTCGCCTTCTCTCTCTCGGATCTCCGTTTTCTCTTTGTTTCCGGTTTTCTCTCTTTCGAGCACTCTCGGCTGGGCAAGAAAACCCCGGCTCCGTTTTTTTGTCTGAGTTACTCCTTCGTCCCTCGAACTCACCCCCGGAGTCCTCTCAGATCTGGTTTTTTTTGAACCCACTCGGCTCCCTCTTGCTCTCTCGTTCTCCGTCTCTCGGTCTCCCTCGGTCGCCCCTTTTCTTTTCTCTCTTTCTGCTGCCTTTTTCTGCCCTTGACCTCTGCTGCTCTGACTTGCTGCCTTTTTTAGCTCTTGACTGCTGCAACCTGCTTCTGCTGACTTCCTGCTTCTGCCTTGCTGCTGCTGCTTTTGCTGCTGACCTGCTGCCGAGTTGCTGCTGCTGCTTGTTGCTGCATAAGACCGCGCGTGGAGAGGAAACGAGCAAGAAGAAGGCCGAGAGGGCCAGGCCGAGGCAAGGGGAGAGGAAGGTGGGCCGAGCCCACGCGGGAATGAAAAGAAGAAGGGAAAGGGACCGGGTAGGCCCAACCTTGGCCCGAACCCACATTTTTTTAAATTTTGATTTTTTTATCTAATTAATTTTAAAACTAG
This sequence comes from Corymbia citriodora subsp. variegata, assembly GCA_014858505.1. NCBI lineage: Eukaryota > Viridiplantae > Streptophyta > Magnoliopsida > Myrtales > Myrtaceae > Corymbia > Corymbia citriodora. The sequence goes on from CM026416.1 coordinate 5,435,530, forward strand.
TGATGCAAATGCTCCTAATGTCTATATGCAATGTAATTTTGATGAAAGAATTTTTTGTTAAGAAATTAGAAACTAATCTCTAATTTTCCAATGCAATTAATAAATATTAAAACAAATTATCAAAATTTAGGTGTCAACACTCATTAGCTTTGTTCATCTTTGGGAAGGTCACAACAACATTCAATTGTGATATTCTCTTAAAAGTTCGGCCGATTGCCTTATCCTAATTAAAGACAAAGTCAATTTCCTAACTTTTCACATGCAGCAACAATCGAAACTTTCTTGATTAACATCTGATCAGATTTTGTTCAACAGCTCAAACTCAAGACATAATTTAACCAAAAGTGATTAACACACTTGAGTACAAAGCAATCGAATGGGGCTTGCTGAAGTGTGAATAACACACTAAACCAAGTGCAAGGAAATGCCAATCGCCTAAAACTGAGTTATACGCAATCGAAGTACGTCGAAACGAAATTCAAGACAGGAATCGAAAACCACGTCGGAAGAAAATATTACATGGAGTGTCTTTTACGGGTGGGTAAGTTACTCGTATTTATTTGAAAATTTGGCTCTCTTTTTCATCTAACTACTCCCTTCTGCTTTGCATCTGATCTGGTCATCACCTGCCCTTCTTGACTCAGTTTTTACGTTGCTAGTCTTGAAAACCACCCCTTTGTCAGTCAGACGAGTATTCTGCCGGAGAAAGAGACACGGAGAGGGAAGAGGGAATCGTCGTGGGAACGTCGCACTAACCTAGTACCCCCGGTGGCATATTTATATCACGAAATACAAATAATTCCATATTTAAGTCAACCGTTCGATATTGACTAATGCCTCACCAATTGAGACGGAGTTTCTTATTGTAAAAGTAAAATATCAGATTCAACGATGCTCCGCCTCTGCCACCACTCAACTGCTGAATTGCGGTTCTTACCCCTATCGCCAGAAAGCCTTTATAATTTGAGCTCATATTTTAATGGTAGTCTGGGCTCGGCCCCATCAATAGCTGCTGGATATGTATGATCTTTTTCTATTGTAATTGATAAATGTAACAAAGAGACGTGAGATACTAATTATAAGGGAATCCTCTACTAGACATAGCCCTAGTTTAAATGTGAATCGAGATAAAAATCTCGTGCCTCAATTTCTTTTTCTCGTTTTTATTTTCTTTTTTCTTTTTCTTTTTTTGTGATTGTGCTTTAACTCCTAACACCAAACTCACTCTTTTAAGATAAAAATTACTGCAATCGTAAGGTACTTAATAAGTTGGTGAACATTAGATAAAAGTTTGATCTTTTCCACAAGAACCCTGATGCTTAAAGAAACCGAACAGATGTGATATTTAGAGACCCAAGTCCATTTCATTTCCCTGGTTTACATTATTGCGAGGTACAACAACTTCGAAAATGAAACATTCAGGCAACATCTCTATCTCCAGCTAGGAAGTAAATGCTAGAATTTCCGGATCTTGTTTGAGAAGAATCATCTCATCTTTATCCAGTGTTATCCATGCGTTGATTCCTCCACTCTCTTCATCCTCGATAAGAATCATCGATCTGAACTTCGGCGATGTGCTGCTGATGAGAATTGGCTTTCCCCACCCGAAGTCATTCTCATATAGCCCAAACCGACACCAGCTAGTAAAAGGAATCAGACACTCTTCGCTTGCGGACACCATTGTGGTGAACTTGGTTAGAGAATCGCCCGCCATGGAGCAAAACTCCTCTCTGTCTGCTACTGTTGAATACTTAATTTTGGCATCAGATATCATGCCACGCATTACATTCACCATCCCGTTGAAATTCAATTTGCTTTTGGTAGCTGTGTTTTGATCAGGCCGTGCAAACATCATGGCGTAAAGATTGCCACAAGAATTTGCTGGTATCGCTAGATTCATTTTCTCACGCAAGTGGAGTGTCATACAAATCACAGAAGTACTTTGTTCGCCGTGTTTCTTTCGATCAATATCGACAAGAGCCCTACTTATTAGTGCTGAAACAACCTCCACCCTTGAAGGCTGGGAGTCATTCCTCATCAAGTCATTTGCATCGTCCCTAGCTAGGGCTTTTAGCTTCAATAGGGAGTTGCCGCTGAACCTGAACCTACTCAAGACAAATTCTTCGTTACCAATACGTGGTGGAGGCAAATTATGAGCAACGGACTCTTTGACGGGGAATAAAGATGACAAATGGAAACTTGGATAGACTGTCGCATCTGTGTCACCTCGGCAAGCAGCAGCCCAGGAAGTAATGAACATAGCCATGGTGTACAAGTCACCGATCTTGTGTGTAAAGCGCAGGCCAATCACTAATCCTCCACCTTCGAACATATTCACTTGAATCACAACTAATGGATTACCAACTACGTTGGTCGGGAATTCCGACAAACGATCGAGCAAATCCATGTCGGGTTCTCCATGGAGAACCTGATCAATCTGGCCATCCACTTTGGCATGGATGAACTCAACCCCAAGGTCGTTACAATCAATAACACAACTATCATCCTCGCTGTATCTCCCTGCCATAGGATAAAAGAGCGTTAGGGTTTTGGAAAGTGACTCCTCCATTTGGTGAAGCCTTTCACGAATATCAACTGATGGCTTCTCAGCATTATCTCCGTAGTAGAAGATGATGCCCATATAAATTGGCGGATGAAGCTTATCAATCGATGTTAGCTTCCACTTTTGCTGGTTCTTCGGTGTTGGCGCTGATGGCCTAACCAACTTCTTCCACTGTACTTCGACCTTCATGCTTGGATTGCTTCTCAAGATGTGTGTAGAAGTACAACAATGGAAGTAATTCAGTGAAACGAGGATGGTGAGTCTGGTTGCGTGCAAGATCTGTCTGGTGCAATGCTTGTTTTATAGAGCGCTCTAAGACAATATTTAAGTCTTAGTATTAGCATGCATTTTGAGACTTGCCGTCTCCTGCATGAATAAGTAAAAGTTTTTCGAAAACCGATTCAAATTCTATGAGGTGTTAAAAATATGTCTCAAATTTGAACCTGTCAAATAAACAGTCCCAACTAAGCACTGACATGAGATGTCCCTTCTGCATGCGTGTCTTATGTTGAAAGAAGATCTACCTAGTAATTAAAGAATGCGTTAGAAGGAAGTATGCGGATGGAAGGAAGCGTGCGGCCAGAAGTGGGAAACTCCAAAAGTTACTGCAAGTTGGACTTTTCTCTTGGGCTTTGGAAATGATGGAGGAAAGTGGACGGTGGCCCACTTTGTATTAAATTAATGGATTCCTTTGTCTTCTGCCAAAGGAACGTGAACGCACATGAAGGCCACACAAAAGAGTAAGAGAAAGGAAAGAAAAGTCCATGTGGCCAATTTTTTTCTTTCCCTTCATTAATGCATCCACATGCATGGGGATGCATGCACATAAATTTAGGGGACGCGTGACTTTGAAAATAGGTGTCAAAGTTGTGGCTTCATTTGTCTTTTGGTGAGTTATGCCCTTCATAAAAGGCAGAGAAAGAGTGAAGGAGAAAGTGTGCCTTTGAGCACTGTGAGAGTACCTTCAAGCACTGAGAGGACGCTAGTCCTTGGTGGCCAAGTGCATGGCCAAGAGACGAGAGAGTTCTTCTTGTGAGGGTTTGATTGTTGTAATTACACTTGAATGTTTTAGCTAGTTAAATTCTTGTCAGTAGAATTTGTTTAATTTCTTGAGTGAAAATTTCACTGGAAATTGTAAGGGGCTAAATACTATATGAGTTATTAGGTGTAATTAGGGGTTGGGAAATATTGAGAAAGTGTTTGAGTACTCGAGTGATTATAATTTCCATTGTATCGCTTGGTTTCTATAATGAAATTCCATGCTACTCTTCCCGTGAATGTAGATTTCGATATTCAGACCGAACCACGTAAATTCGATATTTGATTTCCTTTCCTTTATTCCGATTAATTTTATCCGATTCGTTTGATCCATATCCATAAAAATTCAACACGAGGAACCATCGTTATTTTATACCCATGTGATGAACAATCGCATTTTAATACCTTGTCCGCCTCTCACGTTTTACTGCACACCTCTAAAAGTATACGTGCAATAGTAATTCCTAAATGATCAGATATTAAGTACAAGATAGTCTAATGTAAGCTCAAATACCTATTTATTATACCTTCTCTAACCAGTGAACACATCAAAAATCAATTAAAGAATCCAAATTCAGCCACATCACTCATTTATTTAGCTCACTTTAGTAAAAAATTCACCAAATCATACCCAGCACAATAAGGTCAGGTCCTCTTAATTCTGACTCAATCGAAAGATCAACCAATAATCTCATGATCTCGTGGACAAGGACAAACGCTCTCAACACCAAGAAGAAATTTTGGAGGTTGAGAAGAGTAGCCATTTTTTGGGATCTTGCGGTTAAGGTCGTAGATATTTCCCAATTGCGATCTAAATCCAACGGTAGGATGTGTGCACAAAAGTGTAGTACTAAAGCATTAGAGGCATGCACAACAGTGTATAACACAAACGCCGCTTCGATATTCAATTAAAAATATTCATCCTCAACCTCCTCCTACAAAATAAAGAGTTTAAAAATAAATAAATAAAACACTCTAGCCCTTATAACTTTTATCTGTAGGACCATTTAAAAAGATTGTTAGTAGCGTACCTTGACTCCACATTGCCAAACAAAAGCATTTTTAAGAAGAGGAAGTTTAGGTCCAAGTACACTGAGAGTTTTAACTTAAATCCCTAGTGGAGTTGCCAAACTATTTAGCATGGATTGATTACTAAGCCATCAAGAAAAAGTTAATTGATTACTGAGTCATAGATTTAGCACGAATTCTCCCAAATCCATTCCAATTGTAACTTTGGAGTTTTGATTTAATCAATTTAACATGAAATTTAATTTAATTAAGAGTCGCCACTAATCCATTGTAGGTCGATTATTATCTCAAGTAAAGTGTGGGAGAAGACTTTACTTTTGCGAACAAGATATATCATGGATATAGGGACTTGATTACACTAAATATATCTAACACCTTTTCAGTACATTTTCTCATTCTTTTAAAAATATTTTGCAAGCAATTTTCATTGATTTAAATCTCAAACCACTGACATGCAATGGGTGATTACGCGGGTGCACAAACAATAATTTTAACATTCAATTATCAAAGTGATAAATAAATTACTAGAGAAAGGGAAAAACCTTAATGCACAAAGAAAGCAAAAGCGAAGCCTTATTATCATCCAATGCGACAAAGGTTCTACAAGGTATTAACTAGGGAGCAAACGATAAAGCAATACGTGACCTAGACATGATTTTTGAAGTATGATTATACAATGTTAACTAATTCTTTTTGGGTTTTCTTTTTAATGAATGCAATTTTAATTCAAGTTATGTCTATGTGAATTCTAATTTAACATACATGAACTATTAGACTACTAACATGAGATTGGATTAATTAAATGTAATATAGATATGACTTAAAATATGCAACATGCAAGAATATATGATAAAAGCGCAAAATCTAATGACGGTCGAGATTATCTAATTGAAGCAGGGGAATATTTTCCATAGTTTGATACGAAAAATCTTATATGATTTTCCTAAATAGGCATGCACTATTCGAGAGAAAGTGACTTGCATTTGAGAAGCACGGAAATGAAGCACTAGCACCAGATTCTTGAGCACAAGCACTAGTCTCGAGAACACAAAACCTAGCCAAAGAGCTCATTGCCTATGCTCGGCTCCTTGTCACCCCAACCCTAGTCCATAGAGGCTAGCCCAAACCCAGCACCTGTGTGTAGGACCTTGGCTATTGGGCCCGGGTTCATCGAGGTCAATCCCTAGTCCTGATGCTTGCATTGGGCTCCATCGAGGTAGGGTCCCAGTGCCAGAGACCCAAGTCTAGCCTTGATAGACCTAGGCTCAACATTGATGGACCTGAGCACAGGTCAAATATTTAATGTGATTTTTGAACTTTTTAACATTTTCATATAGTCTGATTATATTGAGTTCATAAGCATGTTAAACAAAGTAATAGTTCATGGATGGTATTGTACATTGGATTAAAATTCAGAGACTATATTGCATAAATTAAAATTTCAAAGATCACATTGTATTTTAGATCAAAGTTTATTGACTATTTACACTATTACCCCTTCATTCTATTCAAAAGAACCTAGAAGAACATGTGGTAAAACTGATTGCTAATGCTCTGATAATATGGGTGAAGTAAATTTTTTGACTTAGAATGTTCGATGCAATTGTCGTGTAAGCAATAAATTCACTCATTTCCTAGAAAATATGAGCCCTAAAATTCAAATATAGCACGTGCAAGGAGTGGACGTTTACTTTGGTGTGCATCTCTTCTTCAATTTTTTTTCCTTTATAAATTTCTTATCGAGATTGTCGGACAAGTTTTATGCAGGAAAAAAAGACGAAGAGGGAATCTGGGACCGTCTAAGCAACTTGATACTCTGGTGGCATATTCAGATGGCAAAAGTCAAACTCACTCTAATCATGGTTAAATTAGCGGGTCGGGTATGAATTTGTCTCTATTGATTAGACCCATAACATTGGTTTACAATACTATCAAATACAAACAATATCATATTCAAGTCACCCATTCAACTTTGAAAAACGACTTGCCTATTTAAGATGGGCTTTCTTGTTATAAAAACAAAATGTCAACTCCCTCGCTGACACACAAGCTCATGTTTTTAAAGCTAACGATTGTACCCACTCAAACATTAAGGTTTTGTTCGTTCGCAGAAAATGCGGTATTTTCCAAAAAGTCATTTGGCAGGAAAATGACAATATTTTCTGGTACTCAGCTAATACCATAAATGAACTAGAAAATATTTTCTACCATTTGGTAGGAAAATTAGACTTTGCAGGGAAAGTTTATAAAAATATATATAATTTTTATTTTTAACTTTTAATTTTCTTTTTTTTCTCTTTCATTTTCTTTTTCCTCCTTCCTCAGCTAGTAGCTAGTGGGCAACCAGATCAACGGTTGCCAACCGACCACTAGCCAAGAAAGAAAGAAAAAAAAAAAAAGCAAAAAAAGAAAATCATTTTCCTAACTCTAAAACAGTCATCATTGACTAGGAAAATATTTTTCATTAATTTATTTTTCTAAGTGAATCGAACACTAGAAAATAAGCAAAAGATTTTCCTAAAAAATATTTTCCACAAAACGAGCGAAACCTAAGTAAATGATTTTTTAGCCACAATCATCTGTGAGTACGCAATGACATCAAATATAAAGCAACTGCATTAGCAAGGTACTTAATAAGTTGGTAAACAATAGTTAAGAGTTGATCTTGTCCACAAGAACCATTATTCTTAAAGAAACCAAATATATGTGACAAAACCTGTGTCCAGCATTTTCATTTTCCCACTCTAGATTACTGTAAAATATACTGACTTTGCAAATGATATATCGGAGCAACATCTCTATCTCAAACTAGGAAGTGAATGCCAGAATTTCTGGATCTTGTCTAATAAGAATCATCTCATTTTCAGGGGTGGTTATCCATGCATTGATTCCTCCACTCTCTTCGTCGTCGATAAGAAAAATCAATCTGAAATTCGTCGATGCATTACTGACGAGAACCGGCCTTCCCCACCCAAAGTTCTTTTTCACATAGCCCGAATCGGCACCAGCCACTACTATTAATCAGACACTCTTCGCCTGCGGACACAATCTCGAGGAGCTCGATTACAGAATCGCCCATCATCGAGCAGAGCTCCTCCCCATCTACTATTGTTGACCATTTCGTTTTGGGTTCCGATATCATGCGTCGCACACTGAACTCAAACTTGCTTTAGCCTGCCGTAGGTTGACTAGATCGCGCAAACGGCAAGGCGAAGAGATTGCCACAAGAATTCGCCGGTATTGCTAGATTGACTTTCTCGCGCAAGTTAGAACCAAAAAAGTCCTCTGTTCGCCGTGCGTATTCCGATCAATATTGACGAGAGCCCTACTTATTATTGCCGAAAAAACCTTCACTCTTGAAGGATGGGAAGTGCAAGCCATTGAATCCTTTGCGTCGTCCCTAGCCAGGGCTTTCAGCTTCGATATAGCCTTGCTGCTGAACCTGAACCTACTCATGACGAATCCCTCATTGCCGAATCATGGTAGCGACCAATTCAGAACCACCGATCCTTTCACTGGGAGTAGAGATGACAACTCGAAGTTGATGCCAGAAAAAGTGTAGATAGATAGGAGGTAACACAAGTGAGAACTAAATTAGATTGACCTTCGAAGGAATCCATTGGGAGATGAGAGTACAATGAGAAATCTTTCTTATTTTCTTATCTTCAAGTCAAAGGCTAAATGAATTATCACTCAAATCAAGTCTACCTCTTTATTTATCATAGCATGCTTAGATAGTTGAGCTTGGAACAACCCCCTAAGCATTAGTAATTAATAAGATTCATTGGAAAGATAAAAGGTTTCATAAGGAAGACAACTAGTTTTACTAGAAAACAACAACAATTAAACAAAGACTCAGAAACTTAAACAACATTGACAAGATACGAGAAATCAATGTTGTTGGGTGCATGTATCCACAGTTTATTTGATCCAATGTGGACACCCTTCAAACATGAGGTTACCAAGGTATCGGTAACTCTTTTGTAGAACCAATATCATCTAGAATGTTCCGACATTAGACACTTTTGCCACAGATAAACTCGTCTTTGAGTTTTCGTTGTCTTCATCTCCATGGTGGGGAGAAAGATCCATAATAGTGAACAATGCCAAAACAGCATATTCATTAGGGAGTTCAATCTAATAGGCATTGTGTCCAATCCTTTGCAGCACTTTGAAAGGTCCATCAGCCCTAGGTTTCAACTTACCATGACGACCCCGAGGAAATCTTTTCTTTCTAAGGTGTAGCCAAACCAAATCTCATTCTTTAATAGCTGCTGGCTTTTGATGCTTGTTGACTTTCTCTTGATTATCAACTTCTCCTCTAAAATGTTGAGAGATGGGAAGTGGAGCTAAGTCCAAGAGGCTAATAGGATTCTTCCCGTACACAACCTCAAAAAGACTTTTTCTAGTTGTTTGGCTGAAGACTCATTGTAAGCAAATTCAACTTGAGCCAAAGTGAGGTCTAATTGACGTAAATTACTTCCAATTAAGCTCCCTAAGAGATTTCCCAAACTTCGATTAACCACTTCAACTTGCCCATCGGTTTGGGGATGATGAGAAGAGATATACTGAAGTATTGTACCTAGCTTCTTCCAAAGTGTGTGCCAAAAATTACTGATAAACTTTAAATCCTAATTGGAGGTCATTGTCTTTTGAATACTATGAAGTTTCACAATCTCTTGAAAGTAAAGATTTGCCCCATGAGTAACATCCAAAGTCTTGTTATATGGAAGAAAATGCGCCATTTTGAAAAATTGATCAACCGCTATCATAATTGAGTCTTTATCCCATTGTGTCCCAAGTAAACCAACCACAAAATCTAGGCTCACATCATCCCAAAGGGCAATTAGAACTAGTAATGGAGTTTACATGCCAGTAATTTGAGTATGGCTTTTGGCAATGTGAGAAGTTCGACATTGCTCCACATGTTTCATAATATCTTTCTTCGTTCAAGTCCAATAAAAATTTTCTTTGACAAAAGAGAGTGTCTTGTCTCTTTCAAAAAGACCAACTAATCCTCCACCATGTCCTTCATTGATATTGGCTTCCCTTAGAGAACTTCTTGATATGCACAAACTATTTTATATATAAGAAACCCACTTGCAACAAGAATTGCTGAATTGAACCTCTTGAACAATCTTGGCAAATTTGCCCAAAGTTTGGATCATCTTCATAAAGCTTCTTAATCATGTCAAAGCCTAAGACCTTTACTTGCATTGCGGATAGCAAGGAATGCCTATAGCTTAATACATCTGCTACTCGATTAAGAGTTCTCGCTTTATGCTTTATAAGAAAAGTAAAAGCTTGAAGAGACTCTACCCACTTGGCATGTTGATTGTTGAGCTTATGTTGAGTATTTACGTAATTTAAGACTTCATGATCTGAATAGAAAACAAACTCATTGAATAATAGATAAATGTTGCTAATGATCTAAAGCTCCAACAATAAGATAAAATTCTTTATCATAAGTAGAGTAATTCTTGCAGGAATTATTCAACTTCTCAATAAAGAATGCAATAGGCTTTCCTTCCTTGCTAAGAACCACGCCAATTTCCATATAAGAAGCATCACAATCAAATTCAAAGACTTTATTAAAATCTGAAAGTGCAAGAACAGGAGCTTTGGTTACCCTCTTTTTTAAAGAGTTCGAAACTTTGTTGTGCCTCTTTAGTCCACGTAAAATTTCCTTCCTTCAAGCATTCAGTGATCGGAGAAACAATGGTGTTAAAATGCTTGATAAAGTGGCGATAAAACGATGACAAGCCATGAAAACTCAAATTATCATGTAGAGACGTTGGAATAGGCCAACTTATGATCACCTCCACCGTATTATAATCTATCTTGATGCCTTCTTTAGAGACAACATAGCCTAAGAAGACAAGGCTATCAGTAAAGAAGTGAGACTTCTTTAAATTGGCATGTAACTTTTGCTCCTGAAGAACCTTGAAAACTTGGAAAAGATGCTTCAAGAGTCGTTCTTGAGTAGAACTATAAACAAGAATGTCATCAAAATAAGTAACAACAAACCTACCGATAAATTATCTGAAGACGTGATTCATAAGGTGCATAAATGTACTAGAAGCATTAGAGAGGCCAAAAGGCATGACCATCCATTTATAGAGGCCATCTCTTGTTTTGAAGGTTGTTTCTATTCATTCCCAACTCTCATGTGATTTTGACGATATCTACTTCGAAGATCAATCTTGGAAAAGATAGCAGCGCCATGAAGTTGGTCAAGAAGATCATCAAATCGAGGAATAGGAAAATGGTACTTGATGGTAATCTTGCTCATCACTTGACTATCGATGCACATATGCTACAAGCCATCCTTCTTTGGCACAAGAAGAGTAGGGACAACACATTAACTCATGATTTCCCTTATCATTCCTTTAGCCAAAAGTTTAACAACTTGTTGTTGAAGCTCTTCAAGACTCATCCAATAGGCTGCCTTGTTTGGAAAGACACCACAAGAGCAAATGCCTCCAAGGATTCTTCCAAAGCCTTATCGACTTCAGATTTCAAGAGTAAATTATTTCGCTCCCCATGAGATGGTTTAAAAGTGCTCTCTAGTTTGGAAGGACACAAGGTGATTTTAAGAGTGCTCTCTAGTTTGGAAAGACCCAAGGTAATTTTGACTCCATCTTTATTAAAGGTGTAAGTATTGAATCCATCATGCTTAGTTTTTCTATTAAATTGCCATAGCCTCCCAAGAAGCAAATGGGAAACATCATCATTATATTTTTTTCCAATGGAGAATTGAACAAGACATTGCTTATCAACCCTTACCTCATTCCCTTTGCGAACCCAAGAAAGCTTGTAAGGTTGTGGATGTTTCTCTTTGTTGAGGTGCAACTTTTCCACCATTGTTGTAGCTATTACATTCTCACATCTTCCTCAATCAATGATAACATCACATGCCTTTTCATGAAAAGTGTATCTAGTATGAAAAATATCATTGCAAAGCCACATACCATCCTCACTAAGAGTAACATTCAAGACTCGATGAAGAATTAGAGACTCTCCATGATGTCCATAGATAACTTCATCTTTCTCCTTGGATGTTTCGCCAATACTAAGGAAATCCCATTGCTCTTCCTCAAGGTTTTTATTCTACTAGAGAGAATCTTGCAATTTGGACATTCAGATGCAATATGTCTAAACCCTTAACATTTGAAACACTAGACTGAGTTAGGGCACTTGGAATTTGATGCTTCATCATTCTTAGGAGTCAATTTTGAAGCAATCACCCTATTCTTAAAAGTAGATGCCTTTTCACCTTTGGAAAAGCCTTCTTATTGCCATTACACCTTAAGTGTAAGTTGACAAACATCATTATAAGTCCAATAAGGCTAAAGTCAGACAATATTACTAATTTCATATCGAAGTCCGCCAAGGTAGAGGGAAATAGTTTGCTCATCTTCTTAAAAAAATTTAGAAAGCATTATCAGGTAATTAAATTATGTTGTATATCCTTCCACTGACAGCTCAGTTTAAAATCGTGGGATTACAAGAAGGTATCTTGATGGTAGTTCGGCGATAAGAACTTGTCACAACCCCAATCCCAAGACTCATCTCGAGATCACGATCGTGGGGGGTTATTTTTGCGACATCCCAGGCTTGTCGCCGTCCTGTTTCTTTTATCTTTTTCATAAGCACATGTCGGAAATGTGTACAAATGAACTCCCAAACAAAATAACAATTGGAAGTCAGGGAAAACACAACAAGTAAAACACACTATTGCCAATATTTATTATATTAACATGTTTTACGAACCTTTCTCTACAAACCGTTTTGTTTCTACATCTATTATATATTCTTTCTCAAAAAAGCCTATCTCCTCTAATGTGGCCTCGGCTCCAAGAATGGGAGACTTTCATACCTACACACTTGAGAGAATAAAAGAGTGAGCTTGGGGAAATTCAGTAATTAAAACCCATAATTTCTACATCCATTACATATTTACCTACTAGGTTTGAGGATGAGATGCCCTCATAGTAGAGAATTAGAGGTTTGACTTATGGAGTTACCCCAAACTCACTCATTTATTCTCTTAGGTGTGTAGGTATGGATGTCTCCCATTCTTGGAGCCAAGGCTATGTTAAAGGAGATAGGCTTTCTCCCAACCTTTTAAGAAAGAAATATGTAATAGATCTAGAAATAGAACAGCCAGTAAAGAAGGGCTTGTAAAATATGTTGATATAATGAATATTGGCAATAGGGTGTCTTGCTTGTTGTGCTTTCCCTAATTTCCAGTTGCTATTTTGTTTGGGAGTTTGTTTGTACACATTTCCGCATTGCTTATATAAAGATAAAAGAAACGGGATGGCGATGAGCCTGGGACATTGTGAAAATAAACCCCAATAGTTGTGATCCCAAGTTGGGTTTGGGGATCAGAGTTATGACAGGTTTTGGTATCAAAGCCCTCGTTAAGCCCAAATGTCTAGGTTGAGCTCGGAAGCCTTAAGAAGCTAGCCTAGAGAAACCTCAGTTGAATTGAGATGCCTTGGTCGAGTTGAGAATCCCAATATGAAGCTGGAAGCCTCGGTCGATCCGAAAGGGCTTGGTCGAGCTAAGATGACGTTAAATGAATTCTTAATGAGTGCCGGTACATTCATCGATACATTCAGCAGTACAATATCTTTTGGTTTGTGAAAATGAATGAAAATTCTTGTAAGAAATCTTGCTAATTTAAGTGCATGATGGCATGATGATTGGATGGGAAATTTATTTTTGCAAGATTAATTGATGCCGTGATTATAATTGTGATGTCATAGTACATAGATGTTTTCTTGTGTACATAGCAAAGGCGAGGCCAAAGTCCTTGCTATTGAACTACCATCGATATTGTATGGTGAGTGCTTTACCTGCTAAGTTTAATGATGAGATGTCCTCCTAGTAAAAAATTAGAGATGTTACTTACTGATTTTCCCCAAACTGACTCTTTTATTCTCTTAAGTGTGTAGATACGGAAGTCTTCCATTTCTAGAGCCAAGGCCACATTAGAGGAGATATGATTTTCCTAACCTTCTGAGAAAGAAATATGTAATAGATGTAGAAATAGAACAGCCTGTAGAGAAGGGCTTGCAAAATATGTTGATATAATGAATATTGACAATAGTGTGTTTTGCTTATTGTGTTTTTCCTAATTTCCAACTGTTATTTTGTTTGGGAGTTTATTTTTACACATTTCTGCATGTGCTTATTAAAAAAATAAAAGAAACGGGACATCAACAAGCTTGGAATGTTGTGAAAATAACCCCCAATGGCAGCAATCTTGAGGTGGGTTTTGGGATCAAGGTGGTGACACAACTTCTTCAATTCTTTCCTCAACTTCTCCCAAGTTACAATATGATGTCTTCCTTTCACAAGCTCTTTGTTTTTTGAAGTGCTCCCACCAAATCAATGCGTGCTTTTTGAGTGTGATGGCAGCTAGCTTCATCCTTTGATCATTTGGGAGTTCCTTATAGTCAAAAAATCTTTCTACAACATGCAACCAATCTATAAATTTTTCTAATTGCATCTTCCCTTCAAATTTGGGAATATCAACCTTTACATAGGAATCTTGCTTAATTCCATGGAACTTTCAATATTTACATCAAACAAGTTTTTCCTCGCATGAAGTATGACTTCAAACACTAGCAAAGTGATTGACATCTTCTTCATCAAAAGGGATATCTTTTGAATCATGACGCGAACCACTGCGTTCCAGAAGTTCAAAGTAGTGCAAGTGTTCCTACAGTTACTGCCGTTATCTCTTTAAATCATCCACCTCCACATCTCGTGGGTCTCCTTCTCAAGCTATAGAAGACTTAACATTTGATCCATGTTGATGACAACCAACCATTAAACCAAAGCTTTGATATCAATTTGACATCGTTAAAAGTGTAGAGAGATATAAGTTAACATAAGTGAGAACTAAATTGGATTGATCACTTGCCATTTGTAAGAATCCACCTAGGAGATAAGAGCATAACAAGAAATCTTTTTTGCTTTCAAGCCAAAGGCTAAATGAATTATCACTCAAATCAAGTTTACCTTTTTTTTATCGTAGCATTCTTAGCTAGTTTTACTAGAAAACAACAACAATTAAATAAAGACTTAGAAACTTAAATGACATTGAGTTAGATACAATAAAGTACTGTTATTGGGGGCATGTATCCAAGGTTTGCTTGATGCAATGTACCAAAATGGCCTTCAAATGAATGTGGACACCCTTCAAACGAGAGGTTACTGAAGTAGACTCGACATCAATAACAACGCGAGATTGCTGAAGTATCACTAGCTTTTTTGTAGAACCAATGTCATCTAAGAATGCCTCAACAAGTGATCACCCATGAATTGATGAACATGGCCATGGTGCCCATGTCGCTAATCTTGTGTGTATAACGTAGGCCAATCACTAATCCATTGCACTCAAACGTATTAACTTGAATCACAAGTAATGGACTGCCTACTAAATTGGCTAGGAATTTCAACAAAAGGTCGAGAAAATCCATGTTGAGGTTTCTAAGGAGAAGTTGATCAATCTAAACCTCCACTTTAGCATAGGACTCGACTCCAAGGTCGTTACAATAAAAAAAATAAAACCATCATCATCCTTGATGTATCTCCTACCATAGGGTAAAAGAGCATTAGGATTTTGGAAAGTAACTCCTCCATTTGACGAAACCTTTGATGAATATCAACTTTTGGGTTCTCAATATTATCTCTATAGTAGAACATAACGCCAATATATTTGGCATTTGAAGATTATTCATCCACGGGGTCGATGCCGACAACTTGACCAAATTCTTCCATTGTACTTCCACCTTCATGCTTGGATTGCCTTCTCAACATATGTGTAGATGTATAACCATGGAAATAATTTTAGCCAAACATGGATAGTAAGAATGGTTGAGTACAAGATCTGTCTGATACAATACTCATTTTATATTGTGCTCTAAGACAAGGTTTAAGCCTCAGGACTAATCCGCATTTTAAGACCACAAGTAAAATAATCTTTTTGTTGGTATATCCACTTCCTGTCTCCCACATCGATAAGAATAAATTTTCTTGGAGATCAATTCAAATAATTGCAAATTTACTTCTTATTGAACATTAAATGACAGTCTTAAATTGACTGTAAAAATAATAGTCTACTTTGAATCACAAAAAAAGTTGATCTATATTATTAAAATACTTTCATATATAACTCAATTCAAAAAAGCTCATACCCAAATTCATGTGAGAGACAAGAATGGGCAAACGTGAGATCTAGTAAGGGTAGTGATGTGATAGTCATAGAAGTGAGATGGGTTTAAATAAGTCGTAAACCCATTTACACTTATATTATTTTGGATTTACCCATTATAAATCCATTTATGACTTATTTAGTGAATACAATTAACTCATATAACAACTTAGCATCAAATAAGGTTAAATTATTAGTTTGGGGATGAATTGTGTTAAATATGTCGTGTCGTATTGTATTGTATTGTGTCATATCCCGTAACCTATTTAATACACATGTCATTTTGGGAATTTAGAGTTAGAAATGTTTATTAACAGTCTCGAGCTTGTGTTAAACCAAAATCTAATAAGACAAAATTATATGATACAATGAGATAATGACATAAAGACAACACTTGCTACTGCAGCTAACCTCCTCCTCGATATAGTCATTGAACCATTTTCCAGCAAACTTGATGGTGGTTTCCTAATCGCAAATCTCTAAACAAATGGTATATTATGGTGGTTCTCTTCGAACCTTTAATAATTGAGCAAGTGCATAATTTATGGGGCGTTCTTACTAAGCTAGTAGTTAGTTTGTTTCACTATTCTCATTTTGTTTGGCATGTCAAGAACAATATACCATATGTACTGGATTTTTTTATTTATAGAAATTATAAATTCTACAATCAATTAGTTGAATCTGTAAAAAAAAATTGTGTGGTAACGATTTCGACCCGCCCTCATCTACAGAGCCGATTGTCAGGAGAGACGGTGTTTAGGAGCACTTGCCCATGAGAGCTCCTTCATAGTACATCAGAGACGTCATATGAGTTTATTCAATCATGGTTGTGAGCTCTCCCAAACTTGTATCCCACATGATAGTAGAAGGGTATCGTGACCCAACCTTTACACCATGAACGAGTATGAAGATGAACATAAAGATATCTTTATCTCGGTCGCTCTTATGAAGGTATTTTCACAAATAGACAACATCACTTCATCCTTTTTGTGATTGTAGCAACTAGTATGCTAAATCTTGGTGAACTCTAACCAAGATCCATGCTCCACAATCACTCTTACAAAGGTACTTTCACAAACAAACAACATCACTTCATGTCATTTCCGGTTGTAACGACAAGTATGTTAAACTATGGTGAAACTTGATTAAGATTCATAGCCTGCACAACGAGTTCATTTTATTATATAAGTTGATTAAACAACCTAAGATAAGATTTTAAGAGTCACCGCTAGCCTCATTTTTGGGGGGCCAATTAGAAAGCCTAGGGGAAGCATTTCCTTTATTTCTTTATTTCTACACAACCAAAGATCTAAGATTTAGGGACTTGGATTATGTTAATATTTCTATTAATGCATTTTCAGTACTTAACAATCATTGTTTTACCTAAAATGATCATGCATGTCTTTTTTACTTTTTCATGTTATTTAAAATTAAAAAGGGTGATCATGCATGGATATTGGGTTCATACCGTTCTAGTTCTACTCAAAAGGAAAAAGAAAGGAAACAATTGAAGCTAAAAGAGTGGTTTGGTAAGTAAACACTCAAGAAAAGTGGTAAATTTAATAATCCTAGCATAGAAATAAAAAATCAAAGAAAAGAAAGAAACCTGCACCTTGTTGGGTTCTTATACAACACAAAAAAAAAAAAAAAACGAGATACATATGTCAGGTAATGAATAAATGATACAAATGAAATCGTCAGATTAGACATCGACCACTTGCCATTTACAAAGAAGAAATGATTGAATGGACATCGACCTTCCTCTATCTCAAAGATTGCCATCTTCAAGGGATTGCCTACTCAAACCTATTCTGATCCTAATCTAATGCTCAAATTAAAAGACAATCATAGCAACCAATCAATCATGGTATTTAAGGATCAAGCACTAAATGAAACAATCAAGAAATAATCATAAGGATGGCCTCGGGGTCAGCCTTTACTTATTCATGCAACGAGTCATACTAATGATCCTACCCATTCATTTTGAACTCAACTTAGGGTAATTAACCATCATTGGTATTCACCCACGATGATTAATACCATAAGTCCCTAAATTGGTTCTAAATGTCACCCAATGGAACTCACGAATGCATTTATCACTTCTAAGTGTACATCTAGCATGCATATGCATAAACTTGAGAATAAATATGCATGCAAGTCAATCAAACAATTAGTAACTTAACATTGGATCACTTCACTCATTTACCATGTGCCAAAGACAACTACCTACACCAAACAAGCATGGAGTGGCAAAAGATTTATATAACGTTTTAAAATGATTTTATTACAAACAAGCACAATATGAATGGGCATTTAGACCAATATTTGGAAAAATATAAAGTTTCAGAATTCACTACACTATGATAGACTTGACAAAATCATTAATTGACATTTTTATTTTCTAAAAATTTTGTGCATAAATTTCAGGAAGTGAGGATTAGAAGTCATGAAGATACCTAAAGCCAATTCAGCATGAATGTTTTTCTCAAAATCTTAGAATACAATCAGGTCACTATAGGAAAACAGAGCAATTTAGGACACATGTAAAGGACAAGCAATTGAAAGAAACCCCATGGATAATCGGCCCTACAAAAATTATGGCACATTAAGCACCCAACGAAGAACAACTCTCATGAAGGAAGTTTCCTAAGACAAGCTATACATGATTTTACAAAAATCAGAGAACACAACTCGATGCATTAGAACAGAACATGGCAACAGGATTTCAAAGCAAACTCATGGCAATCTGGTTTAGTGAATGCTGTCAAAAAAATTTCAAATTTTGTTACAATGTAGACATGCGAATGAAAATTAAGTTTTGTGAAGAACTCGACTTCAAAACTCCCACAAAAAAATTCATAAGAAAATAGTAAAGGTAGGTATAGAATCAAGCCTATATGCATTTCCAATTTCAACTTTATTAAGATTTTAGGAGAACTTCACAAAAATAGAAATAGGTCTATTCACATGAAAATGAGTCAATCTTGGCATCATTAGAAAGTTTAAGGTGTGCTTTAAAACTTCCTAAGAAGCATCAAACTCAATTAAGATTGATTCATGTTTGATTTATGACATTTGCAAAAATGCACAATGTGGTGACACATAGGGCAGCAAGCATAATCACAAAATACATGGTTTTCAATAAATACTTAACAAGACAATAATGCACGAAAAATCATGCAAATTATGTGCAAAACCATGAGCATTCTTTATGATGGAACTTCTACCTAATTGTGATCACAAAGCATTGTGCAAAATTAGTAAAGGCAAGTTAAGTGCAGTCAACAAGCATAATTACAGAACCAAAATCAAACTTACACATTCAATTAATTAAGAAAATGATGTCCGATTAGCATGGTCTATACTTTTTTAGGAAGGTAATGAGATTTCCTATGATTCTCATGAAGACATTATGGTCAAGAAATTATAATTACATATTCAATTTTGAACAAATTCAATTTGGGTTCCAATAGGAGCAAACAAGACTTAGGGTCAACTCTCAGAAGTTCTCACCTATCTAATGAACTCCCAAAAATCCAAAAGATATTATATGTTGGAGTCAAGACTATGTGAACATTTTTCATGAAGAGACCTAAGTCCAAATCTTCACAAATTAATCAGCAAAAATTCAGCAACATTGCATGTCGGACAAAACAACAAGTACATGGGATGACTCATGGATATTCTCATCTACTAACGGCATTCTAAAAAATCTGAAAATAATATATGTTGCTGCTAAGACCTATATGAACATTTTTCATGAAGAAATCGACCTTTAGATCTCAAAACATCAACCAGCAACAAAAATCACCAAATGGAATAATCAGATTCAGAAACATGCCATTTTTTACCCAAGGTTGGTTCAAGGAAAATCTCGTCGATCTGAACTCATCAGAAAAATCCAGAAAAAAGATATGTTGTATTTAGACTGTATTCAATGACTTTCATGAAGAAACTGACTCCAAAATCATGATATAAAAATTAGTAAAAAATTAGCACAAATGCTAAAATCATGTAAAACTTGTAAAAGTCGGTTTCTGTAGTTTCCAGAACAGCGATCCGAACTTAGAAAGATGTTTTTGGATAGCAAACAATGTCGAATCAAGCACTGTAAGATATCATATCAAGCTCTTTGAGTGTGCTACAAAAATCTAGGAGGATCAAGATCTAGAAATGTCATTTAGCACCTCAAAATTACCATGACAGAAAAGTCACTCCATAACTCTGAATTTATAGATCATCATCAATCAACAAGACATCATCACAAAGCTATGTACATGCATCTAATAGCCATAAATCATCAATAAGAAGCACATATAAGGTCCTAGAGTGAATCCTAGCCCTAGCTATCTACTATAGCCTCACTTCATTAGATTCAAGTTTAGGGTTATTACTTTTTGCATGATTCCGATCAAATTGAGTTTCAACACACAATCACTTCAATAAAACAATAGCAAGGACACCTTGAGAAAGCTCCGAGGATCTTCAAGGACCATTGAAGGATGTTGGATCACTGATTTACTGTCAATGAGTTGGTTTGGACTAACCTAGGAGAAGATTAGCTCGGTTGAGCTGATCTTGTTCATCGCGGAAAGAAAGAGCTGGACATAAGAGTTTGAGCCATGCCAAAGGAAGCTTTGGCCACCAGCTACTTGGCTGTAGAGAGAAGGACATCAGGGGATGAGGTGGCAACCATAAGGATGCCGGCAAGTGGCAAAAAGAAACGATGGGAAGGAGCACTCGAGAGAGGGAGAGAGGTGGTGTAGAGGAAAAGGATTTTTGAGAGAGAGAGGGTAAATTATATTTAAAAAATGCAACAAATAAATCTCCCCTTGCCCTCATTTTTTGGAGGGAAATTGTTATTTATACTAGCCCCTAAAATTACATCCTAGCCATTGGTTTGATTCAAAGGCTAGCATCTAATCATATTCTTATGATCTAATCTTGTCCCTTAAATCAAGCACATGCTAATTTTAAAGGTTTATGATGCTCTCTTAATGAATGGTTATGATTTAATCATGAGATTAGGGGCTTTTTCAGAATTTTCCTAAATTTAAAGGGTAGTTTTGCAAAATTCATAAAATTTTGGGCCAAAATTGGAAATTGAGAAGATTTAAGAATGAGGAGCTTGGCCATGGGGCAAACCATCCCATGGTGGTCATCAACCAAGAACTAGCCAAAGGAGGGCCAAATTAGCCTCCTCCAACGGTGGCCAATTGAACTAGTTCAGGCTATTTCGATCGATTCGGTTCTTTATGAGGGTTTTTTTTTAACGATCCGATTCGAAGAGGGCGGGGAGTGGCCACTAGGGCCATAGGGTCTAGACAAGGAGTGGCTCTTGGCAAGTTTTAGGATGGCGAATAGGACAAGAATGAACCGAATTATGCACTGAACCGAAGGAGAACGATCTAGGTTATATATGTGAAAACTAGAATTAACTCATGCAGGTGCATTTTGACGTAATAGTTTGTTTTTTTTGGAACTCCAAAGTTAAATGAGCCAAAGTTAAAACACTACTAGAATGGGTAACCTCTTGAAAAAATGCCTACTTGTATGCCAAATGATAAAACCGCGAGTCTCAATATGAGACAAGCCAAAGCGGACGATACATCTAAGCAGGACAATAGGTGGGTGGATCGGGGACGAACCGGGCAAAAGTTGATGAGCTTGTAATGATCCGATCTGACGAAAGCGGGGAGTGGTCACTAGGGTCAGATGGCTTGGATGAGGAATGACTCTTGACAGGCTTATATATGTGAAAATTGAAATTAACTTACCAAACTATGCATTGAACCAAGGGAAAGCCATTTTAGGTTATATATGTGAAAATTGAAATTAACTTACAAAAATACCTTTTGACGTGACGGCAAGTTTTGCTTTGGAACTCCAAAATTAAGCGAGCCGAAATTAGAGCACTACTAAGATGGGTAACCTCCTGAAAAAGTGTCTATCTGTACATCAAAGGCTAAAACTTGAGACTCAGTATAGAACAAACCAAAACGGAAAATACCTCTATGAGTTAATATAGGGATGTCATAGTTTTGGTCCCTATTCTCCTCTAAATTTTGCAATTTAGTCATTGTACAGAAATTTTACTGATCTTGAGGAAAAATGGTCCAATTAAAGGGGAAACTATCCAATTTTAATCTAATTAGGCCAATTAAATCTTGATTATGCAATCCAATGGTTTTTATTGGCCTAATTATCTAATTGTTATGAAAAATGTTGGACCCATCCATGGGTGCACCTAATTGAACTTTCCTAGATTAAATTGGGCAATTTCATGCAATTTCTTGTCATAAAATGCAAATTAATTGAAATTGGATTCAATTAAAATTGCAATATATTTATTGAACCAATTGTCCATATATAGAGTGACCTAGTGCATTCAAATTGATACTAAAAGAGGTGTGCGACCTTTATGTCAAAATTAAATTAAGGGCAAATGTCAAAATTAAACCTCAATTCATCAAATTAAATTTTAGTCTTAAATGAGCCAACTTGAATTTCATAACTTGAAGCTCATTAGCCCCACTTTCTTAAACCCAAGTAATCTAAATTGATCAAATTAAGAAATCTTGAAGTGAATTTTCCAAAATTGACCTCAAATTTGAACTTAACTCACAAAATTGAGTAAAATGGAATTGTTTGCTCACAAATTGTATTGAACCGATCCAAACCCCTAATTAGGGGCAAAAATGTCAATTGATGTCTCGACTTACCTTGATCTCAAAATTAATCAAACAAATGAATGGGTAATTGTCTCTAGATCAAATGTTATGAAAAAACCAAGCCTAATTATGACTAGACAAGTAATTTTGTTTTTGGTCTATTTTGAACCCAAAACCGAAAAATTCCAAAAATGATGTTCTTAATCAATTTTTGTGAAATTTCATATTCTAAAGTCAACTTAAAGCTAAAAGGAGATGTTTTTTAATTTTTGTATATTTAAATTTTTTTGGTCAAAGATTTAATTAACTAAATGGTCAATCTTGTGGTCAAATGTTTGAAATTTTTGAAAATTAAGTTGGCCAAAATGAAACTAGGACCATTTAAGATGTTTTAGTGTAAAAAACCAACTTTTGCCCCAGGGTTGACTTTTGTCAAAGAGTTAATCAAAAAGTCAATTTGAAAGTTAACCATTTGAATTTTCAGGTTTTTACATGAAATTGATAGGAAATTGCCTACTGAAACTAGGCAATAAAATAGAATAGAAAATTATGTTTTTTATTTGAAAAATGAGCTCCATCGCAATCGGAAATCCTAATTTCACTTTTCTTAATTTTATTAACACGTCAACTAAAAATCAGGTGTCAACAATAATATAAGTTGAACATAGAATGTGCAAAGATTTGGTACAATGATGGATAAGTAATTTGCACCATTCAAACCACAAGAAAAGAATTCACCATATGGTTAAGCTAACCTCTATAGTTTTTCGAAGACATACGGACTCCTAGAGTGCCAAAACTTAACACAATGGGACACTTAAGTGTCTAAAGTTACAAAAAGTACACTTAAGTGCCAAAATTAGAGCAAAAGGAATCAGTTAAGTACCAACGGCGAAAATTTCCAGCCAAACTGTCACGTGTCCATTTTTTGGCGACTTCATTTGCTAATGGAGTAATTTTTTCAAAATAAAAAATCAACATAGTAATTTAAACAAAAAAAATTGCCAAGTCAAACTAAAAAAAAATTAAATCGATTTTATTAAAACAAAAAAAAGGAGAGAAAGGGAACCCGATGAGAGCTGTGCAGCTCTCGTCGTCATCGCCGCCCCACCATTGCTAGGAAGGGCCAATGACAGTGGGCGAGAGTCGGCCGGGGTCGCTGAATCCCTTCCCCCCCCCCCTCTCTCTCTCTCTCTTAAACTAATCAATTTTATAATAATATATATTTTTTATTATTTTTTATTATTTAATTAATAATTTTTAAAATCCATGTCAGCACAAAACGACGTCATTTTGACTGATTTTTCGCCGACTCAGTTTCCGATGAGCCACGTAGGCAAGAAAATTAATAAAAAATTGTCACGTAAGATTTCCGAGAGAGTTCCGATGATTTGGCACTGAAGTGATTCATTTGTTTTGAAAAATGACACTTAAGTGTATATTTTGTAACTTTTGGCATTTAAGTGTCCCACTGTGCCAAGTTTTGGCACTTAGGTTGTACTTATGCCGTTTTTCATTCTAGTGGGAATATTGTACTTCAACAAGATTACGTAGAGTTGATTAGATCCAAACTACCTAACTTTTTGCAAGCGAGGTTGCCTCGAATGTTTTTCATTTCCCTAATATACCTCACCAATCAACATACTGCTATTCCACTGAAAAACTAAATAGATCAGACAAAAGTTTACTCGACCACCCTTCACATTACATGTGGACTTACAATGTGCATACAAAAATTATATAGTCCACTGGTCACGCGGACTAGCTATATGATAGGATCGTGCTGCCTACTAAGGGGAAGAATATTCTAAAATGTCATCTTGTTGACGGAAAAGATCCATGTTGTCTTCGGTCAGGCTGACCCACGCCTCAACTCCATCATCACCACCTTTCTTGTGATCCATCAACATGACCGAGTCAAACGGAGTGCATAAGCTGCTTACAAACTCAGGCTCACCCCAACCCAAATCAACCAGGTGCAGCGGAAACCGGCACCAGCTGGTGAACACAAGCACGTCGTTGTCGCCTTTCCTCAGCTCCTCTTGAAACTCTTCCACCATGTTCGTCACCATGTCGCCCAAATCCTCCCCGTCTATTGCATTCGATAATTTAGCAAGCGAGGTTGTTATCGCATCTCGCACCAAACCCACCAAGCCATGTAGCCCAAGTTCGGTCACCTCGGCTGTGGACTTGCCGTTCACCACTGCATAGACATTGCCGCCCAAATTATCGTTCCATAGGAGATCTGTCCTTCCGCGCAAGTTCACCATGTGTGAAATGATGAATGGCTTGGATTGACCATTTCTTAGCTTGGCAATTTTCAAGAGAGCGATGGAAACGAGCGCCGTGACCAGTTCCACACGAGAGGGTTCCCTTTTGGAATTGAACCCTCCGCTCCTTGCAATGGCTTTTAGTTTCGAGATGGATTGGTTGTCAAACACGAATCTTTTCGAGACAAATTTCGCACCTAGCGTTAGTTCAGCGGGAGGCTTAAGCTTGGACAAGTCTCTTGGCGGTAAAATGGATGACAGATCAAAGCACGGATGGATTGCCTTGTGGATGCATCCGCGATATGCCATCGCCCACGTGCTCAGGAAGGACGAGATAGTGTGCATGTCGGTGATCCTGTGCGAGACGCGCAGGCCAACTGCCATGCCGCCACAAGTGAAAGCGGTCATTTGGACAACCACTAGAGGCGACGCAATATCGTCCATCTGATGAGGTTGAGTAGCCAAATGACTGAGGACATCATCTGGCTCAGTTTCTCCATGGAGAAATTGATGAAGAGGGCCGTCAGCTTTGGCTTCCAAGAACTCCACCCCTTGGTCGTCACATTCGACCAAGCACTTCTCTCCGATGTATCGACCTGCGAGAGGGTAAAAGAGGGTTAGGGTTTCAGCAAGCGCTTTCTCGAGTAGCCGAATTCTTTCGCTGGTGGGCACGAATGAAGGGTGGAGCACGTCGGTTTTGGATGAGTAGAAGAAAATGACACCAACATAAACTGGAGGCTGAAGCTGATCAATAGCAGAAATCTTCAGCTTGCGAAGGTGGTCAGCTGTTGGAGCTGAGGGTTTGACCAACTTCTTTCTCTTTATCTCAATCTTCATTTTCCTTCCTAAGTTGGCTTCACTATTTTTCTTTCAATTAGTGGTGATTGTCACCCCATTTATAGAATTTGATCTGTCAAACTCTCCATCCTAGACTAATTAATAAACATTAGATCTACAAAATAATTAATTTTTGCTTATAGGTCATTACGCGTCATTTCCCCGACTTCTAAGGTTACATCATAACTTTTCTTTCAACTTGCAGTTTAAAGTAATAAACAAAAACCTCAGAAACAATAAACACCTCAAGACCTCCAGCGCTCAAAATATCAATTCTCCCAATCAAAAGACCATTCCGGATGAGTGTTAGAAAGTCTCAAACTAGAACGTAACAACGGGAGTTGGTAAGCTTTGTTCTGATCAAGGTTAATCAAATTTACGAAAGTTAATTTATATTCGCAGATCCTCTTAAGCATCTTGGTCTATGGAAGTAATTGGAACGGGGACCAAGTCTGAAATAATACTTATGCCTAGATGAGTCGGCAAAAATTAGAAAAACTAGAGCAATATGTCTAACTTCATATGCGATCATATACTAGTCGTCTAATTTACTAAGTCAACTTTGGTAGTTTGTGTTAGGAAAATCCCTTATGATATTTTAAAGATGATAAAATAAATCAAAAGCTACCAACGTGTTTGATGATTGAGTAACTTGATGAAAGATGCACAAATCGCTATGCAGATGATAGAACGTATAAACGATATTATTAAGGATCATATTTGAAAGAACCAAAAGATAGACTTATTGTTAAAGCTGAACAAAGTCTAGATTCTATGACTAAATATGTTTAGACTTTAAGGATAAACCTATTAGACATAGACTCTAAAGATGAATATGTTCAGACTCAAGTACAGACTGAAAAGTCAACTTTAGACAGAACAGACTCAGACTTTACATACAGACAGAACATGTCCAGAACGTGATAAGTCCAGAATGTGACAGGTTCAGAACAACACAAGAGCATAACAAGCATATGTTCAAACTGAAGCAAATTTAGAACTTAATGTTCAAAACGAAACAAGTTCAGAATGAGACAATTTAATAGAATAAGACGCACATCAAGAACATGTAACTACTAGTAATCTAGTTTAGATTCTACACTAAAATAGATTTGATTAACTCAATTTAATTGATTGGCAATTGGATCTCGAAGACAAAAACCTTCCTAACAGAGAAGCTCTACTTATGAAAACCTAGATTCTACTTGTATGGGCAACCAAAATCAAGATGGAGATTCTACTTTTATCACTCAACGGCTACCAAATTTTTTGATACAATTTTGTTCAATGGGTAAATTGAAAAACCATCATCTAGATACTGTCCAATGGCTAGTTTGGAAGTAGATGAGTATATAAGGAGATTGAGGGACCGAAGAGCAAGTAAGAGAGACGAATCATAGAATCTATAATTTCTAAGTATGGGTGTACTTCGATCATATACACTTGTCTTGTGTGAGTTTAAAAGTTTGTGATCCTAAGAGAAGTACACAAAAGTGACTTAGTGAGATGGTGTGATTTATCGTTGAGTGTTTGTACCAAAGTTGTAATTTCTTGTTGATCATATAATGGAATCCAGCCAAAAGGCTGTTAGCGTAGGAGAGTGGACATAAACTTGATCTAAGCCGAACCACTATAATATTTATGCGCAATTTCTCTTATTAATAATTGTTATAATTTAGTGCATACGTGCTGGGTGCTTCAAAGTCTGACTTCTGTATAGCTGATTCAGAACCTTGTTCTAAAATATGATTATTGTTTAGACTTCTTAATCGTGCTGCGTCTATTGATATCTAGACTTCTATATCGAACAATTTTATTTCGCATTTTTATTTTGTATAAGATTTTATTGTATCACCTATTCACCCCCCTCTAGGTGATTCTTGCTAGCCATCCTCAATTTGTGCAGTAAAGGTTTAGGTAAATTGGCATACATTTAAAATCTTCCAATAGCGCAACTGCCGACCAATGATTAGTGGTATTGGAATAGTTTCTCCCTAGATAATGTGAAGGAGTGAGTTGAAAAATCTTGAGGATATTTCATTAAAGCTAGACTTCATCATTATGTATTTAAATTAGTCGTTCACACGAAGTTTAATCGGCCGGCAAGATGGCGTTTGGCACGTATTAAACTGAGGTGCAGGATCCTTCGTTCGACCGGCCTTAAAAAACGAAGAAGCCGGCTTCGTCTTACCCACAGGGAATGACGTTAGAGATGCTTCAAGGATATAGAGACGTACTTTGATGCTGACAAGGGTTGTCGTGACTCCAATGGTCGTTTAGATCAATTTTTCCAATCAGAAATCGACACGACATCTTCCTGCGAGCCCAACGCCAAAGAGGTCAGATCTTCTGTCGTCTTCACATACCGTCAGAGATTATGGCTCTTGGAGAGGTAACAAGTGATTGGCAATGAGGTCATCCGTTGGTCTTTGTAACTTGTTTCTAAATGGCACTTGCGCATTCGATTACAACCCTATGTCGTATTTTTATACTCAATGACAATGATGTGTCGTTAAATTATATGGTACACCAAATGTACTAGTACTCGATGTTAATTTACTTAAGGATTAAGAAGAAAGATTTGAGTAGTCATACACCCTTAGCAACACTTCTTATTAAGTTATTTGAGCAGTGATTTGTTCAATTGAAAAGTTTTCAGACTTAGTTGAACTCCATATAAAGATTGAATATAAGATAGTGGCTAACACCTTCAAAATTTACTCCTCTACAATTAGTTCTCAAATTTTATCCGGATCTCACTTGGTTTACTGAAATGAAAACAAAGGTAGTGTTTTCTAGATTAAGGAATGCCATCATTTTATTGCTTATTCTAGATAATACTCTATTTATGATGTCATCATCCATATTTTGGAAGACATCATATAGAATTATATGCTCTACAATAACAACCACTTGATTTATGCATGCAGCTTGGAAAGATTATTATCCTTTTTTTTTCTCACATGCTTGCAAATTTGGGGGTTAGGACATTAGGAGTGCAATAACTTTTGTACGGCGCTTATTTTGGTGCTAAAACTTTTTTTTTCGCTCACTTGAGTGCCACATCGGAGTAAAATTGTTCAGTTAAGTACCACTTCCGGCCAAAAATCGTTCAGTTAAGTGCCAAAATGCATACGTGGAATTTTTTAATGATTTTTATTTTTTTTTAATAAATTTCGACGCGGACATTGACTTTTCAAGCAAAACGACGCCGTTTCTACTCTTTTTTAAAAAAATTCGATTTGTTTCTTGCTTTTTTTGTTTTTTTTTTAGGGCCGGCAAAGGCCACTGGTGACTCTCACCGGCCTTAAAGAAAAAAAAACAAAAACATCAAAAAAAATTCAAAAAAAATCAAAAAAATTAATAAATATATTAAAATATTGTTCACCAACGCCACGTTAGCTTTTCCGGCATCCAAGTCAGCTTTTCCGGCGGCCACGTCAGCTTTTCCGGTGGCCACGTCAGAATTGGCACTCAAGTGAACATTTTTTAAAACTTGTAGCACTTAAGTAAGCGAAAAAAAAGTTTTGGCACCGAAGTGAGCGCCGTACGAAAGCTATGGCACTCCTAGTATACTTATCCCGCAAATTTGTATTTAACTTACCCTATAATGTCTTGTTGAAATGATCACTATGCCCACTTGTCTCAGCTAATTTCACCAACATATTTAATCAATTAATCATCACTTTCTTAGCCATTCAACAAAAATTGAGTAATGCTCGGCAAGAGATTCCATCCCTCGTCGATATCGAGCTAAAAGCAAGATTCTCACAACCATCTCTTTGTAAGTACTATTGATATAGTCTAAAGATTGGTTCTAAAATATCGGAAATTCTTTCTTTTGGGGAACTTCTTATGCATTTAAGATCCTTGCCGACTTCTTTGTCATACTTCTTTTTCTTTTCGCTTTCTTTTTTGAAAATATAATTAGAACTTTGTCCCCTTCTATAACAGCACCTTCTCTTGCAGGGTTTTTGATTCCTTGTTGCAGTTGTCACGTATGGACATAATGTTGACAAACATAATGTATGAATTCTCTCCCACAAGAACAAAAAATTCATCAAGAAACCCAACAAAATCAACGTATATATAACTAGGGAGGACATTCGAGTAAAATGTCGTTTACACTGGCGGTGTTTACTCTATATTCTCTATTAAGACCTCAATTCATCATTTTAATTTGCATTATTTGCAAAATTCTTTGATAGGATGAGTATGCAAACGACATAATATTTTAGGCGACATGTATTCCGACTATGAAGTGAATGCCTGGATCTCCGCATCAAGTTTGAAAGGAATCATCTCATCTTCCTTGAGGATCACCCACACGTAGATTCCTCCATCATCTTCATCGTCAACAAGAAAAATCGACCTGAAATGTACCGATGCTAGGCCGACTAGAGCCGGCCTTCCCCATCCAAAGTCGTTCTCGTATAGCCGGAACCGGCACCAGCTACTGAAAGGGATAAGATGCTCTT
This sequence comes from Corymbia citriodora subsp. variegata, assembly GCA_014858505.1. Taxonomy (NCBI): domain Eukaryota; kingdom Viridiplantae; phylum Streptophyta; class Magnoliopsida; order Myrtales; family Myrtaceae; genus Corymbia; species Corymbia citriodora. The sequence continues at coordinate 5,465,646 of CM026416.1, forward strand.
CACTTGTAAACGCCAATTCCGTGAAATCCATCAGAGAATCCTTCACCATTGAATGTAGCTCCTCTCCATCTACTAATTTGGCATATCTTGCTTTGGACTTGCGAACCATTTCGTTTATCATGTTTACCACCTCTTTGAAGCCCAACTCGCTTTCATCGGACATGGATCTACCTAATCGAGCGGCAATTGTGGTATACAGATTGCCACAGGAATTGGTAGGTATCGCGAGGCTGATTCTCTCACGCAAGTTCATCGTCATGCAAACCACAAAAGGCCTTAGTTTGCCATGTTTGTTACGATCGACATCGACAAGAGCCCTGGTTATTAGTGCCGAGATGACCTCTACCCTTGAAGGCTGCAGATCATTAGCAATTGATTGCGATGCATCAGCCGCAACTCGGGCTTTTAGTTTGGATATGGCCTTACCGTCGAACCTGAACTTATTCATAACGAATTTCTCATCTCTAATACTGGGTTCCGGCCAACTTCCGAAGGATGACTCTTTCGGCGGGAATATAGACGATAACTCGAAACTTGGGTAAGCTATCTGGTGCACGTTGCCCTGGCACATGTTGGCCCACGAATTCATGAACATGGCCATGGTGTACATATCGCCGATCTTATGCGAAATACGCAGGCCAATGACTAATCCGCCGCACTCAAATACGTTCGCTTGAATCACAACCAAGGGATTGCCCGCTACTTTGGTCGGGAATTCCGACAAACGATCGAGCAGATTCAAATCAGGCTGTCCATGGATAATCCGATCAATTGGGGCATCCACTTTGGCATGCACGAGTTCGACTCCATGGTCGTTACAGTCGATGAAGCAACCGTTGTCTTCGATATATCTCCCTGCCATGGGATAAAAGATTGTTAGAGTTTCCGAAAGGGACTCCTCCATCCGGTGAAGCCTTTCAAGAACATCGATTCCTGATTTCTCAGCATTATCTTTATAGTAGAAGATGATGCCGACATAAACCGGCATTTGAAGCTCATCCATCGAAGACAACTTTAGTTTTCGCCGGATTTGAGGCGTAGGCACCGACGGCTTCACCGCCTTCTTCCACTGTACTTCCACCTTCATTCTTGGATAGCTTCTCAGGATATGAGTGTTGAACTAATTTGGGCGAAAGAGGAAAATTTCAGAAGGCAAATACTATGATCTGTCCCATGTATTAGTGTTGCTTCTTTTATAGATTTCTTAAACAAATTTTAAATCCCGGAATATTGCTACACATAATAAGATTGGTCGACCAAATTGACATAGAGAGTCACGTTACAGATTCGGAATATATCCCGCATAATTATTTAAATATTACTTGTATCTTGCCACATTAATGAATGATGCATAATTCTATTGGTGTGTGCTTAAAAATAATAAGTTTTTGGTAAATTTCAACAAATACGAGTAAGTATCAAAAGCCCTGCTGGTAAAAAAATGACCGTCGAACTTTTGTTTTTCAGGGAACTTTTAGAGACTTTCCTACATATTTATATAAGTACCAACTATTTTTGATTTTTTTTTGGGTCGGTCTTTTTTATACTTTAGAGATTAGCAAATTTCTACTGACTAACTTTCATTTACATAAATTGTCAGCATAAGTTAAAGTTATGTCAAATTAAATTACCAGCTATTTTAGGGATGCTAACTCTCCTTCAATCTATTTATGGAAAAATTACCAAAAAAGTCCTAAACATATTGTAATTATAGTTCAGTCATAAAATTTATATTTTTGGCCAATTAAATTTTAAGCCTTTTGCAATTATGTCAATTCAATCCATCTGAATAGCGATTGATAATTTTTTCAATGTTATTTTATTTTTCAAATTAATTTTTAATCTTTTCTTCTTCTTCTTTTCCTTTTTTTCTCTCTTTTTTTTCCCCTTTCGTTCCTCCTCCTCCTTCCTCTAGCTCCAACGACTAGCTAGAGGTGGGGCCAATCACTGAACTGAGGCAACTGGCCAAGGCAACTTTCCTTACCATCACTAGGCAAGGGCAAGCTTGCTCCACCACTAGTGAGGTAAGCCCTCACCAGGGGATCAGCGAGCTCGATCTCGCCATTACTAGAAGAAGGTTGTCACGACCCGATCCTCGAGTCCGCGACAACCCCTGTTCTCTTGCGGTCATTTGATTTGCGACTCTCCAGGATCCATCGCCGACCGTTATTTTTATCTTTTAATTAAATGCATGTGAAAACGAATCACAATCCCCGGTCAACTACAAAAGCAGGGATAGCAGGAAAACCCAATAAGAACACATTCCAAAGTACTGCTTTATTTATCTACTGATTAACCCTAGGAAGTTTACAAGTACAAGCCATTACCACGGACATCTTCCTATCAAGCCAAAGAAGCCAACAAGCCGAGGTTAATCTACTCCCTTCGAAAACGGCCACAAGCCGTAACACGCGTCAATCCTCCATCCTATGGATCTTAAAGTGGTTATTCAATAACCAGTAAGATAAATCTCAGCAAGTCAAAATCCTAAGCCTCGGTTAGGAGACCTACTCGCCTCGAGTGCGCCCTGACGTGCAAAGTCTCTATCGCCAACAATTCAACAACAGAATAACACACAATCGACCATTAACAAACGCACGATTAGACCAAGGCTCATATGCAATTATTAACAGTTAACAATTGCAATCATAGGCATCCTTACCTCGTTTTTGCCACACGCAACCTGCATGATACAGTTTATCATATGCTCATCTCGATGCAGCAATTATAATAAACAATCAGAACACCTTTCAAATTGTCTCATGCACCATGCACTTGCTCGTGTTCCATTTATTAACACCGTGGGGGAATTTCCTTCCAACACACAAGTTGGTAGTCAACCGGCATAACCGGGCATCGTCCCACTACATTGGGCATGGCTACGTTTGGCCCCCATACGGCATTCCCGAAGGAGCATTGATCCGGCCTCTACCGCGACCCGCATCCGGACCCCGCCCGGGCATTCCGATAATACGGACTTCGTCCACCATAGATCCCCCACTGGGTGACGGGCTCTTACGTGACCACGCAAGCACACCAATTAATTATGCTCATTTCATTATCTTGTAATGCAGTCAATGCAGACATGATTCATGCTTGTACACATTAATTCATCGCAAACTCTACATGTAATGCGATAATATTTCACACGTGGTCACACGAATACAAATGCCTTTCACACGTAGTCACACGAATATGCTGAATATACTCAACCATAATTCACAATCGCAATCCGTAAATTTACTCTATCGAGTATATATTAAACAATATCATCAAAGGCAGCATATATACATGTATTCAACATATAATTCACGTGAGGAAAGTACAACTAGTAATCCACCGATATATAATCCACGTGAGGAAAGTACAAACAATAATCCATCGAAATTAATCGATACTAGCACAATTAATAAATAATGTACTTTCCAAAAATAATACTTTACTCCAAAAATATTCCATTAACAATTATTCAACAATAAATATTCAACATCCAAGAATAATATTATCCAACAATCAATATTCAACATCCAAGAATAATTAATCATCCACCATTAATTAATTAATTATTCTCCAAAAACAATTAATTAATTATTACCCAAGTATAATAACAACCAATTTCGAAATTAATAATAATTTAATTAATTCCGCAAATATTAAATAATAATTCCGAATTTAATAAATAATTATTATTTTGTCCCAAAATATATATATATATATATATATTTATTAATACTAACCATGGTTACCGGTCTAACCCAATTATGATTAATTAACCCAACCAAGATTGCTTTAATCTAACCGCGATTAACCAACTATAGTTACTCTAACCGCAATTAATTTATTATAACCACGATTAACACTAAACATGCTTAATCAAATAATAATAAAACACTAATCATCCATCATTCAAAAGCACTAATCAAGCTTAATATTAAACTAATCACCCTAAGGGAGTTTAGCACCCTAAACAAGGTTTAGAAAATCAACTCACGAGTTTAGCTAATCCGACGACACGAGCGCGCGACGGCGGTGGCGAGGACAACGAGCAGCTCGCTCGGGGACAACGACGGGCGACAACCGACGGCCATTTTTCAACAAGCTGTTTTGTGCTGAACAGCAGCCGAACAACGGATGGTGATGCTGGACAGCGGCTGGCTGTGTCACACCCCAAATCCTAGCCAAAAAGGGGAATGACACGACCGTCCTTCCTCTCAAAGGACGCAACCTCTAAGCTCCCAAAAGTCCCCTCAAGACTATCGCTCTCGTACTACTCATCATTAGTTGAAAAACCTGAAAAGATTGGAAGAATAGAGAGGTGAGCAAACCACAGCTCAGTAAGTAATGCATCTCTTCTAAGCGGATCGAACACCCACTATGCATATTTACAAACAAATCACAACTCTTTTAACCTAATTTCAAAATAAAACAAATATGTAATAAGAGGATAAATCATATTTGTTTCAACATAACTATATTTATGGCAGAAATATTTATTTCACAATAATATCAAAACAAAAATAAATGGTCTAATCCATTGATTAATTTCATTAACTCATGCCAATGGTCCATTCCATTGGTTAATCTCATGCCAAATATCAATGGTCTATTCCATTGATCCATCTCATATAAAACCACAACTCGATGGTCCATTTCATCGACTAAACTCAAATTACATGTCAATGTCATATTCCATTGACCAAACTCATATCACAAGTCAATGGTCCACTCCATTAACCAAACTCAGCTCAAATATCCAGCTATGGTCACGAATAACGCTACGTGACAAAGCGACCAAGATTCCCCCTTGGTTAGGTCTCCACCTACTATAAGCCGGTGGCTCGGCCCACAAGGATATCCTAGACTAGTATGCGCATACCTACAAGCCCATCATTAGGCTCACAGTGATATTGAGCATCAACACCAATCCGTAACAATATTATCCACAAGTCATAAAGCCCAAATTAAAAACCATTTCACAACTCAAGTTTAATAACCAAACCACAACTTTTCACCATTGCAATTCAAATATCAATGGTCGAGTCCATTGATTAATATCTATAAAATCACACTTTATAAATCACAATACATTTTCCAAACTATACCAAATTTCATTTCATAAACCAGTTTACAAATTAATATATAACTTTTCATATGCCATATTTAAAATCAATGACTCATCGTAAGTCTCTTTCAAAAGGTTTCACAAACCCAAAATATATAATATTTATTAGCACCGTTCATCAAACAAAATATATATTTCCACCAAATAATTTTCACACCGTTCACATATATCAAAATGTAGTAAATGCTCGATCCACTTTTTTTTATGTAACATAGCTCATAATATCTCAAATCCATATCATTTTGAAGACATGAATTTACAAATTCTTAGAAGAGATAGCACCACTCACCTTAGAAAGCCTATGCTTAAATGACGACGATTACTTGAACCGTTATGACCCGCAATCCTAACAAATAGGTGAGAAATAATATTAACATTGAGTAAAATGCTATCCTAATTACAACCCACCTAAACTGTACTTATTTGTCGATAAAACGACGCCTACGCGCTAACAAATCGCATATCCAAATAATGTGGAGCTTGAACGTGCAACTTGATCATGCCATAACTTTCTCCACCGAACTCCGTTTTAAACGTTCTTATAGTCAATAGAAAGCTCTTTCCACGTACTCTAAGAACCCTCAATTACCCATTCCAAAATCAAGCCAGAAATTGACAAAATATGGCCCCGAAGTGTTCGACGCGCACTGTTCATCACACGCGGGAAACTTCAAAATTTTATTCCGAGCAAACCGTAAGCTCAAATCATGATCCGTAAAATCCTATAGCTTCACAACATCCTAAACTAGTATTTCTATAAAAATGCGCAGCTCAACGGCTCAAAAATTGGTCTTCGCTGTTCAAATATCCAATAATTCCGAATTTCGAGCCCTAAATTCAAAACTATTCCAATTGAATGAATAAGGGACGCGAGCACTTACCGGGCGTTGCAATACCAAGTTGAATCGGCTTGGTGAGGTCCCCGTGGCGCAAAACTCTCTCCATTTTTTCTTCCTTCTTCTTCTTTCCCTCCCCCTCTCTTTCTTTCTTTCTTTCTCTCTGTGTTCTGCTCGAGCTCCCCCCCCTTCTTATCCTTTTATATCAATTTCTTTTTCTTTTTCTTCTTTTTGTCCTTTCTACTTTTCCCTTCTCTCTCTCTTTTCTCTCTCCCGAAGACTCTTAGTCTCTCTCTTTTCTTTTCTTTTCCGTTTTGACTTTTCAACTCTTCTTTCTCTCTCTCTATTATTTTTTTTTCTTTTGACTAGGTCAAAACCCATATATTACAGGCTGTGTCCCGAACAGCGGCCAGCAGCAAACAGCAAGCAGAAACAGCAGGAACAGCAGCAGACTCGGACAGAGGAGGAGGGGGAGCGGTGCAGCTAGCTCGCGGGGCCGGCGGACAACGAGACCGGCGGACCGGCGGCGAGTTGGCTGGACGGCAGTGCTGCGGTGGTAATGGGTGGCAGCAGCAAGAAAACGCAGCAGCAGTGGCAGCAAGCCAGCGTTGGCCGAAGGAGGAGAAGAAAAAAAGGAAGAAGCTGCTGGGAAGGGGGGGCTTCGAACGTGCAGAGGAAGGAAAGAGGAGAGACAGAGAGAAGCACGTGGGATTGTCAGCAAGTGGATGGGGAAGAGAGAAAAAGAAAGTTGACTAGTCAAAGATGGGATGGGGCAAGGGGGATTGTCGACCAAGGAAAGAAACGTGTGGGGGAAGAGAAAGAAAAGGGGGAGAGAGAAAGGGAAACGTGCGGACGAAGGAGAGGAGCCAACGTGGGGAGAAAGAAAAGGAAAAGAAAAAAGGAAAAAGAATAGGACAAAACCTAAACAAGCTTTTAGAAAGGGCAATTCAGTCTTTTTGCCCCTGAAGCACAAACTCTCAAATATTTGGCTCCAAAACTCAGCCCGTTGAATCCTTTTCCAATAATTCGGGCTTACCGAAATATTTGAGAATCAATGAGACGTCTAATATTTAGTCTCAACATCCTTAAAAGTTCGATACCCGATACCGGATTGAAATTCGTGGTTAATATCGATCAATCGCGACTTTAGTACGACCTAACTTTCGGGCGGCGTTTAGGGGTTCTCGCGCGTTTAACCTGTGGTTGATAGCTTTTCAATTCACGATCGTGTGTTCAAATCAAGGCAATCCTCGATTGTCATGTAATCACGAGAGGTTAATTGCTCACACTAAGTATAGGGCCAAAAGAAAATCAGTTTAACATCGTTCGCAATTAATATCGAAGTCATGTGGAATCACCCGCAATCTGACCTCATACTTTTGCCGAATCGATTTATTTCCGTTCGCTAATTAGTCCGCAACAGTGTAGTATTATTCCTCTTTGATCCTTATGGTCGAGCGGCCTATCTCTGATTAAATTCACTAGTCGTACGCGTACCGATCCTTAATTACCTTACTGAATAGTTAATTAACTCATGAGGGGCCAACTCAGAGTAAACGTAACTAACAGTGCATTGATAAAATAATCATTTCACATATCCCAAAATAGGTCGAAATTCAGAATGTTACAAAGGTTAGCTTGCCTTTGCCCAAATTTAGCAAGCGAGCCTTGCTAGGGGCTCAGCGAGGCCAACCTCACCTAGCAATGGTGAGGTGAGCCTTTCTTTGGGTTAAGTGAGGCCGACCTCGCCTAGCAACAAGAAGTTGACCTTGCCCATTGGTGTATGCCTTAGTCCGGTGACTAGCCTCCCCTCTAGTCAGTCACCGGAGCCAGAGAAAGGAGGAGGAAGGAGGGGAAATAAAAAGAAATTAATAAATTAATAAAAAAATTTGAAAATAAAATAATATTAAAAAAATTTCCACTAGTGTTGGCCAATGTTCTCATTAGTGTTAGCCGATCAAATTTGGCCGAATGAACTGAATTGGCACAATTACAAAATATTTAGGACTCAATTGGCCAAAAAAAATTTAGAATTGAATCGGCATAATTATTATAAGTTTAGAACTTTTTAAATAATTTCCTATTTTATTTACCAACATATAATTGTTTTTGAATTTTCATCAACTCTTTAGAAACCTTACATTCTTTAATTAAACTACCACATAATATTAAGGTACAAATGGATATTTGAGTTACTTATCAATATTTATTTGATTTTTTTTATTTACCTACTTTCTTTTCATTTACCAGATTGGATATTCACTTCTTAGCAACGCCTTGAATTTATAAAACATTTTAGAAATTACTGGCCTTAACCATAGTCATTTACTAACTTATCTCTAGTTTACTTACCCACTAGTATTTTTGTTTCCAAATATCGTTTTAGTTACTCAATAAGTTCAGCTTTATTTTCAATTCCAAACTATTGTTATTTTTCGCCCACTTTTATTTGACCTTTTTAGTATGCCTTAAATTCACCGACTCTTACATGAAATCACTAACTTTTATTTAAGTACTAACTCTTCAATCAAATTAACTACAAGTTTTGGAATATCAACTCTTTACTAAGTTATCTACTAACGTTTGACTCTCTCTTTTTTAATGAATAACTTTCCATTGGATTATTGTCACAACCTTCCAAGAAGTGAACGGCAAGAAAAAGCTAATGGATTGCTAAGCAAACACTTAGTGGAGATTATCCCAAGCTCACACCAATCTTAACTTTGGGTTTTGATTTAATTAATTAGACATCAAATTTTAATTCATTTAGGAGTCGCCACTAATTATTACAGGGTAATTAGAAACCCAAGTAAAATGGAAGAAAATATTTTATTATTATGAATTAGAGATTCGATGGACAGGGGAAAATTAATAATGCTAGATAATTCTAATGCCCTTTTGATAGATCTTCTCTTATTTCAAAAAAATTGTGCAAGAAGTCTTGGCAATTTTAATTAAGCCCACTAGCATGTAATGGGTAATTATGTGCCCAAACAAGAATATAACAATCATTAAATCAAAGAAATAAGAAAGTTTTAGAAAAGGGTAGAGAACCTCAATGCGATAAGCAAACAAAAGGCTCCATTATGCCCAATATATCAAGTGTTCTATAAAATGTTAACATGCCCGAACATGATTTCTTAAGGCAATGTCTGTTAGTTCTTTTTCTGTTTTCCTTGTTTAAAATAAATATGAATTAAATTAAGTTCTATTACATTTGGATTCTAATCTAATATGTATTAATGGACTAACATAAAATCTAAGTGACAAGTAGGCCAGGCCATTAAATTGAATGCAATTTATACGAAATGACATTAAATAGTATTAACCATAGAATTGTGACGCCTTAGGCGCGCCACCTTACTAACCAGATACGGAAGCGTTATGAAGGTTTGCACTTTGCAATTACAATATTAATTACGTAAAAAATACACAATCAGCGTGTTTCTAATTAGGAGTTGTTTTCATTTCATTAGTCTTATTTAATTACATGGGCAGTTACAACAAAAGACAGCCGATCCTAAGATCCTATGTCTGGGAGTACTCAAAAAGAGCTCACTCCCACACAAGACCAACAGTGGCTATCTACACGTGCTACTGCCACTATGCACCTATCCTCGCGACTTGTACCGAAAAGAGACCGTGCGAATCACGCTGATGGAAACCAGTCACCCTGCAACTATCGCTGTCCTGCTCCTCCTCGGGGTCGCTGAACTCCTCAGGTCCACTACTATTGCTGCCATCAGAAGGGCTACTGTCATTGTCAAGCCAGAAATGAAAGGGCCCCTTTAGCTCATTGCCCTCACGAATAAACCAAGAAACAAAGCAATGAGGAATCATACGGGCGTGTCCTGTATCTACCCAGACAGTGGAGGTTTGATGCTCGTAAACTCACTCGGACCACAGATATGTAACATCCTTTAGACGGGCCTCAAAATAATACCACCAACCGAAGCGGGCTACTAGAGGTACATCCATTTTCTTATTATCTAAAAAATTTAAGCTTAGCAATGGATAAGATAAGTTTATAAATCAACTGATCTGACATACTCTTGATTCCTCACCCATCATGAAAATCATGATGCAATAAATAAAAATGCTCATGATCAATGATGCATAGAAAGTCGCATGCAACACTCAAATGAAACACACTTAGCACACATTTCATTTTGCACCATGTCATATCGATCAATCCACCCCCATCTCACGATTTTTAATCAATGACAAATCGGTATCATTCAAGTCACTTCTGACCCAATCACTCGCCAAACTTTAGGAAACCCAATTACCCTAGGCATCCCACTTCTGAGGCATCTAGAGATAGAGAACACACAGCATCTTAGGAATCCCTCCTGTCATCCATTCTAGGCCATCATCAAAGAACTTTTGCCTTGCCACACAAGCCTTGGGTACCACTCTGATATCCCAATCACATTTATCTATGGGTTGTCATTCGTAGCCTTCAGCCTACATATGATATGACATTCAATTTCAACAACTTCGTGCATAGACATTGTTATGCGATAGTCATAATCACTTGATATAGGATGCATGACTAAACAATACAAATTAAAGATTCTGTCACCAAAATCAAAATTCAAAATCATCATTAAATTGCATCACAACACAATGAATCATATTTTGTTGGAAATCTCAGAATATGCTGATTTCATCTCCAGAAGACATTATTTCAAGATTAGCAATTCCCTTAGTAAATGGCCCATTTTGAAAACAAGTCAGTTTTGCACGGTCTTAGGAGTCACTAGTAAATGGTTGCCAAAAATCTAAATTTTGGATATGTCAAAGAGAAGATCTCAATGAACATTTTTTTATGAGGACTCAAGGTCTAAATCGTTGAAAACTCCTAGTTTTGATGTTAACAAAAATTTTTATGTAAGTATCTATACATATCTTCAGAAGGAATAACCACAGGGTGGCATATGTTTTTGAGTCTGCCAATGGCAAAAGAAAAAACATAAAGTGTTTCTGAGTCTGTCCGTACCAGATGGAAAATTAAAAAAGACTTAGTTTCTGAGTCTGTCCATACCAAACGAAAGACCCAAATAGACTCAATTTCTAAGTCTGACCGTGTCAAATGGAAAACTTAAGCAGACTCAGAACATTAGTCTATCAAACTCAGAATGAAACTATAGGATCAGATCACCAACAGTCAAGTATTTCACTTACCTTATTTATATTGAGTCTGTCGTATCAAGCTAATTGGCAGGATCAATCAACGGATAACTTCCAAAGAAGAATGAAACACTTATGGAAGCTTGGATTTTGATTGTATAGGCAAGCATAATCCAAGGAGATCTGATCTACCTTCAACAGTCAAAAAGACTTGCCTTATAAAGTCTATCCAATAAATGGAAGGCTAAACTCTTAAGGAAAGAGCCAACGGTCGAGTGTGGCTTGGAGAGTATATAAGGAAAGGATAAGACCTAGGAGATTAGAAATGATTAATAGATTCCAAAGTATGATTCTGTTCTTCATCAGTTGTCTAAAGAGCGAAATTGAGTAATCTTAGTGTATTATCAGAAATAGTGACTTTGTGAGACATATTATCGTCGAGTGCTAACACTCAAGAGTGTGCAATCACCTTTGATCACATAGTGAAATCTAGCCTATTAGTTAATCGCCTGGAAAGTGGATGTATGCTTATCTAAAGCCTAACCACTATAAATTGTGTTTGCAATCTTCTCTACTCTCTCTATTTAATTTATATTCATAGATTGTAAAAGATTGATATTGCTGTGCATAAAGTTCTTCTACACCTATTCATCCCCCTCTAGGTGTTAATACTAGTTACATCAATTGGTATCAGAGCCCTGTGCTCATTGTTTTGAAGTGTTCATTACTTCTGAGTTAAAGATCCTCTATAGCTAGTATTATTGCACCAAGTCTGATTGAGAGACAGAGCAACACTCGACCACTATATTTTGATGGTAAAGATTACAATATATGGAAGAACAAGATGAAGGCCTTCCTCAGATCAAAAGATTTGCTGGAATGGGATGTAGTTGAAAGAGGGGTTGATCCAAATGTTGAAACTGGAAAAACCTCAAAGAAAGATGATGGGAAAGAATCGGAATCTTCAGCCACCATCTCATTAGAAGAATTGACAAAGAGACAAACTCTAGACGCTAAGGCTATCTACTCCCTTCACTGCGCTTTATCACCTAATGAATATAATCGAATATATTCTTGTGATATAGCAAAGGAAGTGTGGGATAGACTGCATGTGACCTATGAAAAGACTGATCGTGTTAAAGAGACCAAAGTGATTATCTTACTTGGTTAATATGAATATTTTAAGATGAAACAATGGGAGTCCATAGAAGACATGTTCAGTCGATTTACAGAAATTGTAAATGGAATAGCATGTCATGGTCAGCCTGTTCTTGGAACAATAAAAGTCAACAAGCTTCTAAGAGGATTGTCAAAAGAGTGGCACAATGTGAAAACCTCCATTAGAGAAACTCTGCGAATCTCACCTCTGACTGTCGATGAGCTTGTTGGTACCCTGCAGTCCTATGAAACAGAACAAATGAACAAGAAAGTGGAATCTAGAGGTAAGAAATCCATTGCTCTCAACATTCAAATATTGATTATGATGATACAGATTCTGAGGACGAACTGGATGACGAAGAACTTGCACTACTAATCAGAAAGGTAAAGAAGTTGAACAAGAAAGGCATAAAGCTCAACAGCAAGAAACAAAACAGACAGTCTGGACAACGAAGAACAGAGGATGAGGAGGAATATGTCAAAGATGTTGTCTGTTTTGAATGCAAAAAGAAGGGTCACATAAAACAAAATTGTCCCGAGCTCTAGAAAAACAAAGGGAAATATGAAAAATATAAGGTTGAAAATAGTGAAAATGAATATGGCAACATCTGTCTAATAGCACATTTAGACTTAGACTCTAGATTCATAATCAAACTCAGATTCATACAAGGAGATTGAGGTTAGTCATTTTGATGTTCCTACAGAAGTCTCAGATTATATAAATGAGTTGTGTTCTAATTTAAAATCAACTCTCAAAAGGATCTCCAGTTTAAAAAAGGAAAATCACAAATTGAGTCAGCAGAATTACTCTTTGAAAGGAAAATTTGAAAATCTCAAAAAGGAATTTTCAGAAATAAAGGAAAGTTGAGATCTCTTTTCAAATGAAAATGAGTATGTGTGTTGATTGCAGGTAAGTTCCAAAAGTAAGAAGAAATGGTACTTGGATAGTGGATGCTCTAGATATATAACTAGAGATTCAAAGATGTTCATAGACTTAGAAAGAGTTAAAAGAGGAACAGTTTCTTTTAGAGGAAACACCAAAGGAAACATTATTGGTTTATGAACTGTCAATATCGGTAGTCTGATCATCAACAATGTTTCTCTAGTTAAAGGATTGAACTACAATCTACTAAGCATTAGCCAGCTATGTGATGCTAGTTTTAAAATAAATTCCAAGGAGAGTCTATGCTCTGGAACAAGCAACGACTCTTCCCAATCATTTACTGGACGATGGCATTGAAACATCTATCTTTTGGATATAAATGAAAATACTGCAAAATGTTTAATTTCAGTCCAAGATGAAGCAAATCTCTAGCATCGCAAATTTGGACATGTTAATATGAAACAAATTTCAAAGCTACTTAGCAAAAAGCTTTTTCGTGGTCTGCCCTCATTAAGCTTTAAGAAGACAGAACTTTGCTCCGCATGCACCTTGGGAAAACAAGTAAGAAGTTCTTTTAAATCTATTAAACAAGTTTCTACTAATCGTGTATTGCAGCTTCTTCATATGGATTTATTTGGACCAACTAGAACTCAGAGCATTGGAGGTAAGAAATACTACCTTGTAATTATAGATGACTATTCTCGTTTTACACGAGTGTTCTTTCTTGCAAATAAAGGGTAAACCTTTTCTTATTTTTCAATATTTGCAAAAAGAGTACAAAATGAAAAATGTTACTCTATCTCTAGCATTAAAACAGATCATTGAGGAGAATTTGAAAATCAAGATGTTGAAAATTTTTGTAATAAAAATGGTATTGAGCATATGTTCTCCTCTCTCTACACTCCTGAACAAAACGGAGTTGTAGAAAGAAAGAACAAGTCCTTGCAAGAGATTGCCAAAACTTTGCTTATTGAAAGTAAGGTAGCAACTCATTTCTAAGCAGAAGCAGTTTCCATTTCACGCCAAATAATTAATAGTCTTTCTTAGACCAATTCTTGAGAAAACTCCATATGAAATTTTCAAAGAAAGAAAATCAATTGTCTCTTATTTTTGCATTTTTGGTTGTCGATGCTTTATTCTTAAAAATGCTAACAATCATCCAAGCAAGTTTGAAGAAAGGTCAGATGAAGGTATTTTTCTGGAATACTCAAACACTAGTAAAGCATACAGAGTGTTCAATAATAATACTCAAACTGTGGAGGAATCCATGAACGTGAAGTTTTTGGAGTGAGATGATCCTAACCAGAACAAAACTCATATTGAAGATTTAGAACCAACTATTGCTTCCGAGAAATCTTCTCTCAACAAAGAAGCTTAATGCTCTCAGAAAACAATCATAGAGGAAGTTCTAGAACAAAGAACCATTCAATCTGACACTACATAGTCACCAGAAGATCCTGATGACAATGCAGTGCAGAACAAAAACTGGAAGCATAAGTCCAATCATCCTCAAGAGCTAGTCATTAGAAATATCAATGGAGTTCAAACCAGATCGAAGAATAAAAAGGAAACAAGTATTGTGGCACTTATCTCCAAGATTGAACCCAAAGGAATAGACGAAGCCCTTACAAATGAAAGCTGGATAGAAGCAATGCAAGAATAACTCCAGCAGTTTAAAAGGAATGATGTGTGGGAATTGGTTCCCAAACCCAAAGGAAGAACCATCATAGGTACTAAATGGGTCTTCAGGAATAAGGTGGATGAATTTGGTAAGATGATCATAAACAAGGCAAGACTTGTAGCCAAAGGTTACTCGCAGTCAAAAGGAATAGACTATAATGAAACCTATGCACCAGTAGCAAGATTAGAAACAATTAGACTGTTACTTGCTTATGCTTGCTATCAAAACTTCAAACTATTCCAGATGGATGTGAAGAGCGCATTCCTAAATGGGTTTATCAAAGAAAAAGTCTATGTCGAACAGCCTCCTGGTTTCGAGGAACCAAGAAAGCCAGACCACGTATACATATTGAAGAAGGCTCTGTATGGTCTGAAACAAGCACCTCGAGCCTAGTATGAACAACTGAGTAAGTTTCTACTAGACAATAGCTTCAAGAAAGATATGGTTGACACTACTCTATTTATTAAGAAGGAAGGTAAGGATATTTTGTTTGTACAAATATATTTAGATGATATTATTTTTGGCTCCTTTAATGAACATTTGTGCAAGAATTTTTCAAAGTCCATGCAGGAGGAGTTTGAGATGAGCATGATGGGAGAACTTACATTCTTCCTAGGACTTCAGGTCAAACAATCCAAACACGATACTTTTATCTATCAAGAAAAATATGCTAAAGACTTGATCAAGAAGTTTGGAATGGAGAATTGCAAGAAAACAAAAACTCCAATGTCTACCTCCATCAAACTAGATCAAGATGAACTAGGGAAGAAAGTTGACCAGAAGACCTATAGAAGCATGATTGGTTCTCTTCTTTATCTTACTGCATCAAGACTAGATATTCTATACAGTGTATGCTTGTGTGCTCGATTCCAAGTTGATCCTAGAGAATCACATCTTTCTGCTTTAAGCACATAATAAAGAACATAGCCACTTGTCCACATTTAGGTCTATGGTATCCGAAGAGAATAGACTTTACTCTTCTTGGTTACTCAGATGCTGACCTAGCAGGATGCAAAGTGGACAGAAAGAGCACGTTAGGAACATGCCAACTTCTAAGACAAATGCTAGTTTCATGGTTCTCTAAAAAGCAGAATACTGTGGCTCTATCTACAGCAGAAGCATAATATGTTGCTCTTGGAAGTTGTTGTTCATAGATTCTATGGATGAGATAGCAACTGAAAGACTATGGAAAAGAAGAAACTTGTACAGAAATAAGATGTGACAATATGAGTGCTATAAATCTCACCAAGAACCCAATCCTACATTCCAGAGCAAAGCACATGAAAATCAAGCATCATTTTATTTGAGATTATGTGCAAAATGGTGATATATTTGTGGAATTTATTGATTCAAAAAATCAACTAGCAGACATTTTCACAAAACTGATGGATAAAGGTACATTTGATTGCATAATCCTTGGTATATGATAATGTTGACTACCTTTATTTTTTCCGTATAATCTTGAATAATTGCCTTTTTCGGTTATTTTTCAAAACATCGTGTCTTTTCATTTATCCCTTTTCAGAAGGGTTTATAACCCCCAAAAACCGAGTTTTTCACAAAGCAAAAGAGAAATCGGTTTTAGAAACCCTAAAAGAACAAAACTTTCTCTCAAAATCGAACCACATCCTCTCCGAACATGGCTTCGAGATCCTCCATTTCCAGATCACGGTCTGTGTCCCTAACTCCTCGAAAAAGATAAAACAAGATTGCTGGTAGAGGACCAAGAAATGTAGAAGGAGGACAGACGCATTTCGATCTAACTCAAACTTCTGAGGATTCCCAGAGACAATCTCCAACTGCATCGGCTTGGAGGGATACAAGTGAAAATGTGGAATCTCAGAGGAATTCCCCAATAGAATCTAAGCAAAGAAATGTCTCCAGAAGAGGTATGTCTGGATTAACTCTGCCTTTATCTACTAATAATCCCCATACGATCATGAGAATGTATGAGTGTTTAGTGTAAAGAAATGCTACTGAGGATGTAAAACTTTTTTACTTGAGACAAAAATGATATGCAAATGAGTTGCGTCTGATTCAAGCTGTTCAAATGACAGAACAATCGCCTGCACGAAGAGAACGAGTTAGTGAAGGCAGTAGGAGTAGAGATAATGTCTAGAGAGAAAAAGAAGATGATAAACGAATTTACAGAAATTTTGAAGTTAAGATGGGGAATACTGTAGTGACTCGGAACACGAGTTATGCACCATATAATTGTGGATTTTGATTTCTTGGATGCTGCTGATATAAACTTGCGAGAACAGTTTGAAAGGATAAATTCTATACTTACTCTATTGTTGTTTATATTGAACTCACAGCATACTTCTACTCCAACTTAACATTCTTGTCTCCAGATAAAATGCAATTCAATGTGAATGATAAATTATATGAGGTTAATGCAAATATTCTGGCTGATATTACGAAAGTTTAGAGGAGCCGTTTCAAACCTATTGAAGTGACCTATGAGAATGTGTGTAAACATCTCACAAAGTCTGTTAGGGCTTCTATTACTTATCCCTATTTGACTTCTGCAAGAATTATTCTGCACAAAATCATCATCAGCTGCATACATCCAAAGGCATCATCAAAGACTGATGTGGCCAGGTTTGAGGCAAAGCTCATGTGGGCAATTAAAAAAGGAGTTATGTTCTCACTCCCTCATACTGTTCTACTGCACATGTATAGAACAGTTTTAAAAGATAAAGGACAACTGTCCTATGGAGCTTTGGTGACCCGCATATTTGAACATCTCTAGATAGATATACCTAGGAGATTCTACACTATAATTCTCCCAACAATGGCCGTTGGACAAAAGATAATAGCCAAAATGGGACTGAAAGATGCTATGGAGACATGGAGAAGAAAAGAGAAGGAATTGGCTAAGGTTTCAAAAGCTACAAAGAAAAGAGGAAAGGAAGTAGCTACTGCTGAGCCAAGTTCTAAAAGAATGAGATAGCTACTGTTGCAGGATGAAGATGATGAAGAAGGAAGTATTTTTGAAATTCTTGCAAACTTGAGAAAAAATGCACACAGAACGATAGAACCAGAAGTAGAAATGCCTCCACTTGATGCACCATAAAGGAACATTCCTAGTTCAGAACCTCAACTTGCAGAAAATGATGAGTCAGAACAAGAAGAAGAGCCAAAAGAAAAAGAAGAAGAAGGAAGAGAAGAAGACAGAATTGGATTGAATGAGGGTCCTATTCCTGATGCTAATAATAGGGAAGAGGACAGGAATCATCAAAGGGAACAAGAACAGACTAAAGCATCAATTCAAGGGGAGCACCAAAATGTTGAAACACATACCCCTGCAGCTTTATCTGATAATGCTGATTCTCAAAAGATATTGTCCTTACTTATGCAGATCAGAGATAAGCAAGATGCTATGGAAACCTCCTTCAACAACAGGTTGGAGACTCTTGAGAAGACAGTCCATCAATGTCTCAACAGGATTGAGGAGTCAGCCATAGATATGGAAGATTTCACCCTTGTTCGAATCCCTAAAAAGCCTTCTTCCAAATCTTCATAAATCTTGTCTTCTGATATATTTTGTTTGTTGGACTTTTGTTAGACTTTGACTACCCTTTCATGATATTAACTTTGGAATGTGACAAAAAGGGGGAGAGTTATTATTGCAGATACATGGTTGCTGATTGGTTGTGTTGCAGATACATGGTTGGTGATTATTGTAGATACTTGCTGATTGGTTGTGTGGTTGTGTTGAACATGGTTTATGTGCATAAATGGATCATTATTTGACCAGTTTGATATTTTGTTATACTAGTCATATTATGCAACTTGCCTAACCATGCTTTGCAGGAACAACAAGCTATAAGCATAAAAAGTTTTGTCACCATAAAAAAGGGGGAGATTGTTGAAAACTCCTAGTTTTGATGTTAACAAAACATTTTATGTAAGTATCTATACATATCTTCAAAAGACGTTTTTGAGTCTGTCAATGGCAGAAGGAAAAACATAAAGTGTTTCTGAGCATAAAGTGTTTCTGAGTCTGTCCGTACCAGACAGAAGATCAGAAGAGACATAGTTTCTGAGTCTGTCCGTATAGACTCAATTTCTAAGTCTGACCGTGCCAGACGGAAAACTTAAGTAAACTCAGAACATTAGTCTATCAAACTCAGAATGAAACTACAGGATCAGATCACCAATAGTCAAGTATTTCACTTATCTTATTTATATTGAGTTTGTCATACCAAACTGATTGGCAGGATCAATCAACGGACAACTTCCAAAGAAGAATGAAACATTTATGGAAGCCCGAATTCTGATTGTATAGGCAAGCAAAATCCAAGGGAATCTAATCTACCTTCAACGATCAAAAAGATTTGCTTTATAAAGTCTGTCCAAGAAATGGAAGGCTGAACTCTTAAGGAAAGGGCCAACGGTCGAGTGTGGCTTGGAGAGTATATAAGGATAGAATGAGACCTAGGAGACTAGAGAGGATTAATAGATTCCAAAGTCTGATTCTGTTCTTCATTAGTTGTCTAAAGAGCGAAATTGAGTGATCTTAGTGTATTACCAGAAAGAGTGACTTTGTGAGACATATTATCACCGAGTGCTAACACTCAAGAATGTGTAATCACCTTTGATCACATAGTGAAATCTAGCCTATTGGTTGATCACTTGGAGAGTGGACGTAGGCTTGTCTAAAGCTGAACCACTATAAACTGTATTTGCAATCTTCTCTACTCTCTTTATTTAATTTCTGTTCATAAATTACAAAAGATTGATATTGTTGTGCATAAAGTTCTTCTACACCTATTCACCCCCTTCTAGGCGTTAATACTAGTTCCATCATAAATCAGCAAGCAAGTAGGTCATTTAACCGTCTCAAGTCAAGGAAAAAACTATTCATCAAAACAGATTGAGAACCTCTAAGAAAATGACTTCTACAGAACTCAAATCGCCTCTAAAAATTTTCAAATTTGGATATGTTGTAGAGAAAGAAGTCTTGACCAATCTTGTCTAGGAAGGTCTTTAAAGTTTTGGCTAGAAAAAATTGTGAAAATTCCAGAAGCTGTAAAGGTCCTCTATGTAGTAGATCTGGGCACAAAGAACCCGAAATGAAATTTGATCATCATACCACCAAAATCAGCTTAGAAAAATCCGAAATTTATGTCAAACTTCAAGATGTCAGGATCAACTTTAAAGAAGGAAGTTTCTCAAGAATCGGTCCACAAAAACGACAACAAAATTTAGAAAATAGAAGGGTACACATGCACGAGTTTGTGGGTTCTAACACAGGCTCAAGGAACTCATTCCTGCAATTCCACGCATCATCATTCAGCATAGCAGCAGCCAAAAACTAAAACAGCCATGCAGCATTTCATTCCATCATAACTCAGCACCTAAAAGTCATTTAAAACACATGCAAGTTCTAGTCTTAGTCTAAAATTCACACGCAAAGGCATAATCAACTAGAAACTCACACGCAAAGGCATAATCAACTAAAAACTCACACGCGAAGTCATAATCAACTAGAAACTCACACACAAAGCCATAATCAACTAGAAACTCACACGCAAAACCATAATCAACTAGAAACTCACACGCAAAACCTCTAAAGGAGTGAAGCCTCACTTTCCACCTCTCCTAGCACGGTCATGTGCGGATCATTGGCTTACTTTCTTGAAAAAGAAGAGACAACACAAGAACAACCACACATGCGTACAACAATCGCCATGGACCAAAACAAGGCAAGAAAACCAAGAGGAAGGGAGATCAATCGGCTTAGGAACCAACCCTATCTCCTTGCCTCACGTTTATTTTTTTCCTCTTGATGGAAAATGATGCACGGCCGTGCTGGAAATTGCAAGAAACAAGAGGAACTTGAGAGAGAAAGGTTCGGGCAGGGAGAGAGAGGAAACAAGAAAATGAGAGAGGAAGAGAAAGAGACCGTACGCCCGCGGGTGCAAGGGAAACAAGAAGAAGAAGATGGCTTCTCTTGCACACTTGTTGCATGAAATCCTTGTGGAAGAGGAGCGGCGGCAGCCATCATGAGGCCTATTTTAGCACCAAATTCTCTTGAAAATTAATTTTGCAGTAAGGGGCATTGGTTGGGAGGGCTGGCTATGGACTCATTACCCCTATTAAGCATGTTTAATCCATTTAATACAATATTAGGTGGGACGGATCATGGTTAAACAAGATATAATGTCCACCGTGCCCTTATAGTCTAATGTTTGGCACATACAATATTCGTACATGACTTAGACCAATGGCCTCCATTCTAAGATTCCATTTGTTTCACGAAAAATAATTTTTAGGAAAATATTTTCCAAATCTTCCGATGTTCATTTCACGGAAAATGAATTAGTTGGGAAAAATATATTTCATTAAAGGAAAAAAGCCTTCTATAATAGTGGAAAATATTTTCCAATTTTGAGAAAGAGGAAAATATCTTCAACACCTTCTTTCACTTCACTTTCTTTTACCAAACATTTTTTTCTTTTTTTTTTCTTTTTTCTAAGAAATCGAGAAGAAGATGAGAACAAATATTAAAATGATTTTTTAAATACAAATAATTAAAAATCGATTTAAAAAAATTATAATAAAATTATTTAAAAAGAGTGTATGAAGGAAAATATTTTCCTTGCCAAATGGCAACACTTCATTTTTAGGTTTTAGATGAACACCAGAAAATAATTATATTTTCTTGGAAAATGACTTTCTAGAAAATATTTTCCAGAAATACTATATTTTCTGCAAAATGAACATAATCTAAATTTTATATCAGACTTTCAGAGGCAAATCATTTAATTGGAACTCATTCATCAACACCAAATTATTCCTTAGTCCCTAAATCTTCTTATAAGATCATTAGGGACGTATGAGTTAATAAAACATGGCTATCAATACTGAATAAATCTTTCGTGGCGCACTAACAAGGCCTAACAAATTAGAATCAAATAATTTCCATGGCAGCTAAATTAGTGCATTGTATCTCTCCCCCTTCCTCTCTCTCCCTTTCTAAGTTTCATCTTTCTTTCTTTTTGTTTTTTGGTCTCTTCAACTATTGGAGGGGAGGGATTTGACCTAAATCTCTCCCTTCCCTCCCTATGTTTCCTTTATCTTCTCTGTTTTTTTCCTTAGGGCAATTTGCTCTCTTGATTTTATATCCAAGAGATTTTCTCTCCTATCTAATTTTAGATTTATGAGTTTTGATGAATAAGTGCTCCACCTCCAGTTTCAATGGTGTTCATAGTAGCTTTGGTGTGCTTGCTCAACGTGTTTTGTTAAAAGCTTTGATGGTTCACACTTGTTAAAGTGTTCGCTCTTATAGGTGACAGATTTGAGCTTATTCAATATATTTATGTTTATGTTGTCTCCGTAAGATGATGGTGTTGGGGACGCTGAACCTAGGCACACACCACTGAAAGGCAAAACCATAACTATAATTGGAGATTCTAGCTTGTGCTCATCACTAATAATAACGTGTGATTTGGTGATCGGCCACTGATTTTTTTGTTTGGATGCAGTCACATATCTTTTCATGAAGGACGAGCGTATTTGAATGCAATCACTGATCTTTTCATGAAGGACAAGTGTATGATAATCTTTGCCAACTATGCTCTGTTGATGTACTTTGGTTTCTGGTTTTTTATTTGTTTTGAAGATCTACGAGTTTGCCTTGTTATGGTAACTCTTGAGATTTCCTTTGAATCTTGTCATGTATTATTTTGATAATGAATGAGAATTTCTGTTGACAAAAAAAAAACAAATCCAATAATTTCCACCTAAGCAATGAAATATCCAATTGAGAAATCTCTTTAATTGGGCTTTCAACTTTAACAACGACCAGCGGCGAGGACCATTCACGACACAGAAGAGAAGTTGGGAGGAGCAGGGTAAGTGGTAGCTGCACTTGGGAAGCTTGCAGGGGCTCACCGATGTCACAGGCGCTTGCCGATAGCTGGCAGACGCGGTGGGGCTGAGGATGCTGTGGGCGGAGCTGTCAAAGTGCTGGTTGTCGTTGGTGTGCAGGGGGATACGAATGGCTGCGCTACGCAAATCAGAGCAAGAACATCCTTGGAATCCATATCATGTACCGGACGACTGATTCTAACTGAACTTACACATCTCTAGTATTTGTCGAATAGTCATGATGTAGTTTCAAGGAGTTCTAATCATTTCGCCGAATTCATCGTGTCCTAACTTTAGCAAGCTCACTGAATAAACATTCTCTCCTTACCTTCCCAATGCTCGCGTCGAAGTACAAAAGATCCGTATAGCTTGGTGGGTCTGTCTGCCTTTATCAGTACCTGGAGCTGGGTTTAGAGAGATGTTACCTATACTGGATCCCACATGAGCCTCACATGAGATTCAATGAGCTCATAAATGGCCGCTGCTGCAGGCAATAACAACTGCCAGATCTTGTCAGGCTGTGAAAACATAGAGGGGATGGTAAAACGAGAGTTTCTAACCGGGAAGTCAAAGATTCGCTTTGTCATGCCGGGCTGAGATGTAAGGGTAACACTTGAATAAAATACTATCTCACAAAATTATTACGATATATTTTCTCACACCGTACGCAGAACACTTTGAAAAGCTCACTAGCTTATACAAAGACACTCCTGCAACTCTTTTATTTCAGTGGATCTAACAACTTGGATGGAAGAGAGCGCACACACACACTGCTCCGTCCAACAGGGGTTTTCAGGAAGTGAAAGCAACAATGTCCGGGTCCTGCACTAGAAGAACCTTCTCCTCTTGGCTTAGTATGATCCATGCATCGATCCCGCCCTCGGTTTTACTATCAAGGAGAGCAATCTTACGCACAGGGATGCATCCGTTGCTCACCAACTCCGGCTTCCCCCAACCAAAATCAATGTCGTAGAATGGGAAACCACACCAGCTCGTGAAGTCCACCACATTCTCTTTGTCACCATTAACACCTTCCACGTGTTCCCTTGCGGAATCCTTCACCATATCCATGCACGACTCCCCATCGGCTATCGCCGCGAACCTCGTCTTGGCATTCGTGAACATATCATGGATCATCTTCACAAGCGCTTCAAAATCCAGGCTGCTCTGAGATATCGTGCATCGGGCGACGACCTTGGTGACGAAGTTACCAAACGCATTTGTCGGTATGGGTAGATTGACTCTCCCACGCAAATTCATATTCTGGCAAACGAAGAGGGGCCTTAGGCGCCCGTGTTTCGCTCGATCCATAGTTATGAATGCCTTACATAACAGCGCAGACACAGCCTCCACTCTCGATATCCTCAGATCTTTCGGGCCGGCTAGTTTTAATCTTGATAAGGCCGCACCGCTGAATGAGAACCGATTCATCGTGAGTTTTATTCCAGCAAGAAATGGAGGCTTAATTTTTACCCCGGAGCCCTTAACTGGGAATAGAGAGGACATCTCGAAATAGGGCGAGGCTAATTCGTGGATTCCGCTCCTGCACGCGGTAGCCCATGACTTCATGAATGCTGCCATGGTGGACATGTCGCCTACCTTGTGACAAGAACACAGGCCGATCACAAGCCCCCCACACTCGAACACGTTCACTTGAATTGCGACTAGCGGATTGCCAGCAGCTGCCATTCGGAACTCGGACAAACGGCCTAACAGGTCTGTGTCAAATTCTCCACGGAGGAGCTGATCGAGCTGGCCATTCACTTTGGCATGCACAAATTCTACTCCTTGGTCGTTACAGTCGATAAAGAGCTCTTCCTCAACGTACCGACCGGCTAGAGGGTAGTAGATTGCTAGGGTTTCCGAAAGTGACTCCTCCAAAAGGCGAAGCCTTTGGAAAATATCGTCTTCTTGGTTTTTGCCGTCGGCCCGGTAGTAGAAAAGGAAACCGGCGTAAAGTGGAGGCTGAAGCTCATCAATGCCTGAAATTTTTAGCATTCGGCTGTGGTTCGGCATCGGAGTCGATGGCTTGATCAATTTCTTGCTTTGCACTTCAATCTTCATACTTGAATCTCTACCAGTCACTCCAGGATTCCCCCAACAAATTGGAACCGGTGCACTCAAACTTGGTGGGTGAAGATTGCTTATATAGATTTTTTTTTTTTTTGGGTTCAACATCCTTTTATTTATTAAAGAATTCCTAGATAACCCAACAAAAATGTGGTGTGAGGGAGGCAGTAAAAGATTGTGATTAAAAGAGAGTCCACCAGAAATCTTGCGGAGATTTCATTGTTCTATGTCCATTAATTATATGTTGTCAGTTGGCCGGTCTTATTCGGTTGTGAGGTTGACAGTTAAAACCACAACGAAGCATCCAGTGTACAAGGCCTATAATGCAAAATCCTCTGAGGGCGTTTGATTCACAGAAATTTCCTCATTTTCTAATATTTGATTCACTTAAGAAAATAAATCAATAAAAGATATTTTCCTAACCAATGAAAAAGATTTTTCTATCAAAACTTAAATTTAGGAAAATAATTTCTCCTATAAAAGAATCGGAAAACCGGGTGCTTGGTTAATAAAATAATTATTTTTATAAAATATATTTTAAAGAAATTGATTTTTATTTTTTTATTTTTAAGAAAATCATATTTTTATATTTTAATTTTTCTTTTCTTTTCTCTCTTTTTTTTTTAAGAAATCGATTTTATTTTTTATTTTATTTTATTTTAAAAATCAAATTATCAGATTCTGATGGTGAGTTGGTGGGGCTTGAGCCCCACTCGCCCCTCCCTTTCCACGTGTTTCATGTTTTGTTGTCTAGATTTTACATTATTTCATAATGTTGGGTTTTATATGGTCCAACACCGAAAGAAAATTTTGAATTTCCTCGGTTTGCACGAAAGCACCTTTAATTGTGAGAGGCTGCGTAAACAATGTTCCTCCGTGTGATGGTGACCCCGGAGAGAAAGTACTTCTACGTGCAATTTCCATCATAGTACTGCTCCTTTCCTCGTGTTTCGTGTTTGTCTTGTCTTTCTCTTGCACTATTTGTTAACGTTGGGTTTCATATGATTTAGGTATCGAAATTTTCTTCTAATTCAGAGATACGAGAGAATTACCAATTTAATTTTAATTTATTTGGCTAATTTAAATCTAAATCTTTTACGATTTTGTTAATTCAATTCATTCAACTAAATTTGATCAATTAGTGCTGACTAAGGACATCATCGAAGTCAGTTTCCCCGTGGAGAAATTGATCAAGAGTGCCATAAGCTTTGGCTTCCAAGAACACCCCTTGGTCATCCCATTCGACCAAGCACTTCTCTTCGACGTATCTGCCCGCGAGAGGGTAAAAGAGGGTTAGGGTTTCTGCGAGCGCTTTCGATAGGCATGAAGGAAGGGTCGGGGGCATCATTTTTGGATGAGTAGAAGAGAATGACACCAACATAAACTGGAGGCTGAAGCTGATCATTAACAGAAATCTTCAGCTTGCGAAGGTGGTCAGCTGTTGGAGCTGAGGGTTTGACCAACTTCTTGCTCTTTAATTCAACCTTCATTTTTCTTCCTAGGTTGGCTTCACTCTTGTGCTTTCAATTACTCGTGATTGTCACCCTATTTATAGAATTCGATCTCTCAAACCCTCCATACTAGACTAAACTAATATTAAAAAAAATTCCAAATAATGTATTAGTTCGTACGTCATAACAAGCGACAAGTTCCCGATTTTCATGCATAGAATTATTAAATGTGTAAGGCCACTAAAAATTAAATTAAACATTTCATTTGGCATACAGTTTTAAGTAATAAGCAAAAAATCTTAACAAAAAAAAAAAAAAAGACCCTCAAGGCCTCCGGCACTGAAATAACCAAGAGAAATTATTGTCTCAGGGTACCGCCCCTCTTAGAAAGGAGACGATGCCTTCCCTGTCTTTCAATTTCCCAAAGAAAACGGTTAAATTGTTTGGCCCGTTCTTTCGAGAAATTTGAAAAGAAATAATCCTTTATTGGGATGACAATGAAATTCCTTATATTATAAAAACAAAAGGAAAAAAAATTAGCATGAAGAAAACCAACAAAATATACACAACAATACAAAACTTATGATTCTATAGTTATTCATGTGACACCAATTAAGTCACCATGATCGAGCGCTCAAATCAAGCAACCATGGCCTTGAGCTTCTCGACTTGAAGCTCAAGTGCATGGCCAAGCTCAAGCGTCATGGCTGCCTTGAGTTTTATGGTGTGAAAATATCTAGTGGACATGACCACTGCGAGCTTCGCGACTCGAAAAATCTTGTGCCCATGGCGCTTGTGAGATCAAATTAAGTGGCCAAGGCAATGAGCTCGAGTTGCTATGGCATCCACAAATCTAAGCTTAAACATCCATGGTTGCCGAAAGATAGAAATCGAGCATGCGCTATGGTAACGGCAATGGACATGATCTCTCTCTTGTAATTCTTTTTTGTTTATATTGTTTAACATGACATTTATTTGGCATCATATAACATCATCAAACGAGTTGTAACCCGGCACTTCTATTTCAATGTTCGTGTCAGCAAGCTTGTTATCACATGTCAAAAAAAATTGATTTGCAAGCGAGAACCAATAATTTTGGTAGCGAATGAGAATTTCTTTTGACAAAAAAAAAGAATCCAATAATTTCAATCTGAGCAATTAAATATCCAATTGAGAAAACGCCTTAATTGGGCTTTCAACTTTAACGACGACCAGCGGCGAGGACCGTTCACGACACGGTAGAGACGTTGGGAGGAGCAGGGTAAGCAGTAGCTGGACTTGGGAAGCTCGCAGGGGCTCATCGATGTCACAAGCGCTTGCTGATAGCTGGCAGACGCGGCGGGGCTGAGGATGCTGCGGGCGGAGCTGTCGAAGTGCTGGTTATCGCTGGTGCGCAGGGGGATACGAACGGCTGCGACTCATACCAAAGCGAGAACATCCTTGGAATCCATATCGTGTATTGGACGACTAATTCTTACCGAACTTACACATCTCTAGTATTTGTCGAATGGTCATGATGTAGTCTCAAGGCGTTCTAATCATTTCGCCGAATTCATCGTGTCCTAACTACAACAAGCCCACTAAGTAAACAATCACTCGTTACCCACCCAATGCTCGCGTCGAAGTATGTTATAATATATAAATAATAAACCATGCCATCATCTAACAGGTTAAACTTTTAGAACAGTCGGCAGTGGTTCTACAAAATCTTACATGGTATCAGAGCTAGAGGTCCTGAGTTCAAATCTTACCAGGGCCCATTTGTCTCCCTAATTAAATTTCCATGCTTAGTACTAAGCAAAAGACCATATTAAGCGTGATGGGGAGTGTTATAATATATAAATAATAAACCATGCCGTCATCTAACAGCTTAAACTTTTAGAACAGTCAGCAGTGGTTCTATAAAATCTTACAAAATACAACAGATCCTTATAGCCTGGTGGGTCTGTCCGCCTTTATCAATACCTAAATTTGGGTTTAGAGAAATTTTACCTGAACTGGATCCAAATTCAATGAGCTTATAAATGCCGCTGCCGCAGGCAATAACAACGGTCGGATCTTGTTAGGCTGTAAAAATGTAGTGGGGATGATCAAACGAAAGTTTCTAACTGAGAAGTCAAGAATTTGCTCTGCTATGCCAAGTTGAGATGTAAGGGTAACATGTTGAAAACAGCAGCACAACGGAAGCGGATTGTCGATTTGCAATTATGTCGGGAGCAGTAGAAATTAATGGAGAAATAAAACGAGGAACAAATAAAATAAGGACACCGAGAATTTACATTGTTCGGTCCGAATTTCGGAACCTACGTCTACAGGGAGAGCTAATAAAATAATCCACTATAAATCGGAAAATTATAGGATTATACACGCTTACACGCTCAAGTGTTTCTCAGCCTTAGTGTATATCC
The DNA here is from genome assembly GCA_014858505.1 of Corymbia citriodora subsp. variegata. NCBI lineage: Eukaryota > Viridiplantae > Streptophyta > Magnoliopsida > Myrtales > Myrtaceae > Corymbia > Corymbia citriodora. The sequence continues at coordinate 5,494,269 of CM026416.1, forward strand.
AATATCCACAATATTTAATAAATCAACTCAACAAACTCACGCACAAATCTCTCTCACCGCTCGGCTTCTCTCTTCTTCACTTCGGCCTCCGACGGTCTTCTTCTGTATGGGAAGAGAACTCCTCAATTTATCAAAGGCTGCCACCTTCTGCAAACACGCTTCATGCAATTAATGTTTTGCATGCGCGAAGAAGAAAATGCTGGGCGTAGCTCTTGCCTTCCCCTCCTAGGATAATAATAAAAAAGGCTCTCACAAGACAAGTTCTGAAGAAGCTAGCTGCGCCTCCACTTTTCATGGGCACGCATGCACCATGTGCATGCATTAAAGAAAGGAAGAAAGATTTGGACGTCCAAGTCCATGCGTGTGCAGAAGATAAGGAAGGGAAAAGTCAAGACTTGCATTTAGTATTGTTGAAGCGTGTGGCATTCAACTCTTCAGAATATCAAAAGGTGAGGAAAGGGTGCAAAATAAAAGTCAACAAATGAGCAGATGATGACTTTTATTTCCAACGTGACCGTGTGCCGCATATATTCTGCCGAAAAGAAATGTTCGGATTTGATCACGCGTCCTTGTTCATCAAATGCTTCATAAACGTGCTTCCTCCTTGTTAAAATATTGTGCATGTCTATCAGGTATTGTACATGAACTCAAACTCGAGATATAATTTTAATAATTCTCCACCTTGATTTGACGTTTGTAGCCAAATTATAGTGCTCCTTTTTCCATGTCTGGCTCTCCCAATGGCCCGATGGGCGCTTATTCTTTGCAGACACCAACCAAGCTCAAACAAAGCTCAAGTTTTGCCGAAGGAACAGGCTTCATCATCATGTCTACCGAGTTCTCCGCTATTGCTATTTTCTTCACAACAATCTTAACCTTTGTTATGATATCTCGGATGAAATGATACTTGATATCGATATGTTTCGTTCGCTCGTGATATATTGGATTGTGTGCCAAATATATCGCACCTTGATTGTCACAGTGTACAATTACACTTTTCTGCTCCAATTCAAGGTCCGAGAGCAAACCCCTCAACCATATCGCCTCTTTCGCTACAAAAGTTAGTACCATATATTCTGCCTTAATCGAAGACAAGGCAATATCGTCTTGTAAGGACACCTTCCAACTTACTGCACCACCTGCTAACGTAAACATGTACCCCGCTAGTAATATGCGGTCATCCAAGTTGCCAGCATGATCCGAATCCACATATCTCATGATTTCACTGCCATTGTCATTCCTTCGGTACACAATGCCAATGTATGATGTCTCCTTTAAATATCTGATGATCCATTTCACAGCTTCCCAATGTGTTTTACCCAGGCGCTTCATGTAACGGCTGACAACGCTTACAGCTTGTGAAATGTCAGGTCTAGTGCATACCATGGCATACATTATACTATCCACTGCACTAGAATAAAGAACACGAGACATATGCTCCTTCTCCTCCTCAGTCTGCGGTGATAATTTGTCAGAAAGTTTAGTACTTACAAATTTTGTTGACCGCATGTTAAAACATGCCACAATCTTCTCAATGTATTTCTTTTGAGACAAACACAATGTTCTTGCAGTCCTGTCACGCAAAATCTCCATACCCAATATTTTCTTAGCAGCACCTAAATATTTCATTTCAAACTCAACACTCAATTGTCGCTTCAGTATATTAATATCAAACATATGTTTAGCTGCTATTAACATGTCATACACATATAATAACAAATAAATCAATGACCCATCATCCAATCTCCTAAAATAAACACGCCTATCAAACTAACTTTTCGAATAGCCTTGACTAGCCATGAAAGCATCAAAACGCTTGTACCACTGTCTAAGAGATTGTTTCAGCCCATACAAAGATTTCTTTAATAGGCAAACGTGGTCTTCCTTACCTGGAATAGCAACTCCCTTTGGCTGCCTCATGTAAATTCGTTCCTCCAACTCACCATGAAGAAACGCCATTTTCACATCTAGCTGCTCCAACTCAAGATCCTGTGCAGCAACCAAGGCAAGTAATACTCGAATAGAGGTATGTCTTATCATAGGAGAAAACACCTCATTATAGTCGATGCTCTCTCGTTGAGTATACCATTTCGCAACAAGTCTTGCCTTGAACCTGGCTGTCTCAACACCGGGAATGCCTTCTTTCCGTTTGTAGACCCATTTGCATCCGACTATCTTCTGGCCTTTGGGTACTTTGACTAGCTCCCATGTCTAATTCTGATAGAGTGATTCTATTTCTTCACTCATAGACTCTAGCCACTGCGATGACTCAATACTAGCCATCACTTCAGAGTAGGACAAAGGCTCATCTGTCTCCACCTCATCACCTATAGTCAATGCATAGGCAATATCAGAATAACCATAACATACCGATGGTTTAATTTGCCTTCTTTGTCTACTCGTGGCTATATTAGGCTGTGGCTCTGCTAGTTGTTCTCTATCATCGTCTTCAGGAACTGTAGCCTCATCTACAGTCTCCTCCTCTGTTACCTCTGAGGTCTCCAGGGGCTCCACCTGAACCTCCACCTCACTTCTGACACCATGATCCGTTTGCTCTACTAGTTGAGTCTCAAGACTCCTCCTTTGAAGCATTGCGTCTCATCGAAGATTACATTTCTGTTGATTAGAAAACCGGGTGATCTAAGATTAGTGCATCACAGCCGGTAACCTTTCACCCCTTATGCATAACCCAGAAATATGCATTTTTTCACCCTCGGCTTAAGCTTACCATCACTCGCATAAGTATATGCAAATATCCGTAATTTGGAGTAATCAACAGGTTTCCCCAACCATACTTCCTCAGGAGTCTTCCACTCGATGACAGATGATGGAGATCAATTAACCAGGTAACATGTCATATTTACTGCTTCAGCCCAAAATTCCTTGCCTAATCCTGCATGCGAAAGCATGCACCGAGCTTGTTCAAGTAGAGTTTTGTTCTTCTGTTCTGCAACGCCATTTTGCTGTGGTGTTCCAGGAACTGTGTAGTGTCTCACTATCCCTTCCTTTTGGCAGAACTCGGTAAAATCCTTACCACAGAACTCCATGCCATTATCGGTTCTCAGGCACTTGATTTGTTTACTTGATCGTTTCTCAATCAATGCCTTAAAATTATTGAACCGATCAAATATTTCAGATTTGTGCTTTAGGAAGTATACCCATACCTTCATTGAATAATCGTCGGATAAATGTCAGTATATACCAGGTACCTCCTTTTGATGGAACTAAGGACAGTCCCCAGACGTCTAAATGAATGTATTCAACTAGTTGCTTGGTTCAATGTATAGCTGTGCCAAATTTGACATGACGCTGCTTCCCAAAGATGCAGTGCTCGCACAGGTCTAGTTTCCTTGTCTTCTGACATTTCAGCAACCCATTTTCACTCAGCATCGTCATACATGCCTCACTCATGTGCCCTAATCGCATATGCCATAATTGAGTTAGGTTTGAGTCTGACTCACCTGATGAAATTGCAGCAGCTTCGATACAATTTCTCCCAGTAAATGATAGAGATAATTCATCTTCTTCCTTTCATCACTATCATGGCACCTCGAGAGACCTTCAGTACTCCACCTTCAGCAGTGTACTTGCACCCGATGTCATTGAGTGCGCCCAAGGAAATGAGGCACATTATGAGTTCTGGTACATGCCTCACGTCTGTCAGTGTCCGTTCTACGCCATCATGCATCCGGATTCGGACTGTTCCTATTCCCACAACCTTGCAGGCTGCATTGTTCCCCATATGAACTCTACCACCATATGTTGTCTGGTAGGTAGTGAACCAGTTCCTATGAGGAGTCATGTGAAAGGAACATCCGGAATCCAGCATCCATCTGTCTCCTGACGTGCTTGTAGACACACATAGGACGGCCTCGACATGATTGGTACTCTCCTCGGCAACATTCGCCACACTACTTGTGGCATTTTGCTCACTGCCTTTATTTCTCAACCTAGGACAATCTCTCCGTATGTGGCCCTCCTCATGACATTCGAAGCACTTGATGCGACCTTTTGATTTTCTATGTCGCAACTTCGATCTACTTTTGCTTCTGCTACTATTGTTAGGCCTCTGATGTTGGTCTCTACCTCGAATCATCAATCCTCACGCCATGCCTTGTGCTAGACTATCGTCACGCAACTTTCTTTGCCACTCCTTTGAAAACATGGCGGATTTAACCTCTTTTGAGGTAATCGTTGTACGCCCCTGTAACAAGGAGTCAGTAAAGTGCTCCCATGACTCCAGTCGAGACGCCAGCAACATCATGCCTTGCTCTTCATCATCTAAAATATTGCCGACATTTTTCAAGTCCATCATGAGTTTATTAAACTCATCTAGGTGGGATCTAATGGATGTACCTTCAATGTATCGGAACTGAAACATCCTCTTCAGCATGCATAAGCGATTGTTCAAACCCTTCGTTACATAGAGGGCCTAACGTTTTGTCCACAATGCTGCCTCATCATTCTCCTCGGCCACCTCTATCAGCACTTCATCCGATAAGTTCAACAAGATTATGCTCATGGCTTTCTCCATCAACTCGTCCTTTTCAGCATCATGCATCGTTTCGGGCAACCTAGCCTTGCCTCCAATGCCTTGGCTAAACCTTGGGTTGTTAATAACGCCTTCATCTTGATGCTCCATAACTCAAAGTTGTTCCTCCCATTAAATTTCTCAATTTCTACTTTTGCTCCAGACATAATTGCAAAGTACAGGCTTGGATACCAATTGTTGAAAACGGCAGCGCAACGGAAGCGGATCGTCGATTTGCAATTATGTCAGGAGCAGTAGAAATTAACGAAGAAATAAAACGAGGAACAAATAAAATAAGGACATCGAGAATTTACGTGATTCAGTCCGAATTTCAAAACCTAGGTCCACGGGGAGAGCCAATAAAATAATCCATTATAAATCGGAGAATTATAAGATTATACACGGTTACACGCTCGAGTGTTTCTCAATCCTAGTGTATATCCAATACTCACAGTGTTTAATAAATCAACTCAATGAACTCACACACAAATCTCTCTAAGCTCACGTCTCTCTTTCTGGAGCTCTCATCGCTCGGCTTCTCTCTCTTCTTCACTTCGGCCTCCGACGGTCTTCTTCTATATGGGAAGAGAACTCCTCAATTTGTCAAAGGCTGCCACCTTATGCAAACACGCTTCATGCAATTAATGTTTTGCATGCGTGAAGAAGAAATGCTGGGCGTAGCTCCTGCCTTCCCCTCCTAGGATAATAATAAAAAAAGCTCTCACAAGACAAGTTCTGAAGAAGCTAGCTACGCCTCCACTTTTCATGGGCACGCATGCACCATGTGCATGCATTAAAGAAAGGAAGAAAGATTTGGACGTCCAAGTCCATGCGTGTGCAGAAGATAAGGAAGGGAAAAGTCAAGACTTGCATTTAGTATTGTTGAAGCATGTGGCATTCAACTCTTCAGAATATCAAAAGGTGAGGAAAGGGTGCAAAATAAAAGTCAACAAATGAGCAGATGATGACTTTTATTTCTAACGTGACCGTGTGCGGCATATATTCTGCCGAAAAGAAATGTTCGGATTTGATCACGCGTCCTTGTTCATCAAATGCTTCATAAACGTGCTTCCTCTTTGTTAAAATATTGTGCGTGTCTATCGGGTATTGTACACTGGCTCAAACTCGAGACATAATTTTAACATAACACTTGAATAAGATTTCATCTCACACAATTATTATAATATATTTTCTCACACTGCACGCTGGACACCATGAAAAGCTCACTAGCTTATACAAAGAGACCGGTAACTCTTAGTTTTCAACAAATCCAACGATTTGGATGGAAGAGAGTGCACGCACACATACCGCTCCGCCCAACAGGGGTTTTCAGGAAGTGAAAGCAACAATATCCGAGTCCTGCACTAGAAGAACCTTCTCCTCTTGGCTTAGTATGATCCAAGCATCGATCCCGCCCTCAGTTTTACTATCGAGGAGAATGATCCTACGCGCAGGTTGGCATGCGTTGCTCACCAATTCCGGCTTCCCCCAACCAAAATCGATGTCGTAGAGTGGGAAACCGCACTAGCTCGAGAAGTTCACCACATTGACTTTGTCGCTTTTGACCCCTTCCGCATATTCCCTTCTGGAATCCTTCACCATATCCATGCACGACTCCGTATCGGCTATCGCCGCGAACCTCGTCTTGGCATTCGCGAACATATCGTGGATCATCTTCACGAGCTCTTCGAAATCCGGGCCGCTCTGAGGCATCGTGTGTCGTGCGACGACCTTGGTGATGAAGTTACCAAACGCATTTGTCGGTATGGGTAGATTGACTGTCCCACACAGGTTCATATTCTGGCAAACGAGGAGGGGCCTTACGCGCCCGTGTTTCGCTCGATCCATAGTTACGAATACCTACATAACAGCGCCGACACAGCTTCCACTCTCGATATCCTCAGATTTCTAGGGCCGGCTAGTTTTAATCTTGATATGGCCGCACCGCTGAATGAGAACCGATTCATCGTGAGTTTTACTCCAGCAAGCAATGGAGGCATAGACCCCTTGACTAAGAATAGAGTGGACAGCTCGATATACAGCGAGGCTAATTCGTGGGTTCCGCTCCTGCATGCGGTAACCCATGACTTCATGAATGTCGCCTACCTTGTGAAAAGAGCGCAGGTTGATCACGAGCCCCCCACACTCGAACACGTTCACTTGAACCACGACTAGGGGATTGCCGGCTGCTCCCATTCGGAATTCGGACAAACGGCCAAGCAAGTCTGGGTCAAATTCACTGCGGAGGATTCACAAATTCTACTCCTTGGTCGTTACAGTCGATATAGAGCTCTTCCTCAACGTACCGACCGGCTAGAGGGTAGTAGATTGCTAGGATTTCCGAAAGTGACTCCTCCAAAAGGCGAAGCCTTTGGAAAATATCGTCTTCTTGGTTTTTGCCGTCAGCCCGGTAGTAGAAAAGGAAACCGGAGTATAATGTTGGCTGAAGCTCATCAATGCCTGAAATGTTTAGCATTTGATTGCGGTTCAATGTCGGAGCCGATGGCTTGATCAATTTCTTGCTTTGCACTTCCAATCTTCATACTTGAATCTCTACCGGTCACTCCAGGATTCCCCAACAAATTGGAACCGGTGCACTCAAACCTGTTGGGGGAAGATTGGTTATATAGATTTTTTTTTTGGTTCAACATCCTTTTATTTATTAAAGAATTCCTAGATAACCCAACAAAAATCTAGTCTGAGGGAGGCAGTAAAAGATTGTGATTAAAAGAGAGCCCACCAGAGATCTTGCGGAGATTTCATTGTTCTATAAAAGTCAATTATATGTTATTAGTTGGCCGGCCTTATTCGGTTGTGAGGTTGACAGTTAAAACCACAACAAAGCATCCAGTGTACAAGCCCTATAATGCAAAATCCAATAAGGGGCGTTTGAGTCACAGAAATTTCCTCATTTTCTAATATTTGATTTGCTTAAGTAAATGGGTCAATAGAACATATCTTCGCAGTCAATGAAAAATAATTTTCTACCAAAATTTCAATTTAGGAAAATAATTTCCCCTTCGAAAGAATCAGAAAACGTTTTTCAATTCTACCAAAGCTTATATTCCAGTGCTTTGTTAACAAAACAATTTTTTTTAAAAAAATATTTTTTAAAGAAATCGATTTTTATTTTTTATTTAAAAATAAAACATTTATATTTTTTCTTTCTTTTTCTTTTTTTATTTTCTTCCTTTTTCTTTTTTTGTACTTCTCAGCTTGTTGTTGGCCTCGATGACAGTTAGCGAGCTCGCAACCTCCAGTGGCAAGACTCAATGCTTGCCAGCCTTGGTGCCTTGGGCAAGCTCGAGCTTCACCATCGGGTGAGCTCATGGCCTCCAGCAGCGAGCCTCACCAAATCAAGTGAGCTCGAGGCCTTTGGTGGCAAGTTGGTGAGGCTCAAGCCTCGCTACCAAAGGCTGCGACCTTGCCTAAGGTCGGCGAGCCTTGACCCTTGCCAAATCAAGATAACTCATGGCCTCAAGTGATGAGCCTCAAACCTCGCTAGATCAGGCAAGCTCGCGGCCTTCGATGGCTTCGAGCTTGAGCTCCCCCCTAGCAAGCCAATCAAGGAAGAGCTAGTAGAGGAAGCAGACGGGGATGGAGGAAGCCAAGGAGTGATGGAAAAGAAGAAAGGAAAAATATAATTAAAAATAATAAAAATTGAAATAAAATATAAAATATATTAAAAAATTCAAAATTGTTTTGCTAAGATAAAATCATGAAATTGAAATCACTTTCCAACGAGGTCCAAACGTTAGAAAACTTTTTCGATTATGTATTATCAAATAAATAAAAATTAATCATTTTTCTAAAAAACATTTTTTCAGAAAACATTTCTCTTTGTTATTGAATTTTCCGGTGGCAAGACTCAATGCTTGCTAGCCTCAAGCCTTGCCATCAAGTAAGCTTTTGGCCTCAAGCAGCGAGCCTCGCCAGATCAGGTGAGCTCGAGGCCTCTGTTGGTGAGTTAGTGAGGCTCGAGCCTCACTACCAGAGGGCGCGACCTCACCCAAGGCAAGCAAGCCTCAAACCTTGCCAAATCAGGACAACTCATGGCCTCAAGTGGTGAGCCTCGAGCCTTACTAGATCAGGCGAGCCCGTGGCCTTCAATGGCTTCTGGCTTGAGCTCACCCCTAGCAAGCCAGTTGAGGAAGAATTCGTAGAGGAAGTAGACATGGATGGAGGAAGCCGAAGAGTGATGGAGAAGAAGAAAAAAAAAATTGAAAAAATTGAAAAAAAATAAAGATATTAAAAAATTCGAAAATTTTTTTGCTAAGATAGTAATGAAATTGAAATCACTTTCCAAGAAGGTCCAAACATTAGAAAAAATTTTCAATTATATATTATCAAATAAATAAAAATTAATCATTTTTCTGAAAAACATTTTTCCGGAAAATATTTCTCATTGTCATCGAGTTTTTCGTGATTTGCAAACCTCAACCCCCCCCCCCCCCCCCCCGCGACCACGTGTTTCATGTTTTTCTTGTCTCGATTTTGCATTATTTGTTAATATTAGGTTTTATATGGGCCCAACTAGAGGTGAGCATCGGTCCAGGGTTGACCCTAGACCGACCCTAGACCGGCCCAACCCTGCTGGTCCCAGTCCGGTTCTTAGGAGGACTGGGTTGGTCATTGGTCCTGAAATTCCAGGACTAGTACTATGTGGGTTGGTCCATGGTCCTGGGAGTTTTGGGTCGATCCAACCCAGACCAACCCTTAATATATATATATAGATTGGTTCAATAGTGTTGACCACAAGACTCACGACACTAATAGTGATTTCAATTTAGAACTTTTGTTAAGTATTAATTATGTGCGTCGTTTGTTTTGTTTTCAGGTTTATTTTGTTTCCAAGTGTTCAGAAATTGAAGTGAATTAACAAGATGTGAAACTATATATCCATGGTTTATATTAAATATTTGAACTTCCTAGGGTTTAATTGTATTCCACTGGTAAGTTTCAATTGCACTTTGCTTTTCAATTTGTGTCAAATGATAGAAATTTTTGAAAAGTAATGTTGTAGTTGCCACGATAATTTGCTAATCAAGTGCTAGAAAGCTCATTTTTTGGTTGATTGGACTTTGCTTGATGGAATGTAGGAAATGCTTTTGCATATAGTGTTACAAGTATTATTGATAGATGATTATAGGAACTTCCCATCTTGTCTCACATCTTTATTAGTAGTCTTAATCATTTTTATGGTTTCTTGCTTTTAACAAATGTGAAATTTCTATTGTTGTTTTATTTTAAATTTGTTGAATATGTAGTGGTATTTATAGTTTGGTTAAACAACATTGCATTTTCAATGGATATGTAATTTGAAATAGTAAATTTTTCTTATCAGGGAATGCAAAAAATAAAACAAAAAAAAAATTATTAATTGGTCCCGGGTTGACCTTGGAACCGGACCGAACCCATTGGGTCGGTCTGATCCTTGGTCCCAGGCTCAAGAGTCGGTCCTCAGTCCTAAAATTTGAAGACCAATATTGTGTGGGTTGGTCCTAGGGTTAAGAGATGACCCGGCCCAACCCAGACCATGATCACCCCTAGGCCCAACACTGGAAGAAAATTTTGAATTTCCTCGATTTGCACGAAAGCACCCTTAATGGTGAGAGGTTGCATGGACAATGTTCCACCCGTGTGATGGTGACCCGTAGAGAAAGCATTTCCACGTGCAATTTCCATCATAGTACTGTTCCTTTCCTCGTGTTTCATGTTTTTCTTGTCCTTGTCTTGCATTATTTGTTAATGTTGGGTTTTATATGATTCCAACACTGAAAGAAAATTTTGAAATTTCTCCTCATTTAGAGATACGAGAGAATTACCATAAAATTTTAATCATTTTGTAATTATACCAATTCAATTTAAATTTTTTGACTAATTCAGATCTAAATCTTTTACAATTTTGTTAATTTAGTTCATCTAACTAAATTTAATCAACCAGTACTAATGTGGACATCAGAAGGAAAAAGGAAAAAAATTATTAAAAATAATCAACATCAGTATTTGCCGAACAGCTAGTGCTAGCCAACCAAATATGACCGGATAGACTAATTAACACAATTATAAAAGGTCTAGGACTGAATTGGCTAATTAAAAATTTAGGAATGAATTGACACAATTATAATAGATTTAACACTTTTCTTGGTAATTCTCTCTAGAGATATGGACACTTAAATTTTGACTCACCAATTAGGAATATTTATATAGAAAATTAGGGATTAATATTTATCCCAATTAGATTGCATAACATATAGCCTTAGGAACATTCATCATATAGATTGATTCTTCTAATGCATTTTAATTGGACCTGTGGTGGTGACTGGGTTTTGTTGAATTATGTGGACTAGACCTATTAAGAAGCAAAATTCGACCAAGCCGAGGGAGCGTTGTGGGCAAAAATCACATGGTTGAATTTGATATAGGTTTTCAGCTTAATTTAATTAAATGGGTTGAGCCCATGTAAGTGCTTGAGTTTAATGTTAATAAAGCCCATTATTTCTTTAAGGGTTAATACCACAAAAAATGTCAAACTAGTACACATGTGATAAATTTACCATAAATTAATTTTTTAACCACTAAAAATCCTAAACTAGTACATTTGTAACAAATTTACCCTATGTTAGTTTTTGTTAAATTTTACTATTAAATTGCTGAGTTAAATGACACATGACAATTAATTGGTGTACCTGTTTGAGATTTTACTTTTCATTTATTATAATTATACCAATTTTGTAGTATTTTATAGTATTAATATAATTTAATATATGGTATATTTGTCATAAATATACTAGTTTTGAGTTGGCGGTTAAAAAAATTAGTTTGAGTAAATTTGTCTGAATGACACCAATTCAAGGTCTTTTTTTGTCATTTGGGTTAAATGTGTTACAGATGTGCTAGTTTGAAATTTTTTATGGTCAAAAAATTAGTTTATGATAAATTTGTTATAAGTGTATCAGTTTGGAGCTTTTCGTAATATCAACCCTATTTTTAATGTGGCTAAAGACAAGCCCACAAGGATTAAAAGACAAGCTCATGGACACATTATAGCCGAAATTAGATAGTTCAGAAAATTGGATCAAGAAATAAGAATCCTAGATTTGCTATTATAAATTAAGAAATGATTGCGTAACAATTTTTAATTGAGAATAACAATTTATTCTAGATCACAAAAAATTAAATAATAAATTATTATAAATTATTGTGTGGCCCACCCTTTTCATAGTTTATGGCTCACAATAAACTATTATTTTCATAATAGTTTAAAAATTATTATACTAGCAAAACTCTTATAAATAGAGGCTTCGTAGGGTCTTCACCTACGGGCTACACGTGAATTAAAACACACGGCCGTTGGAGAGAGAAATAGTGAGAAAGAGGGAGCGGCACCATAAAAGAGAAAAAATGGAAGAGTTTCTTCTTCTTTTCTGTAGGTCTACGAAGGACAAGCACGAAGGAGCTTGATACCCAGTCACACCTTGCCGTATCCTCCGGTCACGTTTGACCGACGTACAACAATTTCGACGCATTCCTATACTGAATCCAGGTTTAGAGAAATTCTACCTATACTGGGTCCCACGTGATCGAAATCACAATCCAAATTTAATGAGCTCATAAATGCTGCTGCCACAGGTAATAACAACGGCCAGATCTTGTCAGGCTACGAAAACGTAGTGGGGATGGGAATAATTGGGAAGTCAAATTCGTTATCTCATGCTCAGCTAAGATATAAAAGTAGCACTAGAATAAAACACCGCCTCGCACAAATATTACAATATATTTTCTCACACCGTATTCAGAGCACTTCGAAAAGCTCACTAGCTTATACAAAGACACACCGGCTACTCTTTGATTTCAACAGATCTAACGATTTGGATGGAAGAGAGTGCGCACACACGCTCACATACGGCTCCACCCAACAGGGGTTTTTAAGGAAGTGAAAGCAACAATGTCTGGATCCTGCACTAGAAGAACCTTCTCCTCTTGGCTTAGTATGATCCATGCATCGATTCCGCCCTCGGTTTTACTATCGAGGAGAATGATCCTACGTGCGGGTTGGAACGCGTTGCTCACCAATTCCGGCTTCCCCCAACCAAAATCGATGTCGTAGAGCGGGAAACCGCACCAGCTCGAGAAGTTCACCACATTCACTTCGTCGCTGTTGACCTCTTCTGTGTATTCCCTTGCGGAATCCTTCACCATATCCATGCATGACTCCCTGTCGGCTATCGCCGCAAACCTTGTCTTGGCATTCGCGAACATATCGTGGATCATCTTCACGAGCTCTTCGAAATCCGGGCCGCTCTGAGGCATTGTGTGTCGTGCGATGACCTTGGTGATGAAGTTTCCGAACGCATTTGTCGGTATGGGCAGATTGATTGTCCCACGCAAGTTCATATTCTGGCAAACGAGGAGGGGCCTTACACGCCCGTGTTTCGCTCGATCCATAGTTACGAATACCTTACATAACAGTGCCGACACAGCTTCCACTCTCGATATCCTCAGATTTTTAGGGCCGGTTTGCTTTAATCTTGATATGGCCGCACCGCTGAACGAGAACCGATTCATCGTGAGTTTTACTCCAGCAAGCAGTGGAGGCGTTAGATTTACCCCCGACCCCTTGACTGGGAATAGAGTGGACAGCTCGAAATTCGGCGAGGCTAATTCGTGGGTTCCGCTCCTGCACGCCGTGACCCATGACTTCAGGAATGTCGCCATGGCGAACAAGTCGCCTACCTTGTGAAAACAGCGCAAGCTGATCACGAGCCCCCCACACTCGAACACGTTCACTCGAACCACGACTAGGGGATTGCCAGCTGCTCCCATTCGGAATTCGGACAAACGGCCAAGCAGGTCTGGGTCAAATTCACCGCGGAGGAGCTGATCGAGCTGGCCATTCACTTTGGCATGCACAAATTCTACTCCTTGGTCGTTACAGTCGATATAGAGCTCTTCCTCAACGTACCGACCGGCTAGAGGGTAGAAGATCGTTAGGGTTTCCGAAAGCGACTCCTCCAAAAGGTGAAGCCTTCGGAAAATATCGTCTTCTTGGTTTTCGCCATTGGCCCGGTAGTAGAAAAGGAAACCAGAATATAATGTTGGCTGAAGCTCATCAATGCCTGAAATGTTTAGCATTCGACTGTGGTTCGACATCGGAGCCGATGGCTTGATCAATTTCTTGCTTTGCACTTCTATCTTCATACTTGTAAGTCGTCCGGTCAATTCAGGATTCCTCGACAAATTGGAACCGGTGCACTCAAACCAGGTGGGTGAAGATTGGTTATATAGATTTTTTTTTTTTTTTGGTTCAACATCGTTTTATTTATTAGATAATTCCTCCATAACCCAAGAAAAATCTGAGGGAGGCAGTATAAGGTTGTGACTAAACGAGAGCCCACCAGAGATCTTGAGGAGATTTCATTGTCCTATGTCCGTCAATTATAATTTATTAGTTGGCCAGTCTTATTCGGTTGCGTGGGTGACAGTTATAACCACAACAAAGCATTCAGTGCACAGGCCCTGTAATTCATTATTTATTAAGGATCCAATCATTTAATAGAAAATATAGTATTTTTTAAAAAGTTATTTTTTAGGAAAATGACAATTTTTTCCGGTATTCGTCAAAAGTCTGAAATTGAAATAGAAAATATTTTCTACTGTTCGGTATCTTATTTGATTTTTCTCTATATAGCTCTTTTGATATTTTTGTTTTTACTTTAATTTTATTTTTTTATTTTTTTATTTAAAATTTCGAATTTTTATTTTTATTGTTATTTTCTTCTTTTCTTTCCTATAGTTTTCTTTTTCTTTTTATTTTTGTTCCCTCAGCTGGTCGCTGGCCATGCAACAGCTGACGATCAACCATAGGTGAGCTAAGCTCGTTAGCAAGTTCGCAGCTTTGGCAACGCTCGAGCATTGCTGATCTGCGAGGCTTGAGCGTTGCCACACGATGGCAAGGCTCGGGCCTTATCAATCAGTGATGCCCAAGCGTTACTAGAGGCCACGAGGCTCAGGCATCCCAAATCTAGCAAGGCCCAAGCCTCCCGACCTCTAGCGACACTTGAGCGTGCAGGTCGGGCCTTACCAAATTAACGAGCCACAAGCTCGGCTCAACTGTGGTTGGTCGCCTGTCATCGTGTGGCTGGTGAGGTCAACTCGGTTGTGGCCGATCGTCGGCTGTCGTGTGGCCAACAATCGGCCGAACAAGAAGAAAAGAAAAAGAAAGAGAAAAAAATAAAATAAAATAAAAAACTGATTTATTGAAAAAAAAAATTCTCTTTACCAAAAAATAATAATAATTCAATTTTTAAAATAATAAAAAAAATCGGTTTTAAAAATAAAGAAAGAAGTGGGCAAGGTATCAGATAAGAGAGAATGAGTGTGGAAAATGTTTTTCTTAACTTGAAAAGTAAAAAATATTTTCTCCAATTTTAGAGGACTTTTTTTTTATGAAAAATGTTTTCCCCAATCAATGCATTTTTTGTGAAATGAGCATTGAAAAATTTGAAAATATTTTTCTAAAAGTTATTTTTTATTAAACGGACAGACCCTATGTTACTACTGGTCTTTCCCTTTCCTCGTGTTTCATGTTTTTCTTGTCTTCTTTTTGCATTATTTGTTAATGTTTGGTTTTATATGATTCCAGCACCGAAAGAAAGTTTTGAATTTCGTCCGTTTGCACGAAAGCACCTTTAATGGTGAGAGAACGCGTAGACCGCGTAGACGATGTTCCCCACTTGTGATGGTGACCCAATAAAGAAAGCACTTCCATGTGCAATTTCCATCATAGTACTATTCCTTTCCTCGTCCTTCATATTTTTCGTCTTCGTTTTGCGTTATTTGTTAATGTTGGGTTTATATGATTCCACCACCGAAAGAAAATTTTGAATTTTCTCCTGATTTAGAGACATGAGAGAATTACTAAAAAGTATTAATCATATTATAATTGTGCCGATTTAATCTTAATTTTTTTTGCTAATTCAATCCTAATTTTTTAACAATTGCGTCAACTTAGTCCATCTAAGTAAATTTGGTAGGCCAACACTGGTGTAGATGCCAACCAATCTACAAACACTAATAGTGACAATTTTTTTTATATTTTTATATTTTTTCAGATTTTTTATTAATTATCTATTTGTCTTTTCTTTTTCTATTGTTTCCCCATTTTTCTTCTTCCTCTAACCAATCACCATTGACTAGAGATGAGAGCCGGTCAGATTAGCCTCACCCCGCCATAGCAAGGCCCTACCTGATATGGTAAGGCTTAATCTCGTCCAACCACGACAAGGGCCTAAGCAAGGCCCGCCCTCGCTAATGGCTAGTTGGGGTGAGCCTCACCATTAGCCGATGAGGCTGGAAGAAGGAAGAAGGGGAAAAATGGAAAAATAAAATAATAATAATAATAAATTCAAAAACAATTATTAAAAATTTGTCTACTTTAGTTGTTGGAAGGCCAAGGTTGACCAGCATCCACATCAACCGGCCAAATATAGCCAGATAAACTAAATTGACATAATTGTAAAAGATCTATAATTAAATTGACAAAAAAAAAGTTTAAGCCTGAATTGCTATAATTACAATAGGTTTAAGACTTTTTTGGTAATTCTTCCTAAAGATATTGACACCTAAATTTTGACTTACCAATTAGGAATATATATATATATATAATTAGGGATTAATATTTAGCCCAAGTAAATTACATAACATATGGCCTTAGGAACATTCATCATATAGATTAATTCTTCTAATGCATTTTAATTGGACCGGTGGTGGTGACTGAGTTTTGTTGAATTATGTGGACTAGGCCTGTTAAGAAGCAGAATTCAGCCAAGCCGAGGGAGTGTTGTAGCCAAAAATCACATGGGTGAATAGATATAGGTTTTGAACTTAATTTAATTAAATGGATTGAGCCCATATAAGTGCTTGAATTTAATGTTAATAGAGCCCATTATTTCTTTAAAGGTTAATACCACAAAAAAACTCAAATTGATACATTTGTGATAAATTTATCCCAAACTAATTTTTTGACCACTAAAAACCCTAAATAGGTACATTTTTTGACAAATTTACCTCAAGTTAATACATTTGTAATAAATTTACCCTATGTTAGTTTTCTTTAAATTTTACTGTTAATTTACTGAGTTAAATGACATATAACAATTGATTAGTGTACCAGTTTGAGATTTTACTCTCAATTTGTCACAATTATATCAATTTTGTGATTTTTTGTGGTATTAATCTGATTTAGTGGAGGGTATGTTTGTCATAAATGTACTAGTTTGGGGTTTTTGACTGTCAAAAAATTAGTTTGGGTAAATTTATTACAATTATAACAATTTGGGATTTTTTTGTTATTTAGGGTATATTTGTCACAGATGTACTAGTTTAAAACTTTTTGTGATCAAAAAATTAATTTGGGATAAATTTGTCACATGTATACAAGTTTTGGGTTTTTTGTGGTATTAACCATTTTTTTTTTAATGTGACTGAAGATAAGCCCATAAGGATTAAAGACAAGCTCATGGACACATTATAGCCGAAATTAGATAATTCAGAAAATTGGATTAGGAAATGAAAATCCTAGGTTTTCCATTATAAAAAGATAAATGATTATGTGATAATTTTTAATCCACTATGAGAATAACAATCTATTATATACCACAAAAAATCAAGTAATAAGTAATTATAAATTGTTACGGAACTATTTAAGAATTTGTAGCGCATAACAAATTGTGATTCCTACAATAGCCTGGAAACTGTTTTGCTTTGTCTTTTTTGTAGGTCAACGAAGGACATGCACGAAAGGAGCTTGATACCCAAAGAGAGAAAGCGAAGCGGAGATTTTTGGGCTTGGTCTGTCCAGTCCTTGCAGCGAAATCCGAATCTCCAGCAAGCCTTGCAGATCCTCCAGTCACGTTTGACCGACGTTCAACAATTTGGACGCATTCCTATATTGAATCCAGGTTTAGAGAAGTATACTAGGTCCCACATGATCGAAGTCACAGTCCAAATTTAATGAGCTCATAAATGCTGCTGCCACAGACAATAACAACGGTCGAATCTTGTCAGGCTACGAAAACGTAGTGGGGATGGGAATAATTGGGAAGTCAAATTCGTTTTGTCATGCTCAGTTGAGATATAAGGATAGCACTTGAATAAAATACTGTCTCGCATAAATATTACAATATATTTTCTCACACCGTACACAGAACACTTTGAAAAGCTCACTAACTTATACAAAGACACACCTGAAACTCTTTGATTTCAATGGATCTAACGATTTGGATGGAAGAGAGTGCGCACACACGCTCACATACGGCTCCGCCCAACAGGGGTTTTTAAGGAAGTGAAAGCAACAATGTCCGGGTCCTGCTCTAGAAGAACCTTCTCCTCTTGGCTTAGTATGATCCATGCATCGATCCCGCCCTCGGTTTTACTATCGAGGAGATAGATCCTACGTGCAGGTTGGCACACGTTGCTCACCAATTCCGGCTTCCCCCAACCAAAATCGATGTCGTAGAGCGGGAAACCGCACCAGCTCGAGAAGTTCACCACATTCACTTCATTGCTGTTGACCTCTTCCGCGTATTCCCTTGCGGAATCCTTCACCATATCCATGCACGACTCCGTGTCGGCTATCGCCGCAAACCTCATCTTGGCATTCGCGAACATATTGTGGATCATCTTCACGAGCTCTTCGAAATCCGGGCCGCTCTGAGGCATCGTGTGTCGTGCGACGACCTTGGTGATGAAGTTACCAAACGCATTTGTCGGTATGGGTAGATTGACTGTCCCACGCAAGTTCATATTCTGGCAAACGAGGAGGGGCCTTAGGCGCCCGTGTTTCGCTCGATCCATAGTTACGAATACCTTACATAACAGCGCGGACACAGCTTCCACTCTCGATATCCTCAGATTTTTAGGGCCGGCTTGTTTTAATCTTGATATGGCCGCACCGCTGAACGAGAACCGATTCATCGTGAGTTTTACTCCAGCAAGCAGTGGAGGCATTAGATTTACCCCGGACCCCTTGACTGGGAATAGAGTGGACAGCTCGAAATACGGCGAGGCTAATTCGTGGGTTCCGCTCCTGCACACCGTGACCCATGACTTCATGAATGTCGCCAAGGCGGACAAGTCACTTACCTTGTGAAAACAGCGCAGGCTGATCACGAGCCCCCCACACTCGAACACGTTCACTTGAATCACGACTAGGGGATTGCCGGCTACTCCCATTCGGCCAAGCAAGTCTGGGTCAAATTCACCGCGGAGGAGCTGATCGAGCCGGCCATCGACTTTGGCATGCACAAATTCTACTCCTTGGTCGTTACAGTCGATATAGAGCCCTTCCTCAACGTACCGACCGGCTAGAGGGTAGAAGATCGTTAGGGTTTTCGAAAGCGACTCCTCCAAAAGGCGAAGCCTTTTGAAAATATCATCTTCTTGGTTTCTGCCGTCAGCCCGGTAGAACAAAAGGAAACCAGAGTATAACGTATGCTGAAGCTCATCAATGCCTGAAATGTTTAGCATTTGACTGTGGTTCGATGTCGGAGCCGATGGCTTGATCAATTTCTTGTTTTGCACTTCAATCTTCATACTTGAAAGTCTTCCGGTCAATTCAGGATTCCTCGACAAATTGGAACCGGTGCACTAAAACCTGGTGGGTGAAGATTAGTTATATAGACTTTTTTTTTTGGTTCAACATCCTTTTATTTATTAGATAATTCCTACATAACCCAAGAAAAATCTGAGGGAGGCAGTATAAGGTTGTGACTAAACGAGAGCCCACTGGAGATATTGCAAAGATTTCATTGTCATATAAAAGTCAATTATATGTTATTAGTTGGCCGGTCTTATTCGGTTGCGTGGGCGACACTATAACCACAACAAAGCATCCTTGTACAGGCCTTGTAATTTATTATTTGTCAAGGCTCAAGTCATTTCATGAAAAATATAGCACTTCTGAAAAATATTTTCCAAAAGGTCATTTTTTGGAAAATGACAATATTTTTCAGTATTTTTCTAAAGTCTAAAATTGAAATAGAAAATATTTTTAGCTGTTCGGTATCTTATTTAATTTTTTCTCTATATAGCACTTTTGATATATATATTTACTTTTTTATCTTTTCTTTTTTATTATTATTTTATTTAAAAATTCGAATTTTTAATTATTTTTATTTTTATTGTTATTTTCTTCTTTTCTTTCCTATTTTTTTCTTTTTGTTTTTGTTTACTCAACCAGTCGCTGACCACATGATGCTGACGATTGACCACAAGTGAGCCGAGCTCGCTAGCAAGTTCGCGGCTTTGGCGACACTCGAGCATTGCCAATCTGCAAGGCTTAAGCGTCACCAGACAGCAACAAGGCTCAGGCCTTGCCGATCGGCAATACTCGAGCGTCACTAGAGGCCACGAGGCTTGGGCATCCCACATCTAGTGAGGCCCAAGCCTAGCAACCTTTGGCGATGCTTGGGTGTTGCCAATATGCGGCGGCAAGGCTCGGGCCTCACCAGATCGGTGAGCCACAAGCTTGGCTTGATTGTGGCCGGTCGCCAATCGTCGCATGGCCAGCAAGCTCGACTCAACTATGGCTAGTCATCAACTGTCGTGTGGCTGACGATTGGTCGAACAAGAAGAAGAACAAAAAGAAAGAGAAAGAAAAAGAAAAAGAAAAAATAATAAAAAATTGATTTTATTGAAAAATAAAAAAATTCATTTTTTAAAATAATAAAAAAATCGGTTTAAAAAAAAAGAAGAAGTGGGCAAGGTGTAAGATAAAAGAGAGTGAGTGTGAAAAATATTTTCCTTAATTTGAAAAGTGAAAAATATTTTCTCCAATTTTAGATGACTTTTTTCCTTTTATGGAAAATATTTTCCTTAATCAATACGTTTTTTATGTAATGAATGTCGAAAAATTTGAAAAATATTTTCTTGAAAGTTATTTTCTTTTAAATGAACAGACCCTAAGTTACCACTGGTCTTTCCCTTTCCTCGTGTTTCATGTTCTTCTTGTCTTCTTTTTGCATTATTTATTAATGTTGGGTTTTATATGATTCCAGCACCGAAAGAAAGTTTTGAATTTCGTCCGTATGCACGAAAGCACCTTTAATGGTGAGAGACCGCGTAGACGATGTTCCCCACTTAGTGATGGTGACCCCATAAAGAAAGCACTTCCATGTGCAATTTCCATCATAGTACTATTCCTTTCCTCGTGCTTCAAATTTTTCTTGTCTTCGTTTTGCATTATTTGTTAATGTTGGGTTTTATATGATTCCACCACCGAAAGAAAATTTTGAATTTTTTCCTGATTTAAAGATATGAGAGAATTACTAAAAAGTCTTAATCATATTATAATTGTGCTGATTCAATCTTAATTTTTTTTGCTAATTCTATCCTAAATCTTTTACAATTGCGTTAACTTAATCCATCTAACTAAATTTGGTAGGCCAACACTGGCATAGATGCCAACCATCCTACAATCACTGATAGTGACAAAATTTTTTTATATTTTTTATATTTCTTCAGATTTTTTATTAATTATCTATTTATCTTTTCTTTTTCTTTTTCTATTGTTCCCCATTTTTCTTCTTCCTCTAACCGATAACCATCGACTAGAAGATGAGAGCCGGCAAGATTAGCCTCGCCCTACCACAGCAAGGCTCTGCCTAATATGGTAAGGCTCAATCTCGTCCAACCATGGCAAGGGCCTAAGCAAGGCCTGCCCTCACTAATGGCTAGCTGGGGTGAGCCTCGTCATTAGCCAATGAGGTTGGAAGAAGGAAGAAGGGGAAAAAAGGAAAAATAAAATGAAAATAATAATAAATTTGAAAAAGAATTATTAAAAATTTGTCTATGTTAGTTGTCAGATGGCCAAGGCTGACAAGCATCCACATCAACTAGCCAAATATGGCCAGATAAACTAAATTGACATAATTGTAAAATATCTATAACTAAATTGACAAAAAAAAGTTTATGACTGAATTGGTATAATTGCAATAGATTTAAGACTTTTTTTGTAATTCTTCCTAAAGATATTGACACGTAAGTTTTCACTTACCAATTAGGAATATATATATATATATATATATAGAAAATTAGGGATTAATATTTAGCCCAATTAAATTACATAACATATAGCCTTTGGAACATTCATCATATAGATTAATTCTTCTAATGCATTTTAATTGGACCGGTGGTGGTGACTGAGTTTTGTTGAATTACGTGGATTAGGCATGTTAAGAAGCAGAATTCGGCCAAGCCGAGGGAGTGTTGTAGCCAAAAATCCCATGGGTGAATAGATATAGGTTTTGAACTTAATTTAATTAAATGGATTGAGCCCATATAAGTGCTTGAATTTAATGTTAATAGAGCCCATTATTTCTTTAAAGGTTAATACCACAAACAAACTCAAATTGATACACTTATAATAAATTTATTCCAAACTGATTTTTTGACTACCAAAAACCCTAAATTGGTACACTTTTTAACAAATTTATCCCAAACTGATACATTTATAATAAATTTACCCTCTGTTAGTTTTCTTTAAATTTTATTGTTAAATTGCTGAGTTAAATGACATATAACAATTGATTAATATATCAGTTTGAGATTTTACTCTCAATTTGTCACAATTATATCAGTTTTATAATTCTTTTGTGGTATTATTCTAATTTAATGGAGGGTATGTTTGTCATAAATGTACTAGTTTTGGGTTTTTAACTGTCAAAAAATTAGTTTGGGTAAATTTATTACAATTATAAAAATTTAGGATTTTTTTGTTATTTAGGATAAATTTGTCACAGGTATACTAATTTTTTGTTTTTTGTAGTATTAATAATTTTTTTTAATGTGACTAAAGATAAGCCCATAAGCATTAAAAGACAAGCTCATGGACACATTATAGCCGAAATTAGATCATTTAGAAAATTGGATCAGGAAATGAAAATCCTAGGTTTTCTATTATAAAAAGAGAAATGATTATGTGACAATTTTGAATCCACTATGAGAATAAGAGTTTATTTTATACCACAAAAAATTAAATAATAAATAATTATAAATTATTATGGGATCCATTCTTTCAAAAATTTATAACTCATAATATAATATGATATGATATGATAAGATTACAATGCAAACACATGAGTTGTCAATCCTAGCTACCTACATGAGACTCTTCGAATCCAATATCCAATATCCATTTTACTCTAAAAAGCACACTTTCTAGCACCTCTTCCTCGAGATTGTCATTGAACCATTTCCGAACTAACTTGGTATTGGTTCACTAACCTCAAGAGTATTATAAAAATGATATCTTTGTCCAAATTGAATTAATCATCCATTATGGTGGCCCTTCTCGGATCTAGTGCTGGTAGGGCAATTAAAGTACAAATTGAGCAGGTGAATTACTAGAAATTAACAAAGAAAGTACTTACCAATCGTAGAGAATACTCAAACTTTAAATCAATCGAGTAGAAGTTTGGCCATCTACCCTTCAGATTACAATTGAATTTACCATGGGCATGTATAGATAATATATTCCACTGATCACGAGGGACAACTATTTAATAGGATAGTGCATAACTGGCTTCGCGAAATATTCAATCAATTTGCTTCGAAGCTTTCTACTTATTGGAAGCATATTCTAGAATGTCATGGTGTTTACAGAAAAGATCCATGTTGTTTTCAATCAAGCTCACCCACGCCACAACTCCACCATCCTCATCACCTTTCTTGTGATCCATTAACGTGACCGAGTCAAACGGATTGCATAAGCTACTCACAAACTCAGGCTCACCCCAACCCAGATCAACCCGGTGCAGCGGAAACCGACACCAACTGGAGAACATGAGCACGTCGGTGTCGCCTTCTCGCAGTCCCTCGCAAAACTCTCCCACCGAGTTCATCACCATCTCCCCCGATGCCATCTATCGCATTCGCTAACTTAGCAAGCGAGGTTGTTACTGCATCTCCCATCGAACCCACCAAGCCATGTAACCCACATGATCGAAATTACAATCCATATTCAATGAGCTCATAACAACTGTGAGATCTTGTTAGGCTGTGAAAACGTAGCGGGAATGGTAAAACGAGAGTTTCTAACCAGGAAGTCAAGATTGGCTTTGTCGTGCCATGCTGAGATATAAGGATAACACTTGAATAAAATACCATCTCACACAATTATTACAATATATTTTCTCACACCGCACGCTGGACACTTTGAAAAGCTGGCTAGCTTATACAAAGACACACCGGCAACTCTTTAATTTCAACGGATCTAACGATTTGGATGGAAGAGAGTGCACACACACATACCGCTCCGTCCAACTGGGGTTTTCAGGAAGTGAAAGCAACAATGTCCAGGTCCTGCTTTAGAAGAACCTTCTCCTCTTGGCTTAGTATGATCCATGCATCGATCCCGCCCTCGGTTTTACTATCGAGGAGAATGATCCTACGCGCAGGTTGGAACGCATTGCTCACCAATTCCGGCTTCCCCCAACCAAAATCGATGTCGTAGAGCGGGAAACCGCACCAGCTTGAGAAGTTCACCACATTCACTTCGTCGCTTTTGACCCGTTTCGCGTATTCCCTTGCGGAATCCTTCACCATATCCATGCACGACTCCGTGTCGGCTATCGTAGCGAACCTCGTCTTGGCATTCGCGAACATATCGTGGATCATCTTCACGAGCTCTTCGAAATCCGAGCCGCTCTGAGGCATCGTGTGTCGTGTGACGACCTTGGTGATGAAGTTACCAAATGCATTTGTCGGTATGGGTAGATTGACTGTCCCACGCAAGTTCATATTCTGGCAAACGAGGAGGGGCCTTAGGCGCCCGTGCTTCGCTCGATCCATAGTTACGAATACCTTACATAACAGCGCGGACACAGCTTCCACTCTCGATATCCTCAGACTTTTAGGGCCGGCTTCTTTTAATCTTGATATGGCCGCACCGCTGAACGAGAACCGATTCATCGTGAGTTTTACTCCAGCAAGCAGTGGAGGCGTTAGATTTATCCCCGACCCCTTGACTGGGAATAGAGTGGACAGCTCGAAATACGGCGAGGCTAATTCGTGGGTTCCGCTCCTGCACACCGTGACCCATGACTTCATGAATGTCGCCATGGCGGACAAGTCGCCTACCTTGTGAAAAGAGCGCAGGCTGATCACGAGCCCCCCACACTCGAACACGTTCACTTGAACCACGACTAGGGGATTGCCAGATGCTCCCATTCGGAATTCGGACAAACGGCCAAGCAGGTCTGGGTCAAATTCACCGCGGAGGAGCTGATCGAGCTGGCCATTCACTTTGGCATGCACAAATTCTACTCCTTGGTCGTTACAGTCGATATAGAGCTCTTCCTCAACGTACCGACCGGCTAGAGGGTAAAAGATCGTTAGGGTTTCCGAAAGCGACTCCTCCAAAAGGCGAAGCCTTCGGAAAATATCATCTTCTTGATTTTCGCCATTGGCCCGGTAGTAGAAAAGGAAACCAGAGTATAATGTTGGCTGAAGCTCATCAATGCCTGAAATATTTAGCATTCGACTATGATTCGACGTCAGAGCCGATGGCTTGATCAATTTCTTGCTTTGCACTTCGATCTTCATACTTGTAAGTCTTCCGGTCAATTCAGGATTCCTCGACAAATTGGAACCGGTGCACTCAAACCTGGTGGGTGAAGATTGGTTATATAGATTTTTTTTTTGTGGCTCAACATTCTTTTATTTATTTGAGCATTCCTGGATAACCTAACAAAAATCTAGTCCGGGAGGCAGTATAAGGTTGTGACTAAAAGAGAGTCCACCAGAGATCTTGCAGAGATTTCGCCGGAGTATGACCGCCAATTAAATGCCACTCGTTGGGGGACCGTTTAAGACCACGACAAATCATCCAATGCCCATGCCCTGAAATGCAGAATCCACCAAGTTGCTACTGGTCCCCCTCTGCAACAAAACTCTTTTTCTTTTTTATTCTCTATTAAACTAATAATATCATGGAATAATTACAAAAATATCCATGAAATTTGATCCTAAATACAATTTCCTTCCTAAACTTGTAATTTATGTAATGTAGTTTCTGAAATTTTTCCTAATCTACAATGTTGTCCCTCGTTTTCAGATGAAATTTATACATATATAATTAGTTTAATGTTTTAAATAATTTTGGATACTAGCAAAGCAAAAGTCCTTAATACTGATGTGCTATGCGATTTTAATGAAAATTATTTTTGTTAGGGATTTAAAATTAATCCCTATTTTTCTATGCAATTAAACTTAAATGAATAGGCAAACTTTAGGTGTCAATAAGGTCTTTGAACTTTCATAAATATATGTGCTAGTCTCTAGATTATGAAAATATCAAATATTATATTTTCATTAATTCAAGTTAATAGAATTTGTTAATTTGACTTCCAAGTCGGTTAATCTTCATACTTGAATCTCTTCCGGTCACTCCGGCATTCCCCAACAAATTGGAACTGGTGCACTCAAACCCGGTGGGTCAAGATTGGTTATACAGACTTTTCTTTTTCTTTTTTGGTTCAACATCCTTTTATTTATTAGATAATTCCTACATAACACAACAAAAATATGAGGGAGACAGTATAAGGTTGTGACTAAACGAGTGACCACCGGAGATCTTGCAGAGATTTCATTGTCCTATGTCCGTCAATTATAAGTTATTAGTTGGCCGGTCTTATTCGGTTGCGTGGCGACAGTTATAACCACAACAAAGCATCCATTGTACAGGCCTTGTAATTCATTATTTGTTCAAGTCATTTCAGGAAAAATATATCACTTCTGGAAAATATTTTTCAAAAGGTCATTTTTAGAAAAATGATAATATTTTCCAATGTTCGTCTAAAGTCTAAAATTGAAGTCTGTTTGGTATCTTATTTAATTTTTCTCTATATAGCTCTTTTTTTTTTTTTTTTTTACTTTTGTTTTATCTTTTCTTTTTTATTATTATTTTATTTAATAATTCGAATTTTTAATTATTTTTATTTTTATTGTTATTGTTATTTTCTTCTTTTCTTTCCTATTGTTTTTTTATCTTTTTGTTTTGTGTACTCAGCCAGTTGTTGGCCACATGACGGTCGATGACCAACCCACAAGTGAGCCAAGCTCGGTAGCAAGTTTGCGGCTTTGGCGATGCTCGGGCATTGCCAATCTGCAAAGCCTAAGCATCGCCAGATGGCAACAAGGCTCAGGCCTTGCCAATCAACGATACTCGAGCATCACTAGAGGCCATGAGGTTTGGGCATCCCACATCTAGTGAGGCCCAAGCCTAGCGCCCTTTGGTGATGCTCGAGTGTCACCAATATGTGGCGGCGAGGCTCAAGCCTCACCAAATCGGCGAAACACAAGCTCGGCTTGATTGTGGCTGGTCGCCAAGCAAGCTCGACTCAACTATGGCCAGTTGTTAGCTGTCGCGTGGCCTATGACTGGCCAAACAAGAAGAAGAGCAAAAAGAAAGAGAAATAAAAAGAAAAAATAATAATAATGTGATTTTATTGAAAAATTAAAAAAAAATCATTTTTTTAAAAATAATAAAAAAATCGGTTTAGAAAAAAAAGAAGTGGGCAGGGTGTAAGATAAAAGAGAGTGAGTGTGAAAAATATTTTCTCCAATTTTAGAGGATTTTTTTTCCTTTTATGAAAAATATTTTCCTTAATTAATACATTTTTCGTGAAACGAATGTCAAAAAATTTGAAAAATATTTTTTTAAAAGTTATTTTCTATTAAATGAACGGACCCTAAGTTACTACTGGTCTTTCCCTTTCCTCGTGTTTCATGTTCTTCTTGTCTTCTTTTTGCATTATTTATTAATGTTGGGTTTTATATGATTCCAGCACTGAAAGAAAGTTTTGAATTTCGTCCGTATGCACGAAAGCACCTTTAATGGTGAGAGACCGCGTAGACGATGTTCCCCCCTTGTGATGGTTACCCCATAAAGAAAGTACTTCCATGTGCAATTTCCATCATATTACTATTACTTTCCTCGTGCTTCAGATTTTTCTTGTCTTCGTTTTGTATTATTTGTTAATGTTGGGTTTTATATGATTCCACCACCGTAAGAAAATTTTGAATTTTCTTCTGATTTAAAGATATGAGAGAATTACTAAAAAGTCTTAATCATATTATAATTGTGCCGATTCAATCTTAATTTTTTTTACTAATTCCATCATAAATCTTCTACAATTGCATCAACTTAATCCATCTAACTAAATTCGGTAGGCCAACACTGGCGTAGATGCCAACCATCCTGCAAACACTGATAGTGACAATTTTTTTTTATATTTCTTCAGATTTTTTATTAATTATCTATTTGTCTTTTCTTTTTCTTTTTCTTTTTCTATTTCTTTTTCTATTGTTTCCCCATTTAACCGATCATCATCGACTAGAGATGAGAGCTGGCGAGATTAGCCTCGCCCCACCATAGCAAGGCTCTGCCTAATATGGTAAGGCTCAATCTCATCCAACCATGGCAAGGGCCTAAGCAAGGCCCGCCCTCACTAATGGTTGGTTGGGGTGAGCCTTGTCATTAGCCGATGAGGTTGGAAGAAGGAAGAAAGGGAAAAAAGGGAAAAAATGAAAATAATAATAAATTCGAAAAAAAATTATTAAAAATTTGTCTATGTTAGTTGTCGAACGGCCAAGGCTGACCAACATCCATATCAACTGGCCAAATATGGCCAGATAAACTAAATTGACATAATTGTAAAAGATCTATAACTAAATTGACAAAAAAAAAATTTAGGACTGAATTGATATAATTGCAATAGGTTTAAAACTTTTTTTAAAACTTTTTTGATAATTCTTCCTAAAGATATTGACACGTAAATTTTCACTTACCAATTAGGAATATATATATATATAGAAAATTAGTGATTAATATTTAGCCCAATTAAATTACATAACATATAGCCTTAGGAACATTCATCATATAGATTAATTCTTCTAATGCATTTTAATTGGACCGGTGGTGGTGACTGAGTTTTATTGAATTATGTGGATTAGGCATGTTAAGAAGCAGAATTCGGCCAAGCCGAGGGAGTGTTGTAGCCAAAAATCACATGGGTGAATAGATATAGGTTTTGAACTTAATTTAATTAAATGGATTGAGCCCATATAAGTGCTTGAATTTAATATTAGTAGAGCCCATTATTTCTTTAAAGGTTAATACCACAAAAAACCTCAAATTGATACACTTGTAATAAACTTATTCCAAGCTAATTTTTTGACTACCAAAAACCCTAATTTGGTACACTTTTTGACAAATTTACCCCAAACTGATACACTTGTAATAAATTTATCATCTATTAGTTTTCTTTAAATTCAACTGTTAAATTGCTAAGTTAAATGATAAATAACAATTGATTAGTATATCAATTTGAGATTTTACTCTCCATTTGTCACAATTATATCAGTTTTGTGATTTTTTGTGGTATTATTCTGATTTAATGGAGGGTATGTTTGTCATAAATGTACTAGTTTGGGATTTTTAACTGTCAAAAAATTAGTTTGGGTAAATTTATTACAATTATAACAATTTGGGATTTTTTTGTTATTTAGGATAAATTTGTCACATGTGTACTAGCTTGAAACTTTTCATAGTCAAAAAATTAGTTTGGGATAAATTTGTCACAGGTATACTAGTTTTGTGTTTTTTGTAGTATTAACCATTTTTTTAATGTGACTGAAGATAAGCCCATAAGGATTAAAAGACAAGCTCATGGACACATTATAGCCGAAATTAGATCATTCAAAAAATTGGATCAGGAAATGAAAATCCTAGGTTTTCTGTTATAAAAAAGAAATGATTATTTGACAATTTTAATCCACTATGAGAATAACAATTTATTATATACCACAAAAAATTAAATAATAAATAATTATAAATTGTTATGGGATCCATTCTTTCAAAAACTTATATCTCATAATAAACCATTATTCTTTCAAAAACTTAGCCAAAAACTGTTTTGCTAGCTAACCTTAGAGGCTTTGTAGGGTCCTCACCTGCGGCCGCGGGCTACACGTGAATGAAAACACATGGCCATTGGAGAGAGAAATCGTGAGAAAGAGGGGTCGGCACCATAAAAGAGAAAAAAAAAAAAATAGAAGAGTTTCTTTGTCTTTTTTGTAGGTCAACAAAGGACATGCATGAAAGGAGCTTGGTACCCAAGAGAGAAAGCGAAGCGGAGAATTTTGGGCTTGGTCTGCCTAGTCCTTGCAGCGAAATCCGAATCTCCAGCAAGCCTTGCTGTCACACCTTGCCATGTGCTCCAGTCACGATTCACCGATGTTCAACTATTTCGACGAGTTTCCAGCAAGTCCCCTTAAGAATATGTAAAGATTTTTAGCTGTCCCGGGATTGCATTAAACCTAAATCTAATATGATAATATGTTATGATATGATAAGACTACGATGCAAGCACATGAGTTGCCAACCTAGCTACTTACATGAGACTCTTCGAATCCAATATCCAATATCCATTTTACTCTAAAAAGCACACTTTCTAGCACCTCTTCCTCAAGATTGTCATTGAACCATTTCCGAACTAACTTGGTATTGGTTCACTAACCTCAAGAGTATTATAACAACGATATCTTTGTCCAAATTGAATTAATCATCCATTATGGTGGCCCTTCTCGGATCTAGTGCTGGTAGGGCTATTAAAATACAAATTGAGCAGGTGAATTACTAGAAATTAACAAAGAAAGTACTTACCAAACAAGGTCAGTCCTCGATCCCAAAAATTGAGGACTAATACTATGTGGGTTGATCCGAGTATTAGGGGCTGGACTAACTCAACTCAGATCATGCTCACCTCTAGTGTAAGATGACCGAATCATGATCTCCACTAAGAGCAGCAGATAAAAGAACTGTCAGTTAACGACAATTAAATGAAAAAGACGTGACCATTATCTAAAGAATGAGGTAATGAATTTGCTGGGCATTACTTCACAACCTATTCTGCATCTAAACAGCATCAAATAGGTTAATTGATAAGTTAAAGTTACATCAATCCTATTAGGAGTGCCATGGCAAGAAGAGATGTCGTGAGTTAAAGTTAGTTGCCGGGCACGGTGTCGGCGTTCCTAGCGGTGGTAGTGGCGTCTGTCGCTGGTGCAGCTTCAGGGACAGCAATGAGCGAGGCTGAACAGCCATGGCATGGGGGAGCGTGGTAACGGTGGGACAGCCAGTTGCGCGTGGAGTGGCTGTGGGGAGATAGCTCGGCCATGGAGCTTCCTTGGACCACTTCTCTATGCCTTTCTTACGGTACTCCCTGTATTTTTATTTTTTTCTCTACGCATTGTGCATCCTCCTCGTCTGAACGTGCAGCGCTTTGAGACTTCTCAGTGGGCGTGAGGTTTAGCGCGGGACACGGGCCACGATCAGAGAGGGACTCGCGCAAAAGGAGAAAGAGAGAGAGATTGGAACGGTGTGCACGTCTTTTATGATGAGGCGTGAATGGAGGGATTCTTATTTCCCTTTTAAGATTCCCTTATTGCTGAGGTTTTTTTTTTTTTTTCATCTTACTCAATTCCTATTATAATACTCAAACTTTTGTCCTGCCTCCTTATAGGGCTTGGCAGTCGAAACTCACTCGTGAAACCAAACCGTCCTTACTCCAACTCCCTGAGAATGTAAGAATTCGAATCCCCCGCCTTCCCCTTCTCATATGAGAAGAGTGGCTACTGGAGCTAATCGCTTATTATCTTTCCTTCCTTAGATATTCAGCAACAACTCTTTCCTGCCTTTCCTCATAACCATAAGAATTGGCCTTGTTCCTTCTTTATATATATGTTCCCTCAAATAGTCGATCATGCACAAATATCATAGGATCATGCCGATTGCCTCTTTGATTTGCTATATGACCAAAAACTTGATACTAGAAAGCTTCATTGTTTCAAATTTTGATCAGTTTTTCCTAACTTAGCACACTTAATTTCGATCACTTGAGCTTGGTTAAATAGTCCAATAAATTCACCTAGGCTCGGAACTTCCCTACACCGATCCAATTAGAATGCAAGTATATGGGCCTATTATTATAAGGACCACTGGCCCTATTATGCAATTTAATAATATTTTTGGTTAAGGTCGGGGCAACTCCATTTTTTTCTATATAATGAATGCCCAAATGGATCGTCAAAATTTAGATATCAACATTCATATAAGGAAAATGTCAATTCCTTTATTTTTGATTTTTGATTTATCATATTCTAACTCTCAACTCATTCTCAAATTTTTGCCTTGCCTTTTTGCAAAGTGTAGAAATCGAAACACACACCTAAAGCTAAACGTTCTCACTCCAACCCTCCTAAGAAGATGGGGAATCAAACATCATTTTCACATGATAAAAGTGGCCACTAGGGAAAACCCAGTTAAGTCTAATGCCATTATCAATTGTTACGAAAAAGGCAATCCTCAATCAACATCTTTTAGAAATCGAAATCCTTGCCATCAAAGTTGTAAATCTTCATTTGTCCTTGTTTTGTCACAATCAATTCACTTCAACTTGGTTAAGCCTAGCATTAGTATCAATTATTACAAAAAATAATTAATTGAATAATAAAGTGAATAGAACAAGAAAATAAATCAAATAACATATGTACGTGGCTCAGTTGGTCTCACTTACATCCAAGGGAAAACAACAAAGAATATTATTATAAATCAAGCGGTATAACAGATATTACAACATACTCAAATCACTTAAACACTTGTATTTTCCAACACTAATTATACCGACAAACTCACGCGGTATTTAGTGTCACAATTCCCAAACTACATTATTGTAAGATACAGTGACTATGCACTGTTGTACAGAGGGAACATCTTGGTCGCCAACTACGAAGTGAACGCCACAAATTCCTGATCTTGTTTAAGAAGCTCCATCTCATCTTTTTTTATGGTTATACATGCATTGATTCCTCCCCCCTCTTCGTCGTCGATAAGAACAATCAATCTGAAATTCACCGACGTATTACTGATAAAAACTGGCTTTCCCCACCCGAAGTCATTCTCATATAGCCCGTACCTGCACCAGCTACTAAAAGCAATCACAAACTCTTCCTCTGTGGACACTTTTTTTATAAATTCGGTTTGAGAATTGACCACCATCGAGCATAATTCCTCCTTGTCTTCAATGGTTGCATATTTCGTTTTGGCGTTTGATATCATGTCGCAAATTACATTCACCATTCCATTGAACTCTAACTTGCTTTTGTCAGCTGTGGGTTGACCCGATCGCGCAAACATCACGGCGGAGAGATTGCCAAAAGAATTTGCAGGTATAGCTAGATTGGTTTTCTCGCGCAAGTTAACCACCATACAAACCACGAAAGCCATTTGTTTGCCATGTTTATTTCGATCGATATCGATGAGAGCCTTACTTATTAGCGACGAAACAACCTCCACCCTTGAAGGCTGGGAGTTGTTGGCCATCAAATCCTTTTTAAAGCCCCTAGCAAGCGCTTTAAGCTTTAATATAGCATTACTGCTGAACCTGAACCGACTCATAACGAATTGCCCATTGTCAATACGTGGTGGAGGCCGATACGGAGCCGCCGACTCTTTTGCCGGGAGTAGAGTTGACAACTCGAAACTTGGACAGACTACCGAATCTATGCTTCTTCGGCAAGCAGTAGCCCATGAATTAACAAACATGGCCATGGTGCAGACATCACCGATCTTGCGCGTAAAGCGTAGGCCAATAACTTATCTGCCGCACTCAAATGTATTTACTTGAATCACAACTAATGGATTGCCTACTACGTTGGTCGGGAATTTTGACAATTGATCAATCAAATCCATGTTGGCGTCTCCATGGAGAAGCTAATCGATGTTAAATTATGACTCGAGTTTGAATTTTCACGAACTCGATTCATAGAAGGATTTTGACTTGTTCAAAATATTTCATATCCTATTCAAGATTGGTTTTCTTGTTATTCCAAGTTTGACTAGGATTACTTTTGCACAAAAAGATAAAGACAAGGGTTTCCTCTCTTATCTATAGGGGAACCTAGTAGTGCTAGGTTTACACACACACACATACATATATATATATATATATATATAAAAGGTTTCTTCAGCGGATAGAGAAGAGAGCGCCGCACAAGAATAGAAGCCAAGCCAAGAAGCTGCAGTTGCCGTACAAAGCATACAAGAAAGAACGGAGTTCTTGTTTGTGAGCGAATTGCAGGAGGGCTTGAACACTTGGTGGTTTTGTGCTGTGAGTTTACATTGTTTATTTGTAAACTCTTTGGGTTTGGGTTTAGAACTAAGTGTGGGAAACACTCGAGCGTGTGAGTAATTGTAACTCTGATTCTTCGATTATAGTTGATTATTTGCTGCTGGCTCTCCCCGTGAATGTAGATACCAATACTCGAACCAAACCACGTAAATTTCTGGTGCCCTTATTTTTCTCTAGTATTTTCGTATTGACGTAAATTACAAGATCCTATCGTTTCCGCGTATTATATTTTCAACAATTGGTATCAGAGCGTTGGTTCGGATTTCTTGATTGTGATTTGGAGCTTCTGCTTGTCTGATTATTATCTGGAAATTATGTTATTGCAATTATGTCTGAGACGAAAGGTGAAATTGAGAAGTTTAACAGGAGGAATAACTTTGGGTTATGGAGTATCAAGATGCGTGCTTTGTTGACAACCCAAGGTTTTGCCAGAGCTTTAGATGGCGAAGATGAGTTGCCGATTATAATGAAAGCTTTTGAAAGGGTAGAGCTAATGGAGAAAGCAAAGAGCACAATCCTGCTGAACTTATCGGATGAGGTGTTGATAGAGGTAGCTGAGGAGAAGGATGCTGCGGATTTATGGGCAAGACTTCATGCACTCTATGTAACGAAGGGTTTGAATAATCGCTTATACATGTTGAAGAGGATGTTTCGATTTAGATATATTGAAGGTACGTCTATCAGAACCCACCTAGATGAATTTAATAAACTAATGATGGATTTGAAGAATGTCGGTAAGATACTTGATGATGAAGAGCGGAGCATGATGTTGTTAGCTTCTTTACCAGAGTCGTGGGAGCACTTTACTGATTCACTATTGCAGGGGTGTACTACGATTACCTCTGAAGAGGTAAAGTCCGCTCTGTTCTCTAAGGAGTGGCAAAGAAAGTTGCGTGATGATAGTCTTGCGCAGGGAGTAGCACAGGCATTAACGATTCGAGGTAGAAATCAACATCAAGGGCCTAGCAGCAACAGAGGCAAAAGCATATCAAAGTCACGCAATCGGAAGTCCAAGGGACGCGTGAAGTGCTTTGAGTGTCACAAGGAAGGGCACATTAGGAGAGATTGTCCGAAGCGAAGAAATCAAGGTGATAAGCAGAATGCCACAAGCAATGTGGCAAACGTAGCCGAAGGGAGCACTAGTGATGGAGAAGCTGTTTTATGTGTGACTACTACTTCGTCTGGAGACGAATGGGTGCTACATTCGGGGTGTTCTTATCATATGACGCCTCATAAGAACTGGTTTACTACTTACCAGACTGCAGATGGTGGTAGAGTTCTTTTGGGAAATAATAAAGTCTGTAAGGTTGTGGGGATAGGAACAATTCGAATTCGGATGCACGATGGGGTGGTACACACATTGACAGACATGAGGCATGTACTGGAGCTCAAGAAGAACCTTATTTCTCTAGGGACACTCGATGATATCAAGTGTAGGTACACCACTGAAGGTGCAGTACTGAAAATCTCTCGTGGTGCCATGACAATAATGAAGGAGAAGAAAGTGAATTATCTCTATTATCAACTGGGAGAGACCGTGACCGGAACCGCTGCAGTTTCATTAGATGAGTCAGACTTTGACTTGACTCAATTATGGCATATGCGTTTAGGGCACATGAGTGAGGCAGGTATGACGATGCTGAGTGAAAGGGGGTTGCTGAAAGGTCAGAAGACAGGAAAGCTGGACTTATGTGAGCATTGCATCTTTGGGAAGCAGTGCCGAATTAAGTTTACTACAACTATTCATTCGACCAAGCGACCAGCTCAGTATATTCATTCAGACGTCTAAGGCCCATCTTATGTTCCTTTGAAAGGAGGTGCCTGATATATGCCGACATTTATCGATGATTACTCAAAGAAGGTATGGGTATACTTTCTAAAGCACAAATATGATGTGTTTGATCGGTTCAAGAAATTTAAAGCATTGATTGAGAAGCAGTGAGATAAAAAGATCAAGTGTCTGAGAACCAATAATGTCATGGAGTTCTGTGGTAAAGATTTTACTAAGTTTTGCGAGAAAGAAAGGATTGGAGACACCACACAGTACCTGGGACACCACAGCAGAATGGCGTGGCAGAATGGAAGAACAGAACTTTACTTGAGTGAGCTCGATGCATGCTTTTGCATGCAGGACTTGGCAAGGAATTTTGGGCCGAAGTAGTGAATATGGCATATTATCTGGTAAATCGATCTCCATTATCTGCTATCGAGTGGAAGACTCCTGAGGAAGTATAGTCAGGGAAACCTGTTGATTATTCCGAATTACGAATATTCGGATGTCCTGCATATGCTCATGCGAGTGATGGTAAGCTTGAGCCGAGGGCGAAAAAGTGCATATTTCTAGGTTATGCACATGGGGTGAAAGGTTACCGGCTATGGTGCACTCATCCCAAATCATCCGGTTTTCTAATCAACAGAGACGTGATTTTCGACGAGACTGCAATGCTTCAATAGAGGAGTTCTGTAACACAACAAGCAGAGCAGACAAATCTTGGTGTCATTAGTGAGGTGGAGCATCAAGTGGAGACTCCGAAGACCTCGAAGGTAACAAAAGCTGAGACTGTAAAAGAGGTCGTAATTCCTGAAGTCGGTGATAGTGAACAATCAGCACAACTGCAGCACAATATAGCCGTAGACAGACAGAGAAGGCAAATTAAACCACCGGTACATTATGGTTATACAGATATTGCTTATGCGTTAACTGTAGGTGACGAGGTAGAGACGGATGAGCCTTCGTCTTATTCTGAAGCGATAACCAGTAGTGAGTCATCACAGTGACTTAGAGCTATGAGCGAAGAGATGGAATCACTCCATCGGAATCAGACATGGGAGCTGGTCAAAGTACCTAAGAGCCAAAAGATTGTCGGAAGTAAATGGGTCTTTAAACGGAAAGAGAGCATTTCCGATGTTGAGACAGCGAGGTATAAGGCAAGACTTGTGGCGAAATGATATACACAGAGGGAGGGCATTGACTATAACAAGGTGCTCTCTCCTGTGGTAAGACATACTTCTATTCGTGTTTTACTTGCTTTAGTTGCTTCGCAAGATCTCGAGCTAGAGCAACTAGATGTGAAAACGGCGTTTCTTCATGGTGAGTTGGAGGAACGGATTTACATGAGGCAGCCAGAGGGATTTGCTATTCCGGGTAAGGAATATCATGTTTGCTTGTTAAAGAAATCTTTGTATGGGCTAAAACAGTCTCCTAGGCAGTGGTATAAGCATTTTGATGCTTTCATGGCTAATCAGGACTACTCAAAAAGTCAGATGAATAACTGTGTTTATTTTAGGAGATTGGAGAATGATTCTTTGATTTATCTACTGTTATATGTTGACGACATGTTGATAGCAGCTAAGAATATGTCTGATATTAATGTGCTGAAAAGGCAATTGAATGCTGAATTTGAGATGAAAGATTTAGGTGTTGCAAAGAAAATATTGGGTATGGAGATTTTGCGTGACAGAGCTGTAGGAGTTTTACGTCTATCTCAAAAGAAATATATTGAGAAGATTGTGGCACGTTTTAACATGCAGTCGACAAAATCTGTAAGTACACCTTTAGCAAACCACTTTAAACTTTCAGACAAATTATCACCGCAGACTGAGGAGGAGGAGGAGCATATGTCCCATGTTCCTTATTCTAGTGCCGTGGGTAGTATTATGTATGCTATGGTATGCACTAGGCCTGATATTTCACAAGCTGTGAGCGTAGTTAGTCGCTACATGAAGCGTCCTGGTAAAGCTCATTGGGAAGCTATGAAGTGGATCCTCAGATATTTGAAAGGGACTGCAGACGTGGGTATAGTATACCAAAGGAACAGTAATGATAGTGAAACCACTGGTTATGTGGATTTGGATCACGCCGGTAACTTGGATGATCGTAGGTCTTTAGCAGGGTATGTGTTTATGCTAGCAAGTGGTGCAGTGAGTTGGAAAGCATCCTTACAGGATCATGTTGCTTTGTCTTCGACTGAGGCAGAGTACATGGCGCTAACCTTTATAGCGAAGGAGGCGATATGGTTACGAAATTTGCTCTTGGACTTTGGGCTTAATCAAAAAAGTGTTGATATACACTGTGATAACTAAGGTGCGATATATTTGGCATATAATCCAGTTTATCACGAGCAAACAAAACATATCGATATCAAGTACCACTTCATCCGAGATATCTTAGCAAAAGGTAATGTTATTGTGAAAAAGATTGCTACGGCAGAGAACCCGGCAGACATGATGACCAAGCTTGTTCCTTTGGCGAAGCTCAAGCTATGCTTGAGCATAATTGGTGTCTGTAGAGAGTGAGCACCCGTCAGGGCGTTGGGAGAGCAACATGGATGACGAGCACTGTAACTTGGCTTCAAACATCGAGCCAAGGTGAAGAATTGTTAAATTATGACTCAAGTTTGAATTTTCACGAACTCAATCCATAGAAGGATTTTGACTTGTTCAAAATATTTCCTATCCTATTCAAGATTGGTTTTCTTGTTATTCCAAGTTTGACTAGGATTACTTTTGCACAAAAAGATAAAGACAAGAGTTTCCTCTCTTATCTATAGGAGAAACCTAGTAGTGATAGGTTTACACATATATATAAAAAGTTTTTTCAGCGGATAGAGAAGAGAGCGCTGCACAAAAATAGAAGCCAAGCTAAGAAGCTACAATTGCCGTACAAAGCATACAAGAAAGAACGGAGTTCTTGTTCGTGAGCGAATTGTAGGAGGGCTTGAACACTCGGTAGTTTTGTGCTGTGAGTTTAGATCTAGGTGTGGGAAACACTCGCGCGTGTGAGTGATTGTAACTCTGATTCTCCGATTATAGTAGATTATTTGCTGTTGGCTCTTCCCGTGGATGTAGGTACCGATACTCGGACCGAACCACATAAATTTCTAGTGCCCTTATTTTTCTCTAGTATTTTCGTATTGACGTAAATTGCAAGATCCTGTTGTTTTCGCGTTATATTTTCAACAATCAATTTGGCCATTCACTGTGGCGTGGACCAACTCAATTCCAAGGTCATTATAGTCGATAAAACAACTGTCGTCCTCGATATATCTCCTTGCCATAGGATAAAAGAGTGTTAGGGTTTCAGAAAGTGACCTCTCCATCCGGTTAAGCCTTTGAAGAGTATCAACTCCTGGATTCTTGGTGTCATCTCTATAACAGAAGAGAGTGCCTACATAAAAGGGAACTTGAATCTCATCAATGGGAGTCAATTTCCGTTTTTGCTGGTGATGCGACACTGGAGCCGATGGTTTGACCAATTTCTTCCATTGTACTTCCACCCTCATGCTTGAATTGCTTCTCAAGAATTGTTTAGAAGTACGATTAAGTTGAGGTAATTGTGATTGTGTACCATAACTGGCCAGTACAATGCTCATTTTATAGCGCTCCCTAAGACAATATTTAAGTCTTGGAGTTGATGGGCATTGACTGCTGAATGTGATAGACCTTTCCTATACGTTGCTGGCCCATTCAAATGATGTGATTGGGCATTGAATGACACCTTTCTAGTAACGATGGTATTCGTGATTTGAAGTTTATTAATCAACAACGCCAAAAAAAAAAAAGTTCCATTATTTATTTGTTACAACCAACTTGGCGGTTCCTCAATAGTACTTCATAATTATATTATTAATGCATGCCCACAAAAGTAGGTAGAATCTATATCACATAAAGATAGAAGTACAGCGCAAATATCAAAACTTAATATAGAAGATACTTAAGTCCCAAATATTTTGAAAAGTATACTTAAGTGTCACTTTTTTAAAAACCGGGTCATTTATGTGCCAAGTATGACGAAGGACACTAGAAATCCAACATTACTTATTTTTAATAATATAACTCGCTTACGTAGCTGGAAGGAAAGCTAATTAACAAAGATTCAATCAAAATGACGTCACTTTGCCTCAAATTTGAGTGTATATATATATATATATGAATACATATGAAGAAGCTCTGTCTATGTTCCATTCATAGATGAAACCCAAAGAATATTTGTATTAAGTATTAAAACTTGATTTTTCTAAAGCTATATCAAGAGGTGTGGCTCTAGAGTAATATAATTTTTGCGGATCTTTCCAAACAATTTTATTGATTTTAGGGATAGATTCAGTATTAGATTGATCCAAAATATTGATTTGGTCTGGGGTATCTTTTATAATAAGATTTCCTATTTTAGAAGTATATAAAGTAATAGATGGTTTGGAATCATAATTAAAAGTAGAAACCACTTTTCCTTTTAAAAACCTTTTTCTTTTTTATAAAGCTTTAGCAAAATCTTTGCTATGGCTTTTTGGTAATTCCAAATTTTTAAACAGAGGTGTTTTCAAAACTTTTGACTGAGCGCTTATATTATGAATAGAGGATTCTAATCTATCTAGCTGTTTGCCTATTGTATGAAGATGTTGGTTAGAGTAATTATTCTATTCAACAATTTTCTTGATCTCTATTCCATTGATTTCTAAAGAAGTTTTGAAAGATGAAGCAATGACTTCGATATCTTTATGAGGGATTTTTATTTGTCGAAGAGGTAGATGATTGGATTATATGATTTGGCCATCATATAGTTGCCATTTGTGGAATTGATCCAAGTTATAAATTTTTTTGTTCATTAAAAAACAATCTTCAAACCAATCAAAAAAGAGTATTTGAATCTCATGTTTATACATGTATTCATAATATTTTTCTTTGATCTGTTTTGTTTGATCTTTGAAATTTAGAAAGAATCAATCTCTAACTTCAATATTTTTAAAAGAATTAAACTCTTGATTTAGAAGGGCTTTGTTGAGAACAAACTCTTCGTTTAAACATTAATTTCGAGATCAGCCATTTCAAAATGAGTAGGCTTAGGATAATCTGAACTTTATTCTTGTTGGTAGATTGGTCTAGATATTCCTAATCTATTGTCAATGCCACTAACACTGGCGGGAAGAGGAGCACTTGGTTGGGCTTCATTTTAAATGATAATTTAAGGCAAATTAAGATTCAAATCGACGGATCTTTTGGAAGAGGATAAGTGGAAAGAAAGAATTGTCCTGATGTCACAAGACCTTCTCGAAGTATCGAAAGACATTCTGATGAATTGTATGGTTACTCTTCCTTCTGGATGTTGGATAATATTAGTAGGGTCGGAATTGTGAATAATTTGTTGGAGGACTTGGTTTTCTAACCCCCATTAATCTACTTTGTTAGATCTTTGAAATTTAAAAGAACCAATCTCTAACTTCAATATTTTTAAAATAATTAAACTCTTGATTTAGAAGGGTTTTGTTGACAACAAACTCTTCATTTAAAACATTAATTTCGAGATCAGCCATTTCAAAAGAAGTATGCTCAAAATAATCTGGACTTTGTTCTTACTGGTTCTTGTTGGTATATTAATTAAATTACTTAAAAACTAGATAGATAAATAAAAAGAAGATTGTAGAACTTGCTCAACGAGGGCTTGTATAGCCCTTGCCACTATCGCTAAGAAGAGCCAATGACGATGGAAAGAGGGTCGGCCGGGATCGTCGAACCCTAGTGAGGGGTTGGTGACTGCTGAGGGCCTGCAAGCCCTCGCCCAAATCTGGGGCGAGTGTCACAACCCTCCCCCAGATCCGACGAGGGTTGCCAACCAAGGTTCACCGAACCTTCTTGGCAACGATGGGGCGGCAGCAACCAAGGTTGTATAAGCCCTCACCGCACATGTTCCGCAATCCTTTTTCTTTAATTTATTAGTATTTATATTAAAAACTACTTCAATGTCAAAACGACATCATTTTAGGCTTATCTAGCCATGTCAACGCCCAAAATGACGTCATTTTGAGCTCAACTTGCTAGAAAAATGTCACGTTAGTCATTTGGCTGAAATTTCTCACTGTTGGCATTTAAGTAATCCATTTTTCTCCTATTTTGGTACTTAAGTATACATTTCCAAACTTTTGGCACTTAAATATCCCCATACCAAATTTTGGTACTTGAAGTATCTAGCACTCATTACATATAACCAATCATGGACCCTTTGCTCTTATAGGGAATCAAGGCTTTGTTTGTTTCCTAAAAACGTTTTTCAAGAAAATGATTTCCTTTTTCTCAACGTTTAGTTCCTTTCAAAAAATGAATCAATAGAAAACATTTTCCTAATCAATGGAAAACCTATGTTTAAATTCATAAAAATCATTTTTTTTCTTCGAAAAATGACTAGGTGTCAACGCTTGAACTTGAAACTTTATGCTTTGGCATGAAAACCTCAAAATTGGTTCCCAAGTCCCTTGTGTTCATGACCATGTGTCTCGCGCTTGGTCGTAGGCCCCTAGCGTCCATGCCCGATTTCATCAAGGCCAAGTCGAAGCCCATTAGCACTTGAGCCTAGGTGCATAAAAGCCATTCTCAAGTGCCTATCTTTTGG
Source organism: Corymbia citriodora subsp. variegata (assembly GCA_014858505.1). Classification (NCBI taxonomy): domain Eukaryota; kingdom Viridiplantae; phylum Streptophyta; class Magnoliopsida; order Myrtales; family Myrtaceae; genus Corymbia; species Corymbia citriodora. Next base: position 5,536,435 of record CM026416.1, read on the forward strand.
GGTCGGGTCCTTAGTTGATTGAACATTCATTGTAATAACAATATTTTTTTTAAATGATTTTTTATTATGTTTCTTTTTCCTTTTGCTTCTTCCTCAGTTAGTCACTAGCCACAACAATAGCAAATGACTAGCCATGAGCAAGGCTCAATCTCACTAGATTCTGACAAGGTCAAGCTCGCCTAGCCTCTCTAACCCTAGCTCATCGAATCTAGCAAGGTTCCAACCTAATGGCCTCGATTGAGCTCGACCTTACTAGATCTAAGGAGATGGAGCATCTTCAGTCTAGGTAGAGCTCGTACCTCGCATGTAACCTGTAACGACCCGACTATTGGTCATGGGAGTTATTGTTGTGACGTCCCAAGCACACTGCCATCCCATTTCTTTTTATCTTACTATATTTTTATTATGAGCATGCTAAAGCCTACAATCCAAAACAAAACAAACTAGCAATCAAAAAAACATTTTACAAACACATTACTATTATATTGCGTCAGTGCATTTACAAGCCCCTTTCTTTACGGACCCTTTTTCTTTTTAAATTATGCTACATGTATGTCCACATAGGCCAGGGGAATTCCTATCTCCTCTAACATGATTGCAACTCCCAAAACTAGCATGAGACTTCCATGCCTATAAGTTTGAAAAATAAATGAGTGAATTGAGGACTCAATAAGTAATATCAATAATCCTCATCTAGGAGGACAACTCGTCATCAAATTTAGCATGCAAACATCATATGTACTACAACATCAATTATGAATAAATAGCAAAGCATTGCTTTGCATCAGCTATATGCATATGCTCATACCAACTTACCTTCCATGCATGACTTACCTTGGGTTTATCAATAAACATATCAAACAACACATAATAACATGCATAAAAGGGTTCCTTCATTAACTTAACCGTTCAAATGGTTCATCCGGAACCCACCAAGTATTCAAAATTTATAGGGCATCCAAAATCCATCAAGTATCCGGAATCCACCGAACATGTTGTTCTCATAAGCGAGACAATGTATTGTGTCGTTTGGGGTAGAGACGTGCTCTTGGACCATTCCTCATCCCAACCTAATATTATCTTCTTCGGGGCATGCTCTTGGACCATTCCCCCTCAAGGATTTGCCTTTGGCACAGCCAAGATGCAATTACAATCCGTCGAGCATCCATGCTTACAAACAATGCAACGTAACACGTCGTATAGGGGAGAAGCGTGCTCTTAGACCATCCCTCATCCCAAATGGATACTGTCCGCTTTGGGGCATGCTCCTAGACCATCCCCCTCAAGGATTTGCCCTTGGTGTAGCCAAAAACATGTTTACATCATTTATCTTTCCTTTATACAACCACACATCACATATCACACAATTTAGTTCATTATCTTTCTATCTTAACCCATGCATACAAGGCCCGAACATATGCTCCTGTAAGTGTGTGTGCCATGTCTCACAATATCATAACTATACAATATACTTGGTGTAGAACAAGGCTCATGATCCAATCCGACATGCCTAAGTGCCGATTCAAAGCCAATCGAGGCTCAAACCGATACTCCTCAATACTAATCCAAGGCCAAGTAAGGTTTGGTCCATCATGCCTCAATGTCAATCCATAATCGAGCAAGGCTTGTACGTAACCCTAGGCGTGATTATCCTTATAAATACTAAACATGAGCAAAACACTCATTTACACTCACTAAGTCCGAACATGCCTGGCACGACACGTTACTTACAGCTTGAACTGACATGCTTAAGCACCGACTTAACACCAAGTGAGGCTTAGATCGACATGCCTCAATATCGATCAAAGGCCAAGCGAGGCTCAGTCCATCACGCCTCAATGCCAATCTCATAACCAAACAAGGATCGTCTATGACCGAGGGCATGATTCGACTTATGAATGCAAGACATAAGTAAACCATACAAAAGCAACCATCAACATGCACGACTACACATAGGTGAATACACACCATGCCTTTCCTTCCTTACCAAGCCAAACCGTTGCCACATAAGGAATGAGAAGGTTCTAGAGACATAGACCATCCTCCTTGCCACTTAGAATCTTTCCTACATAAGTTACCTAAGATTTAGTCATCATTGGTTTTGGATTTTAATCACATGTTTTTATTCGTACTTATTCTCCAAGCCAAAGTTTCTAGAACTCTTTACCAAATTCTCTTAATTTATGGACTAACTTCCAAAGAACATTAATGCAAACATGAGAATGAAGCCGATAGAAGTGTTATCATCATTGGGTGAAAGATTTTCATACTTAATCACAGTCAAATGCACCACTCGAGCTAAAGTGTGTGCCTATTTAACAATCAGATAAAGCTAATCGCAACTTAGCTTGCCCATGTTGGCTAGGTTAGTGGCCCATCGAATGGGCTCATAGCCAGCCCCAGCCGAGCTAACGAGGCCCAAGAGTAGCCTTGAGCCTAGCACTACGCCAGGCTCCAAGTCTAGAACTAAGCTTGTCTGATGGGCTTTGAGCTTAACATCTGACCAAACTCCGAGCTTTGGCCTAGCGCAAAGCTTAACAATAGGGTCCAAGACCTAGCCCATATCTTGGCATAAAGCCAGGCTCATAACTTGACACATGGCCTAACGATAGGGTCATCGAGCCTATTCACGATCAATATATGATCGATCCTTGACCAATCATAAGTGGTCTACGACCAGTTCATAACTAGTCCATGGTCAAGCACAATTAATCCATGGCCAACTTTTGCTTGTCATGTGGTTGCATAGAATTGATCATTTACATGATTGACTGACAGTTGCACAGGTAGCTCTATGATTGTCTATAGTTGGCATATGACTGAATGAAATCACTCGCGACCATATCATGATCACACGAGATCCATTCATGATAGCCCATTGACCTACGGTGGTATGAGACCACCCCACCGCCAACCCTCATGGTTGAGTGGTCAATCCATGGTCGAATAGCTCAGACCACCTTACATGATCGATGGATTTGTTCACTACCAGCCCTTCGATTAATCCAAGGCTGATCCTTTAATCGGGCTATGGTTGAACCCTCGATCGGCCTTCCGATTCGGACCGACACACCTCAATATCGACCCGAGGCCAACACATAAACACATGAGTGAATTTATCCAAAACCAAGCGAGACCCATCCATGGTCCAAGGCGTGCTTCCACTCATGGACCCAAATATATGAGCAAATCATACAAAAGCACACCTAAACACATGAGTGAATTTATAGAAAAGCATTCATTAACTTACACTATCGACCGCACCATTCAAACCCAGGTTCAAGGCCGAATCATTCTCGAGCGAGGCTGGTCATGGCCAAACCCACTCGTGCTGGTAAATTGGTAGCATGTCGTACAGGCCTTGTGACCAATCTCATGGCTAGCTGTAGCCTAGTTGACTGAGCCCATGACTAGCTCTGAGCCTGGCGTAAAGTTAGGCTCCTAACTTGGCTCATGGCCTAACAATAGGATCCAAGGCCTAATAATAAGGTGGCCAAGCGAATCTGCAACCAATCCATGCTTAGTCCATGACCCATCACAAATGGTCCATGGCCAGTTCATGACCGGTCCATGGCCAAACATAATTGATCTGTAGCGGACTCTCAATTGTCATGTGAATGTGTAGGATCAATCATCCCGTGACCAACACCTAATCACACAGGTCAATCCATGGTCATCTACGATTGGTACATGATTGAGCATAATCACCCTCGATTGGAACATGATCACATGGATTGATCCATGATCGTCCATTATCAACGGTAGTATGGGACCATCCCATGACCAAATCCTTAGGTCAATTTGCATGATCACTAGAGTGGTCCACTATCGATCCCTCAATCAATCCATGGCCAATCCTTCAATTAGGCCATGGCTAATCTCTCAGTCACCCTTCCAATCAAGCCGATCAATCCATGACCATTTCTTGGGTTGGTCCATGGTCAATCCCCACCACTAGCATACCAATCTCATGCCATTCCTCGTGGGCCAAAATCATGGATGTTATAGAGATAGTAGATGACTAACTACGAGCAAGGCTCGATCTCACCAAATTCTGACGAAGTCAAGCTTGCCCAAGGCTCTCTAATGACCCTGGGTGAGGTTGGAGCCTTACCTAGCTTGCCAAATCCAGTGAGGCTTAAACCTACTAGCCTTGGGCGAGCTCAACCTTGCCTAATTTGGCAAGGTGGAGCCTCACCAACATAGGACAAGCTCATACCTCACCTGTAGCCTATCATCAACCGTCAACATGGCCGATAACTAACTAAGGAAGAAGGAAAAACAAAAGGAAAAAAATGATAAATAAAAATAATCAATTAAAAATTCAAATTTTTTTGGTAATTTTTTCTAAAGAAATTGAATTGAATTTTCCATACCAAATGGTGAAAATATTTTCTAGTTTTGTTTTCAAGTGTCGACCAAAAACCATGAAATATTGTAGGAAAATGACTTTCTAGAATTTTCTAGAAATGTTATATTTTTCGTGAAAAAAACATAATCTAAATAAAAAATCTAAAGTCACAATGGCTTGATAAAATTTATTTGCCAACATTCTTTTATGTACCAAATTGTATTTGCACTTCTTAGCAACACCTTGAATTTATCAAATATTTTAGAAATATTGGCCTAACCATAGTCACGTACTAACTTTTCTCTAGTTAATTTACCCTTTAGTGTTTATGTTTCCACCTATCATTTCAGTTACTCATTTTCTTTACAATTACCAACTATTCTTATTTTTTACCCAATTTTTTAAATTTTCTAAAGTACGCTCAACTCTTAATGAAATTACTAACTTTTATTTAAGTAATTCACCAATTCCTCGATCAAATGACCTACAAGTTTTGGAATATCAACTCTTTATTGAGTTATCTACTAACAGTTTACTTTTTCTTTTTTGTTAACAACTTTTATAGAAATAGTAAATTTATAGAAAGTGGTTGATATAAAGAAAAACACATGAAAAGTTGATAAGAAACTTGAGTTGGCAACAAAAAAGCTAGTTAATAACTTTTCATGATTTCATATAATAGCTAGTAAATTTAAATCTTTGGCAAGAAATGTATAAACCAGTAATGAATGAGTTATTCACAGGTTCACCCTTTAACCATTAATAACATGCTTAGACACAATTAGTTAAATAGGTCGACGGGTTACTCATGCCGACACAACGCATTAAGTAACATTTTTAGGTATGTAGGATAAGTTTGAACACATTTTTACACAATTATATGAACGGTTAAATCTTAAACAAATTTAGTTTGCCGTGTCTTGCCAGGTAACTCGTTTAATACGCATGTTGTGTTTGGCTTTAAGAATATGCAACGATTTGTTATCTATTCAGTATTCGCATTAAACCTAAATTTAATAGGACAATATCATATGATAAGATAGGACTATAACACAAGCACACGAATTACCAACTCTGGCTACCTACATGAGACCCTTCAAATCCAAATCCAACCTTACAGACCCATTTTACTCTAAATAACAAGCTCGTAAGAACCCCTTCCTCGATATTGTCGTTGAACCATCTTCGAACATGAGTGGCGGTAGCTTCATCTAGGATTATGACACAACGGCAGGCGGTGAAGCGGTGAAGCGATGTTACTGTTGGCTAACGGCGAAGGAGAAGATGTGTTCGAAGAATAATAAATAAAAAAGAGTAAAAACGACGGTGGGCAGGGAGTAACGGAGGTGGCAGCTGGGGCCACGGAGGCAAGGGAAAAATTTAAAAAAAAAATCTCAAATTTTTACAATTGTGCCAATTCAGTCTTGATTTTTATTTTCACTAATTCAGTCTTATCCCTGACTAGGAAGTGAATTTCAGAATTTCCGGATCTTGCTTAAGAAGAATCATCTTATCTTCATCGGTGGTTAACCATACATCGATTCCTCCGCTCTCTTCGTCGTCCAGAAGAATAATCGATTCGTAATTCGTCGGTGTGCTACACACGAGAACCGGCCTTCCCCACCCGAAGTCATTCCCGCATAGCCCGAACCGGCACCAACTACTAAAACCAAGCGGAAAATCTTCGCCTCTGGCTAAAATTTTGACGACTTCGGCTAGAGAATCGCCCACCATCGAGCATAACTCCTCCCCATCTGCTACCGTTGCGTACTTCGTTTTGGCATCGGCCATCGCGTCGCGCATTACATTCACCATTCCGTTGAACTCCGACTCGATTTTGCCGGCCGTCGGTTGACCAGATTGCCCCCACACGACGGCATAAAGATTGCCGCAAGAATTCGCGGGTATGGGCAGACCGATCTTCTCGCGCAAGTTAAACGGCATACCGACCACGAAATTCCTTCGTTCGCCATGCTTATTTCGGAAAATTTTCACGAAAGCCCTACCTAATAGTGCCGAAACAACCTCCACCCTTGAAGGCCCGAAATCGCTGGCCATCGAGTCCTTTGCATTGTCCCTGGCCAAGGCTTTCAGCTTCGATAAAGCATCGGCGCTGAACTGCAACCTGCTCCTGACGAGGTGCTTGTCGCCAATGGGTGGTGGACTCAAATTCGGAACCGCCAACTCTTTCAATGGGATTAGAGATGACAACTCGAAATTTGGACGGACCATGGCGTCTGCATTACCTCGGCAAGCGGTAGCCCACGAATTGATGAACATGGCCATGGTGTACAAGTCGCCGATCTTGTGTGTAAAGCGCACGCTAATCACTAATCCACCACACTCGAATGTATTCACCTGGATCACAACTAACGGATTGCCAACTATGTCGGTCGGGTACCTCGACAAGCAATCGAGCAAATCAATGTCAACATCTCCATGTAGAAGCTGATCAATCTGGCCATCCACTTTGGCGTGGATGAACTCGACTCCGAGGTCGTTGCAGTCAATAAAGCAACCATCGCCTTCGATATATCTCCCTGCCATAGGATAAAAGAGTGATAGGGTTTCAGAAAGTGACTGCTCCATTTGGAGAAGCCTTTGAGGAATATCAACTCCTGGGTTCTCAGCATTATCTCTATAGAAGAACATAATGCCTACGTAATTCGGCATTTGAAGCCGATCCAGTGATGTTAACTCCCATTTTTGCCGGTTGTTCTCCGTCGGTGCTGACGGCTTGACCAACTTCTTCCATTGCACTTCCACCTTCATGCTTGGATTGCTTCTGGAGATATCTAAGCAAACAAGGATGGTGAGTATGATTGTGGGGCAAGATCTGTCCAGGGCAACGCTCGTTTTATAGAGCTCACCAGACGATATTTTAAGACGGATTCAAGTCATGACAAGCCGTATTTACCACAGAAATTATAGGCTATGTTTAGTCTTCTTTTTATAAGGAGCATGAATTTACCATAAAAATCATAGGCTTAATTTAGCAACTATGATGTACTCTTCTTTATTTAAGGAGAATGAATCTCCCCCAAAAAAGCTAAGAAAATATGGAGATTTCTACCGTGAATGGAGGCTTCCAATAAATTTTTTCTCAATCGACCGAACCACGTCGTAAAACTTTTGTTCATCTTTCTTTCACTTTGTCTCTTTTATCTTCGCATTGACACGCTATACAAGTAATGTGAGGAACGATCGCATATATTATATCAATCTGAAAAACATGGAATACTAAAAACCTTATAGGACTCTCATAATTTTTGGCCACGTGCACCTCGCCTGTTTCACCTCCTTACAGTATACATGCATTGTTAATTTCCAAACGAATGAAGTATATTAACAGATATTAGAGGTCTCCGTATTAGATAATAATGTTAGAGATATCAAACACAAGGGATATTATCTCGTTATTTGTTAAAATAGTTAATAATCTTATTAGACTAGATTATTCACTTTCCTATACATATTGTTCTGATATAAATACTTTTGATTCAAACAAAAGGAAATATTTCTTATCGTAAATTTGTCTCTCTCTGTACACATATCATGAGAGGAAATTGTCTAACTGGTTCAAAACCTATTGTACGGATGTTCATTTAATCAAAAAATTTCAACTTTGATAATTTAATCCTAAAACTTTGTGCGAAATATCAATATAGGGTGCATTTGGTTCTGCATTTCCAAAGGGCTTTCAGTTTCCAAAGCCCCTTGGGGAAATGTTGGACCATTTGGCAATAACTTGAAAGGAGCTTTCAATTGAAAATAAGCATTGGAAATGTTGAAAACCCAATGTTAGTAGAAACTAGCTTTGGGCTTTCAACATTTGGCCAAATGCTAAAATTAATTTTTTCATTCTAAAACTACCCTCACCAATTCTTCATATTTTCGATTTTATCCCTGATTAATTTTTTTTTATTAAAAAAAGGAGACAACCCTTCATTGCAAAATTTTTATTTACCAAACACACATTCAACTCAAAGTTTATTTGCAAAGAAATTTTATCAAACACAATTTGCATTTCCCCAAGTAACTTTAGGCTTTCAGTATTTGCATTACACTCAAAACTCATGCAAAGTCGAACCAAATGCTCCCATAGTCCTTCCCACCAACTTTTGTCGGAAATTGCTGAAGTGTTGGTGTACTACGTAGAATAGCCAACAATGATTGGATTGTCATACTAATGATTTCCGGCAAAAATTGATTCAAAAGGTATACATTGAAATTTCATACAAAATTTTAGTTAATTTGGCAAAATTGAAAAGTTCGAGGCTAAATTGGCATCCGTATAATGAGTTTAAAAACGATTGGGTAATTTACAGTTTAGATAGTTAATTACCATGTAATTGCGCAATGATTATCTTCAAAAATGAACCCGAAGAAAATGTGGCAACCAAGTTAGTGATGAGTAAATCTCTTATAATGTATGTTTTGAATATGACAAAATAATCAATTACTACTAGTTTGCGTAGTTAAATGTGCAGGACAAGTTCCATACACACAAGCCAATATACCGATGGAGATTGCAATAATAAATGCTCTATTAATAGTTTATAGTGGAATACTTCATAATATAATAATGAATGCTCCTTGGGCGCTTGTTAAAGTATGCATCATAAAAAAAAATGATTTGTAAAGTATTGACTACAATTACATGTTGTACAAGATAATTTGTAGATTGTAGATCGTAATATTTCCTTAAGTACTTATTCAAATAGATCAATTCCTTAATATTAAATTGCAGCTGTATAACTAGATCATTTTCCACATATCGGTGCTCCGTGTTTGCCGTGTCTTCTTCTGTGCGAGAGGATCGTAACTACATGACATTTCTTCCTTTCTATTTTTATTTTATTTTTTGAGGGTCAAAGAAATATCTTTCATTACTAAATCACGAAAGAAGCACAACAAACTTCAAAATTGGTACATAATAAATTCCATAGTTGGCGGGGGCTTAGTCAGCCAATTAACGGGGAGTAGATTTTTCCAATGAACTTTGACTATCCGATTCACAGTCAGATTAGCTTTGCGGGGCTCGTACCCAATCAAAACTCCATTGAGTTGGGCCAAAATAGATTTGCAGTCATCAATAATCGTCCGCACGTTCCATGGTCTTTGGACCTGGCCTGATAAGCACTCAACAGTTGATAAGCTATCCGTAACTTCTTCCACTTTCATGCACAGATCAACTGAAGTCTTCAGTTTCTGTGTCTCCACCAGCCTCGGCAAAAACATACAGAGGGCTAGGGTTTCGATTGCAAGAGCTGAAGAGGTGTGGGCTTCATGGAGAAAGCCATCGGTGACAATACCTTCAGAGTTCTTGTAGATTCTGGCTACGGATCCCTCAAGTGAGTCGCCGAACCATGAGCCATCTACATGGTCTATCAGGACTCTCTTCTCAGGTGGAAGCCATCGCACAGTCAGCTCGGTTACCTCTTTTCTTCGATTTCTTGCTTCTAAGTTCCATCTTCTCAATAGTTTGTTTTCTGCAATTGCTGCTTCTGTTATGTCACTTGGATTCGGTGGTCTGCCTTGGAAGACCAGGGTGTTTTGCTCCTTCCAGATAAACCAAAGGGTCCCAGCAAGCAACTCCTTCGACGGTGGGTCACAACCTTCGGTGAGGATATCTAGTATCCACATGTAAATTCTATTAGATGCTGAGGGGAGGAATCAATTTTGAGTCTTGGATCTGACCATATAGCTTTTGTTGAGTTGCTCAAGATGAAGTTGCTCCAGGGTTTCCAGCGCTCAATGGCATATGAGGCACATCAAGTTAGATAACATTTTCCTCCTGTATAGGTTTTCCTTCTTAGGAAGTGCATTATTGTATAAACTCCACATGAAAATTCGGTGGGTTTGGACATGCCATATATCTTCCATAGTGTTTTGGGAGGCCGGTATGATGTGGAGGCCTGGTTTTTGTTGCTGCGTGTCTGCTATATAGATATTTTCTACCCACTTTTGACTGAGTAAGATCCCTATTTATTCCCAGTCCAAATTTGCTCGTCAGTTCCCACAATAGGACTAAGTGGAATAGCGAGAATCTCATGCACTAGGTTCTCTTCAAAGAGCATTGACAGCCTTTGTACATCCCATTGCTTAGATTCATGTTCAATCAACTCAGCCACAAGCTCAGGTTCACCTCGATTTGCTGGGCCTTCAATACGTCGGTGATTCAGCCACTTGTCTCCTCCAATTTTAATCCTAGTGCCATCTCCCACCAACCACATGACTTCTTGATATAACGACTCACTACCTGCTAGCAGGCTTTGCCAACCCAAGAAGGTCTAGTCCCTTTGTTGCATTCCAAAAATCCCACTTAGGAAATATATTCCTTTCATCGATTGACCCCATAAGGCTGAAGGGGCATGTATAAGTCTCCATGCTTGCTTTCCCAACATGGCTTTGTTGAAAGCAACAAAGTCCATAAAACCCAAGCCCCCAAACTCTCTCCTAACTTTCAGCAGTTCTCATCTCTTCTAGTGAACCCTAACTTTTGTATAACTTTGATTTCACCAAAAAGATGGAATCTTTTGCTCAATCACTCTACAAATCAAGATAGTGATCTTGAATATGGACTGCATATTGTGGTAGCACTTGCACAAATGTTTTAATAAGAATTTCCTTTCCCACCTTCGTCATTAGCTTTTCCTTCCACCCCTCAAGTTTCATATTCAGCCTTGCTAGGACCCACGAGAACATCTCGTATTTCGCCTATCCCATGTCAATGACCAAGACTCTTAATTTTGCTATTATATTCCTCTTTAGTTGTTGGGGGCAGCTGTCACTAAAGAATATGCCCAACATGTTTAGGTTAATGGCCTGCCCTAATGCAAAGCAATATTGATTAACAAGTTTGCCAAGTTTTGGCATTCCTTCACTATTCCATCTAGAAAGAATATTGCATCATCGGCAAAGAATAAGTGTGAAAGCTTTGATTCCTTTCACACTTCCTTTGCCAAGTGCTCTATTAATAAGCAAAGAAAGCACATTAATCACAATAATAATTAGATAAGGAGAGAGAGGAATAATTCCCCCAATTGGTCTGAACTCTTGTAGAGCTTCCCCATTAATTTTGACACTGAAGCCAACAATGGAAATGCATTATTTCACCAAAGAAACCCATCAATCGCTGAAACCCATTTGTAACATACAAGGACACAAGAAATCTCATTCCACCTTATCAAATGCTTTCTACATGTCTAGTCTAAGAATTGCCTAGAATTTTCTCTCTTTCTTATTATAAGCCGATGTAATACTTCTTGGACAATTAAGACGTTGTCCAATATTTGTCTACCCCCGACAAAAGCACTTTGTTCACGTGAGATCAATATAGGGAGCCAAGGTTTTAAACAATTAGCCATTACCTTAGAGATAATCTTGTATAGCTGAAGTTGCATAAGCTTATGGCCCGTGTTGAATGATGGGTTCTGGATTTAACAATTTAGAGATTAAAACAATATGAGTTTAGTTCAAAAAAGAGTCCAGATTTTTTTGGGAATTCTCTCAAAGCAAGTGTATGCACAGGAGAGGGAACTTAAGTGTTTGGTTGGCATATGAGCTTTCACTCAAGGAGGTGAATTCAAAATTTAAATTCATTCCAAACTTTAGTTTCCCAACCCTTTATGTATTATCAAAGAATACCCGCTCAAATGAATTTCCAGCGGCAATCATGATATAGAATGCAATTATATCAACCCCTTTATAAGATAAAGATAAATGTGGAAATAAGGTGCTTAATAATTGGTAAACATTTGTTAAGAGTTGATATTGTCTACAAGAAGCATCATTCTTCAATAAACCAAACAGATGTTGCAAATTCTAGATACTCGAGTTCATCATTTTCATGGTCCCACTTACATCATTGTAAGAAATGATGACTTTACAAAGGATATAATCAGGCAGCATCTCCAACCCCAACTAGGAAGTGAATTTCAGAATTTCCGGGTCTTGCTTAAGAAGAATCATCTTATCTTCATCAGTGGTTATCCATGCGTCGATTCCTCCGCTCTCCTCATCGTCGATAAGAATAATCAATTCGAAATTCCCCGGTGCGGTGCTCACAAGAACCGGCCTTCCCCACCCGAAGTCATTCCCGTATAGCCCGAACCGGCACCAGCTACTAAAAGCAAACAGACAATCTTCACCTCTGGCCTTAATTTTGAGAAATTCGGCTAGAGAATCGCCTACCATCGAGCATAACTCCTCCCCATCTGCTACTCTCGGGTACTTCGTTTTGGCATCAGCTATCATGTCGCGCATTACATTCACCATTCCCTCGAACTCCAACTCGATTTTGCCAGCCGTCGGCTGACCAGATCGCACCCAGACAGCAGTGACAAGATTGCCGCAAGAATTCGCGGGTATTGCCAGATTGATCTTCTCGCGCAGGTTAACTGTTATACAAACCATGAAAGTCCTTCGTTCGCCATGTTTATGTCGGCAGATGTTGACGACAGCCCTACATAATAGTGCCGAAACAACCTCCACCCTTGAAGGCCCTAAATCGCTGGCCATCGAGTCCTTTGCATTGTCCCTGGCCAAGGCTTTCAGCTTCGATAAAGCATCGGCGCTGAACCTCAACCTGCTCATGATGAGGTGCTTGTCGCCAATGGGTGGTGGACCCAAATTCGGAACCGCCAACTCTTTCAATGGGAATAGAGATGACAACTCGAAATTCGGACGGACCATGGCGTCTGCATTACCCCGGCAAGCAGTAGCCCACGAATTGATGAACATGGCCATGGTGTACATGTCGCCAATCTTGTGTGTAAAGCGCACACTAATCACTAATCCGCCACACTCGAATGTATTCACTTGGATCACAACTAACGGATTGCCAACTACGTCGGTTGGGTGACACGACAAGCGATCAAGCAAATCAATGTCAGGATCTCCATGGAGAATTGGATCAATTTGGCCAACCACTTTGGCGTGGACTAACTCGACTCCGAGGTCGTTGCAGTCGATAAAGCAACCATCGTCCTCAATATATCTCCCTGCCATAGGATAAAAGAGTGATAGGGTTTCAGAAAGTGACTCCTCCATTTGGAGTAGCCTTTGAGGAATATCAACTCCTGGATTCTCAGCATTATCTCTATAGAAGAACATGATGCCCATGTAAATCGGCGTATGAAGCTGATCCAGTGATGTTAACTTCCATTTTTGCCGGTTGTTCGTGGTTGGCACCGACGGCTTGACCAACTTCTTCCATTGCACTTCCACCTTCATGCTTGGATTGCTTCTGAAGATATCTAAGCAAACAAGGATGGTGAGTATGGTTGTGGTGCCAGATCTATATACGTTTTATAGAGCTCACCATGACGATATTTTAAGACGAATTCAAGTCATGATGACAAGCTGTATTTGCCATAAAAATCATAGGCTATGTTTAGTAAAGAATGATTCTCCCCTAATAAGCTAAGAAAATATGGATATTTCTACCATGGATGTAGGCTTCCAAGAATTTTTTTTTTTTTTTTGTCGATCGAACCATGTAAAACCTTCATTCTTCTTTCCTTCGCTTTGTCTCTTTCATCTTCACATCAACGCGCTATAAAAGTAATGTGAGGAACAATTGCATATATTATATCCATCTGAGAAACATGGAATACTAAATTCCTTATAGAACTCTCATAATTTTTTTGGCCACGTGCACCTCGCCTGTTTCACCTCCTTATAATATACATGCATTATTAATTTCCAAACGAATGGAGTATATTAATGGATATTAGAGATCTCCTTATTAGATAATAATATTAGAGATATTATTAGATATAGGGGATATTATCTCGTTATTTTCTAAAATAGCTAATAATCTTATTAGATTAGACTATTCACTTTCCTATACGTATTATTATGATATAAATACTTTTGATTTTAACAAAAGAAAATATTTGCTATTGCAAATTTGTCTCTCTCTATACACATATCATGAGGGGAAATTGTCCAATTGGTTGTAAACTTATTATACGGATATTAATTCAATCATAAACTTTTCAATTTTGCCAATTTAATACTAATCTCAAAATATCAATATAATCCTTCCAGCCAACTTATGCTAGAAATTGCTGATGTGTTAGTGTGCTACGTAGAATGGCCGACGAAGACTGGTGCCATGTCAGCAATTTCCGACGAAAATTGACTAGAAAGGCTACATTGGGACACAAAATTTTATAACTAAATTGACAAAATTGAAAAGTTCGACACTAAATTGGCATTCGTATAGTAGGTTTAAAACTAATCAGGTAGTTTGCAGTTTAGATAGTTAATTACCATGTAATTGCATAATGCTTATCTTTAAAAATGAACCCAAAAAAAAAATGCAGCAATCGAGCCAATGTTGAGGAAATCTCTTATAATGTTTTGAATATGACGAAATAATCAAATACTACTAATGTGTGTAGAAAAATGTGCAGGACAAGTTCCATACGCACGAGCCAATACACTGATAGAGATTGCAATAATGAATGCTCTATTAATAGTTTATAGTGGAATGCTTCATAATATAACAATGAATGCTCCTTGGGCACTTGTTAAAGTATGCATCATAAAAAAAATTATTTGCAAAGTATTGATTACAATTGCACATTGTACAAGAATAATTTCTTGATTGTAGATCGTAATATTTCCTTGAGTACTTATTTAACAAGTGCTCAAAAGTACTCATAGATCAATTCCTTAAGATTTAACTGCAGCTGTATAACCAGTTCATTTTCCACATTTAGGTGATCCATATTCACCGTGTCTTCTTCGTGTGAGAGGGTCGTAACTACATGATATTTCTTCCTTTCTTTCTTTCTTTTCTATTTTTTTTTTGGGGGGTTGTGTTCAAAGAAATATACCCAAGTAAGTCGTAGCCAATCAACTAGGTATGAAACTGGGCATGCCAGGATGGAACATCGGTAGATATAAGCTCAAGTGGTAATTGAACAGAAGCATTCATCTTGATGAAATTTTGATGTAAGGATTGATTATAGGTGTTTACTTCTTGTTTTCGGCCGTGATAGATTAGGAGCAAGGAAATCCGATTGGTATTGCGGAAGCACTATTCCTTGGACACCAAAAACGACATATAGGGTTCTGGGTTCTAGAGGGATCTTCATCGTATTGCCTTCCAAGATTTGATGCATGATTTTAAATTACGACAACACCCAGCAGGCCTAACACGAAGATCAGTAATAAGTACAGGAAGTCACACAGTATAGCAAGAATCAGTGCATGATTAGGGGAGATCACATCGATCGAACTTCACCGGGCGCAATAACAAAAGATCTTTTCTTTTAGTCTCGTCGGAGACATTGAGCAAAAGTTGGAAACTGATCTCTCCCTACGTTAGAATGTAGACCAAATTCAAGTCGGTTGTGTTATGGACAGTGGACAATCTAAGAAACCACAAAACCGAGATTTTATTGAAAACTTGTTGAACTTTTCGACTACATGTTCTATTTGTCCTGCTCTTAGCCTAAGCAGCAGAAGGATCTCGATTCAGTAAACCAGAGGCAATGTAGTCATGTCATATTGGTTTTCCATCCAACCAACGAGTATAGAAGTCCAGTGATTCCTGTGGCTTGTACTGAGGAACCAAATGGCCCGCTCCCTACACCGACAACAAAACGACTATCATTAGCATCAGACGAGGAGATGACTGGCTCAATGAACAGCGCGTGTGCAATTAGGAATTGATCAGCTCGAGTGCATTCCAGTGAAACAGAGAATAGAATTAATTCTTTGCCTTGAAGTGAAACGAAGGGTTTTTATCTTCAGTATCAACTTTTGAGTGCTCAGGATTTGTGAATTCAAAGTTCGAATAGCTCATTTCTAAACATTATACAAAGCTGGTTCCTTAAAGGTAAATTGAGCTTCTCAGTAGGATTTAGACAGACAGCTTTTAATTTGTCCTAGACATTGAGGAAGAACTTTTGACATTGGTTTATACACCGCCACATCTTTTTTCCTCAGAGATTAAGTAGAAATTATCGGCACTATTCTATCTCATTGTACCACATTCAAGTTTGTTTTGATAAAGCAACAAAAGTATGCAGAAAACAGCATACTCGTCGCTGTTCTAGTCTTTCCGTGGAATGAATTGTGAGTCTTAGGAGAAAATTGGTAAGAAAGTTTATTGGTTCCTGACCTTGATAGTTAGGAATGTGAGGTTGTGGTCATACCCTTGCAGATACCTGAAACAAGTTGGAAAAGCTTGAATGCTTAGAGCAGTATACCGCAATCACCCACAATGGCATTGCAGAGTAACTTGAAATCGTGGATGCACTTAAAATCCACAGAAAATGAATGAACAGAGGATTTGTGACACTACTCTTTGACAATGAGTGCAAGTCAGTAAGATTATACCTTACAAGTGCTAAGTATTACTGCCAAAGATGGGATGAAGTAAGAACTTACCCAGCGACCTGCTCGTTGGAGATCCAAGATCTCCATTCATCGACAATTTTGTATCCAAGTGACCTGGTCCACGCTTGAGTACCGGTGTAAGGTACAACTGAATCATGATCTCCACTGAGAGCAGATAAAAGAACTGTCAGTTAACGATGATCACAAGAAAAAGAGACAACTATTATCAAACAGGATCAAATAGGCTAATTCGACATGTTAAAGTTATATATCAATCATGTTAGGATTGCCATGGCAGGAAGAGATGTCTCAGTAATGCAGAGGGCATGAATATCACAAATCTCACCCGTATATAAGTGCCCTGTATCCCTCAGAAATCAAACTTTTGTGATACGGGATCATGCTTCCTGTGTCACCGGTATAATTTCTCCTCACTCTATCAGCGCATATCTCCCAAGGCCCTGCCACACTTGCCTATTACATGTAAAATAAGCGAATGCCCGATTAAATAATTAGAAGAATGACATTCTGTGCAAAGGAGGGCAAATAGTTCAACACTCTACCGGTGCTGCATGGATTGCTTCCCGAACTGCTTCATCATTTAACCATGCAGTTGCGAAATCGTCATTCTGCAAACTCACAATTGAGAACATAATGGTACGTAACAGAATATTAATGCTTGACTTATCTCGATGAGAGAATGAGCACTGTTTTTGGGTCTCGTGTAAATTAGGACTCACGTCAGAGTGACAGATATATCAGTCTTTTGTTAACCAATGTTTAATCCAAATCTCCATTTTTTATCTTAAATGTAGCTAATCAAGCATAGCAACAGCGATTGAAGATTCTAGTTTTCTCAGAATGCACTAAAATGTCGCTGTGCTTCCATTTACAATGCCCTGGAATTTGATTTTTAACGCTCAGATGCAAATGGAAAAGCAATAGAAAATTGCTCATGCCTAAAAGACCAAATTACTCACAAAGCATGGGACGTGAAACGGGTTCACTGATTGGGGGGTTGATGTAACCGTGTGATCTGCTCTAAATAACCAAAGAGGTGAACCGTAACCGAACATTCTTTCTCTTGTGTAGAGAGGCTTCTCAGTCACCCCAAAATGGAGGCCAAAAGGCAGACTTGTGACCTTGCTGCCTGGGTAACGGTAGCATGGCTCGAGAATGTCGTACCTATTCAAATCTGTCACAGCCTAGAAAGTAGCAGGAAAAAATGTCAATTTACAGACCGAATCCCACTTGCAAATATGTTTGTGCATAGTATCAGTTCTATTGCTTTTAAAGCTAATAGACATGTTCCAAATTACTGTGAAAGGGAAACCATCGCACCGCATAAGCCTTGAGAATATTCTGTCGGCATCTGTCATTTGGGGGGTCATAAAACTTCCCCTTACATGTAGCCTGACAATCCTGCAGAATCAATTGTAAGCTTCTGCTAAACATACTCGTGGGACTTTGTGAGAGCACAAATCCAGGAATTAGTGCTAGCTTCCCTGTTTAACCGACCTCAAAGATATCGCTTGAGATCAGCGCCATACCGAAGAAGAAAGGCACATGGCCGTTGCCATCGTATTCGTCATCTGCAATCCCATTTCCAATGAGGTAACCCTGCAGCAAGGTACATTTTTTCATATTTAAGAAGCTCAGTCAGTCAAAACCGTCATCATGGAATTGGATATTGCCCATGCCTTTCAGCAGAGGATGGGAAGAGGAGATAGATACCTTGAAATTGATAAGAGGCTTTTCGCCTTTCTTAATTCCTGAAAGAGAAGTTCAATTGCAATTACTGACAAAACTCGACAGATGAACCTGGAATTCTGTTGGGTTCACTATACCTTTTACTACATTGGAGGCAAGTGTTGGCACGTAAACTCCAGCGTACGACTCTCCTGATATATAAAATGGATTTGAAAGGTACTCTGGATAGAGTTCGAACCACTGAATCCAACAAAAAATAATTCAGCGGCTATATATTGATTAAGAAGAGTGCTTCAATATAATGGCTTATTAGCAGCTGCTCTACTGCCTATCCTACTTATTCCTTTCCTGTAAATTAACCCAACAACTTAAGCCCCACACATTCAAATCGGTGCAGGGACTTGCCTTGTTACCTTAAGAAGAAAGGCATGTGTATCAGAAGCAGTTTGAAGGTCTCCCGTCACATAATTGCGCAGATCGTCAGAGTATGATAAACCCACTCCACATGGAGAATCCAAATAGATAATGTTGGAGACCTGAAAAATGAGCAAGAGCACTTCCTTGTAGACCTCAGGAAACAGTGAGTTACAAATTATACTATGCCACCATGCAATCCAGTAAGTGAATGGAAAAGTTCACAGAACAGAAATGATTTTACAGACCTTAGACCAGCTGAAGGGATTGAGCTGAAGTGTAGGCAAGCTTCCGTTTGACTTTCCTGCCTGAAAATTAAATGGTCCTGCATATAGGTATGGGCATGAAAATGGGACCTTACAACACGTGACAGCTAAAACATCATCACATCGGTTCTGTGCTTAATTGGCATACCATGTTCGAAAACAAAACCATCAAAGCTGGAGCAACCAGGTCCTCCGTTAAGCCACAGTACTACAGGGTCCTTGCTAGGACTCCTTTCAGATACAATGAAATAGTAGAATAAATTCTTCTTTCCAGGATTCCCCTCTATGGCCACGTACCTGCAAATACCGGACTCAGAATTCTCTTAGTCAATTAAAACGTGCCTGACATCGAAATGACAGTTAGGACAATGCTGGAATATGTACCCTGCATAATGATTAGATGGTAGAGTGCCATCAAAGCCCGGTATATGAGTAATGAGGGATTCATCAGGAGCTGCTCCAACTGCAAAAACAGTCAAAACCAAGCATAGTATTACACCATAAGTGAACCTGAAGGCCGTCATAATTCCGTAGAGATGATCAAAGTTCTGTGACTACAACCGCACAATGTATTGTTACTACTAATTAATATCGACGAGACACAGGCCGGCGAGGAGGTGATAATGTGTATAATGTCGTTTGTGCTTGGAGACGAGTGGAAAAGAATGACCAAAAACACAAGTACATCCATTACAGTACATAAGACGTAGAAAAAATGGAATGTGAAAGAGACCAACCAGAAGAGACATACAAATGCTTTTCGCAATCATTGACTAAAGAAATCCAATGTTGCGGACGAGATTAACTGATGAAAACAATGAGAGAAGATGCAAGACCCAAAGAGCAGAGAGAAGAGACAAATATAAAGAGTGGTTGGAGATGCTCTGGGCAATCATTGGCATTATCCCCTAGAGGACTAATTCAAAGTGGCACGCCTGAGTTGCATTCCAACTCTATAACCCTTGAATTTAAGTCTGGTCTGTTTCACCCAGCACTAACAGAAGAAAATTGATGTGAGACCTTGAGTTTGACCAACTGCATTAGGTGTAAACAAGCCGAGCTACTCGAGCTTATTCGCTAAACACTTGAGTTACACACAACGAGAACACCAAACCCATATGGCTCAGGTCTTCATAACACTTCGCTTAGTGCGAGAACCCCATAAGTCTAATCCTTGCAGACTTACTTTTTGACGACATGTATGTCAGTACATTCCACATCGACTCATTCCTTAACGATATGTTTAGCAGGTGTTCTAACATGACATCATTGCATAGTACACTTACGCAGTACTAGATTTGCCAGCACCTATATTTGTAACATCTATTGTTATGACCTGAGCCCTTAATATTGGGTAATCGACCCAAACTGACTTAAGCTCTGTCCATTCCGGCGTATCACGCAATTAAGCTAGCTTGGAATTACTCAAAACTCATTCGAGTTCGAGCAGTAGACCAAGCAAAGCCTAACTCAGCTCGATTAACACCATTAGTTGATGATAAGGATTTCTAGACTCTTACCTTTCCGCTCCAGAAAACTCGTGTTTTTAAGTTTCCGGATGGAGACAAAGGATTAGTTCATTAAGGTCAATACGTGAATTGAAAAGGAGATGTAGATAATATTAAGGACGTGTTTATGTTCAGCTCCTTTATACTTTTCCGTCGAAATTTAAAATATTATTTAAATTTTAAAAAATTCATAAAAAGTTTATATATAAATCTACGTGTTAATAGCTACATTTTATGAAAATTTCAAGTGTTTAATATTAAAAGAGGAAAGTCAATCTCGACAGACCCTAAATTATCGAGCAAGATTAAAAAACAAAATGAGTGAGACAGGGAAAAAGAAAGGAGGGGGATCGATAAATAATTATTTTTTTTAATATTATAGAGTCCATATCTAACAATAATATGAACTGACAAGGAGCATCCAATTCTAGAAGCATTGACCCGACCCGACCCTCTCGGGTCCACCCAATAAATGCGTGAGGCTTCTCTTTAGGTGAAGTAATATCTTTATTAGGGATGAGCAAAGTTTTAGGATAAAAACAAGAATTAAAAATTAAACTGATAGAAACTTGTCCAATTTCAAGTTCTAAAACTTAAGGAACATGTTCCAACGGATAACTTTGAGGTTTTAAGTTTTTTTATTTTTCTTGTTTTATGTCTTCATGCAATCTTGTGATATTTCATCGCATCTAGTGAGGAATGTATAATCTAGAACCATCAATCTAAGCTTCCATTTCTAGTATATCCATTATTAAAACTTTTACTTTGTTAATATTTAATATTCTTTGTATATCTAAATATGAGTTGTATTTAGTGAATTGTAACAGAAAATAGCAATCATTAGAGGTGATGGTTCATTGATCTTTAATTAAGAATACACATGGAACTTGGATAGACCCTAAAACTGACCTTAGAACCTATAAATGGTTAAATTCTATATTTAAGAGTATGTACAGTAGGTTCTAAATTTTAAAAATTTGAGAATCGATTTCAACTGATAGATTCTAAGTGAAACTTGAACCAAGCCTGAAACCTTGGTCTTAATATCAGTCATGAGGATCTCATCCACAAGAAATGAAAGCCGTTAGATCAATTTCTTCTAATCACAGCCATAGATCAATTTCTTCTAATCGCAGCCATTCACTCTAATCTCACAATTTCACCATTTCAATGGGTCACCATCAGCCCCAAAAAGGGACGAAATTGATATTTTCCTTAGGATTTCATTTGTTTCATAAAAATAAATAATTTGTAAAATATTTTTTTAAATAGTCACTTATATTACTTAAAATAATAAGTCGATATTAAAAAAATTTAATTATTGACAACAATCTATGTTTAAATATTTTTGTGACAATGAAAATATTTTATTTTTTCATTCTCATAAGAAATGCAGAGGAATTTTTTTGGAAAAATATTTTTGAAATTATTCATGTTTCACAAAAAAATGCACTCTAAATATCTCGAAAAATGCATGAACCCCGGCTTGAGGAATAAAAACAATCACCGCTACCTTTCCCATCAAAGTGACCGCGCATGACATCTCTCATGGCTAATGATATTGATGTAGCAACGCACTAACCAACATGTTGCTTTTTGTCATCGAAGAGATAAATAAATTTGATATTTTCGAAATTGAAAGAAAATATATTTTTGCCAAGAAAATTGTTGGAAGATATGCTCAAGTTGTCCAAAATCCATTCGAATTGAAATTGATACATTAAATCAATCAAGGATTAGAGTAGATCAATCCAACATTGAAATTGATTTATAGAATACATTCCTTCCTTTGTTGTGTACATTTTTGTATTATATTCACAGAGAATTGTTCATTGAGATTCATTGGAATAGAAATACAGAATTTTCCCTTATAGCTTGCTTTCCATGATTCTGATTTTTCCTTGTCTTCCTTGCTTGTCTTGCCTACTTTCATGGTATCAGAGCGCGTTTCATGCTCTTGAATTTGCTTCCACTCCATATTGATTGCCTACCTGTTTTTGTTTAATCTTTGTCAAAAACCCAATTTGGGAAGTCTATCTAACGCATTCATACTGAAAATGGAATAGAATTTTTCAAACATGATTGTGCTTCTATTTTTGCATCTCATGGGATTTTACATGAGAGCTCATGCATCTACACCTCGCAACAAAATGGGGTAGTGGAACGAAAGCACTACCATCTTTCGGATGTTGCTCGTGCACTGAAATTTCAAGCTTCAATTCCTAAAAATTATTGGGGAAATCATGTGATCACGGCAGCATACTTGATCAATTGAATGCCCACTTGAATCATGGATGGACGGACTCCCTTCAAGTTGCTTTTTACAAGGAAACCAGAGCTGGATCACCTTAAAGTCTTTGGTTGTTTATGTTACGCCACAACAATGGGCCCTCAACACAAAATGGGTCCACGAGCCCGGCAATGTATATTCATGGGATATCCAAGCTTGCAAAAGGAATACCACATCCTTGAGCCCTCAACAGGCAAATTCTTCATGAGTAGAGATGTCATCTTTCATGAAGACATTTTTTCATTCATGAAAAGGAAGACTTAGATAAAGTTTCAGGCAATGGAAGTAATCCTCGTCATCTTTTGATTGAAGAGGAATTATATGGATGTCCTGATCATGTTCTAGTTACATCTCCAAGGAACCCGAATCCTCCTTCAACATCAACTCCAAATTCAGATAATATGATTACTCCAATGATGACGTTGGACCAAATACATGATGATTCACCTATTGAAGAAGCTCCTAGTCTCTCACTGAGACCAATTATTGAGGAACCATCGCCTTCACCACCACAACGAGATCCACCACGATACTCTAGTCATGTCACACATCCACCAGCATAGACTAAAGACTACGTCTGTGCCACACTCAATTTACCAAGTACCCAATTCCATCCTATGTTTCTTTCCATCAATTTTCTCCAGAACATAGGTGCTGCATTAGTTGTATTTCTAAAGAACGATAACCCTCTAGCTACAAAGAAGCATCCACTAATCCACAATGGCGGAAAGCTATGGAAGATGAATTGCAAGCCCTAATAGAAAATCAAACTTGGGAGATAGTGACATTAACTCCTCACCGAAAGCTTATTGGATGTAAATGGGTGTACAAAATCAAGTATCGAGCAGATGGATCTATTGAACGCTACAATACTCGATTGGTAGTTAAGGGATTTACACAACGGGAAGGTTTTGAATATCACGAAACTTTTTCCCAAGTGGCCAAAGATGTCTCTGTCCATTCTTTCTTGTTAGTTACAGCTTTCCATGATTTGCCGTTGCACCAAATGGATATGCACAATGCTTTTCTCCATGATGATTTAAAGGAAGAAATTTACATGGAAGTTCCTCAGGGTTTATGGAGACAAGGGGAGAATAAGGTATGCCATCTCTGCAAATCCCTTTATGACCTCAAACAAGCTTCCAAGCAATGGTACGCTAAGTTTGCCAATGCTCTCACAGTTATAGGTTTCAAGCAATCTAAATATGACTACACTCTTTTCACATGGACAAAAGGTATGCCATCCATCTACTTGATAATATATGTTGACGACATGCTCATCATGGATAATGATAAAATTGCCATAGAGAGTCTTAAGGAATATATGCATTCTACATTCCATATAAAGGACTTGGGATTGCCTAAATACTTCCTTGGAATTGAAATTGCCCTATCCAACCAAGGAATTTCTCTCAACCAACGGAAGTTTGTATTGGAAATCATATCAGAAGCAGGTCTGTCAAAATGCAAACCTATTGTAATTCCAATCGAGTAGAACATCAAATTAACCACGGCAGATTATGATGCGGGAACATCTCAAGATGAAGACCCTATACTAAAAGACCTGTTAAGTTATTAGAAGCTCGTTGGAAAACTCATATATTTGATCATGACCAAACCGGATATATGTTATGGTGTATAAACACTCAATCAGTTTATGCATAAGCCAAATCAATCCCACATGAATGTCCAAGACTTTGGATACAATGCAATATGGAAATGACAGCCTATTGTGATGCAGATTATGCTACTTGTCCCATAAGCAGAAAATCCATCACGAGTTTTTGCATTAAATTGGGGGAATCTCTACTTTCATGGAAAATGAAGAAACAACCCACTGTCTCGCTATCTTCCGCCAAAGTAAAATATTGAGCTATAGTGAAAACTACTTGTGAGATAGTATGGATACAAGATTTATTTCAAGATCTTGGAGTGAAAATAAAGGGAGCAACAAAGTTGTTTTGTGACAATGATGCAGCCCTCAAACTTGCAACAAATCCTATAGTGTATGAGAGAACAAAGCATATAGAAATGGATTACCATTTTACTCAAGATCAAGATTGAAGGAGGAATAATAGAGACAAGAGGAATTGGGATCATAGAACGGCCTGCAAATGTCTTCACCAAACCCTTATATTAGAGACAACGTGCATATCTGTTAAGCAAGCTAGGTATCTTAGACACTTACAAGCCACTAGTTTGAGAGGAGTGTTGGAAGATATGCTCAAGTTATCCAAAAGATACGCTCGAGTTGTCCGAAATCCATTCGAATTGAAATTAATACATTAAATCAATCAAAGATTAGAGTAAATCAATCTAATATTGAAATTGATTTATAGCTTACATTCCTTCCTTTGTTGTGTACATTTTTGTATTATGTTGACAGAGAATTGTACATTAAGATTCATTGAAATAGAAATACAGAATTTTCCCCTATAGCTCGCTTTCCCTTATTCTGATTTCTCCTTGTCTTCCTTGCTCGCCTTGCCTTCTTTCAAAAATGAAAAGCAAAGTAGACCTTCGGTTCACGACCAGCCCTCTCCGATTGCGTTTCTCCTCCACGGGCACCACCTTCATCACCATCGCCGGGCTAGGGTCTGAGAAGCCAGCAGCGGCAGCCACCTTGGATCTGGTCCAAATCAAAGTCGGGCAATGCCGGGTCAATGCCGGGTCCATGCCGGATCAGGTCCCAAGGCCACGCACGGTTGTACTGTTCAACGACTTGGGCCTGAAAGTCTTGGAAAGTTCTAATCCTTTCATTGTCGATTTCTTTTTGATTATTCATATAAAATTTGTGCAGATTTTCTGGTCTGGGCATGTAATCTCTTACATCGTGTTTTGTACAAAGAGATGGTGCCTTTTTTTTCCATATTTAAATGATGAATTTAGAATTATCATTTGAATTTTTTTATAACATGACTTGTATAATAATAGATTTATACAAATCGATAATAGCTTAAATTAATTGTGAATACCAGATTACTGCATTTAATGCATTAAAGGAATCCCAAGCTGGATTGACATATTTGTGATTGGATCGACAATTGAAAGGACTCAGTTACAGAATCAGCCCTAGATACACGTATCACTCATCTAACAGCGAATGCGTAAAAATAATTTTTCATGGGCAGTGGACCAAATGATAATCCTTATTTCATCTTCAATTTGTCATTAGAATGAATTTGTGTGTAGCTCATCCTAGATTCAATTCTCTAGGCATGCATGTGCTCAAGGGATTCAAGATGTAATGCCATGTTCAGAAAATACTATCACAAAAGAGAGGACGAGCTGAAGCACTATTAGCTTAGCTTCTGCTGCGCAGATTGAAGAAAGAATCACCTCAAATTCAAGCAAATGCCAACAGAGAAAACAAAAATAACATGCCCAGAACAATATGGAAAGTGACTGAGGCCTGCTCATTTTCCCACAGAATGACTCATTCCCAGGAGTCAAATCCTCAGGTTAAGTCTGAGAATCTGATGCCGAAACATATCGCCACCGGCTTTACAGCTATAAGATTGAATATCGAAAACAGCAAATGAATTCTCAAGTAGTGACGATTTTGTAGTGGATCGAAAGGGTATCTACGCAATCACAATGCCAATGCAACGGCAACACCTCTTCTCATGCCGCAGCATTTCGAGATAGGAACGGTTCTGCAACCAGCAAAGCAAGGCATGCTTATGTTCCTCAGGGCAAAACATTGGAGGATCAAATCAGGACTTGACATGCTGCTGCTGGCTTTACAGCTATGAGATTGCATATCGAAAACAGCAGATGAATTTTTCAAGTAATTACGATTCTGAAGTCGCATCGAAAGGGTATCTAGGTGATCGTGATGCGAACGCAGCATCACCACCTCTTTTCATGCCACGGCATTTCAAGACAGGAATGATTCTGCAACCAGCAAAGCGAGGCATGCTCATGTTCCTCAGGACAAAACGTTGGAGGATCAAATTAGTACTTTACAGCAAGCAATTTTTCTGTGACCGTACTACAATCATCCTCCTACCAGAGAACTCAATTTAGCAGCAGCAAGTAATGTAAGAGGGTATATAGCCTTCACTCCTTAGGACAAAAGCTTTACTTACATTTGATTGGAGCTCTTATGGAAAACAGAAGAAAA